>JAFIDM010000005.1:40069789-40108599 GCA_023159025.1 Thereuonema tuberculata | reverse complement strand
GCGCCAATCGCCGGGAATTGCGTGCGCATATCGCCGGGATAACTACTGACAACTACAGTATTTCAATCAGGGGCTGAAAACTGTTTTATTTGTTAATACTATTTATTATTGGAAATTTACAATACTTAGAAAGTATTTAAAATTTAGAAAGAAATGTCTTTCTTAAATGTACTTAATGTACTTGAGAATCTTGAGAATATTTTAGAAATGAAGTAAACACTTCTTTTATAAAAAAATTGAAAAGTAACAGTTAATTACTAATAGCTAAGTAACTATTAGTAACTAAGTCACTTCAAATAACTATTGAATTATAATCTATTTTAGTGGTGAACTTCTTAATATTATTTGAAATATACTACACCGTAATAATTTGGTTCATAACATATTTAGGTATTTATATAATAACGGGACACATTTTTTACAATCGATTTTTTTGTGTTTTCTTTTCATTTATTTTCTGTGTGTGGTTTTTTTTAAAAAAAAAACAAAAACAAACAACAACTTGCAGTTTTCGTTATTTATGATACCGCTGATCATTTTGAAATGGAAAGTATATTTTTTTTATCGTATTTCCAAACGAAACATCCTGGAAAGGATCTCACCTCAATTAACCTAACTTAGTGTTAATTAAAAGGATTTTTTTTTCCAAACGATGTCAGGTAATACGTAAGTGCCTGTTTTTATTATACATTTGGAGGGTCAAAGATTTGAAATACACAGCAGAAACCGATTATAAAAAATGGGTCCCAATAGTACGTAAGAACCCACATTTGTTACATCAACATAATAATGAATTTACTCTGTAGATTTGAAAGTCATATTGAAATAATAAAAGAAATATCATAGCATGTAGTTAAAGAACGGATGCTATACAGAAGTTTTATTTGATAAAAAAAAAATATAGGCCTAGATAGATAGATGTAGATGTAGATGTAGATACAGATAAAAAATGAGAATTCAGGCTACTACATGATACGCTTCTTACTTTCTCTGCATGGCTTTTACACTCAAGATATATGCATGGTAAACACAATTTGAAAATAATTTACAATAATTTATAACTTCTATTCTGTTCTTTCTATATTGCTATAAAAGATAAGAAATAATATCATGCAGAACATCTAAAATTCCTGTTTTGACAGAATTTGGTTTATGGTTTGAAAGGATATGTGGTGTGTCAATATCATGAATTTCTTATGCTATTAATAGAGCAGGTAGCCCACTGAGGCCTATTGGGACGCTGGAGATAAGGCTCCAACGTTTCAGTGACCCGGAACTGAGATGCAGTAGGGTGGTCAGTCCAAATGCTCGCCCGCCTGTATCCCCGGGAAAGAAATCCGGTACCCATTCTACAGAGGGCTGGTTAGACCCTAGGACCTGTTTGGAGGAGAATGGAGCGTGTCCGCCGAGGATCGAACCCGCAGCCAAGCGCCCTTACCACTCGACTACCGGGCCCACTCTGCTATTAATGCCATAGTTTTAACAGTACACATCCCCAAAATTCAATGGTAACTGAAGTTAAATACTCAAAAACTGCTAGACATAATTAGCAATGGAAAAAAAACAACGCAGTGCTTGAATGACCTTTTGGGAAAGTAATGCAGTCACTAAAAAGACTATTCAGCTAATAATAAATCTTAGAATTGTAAGATTTGCAGGAAATGTAGCTTCAATAATGCTCACCTTAAACAACTAATAACATTTCTCATCGTCATTTGTAATACATTTCTAACTAACTACTACATTATAACTTCATTCTAAATGTTGAAAAAAATAATGTTAGTATTGATAATATTTGACGAAAATTAGTTTCGTCAAATATTACCAATACTAACATTATTTTGTGCAAATTTAATTTTGCTTATAGAACCAATACGAGCTCTGCAAATATCAAATTACTCAATTGGATTGAATATTGAATAATCAGTATTCTCACAAACTGATAAGACGTTTTCAAAGTGTCAGTGTTCGAGTTATTAATAGGAAGGTCGAAAGAACTTGAAACCTACTTTCTTTACAACGTTGTAGCTTAAAATTTTTTGCTTGTATTTTAAAGTCGTCAAAACGACAAAAACGAAGGTACTGGGACTGCTGTTTCAAGGTTTTTAGGCTCTATTCAGCCTGGGATATCCAGCGCCTTTATTAGGAACGGATTCCTTTTCTTTTGCCCTATTTTGTTTGGTTTTGTTTTCCTTTGTTTTTTGTTTTCTTCTTGTTTTTCTTTGTAGTTAAATGTCTTGTGGTGAGCGTTTTGCTGCCAGTGTATTTTCATATTACATTTATTTTTCTTTAAAAGGTTGAGACCCAGTATTTCACTAGGTGACATCTAAGGATAGGTATTTCACGCTCTCCTCAGGATAGCGTGAAATAGCAATCCTGAGATGTCACCTAGTAAAATACTGGGTCTCAACCTTTTAATATATTACCAATTTTAGGCGCTTTATTTAATTGCGCAAAAAATTCATAGAGGCCAGAGGAGACTGGCACATGAATTTTCTATATTTTATTTTTAATGTGTATTTTTTATTTTTTATTTTATTCTTGGAGGTTCCACATTTTCTGCCAATTATCATTTATTTTTCTTTATCTTACTTTTGAGAGGTCACAGTTGGTGTTTACGAATGTATTTACTATCATTGTTGAAGACGATGAAATATTGATAGAATAAGGAATATTTCAGTTAGATCATACCTCGTCCTCGAATACAGAGTTTTAAGAAGACCCATCTGCGAAGCGAACACAGAAACGCACACACAGACAGCCTGAATAAATAAGCCTCATTTTCCTATTGGAATGTAGGCTTAAAAGCTATTCATCATTCAGGGTATTGTGAGTTTAATAATCTCAACAAGATCTAATTAAAGAAAATAAATTACCGTGCATACAGTTTATATATAGATTTATTTCTGTGCATTTTTAATTTTTTTCACAAAATCTAATCTATATTACTAAAAAATGTTTTATTTCAGTCTGTCCGGCGCAATTGTTGTGATTTGTGAAAATAGAAATAATTTCTACAAGTCCGCTACGGGAATCGAACCTGCAACATTCTGATCCGAAGTTAGACATCTTAGCCATGAGGCCACGGGGACTACGTTGTAACCTCTATAAAAAATAAAAATACGTCATAGGCGCAATCGCTGGTTCTAAAAGCAGTCGTGGGTTGGGAGAATCCACTTTTATCGGGTAGTTGTGAGAAATCAGTCGAAGTTGGGAGAATTCACTTTTCCCGGGTTGCTAGTTAAGTTGAACAATGAATAATCAGTAAACACATTGGTAAAAAAAAAGGTAATTTTTTCAAATTTAATCTTTATTTAATTTAAATGAAATAAAAATTACATTAAATTAAATTTAATTGAATTTTTTAAAATTTTTACATTATATCTTTTGGTATCCAATTTTTATCAATTTAATCTTTTAATTTAATAACAAATATCTATTTAAGAAGAATTTTGCATGAATTTTAGTTCATGCGTTCTAATCAGCGTTCTAATGGTAGTGTAAAAAAAAAAAAATGTTATGTATAATTAAAAAGTCAATATGAATGTACTGTTCGTTTTGAAATGCGAAACCCCACACAACACAGACGATTCTACTCCGGAAAGGGGTGATACGCTGAGATGGACACTTTCCTAAGACCTGTTTTTCTTTTAGGTACCTGTAAAAAGATATTTTATTTCTGCAACAGTATTTATTCTTTCCATAATTCTTTCCCGAAAAGCGCAAATAGAACCCAGCTACTAGTAAACTAACACTATAAAAAATAAACATCCCATCTTCCTCGCCCCTATTTGGAAGAAATCGCAGGAGACCTGACGCAAGGCGCTGAAGGCTCTCCTAAACGAAAACGGACTGTATTGATAATTGTTTGTTTTTTGTTTTTTCCTTCTGTTTATTATCAAATTCTTACATTCATTGACGCTTCTTTCAATTCCTTTACCCAATTTCCTTCGACTAAATTAAGAATTTCTTTTATTGCATTTCACACCCTAGATCTTCAGAATTACAAAGATGACAGGGATACCGAGTTTAATTTGTCAATACTCATATGATGCGGAGAAGAAAGATAAGGGGAAGAGAGAGTTCAATAATTTCATCTATTCCTGCAAATGATACATCGAAAGAGATAGGTCTTGTGATTCTTGAAAGCTGTGAAATTTCTGATGTATCTCAGGTGTGAAAGCTTAGTAAAAAGTTTTTGCTATTTCCTGTAAAATAACTGAATTCTTAGATTACCAAGAAGCAATGGATGGTGAAATACTTTTTATAGTTTTATTACTATTTTTAAATGAATTGGTTGAGTTTGTTTACAAAGTAAATACAAACTTAGCTCCGTCAAACTTTTAATCTAGACGTATTATTGTAAACCACAGGAAAAGAAGCGGCAAAAATGCTGAATAACTCAGCAATATTTATTCTTACTAATCTCTAATAAATAATCTCTAATCTCTAACAAAAAAACAAGGATAAGCATTTAAATAATCTGAAGAGGGGACCTACAAAGAAAGGTTGGCTCAGATATTTAAGTTAAAACAAAAGTTAAATCCTTCTAAGTCGATTTTTTTTTAAAGTTTAGTTTATTGTTATTTATGGAAGTGGGAATTCCAGAATATGCTAACTATCCCACAGCAGTTTTTGTATCCAGAGACTATTTGAGTGTTTGTTTGTATTGAGATTAGTCCAAGCGAAGTTTCTGTTCAATTGTATACGCTTTTCTTTTCTCTTTCTAACTAAAACCTTTTCCGCATAGTTGCTGCTGTATCTTTGATGAATTTGTCTACCACCTGCGCTCTGAGTCGCATCCCTCTTTTCTCCTGTTTTCCAAGAGATGTCTTGCGGGGGGAGGGGTTACACATTTTTTCTGTTTCACTTTCCTCCCACCCACGATGTCTCTTGTCAACTTCTAAACGACGGATGTTCACAAAAGCCCCATAACAGACTCACAAGTATAACACATCAGTAGCACCAAGCCTTTGCGGTCCAAACCATACAGAAGCACTGCCAGTATGAGAGATATTATTCTTCTTTTCCCAGTCCTCGGGTTTTTCCATTCGTTTCCCGAGCCAGAGCCCACACAATCCAAAGGAAAGCCCCACAGAATTTGACTTCTCCTAATTATAGTTCAGAGATTGTAAATAGGGGTTTGAGAAACACCCCCTCTGTCTCCATATTTATGAGAAATGTTGCAGCAAAACAACCGTCCTCATTCGTTACCGTAATCTGAAGGAAGGTGATATGTGTCACGTCTTTCTCTAAATTTGGTCACGGATAAACAGATTAACCAAATGGAGGTTTTCTTTAGAAAGGAACCGAAATGCAAGTCCTAGATGTAAAGATTAAAAGAATCCATTCTTTTTCGGATTACATAAAAATTAGCTGAATTAAGTATTTAAGCCACAAGATTAAGTTAAGTAATTTAACACTGGAAGTAATTTTCAAATTAAAAAAAAAATACTAATAATGTCAATGCAGATGAACGTTTAACTATATACTATCATTGTTATAAGAAAATTCTTAGTTATATATTAATAAATAAATGTACATCTTGAAATTCCATCAATTTCAAATTCCTACAACGATATATTTGAAGAAATATATTTTGTTTATTAATATACTATCATATGAATACATTAAATATACTTCTTCAAATTCCCTACAACGATATTTCACAGACTCTGTCGTTCTACTTTTTCAAGTTTCGCAAATTAAAATAACAATAATATATATACTAATAACAATATCAACAATGTATATACACTGAATTGGTATGTATCATGCCAATGGCTTGAAAAACAACAAATAGTAGTCCAAATCCTTCAACATTTTTGATACCAATTATTGTAATTTATGGCATTAAATTCTGGAGATAGCGTCTGTGAAATATTGTTGCATAAAATTTGAAGTTGTAATGGAATTTATATAGTATACAGTATTTAATATAATAATATATTTATAACGAAGAGATTTCTTATAATATACACAATCATTTTAAATTCATATAATTTAATTAACTAATTAAGCCCAGGAAATATATAATAACAATGCAGGAATACCTTATTCTCGATATATTATAGATATTGTACTTTGCTATTTTTATCGCCTTATCAAACATCATTTTGGATGCAAGTTTGATTCCTAAATATCTAAGCCAGTCTTATTCGCTACAGAAGAACAGAATGTTTCAGTTATGACTTTTAAAATTAATATTTATTTATATCAAAATTGCAATTCAGTATTTGGAAAATTGAAAATGAAAACTGTGATCCACATATCGACTAGCAAAAGGATTAATATATTGAGCAATAAAAGAAAAGAAAATTTAAAAACCGATAAACCAGCAGTTTCGATAGGGATCAAGCTATCATTATCAAGATAAAAATGGACAAAACACGTATCGCTATGAAGTCCAGAGCAGTTGTTTGAATTCCAAAAGAAAGCATCAGAAGACAATATAAAACGACTTCCTATTCCTTCAAATTTAAGTTCATTCCAAAAACAGGAAGAATAAATATGACCTCTGAACTCCACAAATTTTATTGCTGAAAATAAATGTAGTTTCTGTCATTAAGTTTGAAGCGAATAGGAAAATTTTTTCATGAGTTTATTTCTTCATTTTTCAGTGATTCATAATTAATAGCAAAAGTAATTATTGTTTTATTATATTAATAAGAAATGTATAACAGAGTCCATCAGCGTTTTCGGTAGGGATTCCACTGCTTTACGAGATATGTAGAACTGTAATCATTGTAAGTAAGACCAAATAAATTTTTCATTTTCTTGCAGCGCTTAACAGTATCTTTACATAAAGCTTTTAATTATTGTCAGAACAATGACATTAAGAAATACAACAATGGTAACGTGGAAACTTAATGTAGAAAGTACTTATCATATATAACATACAAAATATAGTTGACAATACAATCTGTAAAAATAAAAAAAAAAAAAAACTTAGAAGTATATAATATTTTAACCAGATATAATGCTGTTATTTCTTTTACTATACACTTTCCTAGACAGAATATTTATCCCCAAAACTATTATCCATTGCTCAATTACTTGATAATATTTACAATTATAGACTATGATGTTTATAGACAAACAGATTTAGTAATGCGATAAGTGTTTTTTTTTAAAAAACAACAGCACTTTGAGTAAGAATAGAATGGTAATACCATGTTTTGATTGAGATATTTACAATTAAGACCGATAAATTTACGTAGTTTTACAAATCTCTGATTTTATCCAAATACGTTATATAATTACAGTCATAGGTTAGGATGAAATACAATAAAGATAAACTGAATTTTTTGTCTGAATGAAATGTGAGATAAGTGAGGAAAGATATGTTGAAGTAAAGGAATTAAATTACTTAATAATTTATTATACAAAACTCTTTTGTATGGAATCTTTTTTAATATAAAAATAATAATTTAAAAAAAAATATAAATGATTTTTTGTACAAGACTTCTTTACAATGTGTAAAACTTCAGTTGGTGATGCTGTTATGCATTATTTTAATTTAAACTATATAAAAAAGTTTTTTTTAAATTTTATTTTATTGCAATAAAACTAGATTCAATTATATAATCTAAAAACAGTGTTTATGATACACTGATGACAGGTGAAAAAATTTGACTGTTTCAAGTTTCGCCAATACACATGTATTGTTTTTTTCTTATAGGATTTAAAAAGTATTTGTTTATTACGATTCTTTCTTACAGGGAGCTTGCAGTAAATTTCTCAGTTCTCTGTCTATATTTTAAGTACATCCTGTACAGACATTCCGCGTTAAGAATTAGTTTCAAAAGAAGTCACAGTATTTTTTTTTATTTCATGTTTTTTATTTTTATATATATTTTTCTTCCTTGTACTAATAAACGCAAAACCAATTTTGCATTCAGAAGAATATGGCCTTTTCATGTACAACCTAAAGTTGCACTATTGCAGCTTCAACGAGATAAAACTATTCGTAGAATGTAAAGCTTTAAATAAAATATTAAACTGAAAAATGCATGCAGTAGATAGTTGTTTTTTTCTCTCTCTTTTACTTGCACTGGCTATTCACATTCAGCCCAGAAAAAGCAAGGGAGGGGGACAGAAAAATCCTGTGAAGGGTGTGGAGGAGAAGACACCTTTGGCGAGAGAAGCCATCTGCTGGGACACCCAAAGGTAGAAACTGGAGTTAAATATTGCGACCCTGTGCCAAAGTAGTCTCTCCCTAATTTGGGGCTACAGGGGGTATGATGAATAGTCAAAGCTGGAAAAATTGAGGGGAAGAAATGGAAAATTTCTTTGTAAATTTGAAACTATTTTTTCGTTTTTATTTATTATTCTATTTTTTTTTAATATTTTACTTTACAATCTTTAGAGCTTCCATTGGGCTCTTATAGAAAATGGTTGAGTTTAGAATTGAATAGTAATAGATTACATACTTTGCTAGACTGATAATACAATTCATGAATTGGAAATAATTTATATTAAAGTTGTTGAAATGATAATATTCAGACATATATTTGAAAGCTAAAGGTGCTACTAAGAATTGTTATCTCTGCCTTAGTTGTTTTCGTTAATTGTTATTGTAATTGCTAAAGATTGATAAACAATGTCAATTATATGATATGAATAGAAAGCCAATACACAAATGAAGAATAAAAAAAAACATTTAACACATTAAAAAGAAATGACATGTTTCGTCCAGGCTTACTGGACATTTACAAGTAATAATCTCAAGGGATACAGGCTAACTGGACGAAACACGTCGTTTCTTTTTAATGTGTTAAATGTTTTTATTCTTGATTTGTATATTGGGTTTTTATTCAAATCATATAATTTCACACAAGTTAAATTTATCCTATGTCAATTATTCTGAATGTTTAACAAATTCGGCAAACGGCTTTTTTCATGGTATCGGTTATTACTTTATTTAATAAAGTCAACACAAAAAAAATATTTTATAGAGCTAACTTTCAGAATACATAATTCGAAAACTATTTTTTACGAAAACCAAATTAAAGAATATCAGACACTGACTGTGCATTACATTGTCCTCAAGACTTTAACAGCAAACTCACAATTGCAAAGTGGATGAAATACGTATTAATAGTAGTGGATTAATAAAAAAAAAACTATAATGATGAAAGGCAACTTCTGATGAAGAATATTCATTACGAAAAATTTTGAATGATTAAGAAAAAAAAATCATTCCCTTTTTTATATTTTTAGCAATATTGGCTACAGAAATTTTAATATAGTCTGTCTGAAAAGCGTGGAATAAATGGAATTTACAGAGATTTGCTTACTCTCATTTACATTTCCAAGCATATTCTCAGTCGAATACCACATTCGTTTGAATTCTTCTCAGCAAATTGTAATTCTCTTCCTAAGAAGATAAAGATCTGAGGTTTTTACAGTATATACCTGTTATCCTTCAGAAATCCCCAAAATACAAAGTTAGCGGTGAACGTCAGGTAACAGTGATGCCGCTAATAACGGAAATATATTTTTACATTGGTTCCAAACTTTTCGGACATCCTACGTACAAAGAAAGCTTCTGAAAACTAGACAAATGTTCTACGATAAAAATTATATTACAAAATAATAAGTGATAATGTGGAGAAAGATTCTTTCTGTTCCTATTGACAAAGGTAACGTTTTATTATTATTATTGACTTTCTACTAATTCAAAAAAAATTTTGAAATGTGAAATGAAGATATAAATTTAAAAAAAGGAAACTTCCAAAATAGTGAAATATTGAATGGTAATATTACTATTACTTAAGTCATAAAATAAATTCCAAATAATAATCAAAACCATTTACTTAAAGCTTAAAAAGAAAAAAATCAATTAATATATTGATAACAATATATATGTATCTGAGTCGCTCAAATTCATAAGAGCTCACAGTAGGAAGTCAATGGAAAGGCACTGCTTTTTTTAGATTTATCCAATGCTAATGAAAATGTGGTATTTAATTGCTTTTTTTATGTTTGTTAAAAATTACTAAAGTTGACGATCTTTATATGATCGATTTGAATCTAATCAATGTTCTAGAATTTTTTTTTTTATAAAAAAGGTTGTTATTTTCTGCAACAAATAAATATTGTTATTTAATATAGATCTAAGTTAAAAAAATGGTGTAATTGTGGAAATATATGGTGAAAGGGAACTTACCTTAAAGAAATTTCCTCTACAAATAATTTGTGTGATATTAAAAATTAAGTTGAAGTTCGACATGATAAGCATTCAAAAATAATGTTTTGTTGTAATAAAAGTATGTTAACATAAACTGGTTGAAAGAATTACTAATGTACCGGTAGTTTGTTTAATACATTGTTTTCAACAAAAGACGAATGCAAGACAACAACAGGTCTTAATGAAATTATTATTATGAAATTATTATAATGAAATTATTCTACAGGTAACTCCGGAGAAGACTTAGGAATTGTATTGACATGCAGGTGAATTGAAAATGATGATTGTAGTAGATATAATCTGAATTCAGCAAGAACAAGATACTGTAAACTTTACATTAATTTCATTCAGATTATAAGATACAGAAATCAAGAAGATATTTTTCCAAGAGTATGGGATTTTCACATGAAAGAATATTTAAGAAGATTGTTTCAAATCCTAGACCTTACCGTAAGAAAATTTTTCAGTACGATTCAATTAATAATATAAAAAGATATTTTAACTAACTGTTGTATATTCCTTACATAATCAGTAGTTAAGGAACTAGTTTCTTTATTTTAAAATTAAGTAATTTGTTCGTTTGTAAAATTTTAAAATAAAATTCTTTAAGAAACTGTAAAAATGAAGAGTATAAAATGTAATTTACTTAAACAGAATTTACGTTTCAATTTTACGAATCACGAGTTTATTCTAAGAGTTTTGTTTTTCATAAAAGTGATTTATGCTTTTGTCACAGTTTAACGAGTACCTTTTAAAAACGAAATATTGTAAGTTTTTATAATATGGCAACAAAATTATAAGCAAATAACTAAACACCAGGAAAAAAATAAATTTACTTTCTTTGATTATTTAAGATTTATGAAGAAATATTTATCGAATGTTTAATCAATGATGAGATTGGTTTAAAGATTGGTATAAAGATAACGGTCAAAACAACTCAATTTATTATGGATTTATTAACGAGAAATAATGATAACAATGATGAGCCTACTTATTAATAAAAACCACTTTGTTATATTTTTCTAAGATGGCTTAACTTTGCTGGCAAATAGAGTTGAATTGTACAGGAAGTGTGTTTGGTCGGTGGAATCCCATGATCTCTTCATTACCAATGTGATAAGCAAGCTGTCATCTAAATCACTGCCAGGAATTATGGGTAACATAAAAAGACGTTTCCATCAGATAGACAATTAAACCAAAGCTATTAAAAATTAGACAAGTTGTGAGGTGGGGAAAATGGACTGCCTTATCGACTTAATTTATATGAACGAATGACTAAAACACGAATGACAGATCGTTATTTTCTGATTAACTAATCAAATAACTATATATTTTACCAATCCTACAGCAGTATTAAGAACAGCCCAATAAAAATTAGATATAAAGTCAATTACTCTTTGATTTTTGTATTATTATTATTTTTTTTTGTTAGTGATGTCCTTGTCGTCTGGTCTGTAATTCTAAGTACCACAATAACATCGTTCTCCCGCAGAGCACCGTAAAAATCAAGAATTTAATATTTAGCACAATTCATAGTTATCGTAGAATATAATTTTTAAACACAAGTATCTCATAAGTAAATGGAAACCATCAGATAGACAATTAAACCAATGCTATTAAAATTTAGACAAGTTGTGAGGGGGAAAATGGGGAATTATCGATTTAATTTATATGATCGAATGACTAAAACACGAATGACAGATCGTAATTTTCTGACTAACTTATCAAATAACTAACTTATATATATTACCAATCCTACAACTGTATTAAGAACAGCCCAATAAAAATTAGGTATATACTAGCCGAGTAACCGTTCTTCGTACGGGTAACAAAAAAGAATTGTTCTGATGTGGATGAAGAAGAAATTGAAATTGTGAGATCGAAACTTTCCCAGTTGGTACAAAAATCACGTGATAGGTATAAAGTAATGTTATAATTGAATCTTGTAACTCGAGATCCCTAACTTCCCACTCCTTTCTCCCGTTCTCCACTTCAAACCTTTCCCAGTTCGTAAAAAAAATAATGTGATCATTACAAATCTACATCTATCCCGAAAACCCCGTCAAGTATCCTTAAACAATGTTTACCCATCCTCGCACCGCCCTCTTGTTTACCCCCATACTTCTACTTCTTGCCTCCGGGTTAATATGTGGTGTTATTATGCACAACAATACATTAGTTCTAATTGTCGCCACCAGGTTAATATGTGGCGCTATTCTGCACAACAATATTTTATTTCCAATTGTTGAACAACAATTTTGTAGTTCCAACTGTCGCTCCAGGTTCATACGTGGCACTTTCAAGATAGCTAATGTTCATCCCCAAAATACACAACAATATACTTTTTATATTGTCTTCAGTATGGAACCTATCCCCATGCCAAATGTGAAATAGAACAGTAAAAGTTACATGAATGATAACAATCTAGGATCCAAATGTAAAGTACTCCGTTCAATAGTGTTACTTTCAAAAGCAATTAGGGAAGCAAATTTATTTGATCACAATTGGTGGGTCCCAAAAATCAACATTCTATTTTTGCAATTCTCTTCTATTCCCAAGACTGACTTTATAAAATCAATTCCTCGCTAATATTTTCAAGTCTGATACTGATCTGTATTAAATAATCTTTAGTTTATGTATTTAGCCTATTTATTGACTATAACCTGTTGAAAATTGGAAGTAAGAGTGATCTAACCCCCCCCCTCCAAAAAAACAACCGAAACAGTCATTAATCTTACCTAAAGGAACATATACTGTGCCAGAATACAATAACTTTTCCCCGGAAGTATTTTCCCGATCTCTGAACATAAACAAAATACAGAAATGATTCTGTTTTGATAAGTAGAATTTCTACTTAAATTCTGTTCATTTTAAATGATTCTTTTCCTTTGCTGTTACATACATGTAAATCACTTGTACATTTAACAGGAAGATAGGCATATATACATACATAAAGTAAATGTTAAAATTTTTATATGAGTTGTTAAAAGAAGAACATTTCTTTGATTTCACTTGAAATAGAACGGTTTTTTTCTTCACGTTAATGCATTCAACTTATATTGTATAAAAAGTTGTTTTCTTTGTAATAGACTATCTATACCATTTGTTAGGCCAGAATTGGTAACAAATATTAATCAGTCCTCATTATACGACTTTGTTCTTAACATGAAATTGAGAAATTTTTAATTTCTACATTCTAATTCCAAAGTGATGTTATGTATCTTTATTTCAGAATTAATGCTTTATTTAATCGGTCACCTGAATGATGATCACTTAATCTTGGATATAGATGGTGTTGAGAAAAAAACACCATGCAACTTACTTTTCATCTTGTATATTCACTTTCAACTCACTTTCTCGGTAATTCCTAGTAGATGGATCTTGTCTTTCGCCATTAACTAATCTCTATATCAACAGCACATTCTCACTGACTCTTAAGATTGTTTTGATTTGGGATGGAATTACTGCACTAATGACCATCAGAAAAAAACGAAGTGAAATACAGTCAAACTTGGATAATTCGAAGTTGAAGGGACCAGAGAAAAAGTTCGAAATATCCAAAAATTCGAATTACATATATTCTCTCAAACAGAAGAGATAAATAAAAACGATTAACTCCACGATCAAAGATTTAACATACAAACTTTATCTACTGCTACATTTTTTTCATTAAATCAAACATTTTTTACTAGCTTAACTAACCATCACTTTAAAAAAAAAGGCAGATATTTTTAATTGCTTCATTGAATACAATTTTTGAGTCACAGAATAGGATTCCAACCTATCAATTGACACAAAAATAGAATCTTCTACATTAGACTGACCTTCAAAAAAGCGTCGAAGTTCATGTATATGCACCGTAGCTTCTGAAGCACTATGTATGGGCTTCTCTTGTATTTCCTTGTCCTCTTCATTCCCAGATAGCCCGTCCTCAGTTTGGTTTTCCACTGCCAGTTGAGCAATCACCACATAATGACATTCCAACCCTCGCTTTTGTTTTCCTTAGAAAGACCGTTAAAATAAATAATGCACCTTAGCTGAGAAAACTCTCAGGAAAATAAAATTCGAATTATCCACGATTTTTTAGCATTATTTTAATACAGAATTCTGGGAACCGGGCAAAAAATTCGAATTATCCAGAATTTCGAATTAAACAAGTTCGAGTTATCCAAGTTTGACTGTATTATGCATTTGTAGGCTTATTTTCTCCTTTTCACCTACGATTTCTCAAAATGGGAAGGAAGATTTGGGCGAGAGATGGGAGTGGTTAGAGAGGGAAGTTGAAGCGACTAAGACAGTGTCGAGTTTGAGGATGAGAAGAAATGACAAGAGTTGGGTCGAATCCAAAAAAGGAATCAAAGTGGTGATAATGAATGAGCTAATTTGGATAAGAAAGAATAAGAATTTGAAGTAAATCGTCTTAGGAAACCCAAATGGAAAGCGAATATTTCAAAAATTACTGTTATTTATAAGTTTTACTTTAAATCATTTATGCAAAATGAAGTAAATGAACACGTCTGTTAATAATATAATCAAAATTAGCAAATAACCTACAATAGAAACACTTACAGAAACTTTTTTCTGAATTACAATCATTAAATCCTTCGTATTTACGAACAATTAAAATATGCATTAAGATTGCTATGATTTCACACATCATTTTTCTGATACTAATGCATTTGTTTACCATGATTCTAAAAGCAAGTTGACTAGTGGTCAATGAGAGGAACTGTGATATAACTATTTTATTAAGCTGCTTCTATCCACTTGTGCTCCCTATTAATTTATGCCTATTAGGTGTAATCTATGTTGTAGTTTGGTAAAAATATCATAAAAAACTACCAGTGATTTATATGAGTTAAACACACAAACGAAACCGATGCACCTGAATAAATCGGTTTTAATACAATAAATGAAATAATACAACACGACTATAGTTTCTGGCACACAATGGAATGCCTATTAACAAGTGAATTTTTAATTTATTGTATTAAAACCAATTTATTCAGGTGCATCGGTTTCGTTTGTGTGTTTAATAATGAACAATGCACGTAAAGTCTTGATAATTCTGATTTATATGAGTTATTCAAGAATTCCAATAAGTAAGATAATTAAGATGCATACACTTACTGCTAAATTGAGTTATCTATGACATTGATACCGTAAAAATGAAATAAAAACAATTGGAGTCGTTTCATTAACGATATAGAAAAGAAAAAAAAAAGAAAAAAGAAACAATGTATTAGCCGGAAAATTGATAGAAGACTGTGCATTTATCAGTAAATGATTTAAAAATGAAGAAAAAAAAAAGCTTCGCGAAATTGGATTTAACGGGACTTGCGCAATTTAGTGTTGTACAATGGTAAACTCTGTTTTTTATTTTTTTTTCTCAGAATATCGGCGCTTTTGCCAGATGAAGCACTGCCTGATGAACCCTTAATTTGTCTTATGCATCCAAATTCTGATATAAGTTAAAAACAAAACAAAAAAACCCCAATAAAATAATGTCATTGTTCTTAACGAAAAATTTCAAAATTTTCAAATTCTTCTACAAATTTAAAAAAGCATTAATTAAGATATTTGGATATTAAAAGCAGTTACAAATTTCGAAGGTTAAATTTGCATAGTAGGAAATTTTGATTCCTAGATCTAGTGATTTTATAGAGAAATCATCAATTGCTATTAGAAACATTAAAATTGTAATTATGGCAAATCGTAATGTCTTTTAAAAAAAAAAAATCAGAAATCCGGACACATTCTCGAGCCATGCTTAATTAATTCGCATAATTGAGGCTTAAGCTTAATTCTCTAACATTTCTTTGTTAGAGAATAAAGCTTAAGCCTCAATTACTTCTTTTTTAAAATGGTTTAAGAGACGTAAGAATTATTTCTAATCAGTGTTTCATCTTTAAAACAGAGCTAATCGTTTGAAGCTAATTGATAGATTTATTTATGAAACTAAATCTCATTTAAAAAGCCCAGAAGGGAGATAAATTATACAAACGAATGTATCAATAACTAATAACAGTAATAATAATAATAATTAATAAATAATAATATTTGAAATTTGAATGGTTCAAATATTGTTTCGATAGATGATCAACTGCTGTAGATGGTTGACTGCCCTTCAACTAAATCATTTTCTGTCTCATTTCCTAATTACTTCAATTCTTTTTCTTTCCTTATTCTTTTAGTTTATTTTCTTTTGAATTTTTGTTTTTAGATATTGTAAATTAATATGTAGATCCTCCTTCAAGCGTGTAGGATGTGTAAAAACTACAATTTATATGCATTTCCTAAAAGCACGAAAATAAGAGTGAAATATTTAATTTTTTTTCTTTTCTTAAACTAATTTCAATCAAAACCAAAGTAAGGATTATAAATGATGAATATGGGATAAACAAAACAAGCAATTTTTATTTTATATACTATTAAATGTGAATTTATAAGCGCGTAATAAACAATAATATAATATGCAATGTACATTTAGTACATATAATGTTTATTAAACTCTTCACATGTTTCGTATCATTTTTGTGACGTTTTCAAAAGAGAATTATAATTTGGAAAATTAATAAAGAAAAAGTATCGTATTTTAAATATGGATAAAAAACGTGATCTCTCTCTCTTTTCAACTTCTCTTTTTTACTTCCTCCATTTTTTTCGTTTCTCATTTTTTTTTTCCTTTCTTTTTCATTCTTTTTTCTTTGCTTAACTTTTCGGTTAACAAATTAAAATATCGATAAATGAATAAAAGTCAAAAATAAAATAAACTTTATTAAACTTTGATAAAGTTTATTAATGTTGATATTTTACTGAAAACTTTTTTTTTCACGAACTGATTGTTGCAGTTATTCTCACTTGATTGAAATAAGATTGGTTAAAGAACAATTTACTTTTTATTTATAGTTTTCCTCACAATTTTGAGTTAATCTCGAGGAATAAATTATTTACTTTACGCTATAAATATTTATAGTTGCAAATTATTCTATGATAATATTTTCCCCTTCAATGAATGAATGTACAGTTAATACTTAATAAAGAATAAAACGACAGATATTAGATCGAGTGAAAATAAATAAAGATATATTTTAGTAAATGTAATTACAGAATCCTATCTGATAAATCATTACACAATGAGAAATGAATTGTCCCTACCTTTAATAAATTACATCTTCCGTATGTCATCCCTAAAAACGTTCCAAAATAATTACTCTCTTTTAAAGATCATCTTGAAAAATGGCATTTTAAAATTTAAACATTTTTTGCCTTAACATTTTGTTAAACCTTTCATTACTTTCTGATGCGCTGGATAATTTAGCATCATTGGGTTTAATGAATAAAAATGCCTACAAATGATACAATTAATGAATTCCAATGAAACACCAGCCATACACAAAGCAGTTTCAATGCGTTAGTAATGATTCACTAACACGACATTGTTAGTGCATTGAAGCTTAGAAAAAATATAGTAATTATATACATTTTCGAATACCAAAATGCCCATCTATTACTATCAATATAAGTCAAACCACCAACAGTTAGTTAAGCAATAGAAACGTGTTACACAAATGAGACTTTTGTCATCCTTAACTAAAATTAACAGTTATTCAATAGAGTTAATTTCAGTTAAGGATATGACAAAAGTTGAATAGTAATTGAGAATATTTAATTGCAAGGATTAAAAATGATAAATATATGAGAACAAATAAATATCCAAACCTTTCGATTCAGCGTATAACAATTGCGAGGGCCCTGGCGCGTATTTCTGCAGGCCAAAATCCTCAGGCTACTGTAATTGGCATATTAAAGATTGTAGCACCATCCCTCCGAAATTTTCTTAGTTTATTTCACAGTATTTTATTCGATGTTGCTTACTTTAAATTTAGACAATGGAAATCAAAATAGTTTTATGTTGTGCAAATTAAAATATGAAAAATAACAAAAAAATAGTAGTGATTAACAAGTTCTTCAATGAATCAGTTTGGAGAGCATTTAAAAAAAAAAAAAAAAAAAAAAAAACACTTAAAAGTCCGTTTCAAGTTTTGTAAATATTGTTGTCTAGGCTAGCTATGCCATGAATCTTGCTTTGTATAATTTTTACTATAGTAATCAATTTTAGTTATAAAATCTCTTTGCTACGGAGATCTAATATAAAAGATATCTCTGTCACGCATCCACCGCGGTAAGTGTATTTCCCAAATGTGAACCATTTTGAGATTTGTGAATAGTGATTCATAATACCATCCGAGTCCTTAAGGGTATCAAGTATCCATAAAAGTTTTAGCTGAAAAGACCAAAATTCAAGCAGTTATCCACGTTACAATTTTGAGGTCATGTCCCGGCCCTAAAAACCCGTGAAGATATGTCGAATTTTTTGTTATTTACTTACTGTTAAACCAATGCCCTAAAAGCTCTTAAATAGTTCGTGGCAAAAGCTCTAAAACAACATGAGGAAAAGGTTTTGAAGATAGCAAACATCATCAAAAGATGGAAATATACAGTATATATGGACAGAAAAATTTGAATGGCGTATATATTCGTTATCTAGGATCCCTGATCGGCGTTTATTATGAGGTCCAGGACTCATCTATTCAAGTACAGGAGAACGCAAAAGCATACATCAGTTTTATTGCTAACCACATGATAACGATTTTAAATTGATACTTTTTTTTCTCCTTTTAGGCTTCTGATACCGTGAAGCCTTATATCCCAAGTTTGTCTGTCTGTCTGTGACAAGTATCAACTCAGTAACCACGAGGGCTAGAGTTGAAAAGGTCTTGCCAAGAGTAGTTCAGAGCCGTAGAGTTTGTGTCTTCACAAGTTCACCACCTATTATAAAATTATGCGACAAGATGACGCATTCTTTGCTGAGGCTCTCAATGCATTGGCAGCTGGGACAGAGACTGAGGAACATGAAAACGTTTTCAGAAATAGGAAAGTTTTCAATAAAAACAGCTTATTAGCTTATTATAACTTTTGAATAATTTTCTTCATTCACGTATCAGAAGCCGCTGCGAAGCATTGTGATTGGTTTACTAATCACAATCGCTACTTTTATTTTTTTAAATTTCTGCATTAAAAATTTATTTCGCTGTATCATAGGGCCTTTGATCGCTCAGTCCTAACTGCACTCTGAAACTTATTCGGAAGATTAACAAGCACAGAACTTTTGGAGCACATACTGGAAAATATATTCAGCATTAAAAAACTCAGGCGACTTAAATATCCAATAAGATAAAAAGTTTTTACTTATATTTGAGCTCACGTAAAAACTTATGAGAGAAGAATACAGCCTGCACACAAGCATAAACATAAAACAAGCATTAAAAGTCCTTAGCTTTCGCCTCAGTATGACGAGGCATCTTCAGTGGATGTAGTCCTTGGAGCTAAGAGCACCTCTATTTAAGGGGAAATGAACCAATGAGAAGCTGGAAAACAATGGGCGGATCAGAATTATCCACTGAAGATACCTCGTCGTACTGAGGCGAAAGCTATGGACTTTTAATGCTTGTTTTATGTTTATGCTTGTGTTCAGGCTGTATTCTTCTCCCATAACATAAAAGACACTAATATTGTAAGTACATAGACATATTTCGAAGTTACGTCACCTTAGATCCAGACTGGAAATGTTCCCAAGTCAAAGCACTGCCTTCATCTTTTGCTTATCGATGTATAATATTCTACATCGGTGTAAATGTAATGACAGAAGTGCACAAGGGAAGAAAATAAAGAATTTTTATCTAAAAGAAACACAACAGGTCTTATTCAGCAACGAAGTACGCGAATCACTTGACACTGTTCTGCGAAATACAGCAAAAATACTAATCAAACATAGTAAGAAACTAACAATAGTTAGAAGCCAATCTGGGGGTAGTATCATATCTCTAAAAAACCGTAATTCTAAAGCAAGCGCCACAACTTTGAGGAAAGTCCGAAGCGCCGTAAATCGAAGAGCTGTAACTCGAGAATTTTCAACAATTATTAAGAACATTAAGAACATTAGCGGCTTAACGCGTATTGATTGTGTAGTGACTGAAAATGCGGTATAATAAACATAAGTGTTCGAAACATCAATGGGAATCCTGTTTGAAGATGGCAGTCAAAGCAAAATAATTTCCACAAAAAAGCTTAAAAGAAAAAAAAACCTCACAAGTAACAATCAAGCCATTTGCTAAAAATGTTGTTTTTGTGCGATTCACCTACAAAAAGACGAAGATGAAGTTTTGAAGATGAATAATAAGTCTTTACGTGCTCAGTTGATAAAAGCCACTACAGGATATTAGTATTTATTATAGCTTCAGTTTCAATATGTTAGTTAGATTCTTAAAAATAGTGTGTTAAACCAAAGAGCCAGTGGTGTTCTCTAGCGGGAGAAATTAGAACTATCTACCGGAAGCCATTGGCAAAAAGAAGTTTTAAGCGAGGAAAGATTGATTTATATTATGTAGCCCACAGCAAAAAAACAAAACAAAAACATAACAGGAAGTTTAACTGCTTATCACCAACACTCATTCGAAAAACTCATCAAGACTAGATTTAAAAGAAGATGATATTTCTATAAAAAAAAAACAACAACAACAGCAATTGCTTTCAATGATTCCGTGAGAAAATGGATCCTATTCTGAACTTCCAGAAGGGAGGTTTCTATTCAAAGATCAGGAATACTTTTAATCAAAACAATGTTATAATTAAGTTAATAGCGAATCTGACGTTTAGGAATCTGATATTTCGTGAATACAGTCTTCTTTTCTATTCTTTAATTTCAATGATTAGTTGAAAAATGAATTAGTCTCGAATGTTTGTCCAAATTTTCTCCTCTACTTTATTGTTATTTTAGTATTAAACTTTAAAGAAATGTATTTCTTGTAATTTCAATTTCCGATAATAGGGTTTTTTTCGATAATTCTCTGAATGATCAAATTAAGTTTTAACGAAAAAAAATGAAAAAAACTAAATATTAGCTTTCAGTTACTTTTTTTATTAGAATATAATTATACTACAACCTATATTTTATTCACATCAAAGATTAATTATCAATCCCAGAGGATCTGAATAATTTCAGCATACAGAAAGATGATTTTATATATTTTTTTTTAATATAATAGTAACGTTTTCTTCTAGTAAACTTGAGAAAGGGAACCGATTAGGTTCTTGAAATATTGTTGTTATAAAGAAGTTGGAGAATAAAGAAGATGAATAATAGCAACTTGCTTACAGTTGCTCAAAAGATTGCTGGCAGCGAATAACCGAAGTTAAAATATCATTCAAAATGCATTCAAGGCTTCTGTTTTATTATTATTTTTATTTTATTTTAGATTGAACGAACAAATCGGTCTGAGATCCTAGTACTGTGAAGTAACCAACAATCATATTTGACTTCTGGAAGATTCTTTCCGCAAACACTGTAGCTGGGCACCCTTTTCTTCTACGTATTTTTTTCCCTCTTCGCCCCTTCCCATTCTCTCACCCTCCGGCCTCTGCCCATTTTTCAACCAGGGGTGGAGCTCGACATGTGTAAGCGCTAGGGCGTGTTGTCCAATATAAGACTGTCTCGCCGCCGCCACGATCACAGACCTCCTCGAGTTTATTTCAAAACAAGACGACGACACTCATTGATTAACTATCGTAAGATTAAAACTCCATTAGGAAACAACGTATTGGTTTCAAATCAGTTTTTCTTCAGAAGTCGTCGTATTTGTTAAGTTGTAAGATGCTAATATCGAATATAGAAAACCTCTGAAGAATGGAACAATGAAGATTCCTTAGATCATAATACAACTATGGTGATCTGCAAATTAGAAATATTTTCAGCCTTGATATATATAAAATTTGTTAAAAATCTTATCAAATACTTTAAACTTTCATTGAAAGTGGAAATGAATGAACAATTTTTAGGATATTAAAAGAAATTGCACGGAAAACCTAGTACTGTTCGGTTTTGTTTACGAGAGCCTTCAACGCTTTTGCGTATGCATCAGGTCTCCTTCGATTTCTTCAAATAGGGGTGAGAAGAAATAAAGAGGGGATGTTCACTTTTTATCAGTGTTAGTTTACCAGTAGCTGCACTCTATTTGCGGTTTTCGGGAAAGAATTATGGAAAGAATAAATACTATTGCAAAAAAAGCAGGTAATAAAAAAAACCACAGGTCTTAGGAAAGTGCCCATCTCAGCGTATCACCCCTTTGCGGGGTAGAATTGTCCGCCAGTGGTGATTCTCGCTTTTCAAAACGAACAGTATATAAAAGGCACTGATTTTCTTTTTGTTTAGTATGTATCTTCCTACCGAAGCTGGGTGGGTTGCCTAGGGGTTAGAAATCGCCCCCCCCCCCAACTGCATTGAAAATTGAAGAAATCTAGGATTTTGATTTGGTTTTTTTTTGGTTGGAAAGTTCATCAGTCTGTACATAATCACCCCCACCCCCACCCGGTCCCCACCACCACCATCTAAGACACGATGTTATTTTGGTTTTTTTTTTGGTTGAATGACGTAACTCCTCCTATTGCCTATTTCAAAATTCTAGGTATGCTTCGGTATCAATATCAAAGTAGAAACATCAAAGAATTACCTAAAGCAGTTATTAGATGAAGCATTTTCTATGTTTTCATAAAAAAAAAGAATTAGGAAGGGGTGGGAAATAAACACACAGAAAAATTATTATCAACACGCCGAAAGATGAACCTCCCAGAATGCAAAGAAGATTATAGATTGTTCTTTCCTGGCCGACCGCTAACATTGAAACAGAAGAGAAGCGACCTCTTCTCTTTCAATGTTAACGGTCGGCCAGGAAAGGACAATCTATAATCTACTTTGCATTCTGGGAGGTTCATCTTACGACGTGTTGATAGTAAAGGGTTATTTGTTAAATTTCATTCATCTTATTTTCATCAATAGCTACATTGATTTCTTTCATTTTTGTTTGTTTTTTGGGAGGTCCCATCCCAGGAGCACAAGAAAGATCCACAATGTTTGAAGCTTTCCGAAATTTAATCAATAGACAAATATGACTGATGAGGCCTAACAAGAACGAAATAGCAATTCCTGCTGATGATAACTCGTGAATGGAAAAAAATTTGCATTCTTAATATTTTTTTTTCATGTATAGTAAATGTTAAACTCACTGTCTTTGAAATAGTTTATTGTGGTCTACTAAATAGTTTTGTATTAATTTATTGTGTGTAAAATCTTTTAGCTACTTTTCAAACTAAATTGTAAATTAAACAATGAAAAATTAAAACAATCTTGAAATTTAACAGAAATGAAAACAATCTTGAAATTTAACAGAAATGAAAACAATCATGACAAAATAAAGAAAAAAATGTACTAAATTTCATTAGTCTTTTCAGAAAACGATCTATTACCTTTTTTATAATTTTTACATTCTTTTAAAAAATAATTATGTATAATATTCCTTTATTTCAGCCATTATTTAGTTGCTAACTAGTTGCCGTCCGCTAAATGTCTTCTGATCTGAGGCTCTCCAAAAGAGAGAGAAATATCTCATTGTAGACCTTGGAATGAAATAAATTTCACTCCAGAAATGATAATTATAATAAATAGAAAACACAACATCTTCATCTTTTCAAAAACATTGCTATATCTCGCAGATATATTTTATCTGCTTCTTCGGGCTCAGAATATTCTTCATTAATGAAAGAATAATTGTTAATGAAGAATATTCTAAGCCCGAAGAAGCAGATAAAATATATCTGCGAAATATAGCAATGTTTTTGAAAAGATGAAGATGTTGTGTTTTCTAGTTTTCTATTTATTAGAAATAAATTTCAGACGAATAACAGTAATTGACCACAGATGAATCATCAGTCGTTTTGTATATATAGACAGACAGAAGAACAGACAAATGGGATACAAGTCATTTTCGCCTTCTTTAAATATAAATTCTTTAAAAAAAGCATACACCTACTTCTTATAAGTGAATCAGAAACAATATACAATTGTGTAATTACAGTACAACTTATACATCTCAAATATTTTCTGAAGTGTGACTGTTATTTCGTTTGTTTTGTGACAGTTAGTAACATAAAAATTTTGCTTGAAGTTTTGTTGTGAAAGATTTATAAAATTCATGTGAACCTTCACCTCTTGGAAAACAGTGATATAGTAAACATATTTTCTAAGAAGACCCCTATAAAATCGTAGCTGTCAGTACATCTTCCACACGTAAAACTAACAGCTGTAATATAAGAGAAGACATTGGAAATTATCTCACAAGCATAAAGTTGAGATAGAAGTGGGATTGAACATTGAAGTTCTTATATTGACCCAGTACGGAAATCATATTTATAAATTTTACCTAAGTGAAATAAATCACTTCATAATTTTTTTGTAAATAGAAAATGAAGCTATTTCGCACAATTTGCAATCTATCAAACGCTTTCGTTGTTAAAGTGATACTACTATTGATTGGTGCGCAAAACTCATTTATTCAAGCACAATTTCAAGCTGTGCTCACTCAATATCTTTCCTATTATCAATACTTCATCATTTATTGTGGTTTAGACCTCATTTTGCAGTATTCGATTGCCTGAGTAAGTAGCCACTAAGGCCATCTTGAACTGGAAGTGGCCATTTTGTATCTAGTCGTTCTCTAGGGTAGTGAATTCAGTATAAACCACCCTAATTTTGTTCAATTATCATTACTTTCCTGACCCGATAAGTGGCCTTCAAAAATTGGAAATGACCTGCTCCGGAAGTGGGATTTTCCCCAAACTTCCAGGCCATGGGGTGTCCAAAGCGTTATTACTTGCGGTGCTCTGACTTTCCGGTTTGAGCTGTGGAAGGCGTTACACACACACACATACACACACACACACACACACACACACACGTGAATCCTAATAGCTCCTCTCTACGTGGCCGCTAAAACTTAGTCACAGAAAATCAATGAAAATGGGCTTTGCAAGGTTTGAAGCAAAAAGGAAGACAACTGACATCGCAATCAGAAAAAAAAAAAAAAATGTGTCAAACACGTTTCAAGTATAAATACAGGGAAATCAATGAAGTTGCCAAAGAAAGCTAAATCTTATATACAGAAGAAAAGAAGTTTAATACCAGACATAGAAATTTCATTATAGCTACCAACTGTGCTACTCTTAAGCTGATGCGGAAGAATAAAAATATAATATAATATCTAGAATATAAGAAGAGAGAACGACTATCCTGACATATTTTCTACAGGGTAGAGAGAGGGATTCCGTCAATATTGAACTGTATATGATTTCTAAAATGATAATGGGAATATTTCCAGATAACCTTCTAGAATAATCTTGTTCGGTTTAGAATTGGAGAATATAACTTTCAATCAAATCAATAGAACAGAAAGAAAAGGAAATTTTAAGAACGAACACAAAGAAAGAAGAAAGAAAAAGATAAGAACAAAACAAAAAAAAACAAACCGGTATGTTTGTGAAAAATCAGAAGGAAAAAGGACCCCAAAAATAAAAAAATGGAAAAAAGAAGAAATAAAAATTTGAAGCATTTCTTGACTGAATAAGGAAAAATCCTAAGATAATAAGGCCAGTGCTTCGAAGAATTCTACTATTTTGGAGACCACACACACGTAATGGAAGATATGTCGGAATGGCGTAATGTGTCGAAGAGTAGAAAATAGAAATAAAAAAAAGGAAAATCTGGGGGCTTTCAGGAAGACATTAAGTGTCCATCTACTCAGAGCAGAGGTCACCATAAAAATCAATTACCTCCTCCAAATCGAGAGGCCTCTTGCCACCCACATGTTCTTGGATCTTCTTGGTTCCCCTACAAATAATTACTCTCCTCCAATTATAGAGGGCATATCGGTAAGTTAGCAAATAATTAAGAGCAGGAAAAAAGAAAAGCCGAAAATTCCAATAGGCCTCAGGACACGGTAGACCCATACGAACCTACGTGGGTGAAACTTAAGGGCGTTAGCAATAACATATTTTATTTTAAGGTATGTACCTGCCTTAGGATGTTTTTACACGCATAGCATAGAAAATAAAATAAAATTGAACAAAGAAATTTAAATCATTTGAAAAAGTTTACCAAATATTGAATTAAAAACCAATAATTTTTTCAGTTATTAATTGAGAAAGATTAGTCAAGGGAGAAAATTTCAGACTATCAAATTTCAAAAGCAACACATATTTAATTTCTCAGAAGCCGCTATGCACAGAGTCAGAGTTACAGGATAAATTAACTTAATATTTTTATTTTTTTTAGCTTGAGAGTTACGAGTTTAAATACTATTATTGCTCAATATTCCAATTAAATCAAGAGATTTAATTAGGAAATAATCATCACGAATAATTTTAGATGAGTCGTTTCTATCAAACAAGTTCTAATGGAATTTACAACCCTATCCAAAGACAAAAAAGAAAACAGAATATGGGCACCGTACCATTCCTTATTGTATAGTCGGCGTCATGAGATATTTCAAAATACAGATATCAGGATAGGTTTTAAATAATAATTTATCCTATCCCATACATGATTATAAAAATGTGGAAGTAGGGATACATAAAAGAGGATACATTTACTTAATTCCCTGTTTACATTACAATTGTTTTTGTATTGGTAACAATGGCCAAAGTATGAAAAAAAGGTATTGGAGGACAAAAATTGTATCAGAAACGGGAATCTGGATGAATCAGGCATTGCTCATCATGTCTATAAAATGGGCCACACAAGTGATTTTCGTAATTTTTTAATTTTAGGTTATAATGATAAAAAATATATAAGAGAAGCTCTTGATATCTTTATTAGGGCCCTACAACACGGCTGATCCAAATAATAATATTTATATATATATTGACAACTGTAAGTTTCAGGATCAAAAGACAGTAAAGAAGAAAATAATTGAATAACGTATTCGAAAACGGAAACTAAAACAAGACAGATGACGGCAGAAGGACTTTGGACATTCGAAGAATTACCAGTAGAGCGCAGGTCTAAGGACATGACATCACTACTGACGTAATGACATGGCTTCGATTCGTTAAGAAATTGTATCGTATTATTGGTTGTAAAATATTCTAAAATTTTATAAATGTTGAACCTTTGTAGAAGAAAATTGAAATGAAGAGGGGCTAACGCATAGGAGCCGAAAGGCTTCACATGCTAAGTATTTATTAAATATTTTTAAATTAATTTTGGTGTGTTTTTATTCAAAATTTTTATTTAGCACACACGTTAAAGCTTTTATCATTTATTATTATTATTATTATTATTATTATTATTATTATTATTATTATTATTATTGTTATTATCCACTAGATAATATTGCTGTTAACTTTACTTAGCATTACTCTTAAGTAATTTTTATCGAATATTTTTATAAGATTTATTTCATATGTTTAAGTTGGAGAATTCTTTCTACTTCCTATTTTGCTTAATATTTCAGTACAAACTAGAGTGGGGACAGGGGTTAAAAACCTAATCTTTGTCTGAAATTATGAAGTACCAAATACCTCAGAAGTATTAGAGTTTAAGATAAATTCAAAACCCACAGGTGTAGTCTAGAATTAAGATTTCCTCTGTTCAAAAATCAACTTCGTCGTTTTCTGTTTCTTTTAATTTTCGATTGCTTTCAAACACTTCTTCTCATTTTGTATGTTTTCTTATCTTTCTTGGTCAATTTTTGCATTTTTGTTGTTGTTGTTTTTTTTTTTTTTTTTTTTTTTTTTTTTTTGAGATTTTATCTTGCAGATATTTCAAAGTTAGCGCGTCAATCCTATTTTAATTTTTTTTACAATAATTTTCACCCGAAAAATAGACAGAAAAATGCAGAAAATGATAAAGTTTCACTGCAGAAATTGTTTCGAGGAGGGAACATGTAAAGGTCACTGTGTCAAATGTTAAGAATTTAGTTTTAGTATCTTAAGTTATATTTGTAACTTAGTCTTTAAATAACCTAAAACAGTTTCCTTAAAGCGGATGACAATATTTACTCAGCTTTTGTTGTTGTTGTTATCTTGATTAAACCTCCAACCTTTAAAGCATGCGGAAGTATTCCTTGAACTTTGACCCTGGTCTATTTCTTGAGTTTGTCAACCACTTAGTACCACTCCTCTGCTTCTCCTTCCTACACTATGCAAATGAGTCAAATTGAAATATTATAAAAGTTACGTGAGGAGCCAAACACGCCCCCACATGTGACCCGATAAACACGAAGAGAAACTAACCTTGGACAAAATGGCAAACGCTCACAGCAGCAAAATCAGTATGCGGATACAGTGACGCCAGAAAACTATTTACACGCGAAAAAAAACACTGATATTTAAGATGGTAGTTTAGACAACACCGAAAACCCCAGCCAGGATTTTTTTCTTTAAATGTTATTAGATTTTGCGGCCAGTAATGCTTCATTAAAATCTTGAATAAAACTTTTTCCCAATTTAGAAGTTTATTTTTTTTTTCTTTTCTCTATGTAAGAAGCGTAAATCTTATCATAATTTTTTATCCTTATCAAAGACACATAAATCTATCATAATAAGGTCATTAGTTTTATTGCAGCTACAGAAAAGAACACTTAGGACTTATTGAAGACTTGTTACAGAGATACAGTAAAGTTAAATTCCATTTTGGAAAATTTACACACCACTTAAGTGACTTCCAAACACTAAATGCCAGAAGCTAGAATTTTTCAAGCATAGCTGTAAACAGATTTTAGACAAAACCTTGTGTGCTATAAATAAAGGGTACAAAGAAAAAAATTAGCGTTTAAACTGAGTCAATTGTCAAGTGTATTAACAGAAATACATTAAAAGATATCAAATTTTTGACCGCTGTTATACGGTTATTCATTGATTTCTTCCTGTTATATCACTGTAATAATGTATTCATAAATACTAGTCTATAACGTAATATAAAGGAATTATGTATTAACGTTTAATGAAGACATTTAGCAATCGCCTATAGAAATTTAAAACTGTTAAAAAGTTGCTTTATCAACTATTAAATTTTGTAATTTAAAAGTATAATTAAATCAAATAACACGATTAGAAGGAATATAAGAATAGAACTATATTTGCTACAATTAAAAATCATGAAATTGGGAAAACTAAAACTAAAATATATATTATTATTGTTATCGGAATCGCAGTGGTGCTTCAAAAGGGAAAAAAACAGTAATAATAATAATAATAATAATAATAATAAAAACTCACTATTATTAGTGAGAAAATTCATGTGTCAGTGCTCAGTCCGTCGGCACAGGATATGATCCAAACAATGCTGTTGAATAAGTAGTAAAGACTATATTTCTCCAAAGACTTCAAACTCTGTTTTAAAATCTATTTGCATTCTTTCAAGGTTCCAAAATCTGTGATGTTAAAGAATCTTACATCAGTATCTTTTCCTGCAATTACTCGTGAAGATAATCACAGTGGCGTGAATGATTACATCACGACCACTTGCAAATATATTCTTTCTTCAAACTAAAAAAAACATTGGATTTCTTATTTAAGCAAAGAAATTAGTTTATTGAAAATGTTTTAATATGAACAATTTATATTTATTAAGATTTACTTCTTTTTAACTTTTCATGATAATTTTATTTTTTTAAAAACCACATTTATCGAATATAGAGAACTTCATGAAAAAGGGTTTAATAAAAGTATTTCATTACGAATACTACATGTTTTGCAGGAAAGAACTGCATTTTCAAGTGAATAATATTAATATACGAATATACTACATCAAATTTTAAAACAAATCACAATAATTCTTAAGAAAAAATATAACAAGATGAAACTGCAACTGAATGATAACAAAAATCTTTTATGAACTTAAATTAAAAGATAACAAAAGCTTTAAAAATGTACAGAACAACCGATAAGAACACATAACATAATTTACATTGAAATAAATCAGTAATATCAGAAATTTCAAATTTTTGGTTCATTAATTTAATAGAAAAGTTTTTAATATAAAAGGCTTCATGTAATTTTTACTTGTAATTTTTGATAATTATTGTCAATATCTAAAATTTTTATGTTATCCCAATCAATGATATGGTTTGGAAATTTGCTTAAATGTGATAGCTGATTAAGAATTTCGAAAATATTTTTAGTTTTTAATATATATAAATGTTTTTAATTGTATTGGTGGATTGGTCGTAATGACTTATTATGATCTTTTAAGCACATTAAATATTAATTTAATTTATTTAAATTTGTTTAGTAGGAACAATATACAGAATACTCTCGATATCTCGAAGTCGAAGGGACGCTAAAAAAAATTCGAGATAGCGAGTTTTCGAGATAACTAAGCTCGAGATTACATGAATATGTAATATCAAGGGGAAAAATATTTTTCGACATATCAAGGTTTTCGATATATCGAAGTTCGAGATATCGAGAGTACACTGTATGTAAGATTGCAAGACTTACAATTAATTTGGTAAATTACTCCTATTTTTTGGTTTTTCAAAATAGGGTCTTTGATTAATGAACCGAAAATTTGAATGTCCTGATGTTACCGATTTATTTCAATGTTAATTATGTTATGTTGTCTTTATCGGTTGTTCTGTACATTTTTAAAGCTTTTGTTATCTTTTAATTTCAGTTCATAAAAGCTATTATTCATCTTATATTATTTCTTAAGAATTGAAGTTAATTGTTTTAAAATTTGATGTAGTATATTCTTGTATTATTTTAATGTTATTCACTTAAAAATGCAGTTCTTTACTGCGAAACGTATAGTATACATAATTAAATATTTTTATTAAACCCTTTTTTCATGAAGTTCCCTATCTAATATTAATGGGTTTCTTTTCATTATTATGTTTACCGAATATTTCATTTCAATTTAATGCTTATTTCAATTAACTAAATAAAATACATTTAACCAAATTTAATCAGTAATGGACACTTATAAGCACTATTAATGTTTAGGGTTTTACAAAGATGTTAGCTTCCGGATATCGAAAAATAAGAAAAATAATAGCCAGATGATAAAATTAAGATTGTTCCATTAAATTTAAAAAAAAATCCGAAACCAGTATCCGGATAAGGTACCAGGTCTGATTAACTTTTGGAAAATAGAAATTAATCCTGGATATGAGGTCATTAAGCTTTATAGCGTGAACTGCTAAGACGAATGGATAACGCTTTTAGAAGTGCACTTCCTAATAACATGCTTCGAGGAGCATACAGCTCTTATACTGAAGAACTATTATTTAATCTAATTCATTTACTAAATAGCAATTTAAATAACGAAATCAACAATTTTATAATAAGTTAGGTGACTCTTAATCCTTTCTTTAGTAAATCCCTACGTTTATTTCAGGATAATGTTAAGCTCTCAGTAAAAAATTACGTATTCTAATGAGCACTCAATTCATTGATTTGGCTGAAGGGATGTATTCCTCCTCCTACAAACCTTCACGGAGATTTTATTCGCGATCTCCGGGTCGCCATCATTCCCAGTCGGGGGTTTTCGTTGTTCCAATTTGAAAAAGAACAACACCGCAACCATCCCTCCTTCAGTTTCATGCTTCTGTAAGCTTTTCACGGAGGAATTAGACGCGTGTTGCAAGTGTGAAATTGCACTTTCACAGTTCCTTGGCTTAGAACGGTGATCGCTATCAACCTGCTTTTCGTCTCTTGCTTCGTGTTTACTGACTACAGCAATGGCAGAGAAGTTTTTCAAAAAATAAAGATATAAAGCAAGAAAAGATTGATTCGAATTTCAGATATTATTCCAGGAAAAAGACATCATACGAAAGATTTAGTAAGATTTGAGGATCAAGAGAAAATTGTGTGTTCCTTTCTCGATAAATTGAAAAAAGATAATATAAATAAAGCCTTGTTTTGTATTACTCTTTTTTTTATTTCTACAGTAGGAGCTCCATCTGCAATAATGCAAAGCTGAGAATAGCAATGGCTTTAGGGGGTAAGAAAAGAAATTCTTTGAACTCATTTCGTTTGGAGTGGAGATAAGCATTAAGAAAGCAAGCATTACAGCCTACATCGACGAAATCTTATATTACAGAAAGGAAGCTACGGTACTCTTTAGTGAATATTTCTATTCATTTCCATTAATATTGAAATTCAATAGTTTCTGAGAATCAGCCTATATCATAATGAGATAAGAGGAAGGGGATTTTGAGATTGATTTCTATATGGATGGCGAAAGTTCTGGTCCGTTTTCCTTCGTTAGATCATTTTCTTGAAGTTACTTTTTTATTTTTAATAACTGTACCCAGGATAACATCAAGAATTCATCCACCATTACTATTATTGATCTTTGTACTGAATACTACAGTGTCCTTAAATCCAAAGAGAGGAATCGAAAGAGATAGGTTACAAAACATGACTAAAAAAGGAAGGACTATTACCAAATCTTTTAATTTTAGTCGATATTGGGATGTATTCCAAAAATATCGTTTATATTTTTCTATTTCGAAGGAAATGTAAGGATTTATGTAAAATCCTATGTTAAGCTTCAATCATTAGAACTAATTATTTCAGTCTATATGTTTTTCGCTTCGAAGTGAAGTTGCATCTTTAAATATTAGACATGCAAAACTTAACTAATTAGCGCAGGACTTAATGGACCCTTCATGTTTCATTTCGGAAACAGAGGGCACTTCATTGATTGCAATGCTTTAGTGGAACTTAACCAATTAGTTCTCGATTGTTTATAAAAAGATTTCCAAATTTAGGAAAATGAAGCTTTTACAATTTTTACTTTTAGAAAGAGGTTTTACGCCGTGTAGTTTTCTTTCTAAAGACACTTTCTTCCTAAGCATTGAGTCTATGTGTATTTTCCTTATAGTTTTTGAACCAATCAATGGATCACCTTGATTTGGAATTTATGATTCCAAATCATAAATCGTTTAAATCGTTTGTAAATCAAAATTTCTCTGTGATCTGTATTAGAAGTATTTACCCAATAACGAGAGAGAAATTCCCAAAGAAAATCAATGTAGTAAAACATTATCTCCTGAGTGGAAACATGAATTTCTAGGACATGATATAAGCCTACTTAACGTTGACTTTTTAGTGAAAATTCATTGATTAATTCTTCACATACTTAACGGCCTAACTCCAATTTTCAGCAATCGAATTTTTCATTGGAAGGTGGTTTTGCAGAACAATCTTTCATATGAAGTAGAAAATTAATGTTTTCCTGTGGATTGGTTTCTTAACTTAAAAAATAAAAGAGAATTTAGAAATTTAGAGAAATAGAAAGAATAGGAAATAAAAGAAAATTTCCTAAAAGTCCTTTTAGGAGAAAAATAAAACGATGGAAAGGAGTTTTATAGAATTCCTGTTGATACAAACAAACTAAAGTCTTTTAAATAGAACGGGCTTCAGTTCCTTCAGTTTCCTGTCACTTATTTATGTTAATAAATTGAGAAGTTTGAACAGACATACAGGATTAGAAATTTATATTTGCATAATATCCCGAGATACGTCAAGTCTGTTGTCAAATGCAAGCGAAGAATAACAGACAGAAGGAAGATTCGTTCCATTTAATGTTTAAATTCATTTTCTGAATTCCAAAATGGAAGTCTAGACAATCATTAAATCATTCGTCTATTGAATTGCGAAGGCACTGAATCTCATAACATCTTAACGCCGTCTATTGATCGACTCCAAACAACAAACCTTAAAAGATAATGTCTATAACAGAAGGTTATCATTACTTATGTTTTCCTTTACGTAGAGGATATTATACCTTGACGTTATTCTTAAACTTATTGTTATCACATTCTTCCGCAATCTTCTTTCTTTCCATATCAAGAATATTAGATAGAAACGCACTCTTCCATACATTGCATTAGTATTAAAATATTTATTAAAATACTAATAAGGGAGACAAATTTTCAGGAACTGTACATATTCCTTTTTTCAAGTCAATAATAAAAAAGGAATATGTACAGTTCCTGAAAATTTGTCTCCCTTATTAGTATTTTAATAAATATTTTAATACTAATGCAATGTATGGAAGAGTGTGTTTCTATCTAATATTGTTATCACAGTTTGTAGTTTTGAATTTCTCTTCGAAGATACATTACCAAGCATTACATCATTAAAATACGGCTAGTTATTAATTCACTTCTTTAATGAACAATACTCTCTCTATCTTAACATCTATCATTAATAAAAAAGTAAGATTGACGTAAAAAATAACGAAATTGTTTTTTTAAAAAGTTCTGTTTTCAAAAAATTGCAAAATTAATATCTTCGTTTCCAAGGTTATTGCTTTCGTAACATACATACTTACAATAATGTTCGTCGACAAAAGATTTATACAAACCTAGAGTGACATTCAATTTCTTTTTATAACTAATTCTCAACACAACTCGACAAATCCGATCGACAGCCATCAGACAGCATTAATCTCTTCTCTATAACATCTTGGATAGATGAAAAGTTTGGATTGAAAGAAAGAGAGAAAAGGAGACCAAAAATAAAAAAAAGTAATTAAAATCAGAATTCACAAATATTACTATTTTCAGTTGAGAGAGATGTTACTGTTTTGAAGAAATTGTGCTATTTTATATTTCAAAACCAACTAATGATGGATATTTGTGGACTGTGAACTGTGAATTAAATAATATAGGTTGTGCGATGTAATAAACACAGAATGCAAAAGAATAAAATGGTTTAAAGTATTGATGTATATTGTTAAAGAACAATAGCAATGCATTATCATGTAACAATAATTAAATGCATTGAATGCAAAGTGAACATAACATCGTGAACTATATTTGTTAGAGCGTTCGAAAAAAAAAGATTAAAAAAAATATGGCGAGTACATCGAGAGAGATCGCTATGAGTAAAATTAAAGGATCTCTTTCATTCAACTAAATAAAATGCCAACAGTTGTACAAGATGAAGTTGAATCTGCATTCTATTGATGTTAAGGATTTATCAGGTATAACGTCAATATTTGATTCCTATTGATTAAAGTGAACTATGAATCTACAAGACAAGCAACTCCGTATTCCATATCGGGAAGGATTTCTTAGCGTGTGATATCTAGGATAAAGATTATGTCTTTCCAGTGTTTGATTCATCAAACGGATAAAGGTACAGGTAAACTTGTTACTTAATTTACAGAACATTTGGGATTGCAGGAAAGTTACCTAAATATGAAACAGCGTTTTCAACTGATGATAAGAAAACTGTTAGTTTCAAGAAATTAATGTATAGAAGATTATACGTTTTAAGTGTTATTTAAAAATGAGAATTTAGTTATATTTATTCAATCGTTAATGCAGGCGTCTTCGAAGATCTTTTTTCTAAAATTTTATACCTTAGGAAAAAAAGGAATTATCTAGCCGAATAAGTAACATAACGTAAGTAAGTAACATAAATAAGTAACGTAAGTAAAATAAGTAATCACTAAAACAGTTTTACGTCCATTTCAAGAGTTCAAATTATAATAATGAAGCAAACGAACTCGAAGACTACAATTCAACTATATTTCAATGCAATCCTGATGTTGATCAAATGTTGGAAAAGCTTATTATTGAAATGTTTATGACAAAGCACTAACAAACAAAAGAGATTTTGTCCATCTGCTAAATATTGTTACACACAAACCATTATTGACACAGATCTGAATTGGCACAAGGATAAAATTAAGAGATAGATCATTCGATACAAGATTTTCAGTAGCAAGAGATCTTCCCTCACACACAAATCCAAAGACACACCCAGACCAACACTTTACAAAAAAAAGGAGTCTAAATTTATTCTATGGAACAAAGGACGTTAATACCGGACCAGAATAATACATTCGTCCCTCAAAATAGTCAAAATGATTTGAAATATTAGAAAAAAGTATTTTATTTTTGTATGTCATTTACATATTTACTAGTCATTCCTGTTTCGTAAGGAGAAAGTTAAAAACTGGATAAAAGTATTTGTATTTTCAGTTAGTAGGCAAAATAGCACGTGCCTAACCTCGAAATAGGATGTGCTATGGTTTTCTTGTAACCTACTTACAGCTCTTTGCTATTTAATATTCAAGATCTGACGTTGTATCATAAATTAAGCGTCAACATCTAAATGATTTATTCTTAACAACCTATAATTACATCTTAGACAGCTGGAATAAAGAGGTTAATTATAAAAATGCCTTTAAATCCTGTGTTTTCCATATTGGATTATTCTACTTTTTAGATTTGGTAATTTTAACTTTTAGCTATTCGTTATTATAACTCTCTAATGACTTAACTTCATGCTATTAAAATAATTACGGAAAACTCTTCATTTATGAACCAGAAATGCGGATATTATTTTTGTTTTGCAGTCCTTCCGGATTTGAATTTAGGTTCTAATGACAATGTGTTTATATAAATGTTTAGAAACGAAAGAAATACATTTTATTTCTTCCCTAAAGAGAGTTGCTCTAACTCTTCATTTTAGACATAATAGAGAAGAAACAAAGTGGACGTTAATGACGAAACTAAATTATGAGAACTAAGCACTTCCAGCTGTGGAATTTCAGAAAAGTAGAGCAATCTAATTTGCAAAGTTTTAAGTAGCATAAATTTCTGTTCGTTTATTTTAGACATTAATAAAATCTGTTAGGTTTATATTTGCATGATAATTAAAGCTGTCCGAGAGTATTAGTTATTACGGTGAGGAAAAAGAAAAAAGAAAGAGAAAAGTTAAAAAGATTCACACAATCCTTCGACCGTCCATCTATGAACAACACAACCGAAAAACGATTTATCCTAAGATGCTGAAATATTCATGGTAACTCTCTGCTATTAAAGGTACTATACATTTCTGTGTGGCCTATTGATAGAAAGTAGATGCTAATCATAAGTCCTCGTACTTGAATAGTTTACGTAGAAAACTTAGGAAATTTTATCCTAGGAAACTTTAATGGTATTGATTGAGGTTTTGAATGACAATTTTTCTTGTTGATTTACTTCTTGACGTATTAGATAATTACAAGCTAAGCATAAAATACTCTCTGCTTCTGACCATAAAAAGTAGAAAGTTATTTTTTATTAACAATATAATTTTATTAATATATTAAGGTTAAATCATCAGTTTCTGTATCTTCCTCCGGGGATAGAGAAAGCATTAGGTAATGAACCTGCAGCCTTTAACCCGTCACCTGGGACCCTTCAGGAGAAGGGACAAACCTAGAGAATATCCGCAGCTTCCCGTCGAGGGTTGATCCTGGCTATGCAAAGCCCGTAGACCAGTGCCTGATCATTTGTGATGTCTAACACATATTTTGTAATTAATAAGTTTGTAGCTCATCGCTTTAGTTCTGTTTTATTATGTATCTTAGAAAACGTTTGAAAATTGAACAAAAATGAAAAAGTCAGGTAGGAAAGAAAAGAGTTGTGCTAAAGTAACCCATGACAGGCCTATGCAGGCTCTTGGGGCGCGGGAGGTAAGGCTCCCGACGTTTCATGACCAACGGGACTACATTGAGGTCGGGAGGTCAGTCCGACGCCCGCCGCCTTTAACTCCCGGGAAAGAAACCCGGTACAAAAAGTTGTAACTGAATAAAAACAATACTTTCGGAATAAAATCTAATGAATTATAATTTTTTTTCACTGATTTTTATTATTAATTTAACAAAAACAACAACAAAAAAACCCCACTAACTTCAGGTTGTAGTGTTTTTTTTTTTTATATATAATTTCCGTTTTTTTTTTTTCTCGGAAGTGCACCGGGTTTTCCCAGTAAAAGGAAAAAAAAAAAGATGCGGGATTACTTCTCTACAGTATGGTCGCACACAATTGGTGTATCCCTAGTCACTATTAACAAGTGGAGAACTGGATACGTTTGTTCTCAAAAGAACATGGCCTATGATAGGGATGTCTCAAAACTATTCAAACATTTGTTTAGTAACTCAAAAGAATAATCGTAATGTGTACAACAGAACAGTGTATTTCAACCAGACGAAAGGGAAAGATCCATGGCGTACAGAAAGAGACGACGGACATCATGTTTTAGGCGAAGGATAATGAGGCCAATTATCAAGTGTCGTCGACAGCTCGTAAGTACTCTAATTCTGTTTTACTATGAGCAACGATGAGAATATCTTAAGCAAAAAGAAAGAACCCGCCTGAAGTATTGTGTTAAATTTAATAGACTTTCCTTCTGAAAGTTAAAGACTTTACGGGAAAGGGTAACCCAAACTTCGACGACGGTCGTCGAAAATTTAACCTTTCCTTTTGTAATCTAACTAAAGAAGGAACAGTGTGATAATCTAACAATCGAAGAAGAGCTAATTGTTAAACAAAAGACTTGTGGGTTATTATAAGGCGTGGTAGTGCATTTAATGACGAAAAGGCAGTTTGAACATGGGGCGACGCCATTGTAAAACCGGAAGGAAAAGCTAACTAATTCGTGCCAAGGACTGGGACGAAAAATACGTTTTGGTTAGAGAATTCACAATTCCAGTTATAAACGGTTAATGTCCTCAAAGGAAGATAGTGTTAACGTCTCAAATAAAAGACTATACTGAGACAACAATCGAACTTGATTTGAGTATTTCAACGAAAGTGATCGCATAGGGTGAAAGGCCATAGGTGATCGTAGATTATAAAAAGGTTTTTGAATTCTAACACAAAAGTTATGAATACAGGCTATTAGCTTGAAATGTGCTAAGTGAAAGCAAATTATA
>JAFIDM010000005.1:40020566-40059789 GCA_023159025.1 Thereuonema tuberculata | reverse complement strand
GCATATGTCGTACTAGCAAAGGTCTAAATAAATCTGAGACAGACTGTAGACAAGAAACTATAGTTATGTTATAAGTCTATATATAGTAAATTTAGATCTTATCAACGGATCAAATTCATTCTTCAGAGATTTTAAAAGACTTACTTAAGTCTAAATTGTTCAGATAGTAATAGATATGTTCAGCACTTTATTAAATACCAAAAATATTAAAAGTGTCGATATATTTCTGTTTCTCGTAGTAAATGAGCAAGCTTAGCGGAATAAAATTTGGAAATTATTTGAATATACGTAAATTTTCTTTGTATAAATGAAAAGAGCTCAAAAATGACAGGTCCCATTTCTGACACATGATTGGAAGAACTGGAGAAAATCTAATCAAACCTGTCTAACTTGTACGCTGTTTAGGCGTTAGAAAATCTTCCCTCCCGGCGCCCGGATATACCATTTATGTCGCTGAAGAGGAACCAACTGTCAAAAACCGACACCGACTCGCTTTTAGCGGCAGTCAGATAGGAAAAAAAATCCCGTCTCCGATTACAGATGGGAACAAAAGGAAAAAGAAAAATCTCTCATTGGAAACGACAATAAATTGGAAAACGGTTTTATTTCAATGTTATTCCAGCGATTTCAATCTGTCGTTATTACAAGAAGAGGAAAGAACTGCTAAGTTGTCTTTCCTTCCCTTCTATTCACGGTTCTCATAACTCAATTGAAGAGCCACCACTGTTTTTCGATTACAATTGTTTCTGTTCACAAGAACTGTCAAACTCTGATTCGAAAAGCAAATATATCACCAGTGGTTTCATCGTGGTTCTGCTTCAAAACCAGGAAAGGTATTTATTAAAGAAGACAGAACACGTATTTTTGTATTCACATTAAAACAACCATATTAAAATTTATTTAAATTTCGAAATCCTTATATGGTCAAAATTTTTAAGGAGGAGATAGCAGAAGTGAACTAAGTTTTTCTACGATTTCTTGGTCAAAAACATACGAAATTCTTAATGACTGTTCTAACGAAAATCATGAAAAATAATCAGAAAGTTTTAGAATGAATTGTGATATTCTTTAATTATACCTAAATATAATCCGGGGTTATTCAGCCAAACAATGAAGTCATCAAATCAGCATTACAAAAGATTTCAAATTGATAACTTGTATTTCCTTTTATCGTGAAGCGAGCAGAGTAGTACCTCTTCGTGTGTTATCCAAGGAAGTTTCACATATATTAAGAACTTTATCTTTTTCTTATTTTTTTTTCCTTCAGACAGAAGACAAAGCAAAATATAAGTTGTTATGACATTATAACATTGAGTTAATAGTTTTATAGACGTAGTTCTAGACTGTGCTTATGCTGATAAAATATCCTATCTACATACATTTTCCAAAATATTCACAGCTATGTGTCAAAACAGTTGTTATAATTAATAAAATTTACAGTATGTCTCCGCTTCATAATTCACCTTTCTGAGGGATTATTTGGTTATTGTTTTTTATTTTTTGAAACTAAATGAAATAATAAAAAGAAATGTTAAGCTGTTTTGTAAATATAGGAAAAAAAAAATCACAAAAATATATCTATTACCGTTAAAGTATGAATTAGATATTTCAAAGTATAACTAGTATATAGAATAACAATCTCTTCAAATAAAGTATGACTGAAGAGTATGTATTAAATCCTACAATTTGCTACAATAGTTACAATCAATCAATCAGTAGTAGGTCTGTGATATGCGGAATTTCGTGTTTTTCTATTACTGAAGATATTGTAAAGGCCAGCAGTGTAGTTTCTTCATAGAATGAAGATTTCTTGAAATAAAGGTAAATGAATACCGCAACTAACGTTTTACTTTCTTAATATTTTAATGTAATATATCTTCACGATACCTGTCGGATGTTATATGCATGTAAATAAATACAAATAAGACTTACAAATCGATATACAGAAATGGAGACGTATCTATATACAAATATACGGATATTCACAAAGACCCACCAACATACATATAATATATACAATAACAGTTACAGTCAGATACAATATACCATACATACATACATACATACGAAGGTGATAATTTTTAATTCCTGAAAACTCTCCCATAATTGTTTCATCATGATGTGCAGTACAACCCTTGACAGTAACGAACTACTATTCGCGTGGGCTGTGTCAAGTTCGCGGACACTTAATTTCAGTATTCGTAAAATCATTAAAAGCATTGTTGTTATTGTTTTCGTGTCGTTAAACTATGATGTCAGTATTGAGGTTTGGCCTTCAATCAAATTTTATCAACGCTTAAGAGCTCCCCAACCAAAGCTTCAAAGAGTCTCGTTGTTTTGAGCAGCAAGTAAGGTATTTGAATGACTTAAGCAGTTTTACAAGGGACGGAAATCACTGCAGGACGATGAGACAAGGTTGGCCTACTGTTAGAACTTCAGCTATGGTTAAGTCCGTACGAGTATTAATCCAGCAAAATCCGCAGCAGATCTCTACACTGTTGGCAAAAGAACATGAAATCTCACGTGCTTCACGATCATCACTGCAAATGCGATGTATCTGTCCAAAATTTATGCCTCATCGCGTCACGGATCACCAGAAGGCGTAGAGGATGAAGGTTTATCTCTGACTTACATGGATGCGACAAAGTGTCTTTTAGGAAGGTATTGAAATGTTTGATCACTGAACGAAGTGTGTAACTGCCGAGGAAAATTACTTTGAAGGATGATAAAATGATACATGTCCCCTTGAGTTATTGTTAGAGACTTGTTCCAGAATTAAAACCAAATCAACCTCATACATATATTTTTCTGAACAAATATAATCTTTGCAGTTTTATACAAAGTATTTTATTCTTAACTATGTAAATATAATTTAAAAATATTTAAAGTATTCTCGAGAATTAACTATTTTTAAATATAAAAATGTATAACTTTTAAATGGTATTGAAGAAATTAAACTGATTTATAATGCTCTTTTAAACTTTTGTAGTATCTAGAACTAAGACTTTTCTTTTGTAAAAAAAGTGATTTTTATAAAATTCTGAGATAATTTCTAACTTGAAACTAATTGTTGACTAACGAAAACTCGAGTGTTTTTCTTAACCTGCATCGCCTTTAAAAGTTGAGAGAACGAGACAACTCTTACTGTGCCGTATGTCCGGTTTTGCTTAGCATCATTCCGGAATTGCACCAGAGGCGCAGAAGAATCCAGAATTCCTAGTTCTGCATCCCCATCCCTTGGTGAAGAATTACCCAGACCATTATCTCTCTCTGTTGGAGAGATTAAGGCCGATGCTATCTTCCTTAACAAAGGTTGGCAGATGGTATCCTCCTCTCGGGAAGAAGAGTTCACTTAATGCACGATCCGAAGGGATCTTCCGCCTGGACTCCGCAATCGGCGCTCGCTCGAGCGATTAAGGGCGGAGAGTCGAAGACCTAAGTGGACATACAATGGACATGTGAAAAAAAACATTTCTTGGAAGCAGAAAAATAAAAGAAAGAAGACTGTCTCCACAATATTTTCATCGAATCTTTTAAAGATCATGAATTATTATTAAATTTCCAATTCTATTTTAATTGTCCAACAATAAATTTTATCGGTAACGTTTTTAGAGCAACGTTTTTTTTATTGTGGTTTTGTGGATGTTGCTAAGTATGCTAAGTATTGAAATCTGAAATGAAGTATAAATTCAAATTCAACACAAAATTTCAATTTGTTTCTTTGATGTTTTTATTTTCTGCCGAAAAAAATTCCTAAAATTATCGGAAAAATTAAAGCTTCACAAACTTGTCCCGAACAGCGCATGAATTAAAGGACGTCTGGCGATTAAATTGAAAAGAAGCAGAAGACCAATAGACCAGACGTGACAGACAGTTTTAAAACTCTACAATTTTGGATTTTAAGGAACTTGAAACTAAAAAAATCACTGTTCTCTGGAATCTCCAATCCAAGTAAAGCATATTTGCATCTTGAAACATCAGCCACCAGTAACATAATACTAGAATTAAAGAAATAATCCTTTTTGCAGATCATCTCGATAGAAAATATTTTTTTAACGGTAGTGACAACATATTTATTACATGTTAGGCACAATAAGAGCACATTCTCGTACTGAACATCAGGTTCATGCCTGCTGAAATAGACACCATGACTTCTGGAATTCCTTTAGGTCAATTCCTCTTTCTTCATGTAGAACAGGAACAGATGTGGTCTGGCTCTGAATCTACATTTCTATTCGTGCAAGAATCTGTTTGTTGTAGTTTCAAAACAGTGCAATACAGGACTCTATACCAGTCAGTTTAATTTGTATATATATCCTGTACTTTTCCATAACAAAACTTGAGCTACAGTAGTTGGATATTCATTACCCTATTCATGTAGCCTCAAGAATCTATATATTTTATATCTAAAATTTCAAACCTATAAAAATTAGATGTAAAAATAAAAAAAAAAATTAGATCGTCTCTGCCCTTAAATAGGTATGAAAAGTTTTAAGAATAATCATCCAGATACTCAACAAATACTGTTGGATTTCTTTGACGAATGTGATGCGCTTGACTTTGTCTAGGAAAATAGGCTTGTCTGCTTCTTCCTCTTTCTCTCCATTTACGAATACTAGAGTCTCTGCAAAAGCCCAAAAGACCGCAGTACTAGTGAGATGTATCCATGATACTTCAAATCAAAAAAGAAAAATATTAAAAGATATGTTCAAGGTATAAATAAGATCTAATAGTGCATCAGCTATAAAGAAAGGCTGAAAACATGTAAAGTATGACTGCTTTTCTTTGTACAATAGGAAGCTTACATCAATAGATCATACAACCAATCTCTTTTATTAGACTTCAGCAATGTCAATTCACTACTATTCATTTGCAATGAAAATTCAAAATCAAACTCGAGTTGCCAAATACTTTAAGCTAAATAATTTATAGGGAACAAGGGTAATTAACAGAGCTTTTGTCTCCACTTCATTTACTTAATAACAATAAGTAGAAATGTGAACGAAGAGAATAAATAAGGCAGTATAATTAGCTGTGGCTGTGACGCATTGTGTGCAGACTACTAATTATTTCCTTAGTGTGCTTTAATTCACGTTGGACAATGTTTAGAAAATGCAAATAACATGAATGGAAAGGAAGTAATTAAACAAAGAAAACAAACATTAGAAATAATAAATTCGCTGTTTCTCATTAAAATCTGTTTTATATCAAGAAGAAAGAAACCAGGCATTCTAATAATGACTTCTATAGTGGCCACAACGGAAGGAAATTAACTAAGAATCTTTGAGCTTTTAAAATGTTTTCGCGCTTAAGAGGTTTTTTTTTAAAAAAAAGCAAATTTTCCATGAACCAGAACTGAAAGAGACGCAACTGAACAACTACTTAACATTTTACACAAGGCAATAATGGAAAAGTATAGTATTCATGAAGATGATATGGAAATAGAAAACTTCTATTTTATTAAAACAATCAAATAATCAATTATTAATAAAATTTCGTATTTTACGATTGTTGTGTATTATAGTAGGTATTACTGGTAATTCCAGTTTTCTTGAAATTAGGATTTCTAAAATAGAAATCACGTTTATCTAACATCTATTCACAGAATAGTGAACTTAAGCCATCATTTCGTATTTTACTTTATTATCTACTACAGTATACTTTATATTCGTATCTTTTTTTGTCATTATATGGAACTAGGTAGAGGCTCAATTGTCAAGTAGTGCAGGATTCCATATTGAGGATTGGGGAGGAGAAAGTGGAGTTCAAAATAATTGTGCTCATATAGTTTAAGTTACACCATAAATTAAGCTAAAAGTTAAAATGTAAAAAGTTCAAATACAGGTCTATGTGGCTCTTGGGGAGGTAAGGCAAGTAACCAACGGGACTAAGTTGCTGTCTGGTAATTAACCCGACGCTCGCCCACCTTTAACCCCCCCCCCCCTTCAACCTCCACCCAACCTATCTAGGCTGGGTAGACCTTAGGATCCGTTTGGAGGAGAATTGAGCTTGGAAAAAATCCCCGCCCTTCGCCGAGGCCTGGAATCGAACCCGTCGCCTCCAATCCGCAGCTAAGCGCCCTTACCCTCTCGGCTACCGGGCGCTCCTCATCAATTAAATACTGTATCAAATTTTAAAGGAATCAGTTCAGTCATTTTTATCGAGAATGGCCACGATCATTTCTTAAGGACGGGAAAAGTTAAGAGACCAAAATAAAAGTGTTGTACGTAGGATCATACGTAAACTATGTAGGAAATTTTATGAAAATCCATCCAGCCGTTTTAACATGAAGCACTTAAGAGAGAAAATGTTAAAGTGGAATAGTAGATCTCATCTGTTGAATTTATTACAGAATTTGAAGTAATTAAAAAAAAAAATCCACTGTGATGTACATCACATTTCACAAGTGATACTTACTTTAATCAGCTTTTCAAAATTTTGGAAAAATAAAATTATTTTGTTGAGGAATAATTAAGATCGACTGGAAATCTTTAATTTAAAATGTATGTAATTATTGGGGTGTACCTAATAGTATTGTATTAGAATTTACTGGAATTAAATGCAGAGTACTACTAAGGTTTTGAGATAAAAATATTGAGTGGATTTATTTATTTATTTATTTATTTATTTTTTTAATAACAACTAAGATGCTGATACAGAAAAAACCTGGGTAGTTTTTTACGAAATCTCACCTGTGGAATTAGAGCTAATTGCAAGTTTTTTGAAAGGAAACAATTCGTTAATGCATATTAGGAATAAAACTGATGGAAAACCTAGGGGTTTTTTTGGTAATTTTTAAGAAAATTCGGGATTTTCTTGGAACTCTTTCACAGGCGGCGAATGTGCACATTTTCAATGCAAAAGCTTGTAGCGCCTTTCACCAAAATTTTCCTAATGCTTGTAGCGCTCTTTTAGCAAAAGTTACGACCGCCATGTTGATTGTCTTATCCGTGTGCTTCCGCAAAAGAGTCCCGCTTTAAATTCAAATTTTCTTAAAAACTACCAAAAAACCCCGAGGTTTTCCATCAATTTTATTCCTACCCTGTATTAAGGAATCGTTTTCATCCAAAAACAATTCAATTAGCCCTAATTCCACAGGTGAGATTTCGTAAAATATTACCAAAACCTGTAATAATGGTTCGGGTTATTTCTGTAGTTCTATCAGCTTCATAAAACTTGTCTTAGAATTAAAATATTAAAAGACTATCATAATATTATATTAAGACTATCATATTAAGACTATCATAAGTTCTTCTATAAGCACTAACTTGCTTCACTTCAATAAGTCTTCCCTGTACTGCTCCAATACCGTTGGTATCAATGATATTAGTATTTTGGCTGTTCACTTGTGTGAAATATTTTAATTGGCTTTTCACAATGTGTAATTTAATATTATCTGGCTATTCACAATGTGTGACATAATATTATGGCTTTTCACCCACGTGAAATATTTAAGCTGCACACTGTTGCATATTACGACTAACGTCCCAGTTCTATATTACGTCATTCTACATTAACGTATCTCCTAACATTAATATCTTGAAGTACAGAAATTACTAACAGTTCTCTTTCACCATTATTTAATTCTTCTTTAAGAATTCTATAATCACAACTCGCACCAGTTCACTTCATTAAAGCGCCAATAATAATTGAATCGTTTCACGCTACTTGCGGAAGATTCTATTATAACAAATCTCACTAATCTGTTCCCTCTACTACACTTTAGTAGTTTCGACAAATTAAATAAAGCTTCGAATAATTCTTCAAATAAATAATTGAGAAATAATACTTTGTACAATAGCTTTGAATCAAACAGTTAATTGCAATTCTCTTCGCACTTCAAAAGTCTTGTGATTATGTCTTCCCGTGACTTTCTTCACTTTCAGAACTCTGTTTGCAGAATGTAAAATCCAATGCTCAATAGACCCTCAATGGAATATTTTAAATAAGATTTCTACTTACAGTTTATTGAGTTCGTTGATATTAAAATTCTCAATAGCTCGTAGTCTAACTGCGTAGCACATTTTAAATATCCCGCCAGAACTTTGCTCAACCCTTCCCAACGCCATTTGTTGAAGTCGCTTCCCCATCTGTGACGTTACTGCTTTCCAATGGTGACGTAACACGCTTTAGCAAATTCTCTCCACGTCATAATAATTCTCGATCGCTGCGCCTTCTGGCTGTCAATCAACATAACTTCAATTCTCACTGATAATGTTAACTACTGTTAACTAATGTCGTCATCTCATATCAACCACAAATCGAGGCAGTGTTGCCTTTCTTATTCATTTTCATCGCTGACGTAATTATTACGTTTTGTTATTCAAATTTATTTCATATTAATTTATTTAAATACATTTTAAAGCTTTCAAAAATAATAAATATATTTATTTATTTCAAATAATTAAAATAAAATCTCCTACAATGTAATTTACTCATTTTGACGATAAAAAAATTAAAATTGAAATTCACTTATATCATTGTTAATTTTGTGTAACTTTGAATATTTTTTTTCTTCACTGTTTGTCTCTTTCTCTCGTTTGTCTGTACCACTTTAAAACAGCTGGGCAGATTTCCATGCTTAATATATTGCTTGTTCATGGTCCAACTTAAATTACGACCCTGATTTATTTTGATCTCAAGAACAAGAATTAAGATGTCAAAATTTTCAACAAAATATTGTAGAATCTCTTGAACTTCATTTCCATATTTATTTATTGCGATAAACCATGTAATTAAAAATCGTACAAAAACTTATCATACAATAACATCTTCGTAACATCTTTGCCTGCGAATGAAAAAATTGAAAAAAAAAAATTCCTAGCATTTGACATGGATGTATAGTTTAATTCCTTAAACTGTGAAATTGAAGACATTTATTCTCATAAATCACTCGAATTGAAGGTTCCACATATAAAATTTTGATTTAAGGTTTTTTCATTTTTGTAATAAGCCATTAACGAAAAGTTGGAAAACCTCCGCACATTTAACTAGAATACGAAAATGCAATTCGACATTGAATTATTCGCCTCCATGTAGAAAAAAAAATGAAATTGATTTTTAAATAGTTCTGATGATTTTCATAGTTCATTTCAATAAAGAAGAATTGACAGCAGTGCAAGATATGATGAATGCCTAATAGCTTGGAAATGAGTTGAATTACATTTTCCAATTGCAATCAATTTCTGGTTGCCTGAGCGTTTGTGAGGCTGTGGTGTTGTGAACTATTCATGTAATAACATTTGGCACAACGCCGCCTTGTGGTGAAAGGAACAAACGACGACCCGTCAACATACAGTATTCATAATAGGAGGAAATCGCGGAACAAAAACAGACACTGCTCCAAATGAAGAGGGAGTTCGATTTAACCAGAATGTAAAGCGTAATTGAAGTGGACTCTTCCATCTCACGGTACGACAGTTCGGTGAAAGGCGTCCCCTCCTCTCGGCAAGAGTTATACGCGATCGGACGGGAACAATTTCCCCAAATCAGAAGAAATTAAATCCGAAGAGATCTAATGGAAGGCTGAAGGAGAAATTGGAAAACGAAAGAAACCATTCTATTTCGCCCTCAAACGCCTTAAAAATTCAAAGCATTCACAAAACGCCTTGCCAAAAAAAAAGCAAAAAGTCTTTTTTTTTTTTTTTACTTTTAAACTTTGAAAAGGTAAAATTTTATTTCAATGTTTCTTTCACGTGACAAATGGTCATTAGATTTACCAATTGACTGAGCGTACGAAATCCTTTTATCCGTCTGTCTGTCTGTACATTTGCATTTTATAAAAGTTGATCCGTTGTCATTATTTATTTCAGTCATTTGACATTTATTTAATCTCCCATTTGATGAAAGTTTACATGAATCTAGAGAAGTTTCATGAATGAAAGAATCAGTTAAAAATTCCCAACCTCGCGGGGGGCTGGAACCCAATTCCTTCAGACTTAGGTAAGGGTCTTATCATTTGAGTATAACGTAACACTAGTATTCACTAGCGCAGCTAGGTGCGTTTACGCAATTTTATCTACTGCAGTAGTCTAGGAACCGGGATAAATTACCCCAATTTTTTTATTTTTTTTATTTTTCTATAAGACGTAAATTTACCTTGTAAACATGATACTGGGTAACAACAGAATCTTATAAGATATTGTAATATGTGATTAATTATGTATATACAAATGTATTTGTAATAAATATTTTTAAAAAATGTCAAAATATTTTGGTTTTTTTCCCTATTTCGTTTTGAGTTTTTGTCTAAGTATATTTAATTGTGTATTGAGAGGGAGGCAAACTCAGGGACCTCCCTCCCCCCCCGGGCGGCACAAACTTTAACTACACCACTGAACGTATTATAACAGTTTGTTCGAATAATAATGCTTCTGGGCTAACAAATCCACTGACAATATTTTTTAAAGAAAATCTTATAAATAATAGCTAGCCGTTTGTTTCCTTTGCAAATAACTTACGAATCCTAACAAACAAATTTCGATTTCAAAGAAATCTTGCAAAAACAGCAATTTTAAAATCAATTTCAGGAAGCTGACAATGAAATGATATCCATAGTAAATTTATGCAACTTTCTTAATTTAGAGGCTTGTTCACTCGCCATCATTCTATGAATAAAGATGATCCAAAAAACTAGCGATTTTAAGCCCTTATAAACAATAGAAAACAATACGGAATTTTATAAATGATCAATGTACATATAGTTAAGAATATAAAAAAAAAAAACCTAAAACCTAAAAAAACGATGTATTATTATGTGAATCTGAAAGAAAATGTTAGATGTGAGCATAATAAACATTATTGTATAATTAAGTGTAATCTTGATTCTATATTTTTTCTAAATATTTTATTACATTGAATTTAATGCCACCTTCTTGTTTACCTATATTATTGTAAGAACTGAATTAAGATTAAGTAAACATAATATTAGCCCCAAATCGTCCCCATCCGCAGGACAGAATCTGCTTTATCTTTTATTTAAAAAAAAATAAATACAAAAGTAAATTGAAATTTAAACAGAATTAATACAATGGATCCAGCCAAATGGTCTTGATAAAGAGGCAATCAAAGGACGCATCAGTAAGTTGGAACTGCCATACAGGTTAGTGCAAAATATATATAACAAAAAAGCTCTCTCCTACAACGCAAAATTCAGACACTATACCACGGTTGTCAAGCCGGAAGGGATGTACAGTTCAGAATGCCTAATTTTAAACAAAAAAGGGGAAATAGAGGAACTTGAAAAGAGAGAAAGAAAAATTTTAAGGAAGATACTCGGACCGGAAAAAAGAGAGGATGGTACATGGAGGAAGAGGAAAAATATGGATTTATATAAACGGGTGGAAAAGATTACAGACACGATACGTAAGAGAAGACTGATATTTTATGGTCACCTCGTAAGAATGAGCGAATCTAGATTAACTAAGAAGATCTTCGACTATATCACCAACTTAAAGTCGACGACTAAATGGGTTGAGGAAACTAGAAGAGACATGCAACAAGTTGGGATTAATTCAGAAGAGATCTGGAATAGGAAAATGTTTAGAATGAGAGTTAATGGATTCAGGGGGTTCCAGGGTAAAGAAACTACGAGGACCAAGGTAATCTGGTCAGATGACAGAAGGCGGAAGCAGAGTGAGAGAATGAAGAAATACTGGGAGGAGAGGAAAAGACTATTCATCTAGTCAATTGTTTCCCACGGTCCATAGTAGGCCAACTCGTAAGAAGAAGAAGAATTAATACGTAACATTGAATACATATAATATGGCCGCGGTTGGCGTTGTCGCTGTGATATCGGTCTCTCACCTCTTGAGTACCGGTGTTCGGTTCTCAAGTGGGTTTCGTGATGGTGGACGATCCGCGCTGGGCAGGTTTTCTCGGGGTTCTCCCATTTCCCCTGCACTTCTCCCACCAAACTTTCTGTCTTTCTCTCAATCTATCCTTATTTCCGTGGGATAGTACAATAGACCTCCGGTCGCAGTGCTTGGCTTCTGTGCCACCCACATTCACTACATAACATAACCACAATACGAAAAGGGAAGAAAAATCTATAAAATGCACAAATTTGTTAGAATTGTTTGCTTTTAACGCATTGAGCCATCATCAATAGCAATCTGGGACAGCTGTTTCGTCCTTATTAGGACTCATTAGGACTTTTATAGCCATAATACATATAATTATTTCTAAGTTTTTTTAACTTATCTAATTTCTTAAAAAAACTAAAAAAAAACCTTACCATTTAGAATTAAAGCCAAAGGGCTTCCAAATCCAATTGATATTAAAGAAATTAACCATGGAAGCTTCATCAATATTCTGAATGTAATTGTACTCAGTATAGCGCATGTAAATTATTATTTTTCCCTGAGGTTGCATAAGAAATGTCGGCTATCTCAAAGGCCCTTATGAATTATTTATTATCGGCTGACCTTTTCAAAGCGTTTGACAAAGCGACCCTTGCATCACAAGATACCCGAACAGTTCCTCCTTCACTTACTATGAAAGAATAGCGTCATAAAAACCACCCTTGACTATTAACAAGGTAAGACTCCGCCCAAACATCTTACCACTGCTATCTACTCCTTACTTAAATGAGTATTCAAGATTTAAACGAAAATAACATAAATTCATTAATACTTTTATAAAAAGATAATCTATAGAAACTGATTTCCTGATTCTGTACTTTTCTTGAATGATTGCAAGACATTATATCTTTTTAGTGCACTAGATGAATTACTTTAACGCCCTCTGAGGTAGAATTTTAACTATTTTTGTTACATGATTGCAGATTTCCATTTTAATACTGTAATCACATGACTTACAAATGAGAATGAATCCTGAATCCGAAACAATCATATGTCGTTATATACTTTATGTAACCCCATTTTATATAACCATTTATACTTCATATCTACTTTACTTAAAGTATGTTGTGTTGCTTATTTATTTTTCTTTTCAAAATTTGTGAAAACATGGAAAAGATGCTTTTTTGTATTTGTAAATGCTTCCGAATGCATACAATCTGTTTTCATATTTCCCACTTACTGAAAAGGGATTAAGTCCAGAAATACTTTCAATTGGTGCAATTCAGTTGAATTGAATCTATCAAAGAAGATGCATATTAAATGGATTAGAACTAGTATAACTACCTTTGCTTATCCTGGAGAGTTTAGTCATTACCGTAAACACTATCTTCTTATTAACAAAGACGTAATACAATTACAGAAATACAATTATATAGAAAATATGTAATTTGTAACATATTGTAACATATAATAATAAGAAAATATATTGTAATAGCAAATTAAATTTTACATTTTAATTGTTTCTAGGTTTTATACAAGTTTTCTCATCATCATCATCATCATCATCATCATCATGAACTTTAACAAATTAGGTCTGAGACCTGTATTGTGTTGTTTAATACGAATGTTTTGATCATCTTACATCTCTGCGATGTAAGATTTCTTCCACCAATTTCTTCCCAGAGATTCACAAGAAGAAACGTTTCAATTATGAAGACAGGTCACTTTTCTATATATTTGCACACATATCAAGAAAACCAGTTCACATGTTCAGAATAATAAACAAAATCAAATACATGATTTTTCGAGATGAATTTAAGAAACTCATTCTGAGAAATATATTAGTGATTATTTTCTTCAATTTTCTTAATTTCTATTTTAAAATATCCCACAATATATGTACTTTATATAAAAGTTTGATGAATATTCGGCATTATTACAAAAAAATAAAGTGAACGATGTAGTACACAATAAGTATACTAAATTCTAATTTAATATTTTTGAAATTTTCAGTCCTTTTCTTTTTTTCAAGGAACCATATTTCGTTTCCCTTGTGTAAATAAAACTCGTAAGAAAAAGAGAAGAAGAATAAAAAAAAAAGTGCGTGATTGGTTTATTGGGATTGGTCCCGTGGGTTTGATCTCTATAGCATTCATTAAGTGCACCAATCTAGTGACTCGAGCAGAATTGATAGTGATAGTCAGGCCTTAACCTCTTTTGTTGTAGGAATTGTCAGCTTTTATTGGTCATGGTTTCCTCACGTCCTTTCGTAAGTGTCATCGAGATAATTGAACATAGCGTTCCTTTCTTTTCTCAGAACTGATGAATATCGTCGTTTGTTCTTTCTAACTTTATCATCTCGAACGAAAGGAAATAATGCAACGAACGTCTGACAATCGACCAAATTCCAAAGCTAAGATGTCATCAATATATAAGTGATGGTGGAGAAGCATAAAAAGAATATTCATCCATTTACCTTTCTCAATAGATATCGTATTAGTCAACTGATACTGAAGATGCTAAATCATTCATTTGAGTCCATTTCGTTTTTATCTAAATTAGTTATTCAGTTTTCCTCAGTTAAAACAACTTTGCATCTTGACAACCCAAGAATTTTCCTTTATATTGTTTTTTGAAACAATATAATATTAATACTAATGAAAACAATTAATTTTATCTTGCAAATTTGAGAACTACGCTTTTTTTTATTTACTGTATATTAACTTTTTTTTTGAAGTTGTGGTGCAAAACCAAGATAACTAGAAAGCTGAAATTTGGCATGAACCTAAAGGCATGGATCTCGAATTTTTTCAAGCATTTCTTAATTTTCCTTTCTTAAGAAAAGCCTGAAGCTAAGTTCAGTGTGGGGGAGGGGGGGGGGGGCAGGGCTTCATAAAATGATCTTTTTTAATTACTTAAACAAAATATCGTAAATAGAATAAAAGTAAATATTCATGTATCAATTTTTTACTTTTCTGGTTTCTCTACAGCAAACATGCTCAGGGACGAAAATATAACTTTAAAAAAAAAAATCTTAAAACGATTAATATCTAACATATTCATGATATATGTTAATTAAATGATTGATAAGTGGCTACAAAATGTTGCGTAGTTTGTATGTAAGTTTTTATGCGATTTTATTTTTCGTCGCAGAAAAGTTTTAAATTAATATACAGAAATGAATACTTGCAAAAAGAAATATACTGTACAGATTAAGACCTAGAAAATAAACCTTGCAATGAAGAAATAGGGTTAATTTTCTTAATAAATGTGCGAAGTTTTTGATCAAACTGTCATCTTTAGTTTTAGATGTATTTTCTGAATCAATAACAATTAGTGTGGGGATAATTTGTTGAAATGTTTTGTGTTATACAGTATTGCATTAAATTTATTTTGTTTTTCTTAAGTTGTTCAGTACCTTACGAATAACATTATAAGCTATTTTATTTCAAATCTATGTTGGCTTGAACTACTATTAATAAATAAACAATTGGAATTTAAACTACGAAAGTGAAACGCAATTATACAGATAAGGAACTGTATATTTAAAACTAACTCGTATTTTAACCAATTTTTAATCAAATTAGTTTCGTTCAGTTTTCCAATTTCAGACGGAAATCTGAAAATTGGGATTTTTTTTTTCTGAACGTGCAAAATCTCACTTTTTATCATAAATTTGTAAATTCAAATTTGTTCAGTCGCACCGCATTAAAATAACTCGATAGAATTCCATTAAATTTGGTAGATGTAGCTTAATTAAGGTTCAACTAAAAATGTTTAGGTCTCCATCTCTCTCTCATCCCTTAGTACTGACTTCAGAAAACTGGTTTTTTAAAATACCGTATGAGACGATGATTATTTAAGTCCATCTTAAAATATACACACATCGGTTTGTCCCCCCCCCCCTAATCCTCGCAATGGAAAGCAATGGAAACCTGAGCATTAACTTAATTCACTGAAGTAGCATTAAAATTGGAATAGTCTCTTCCATTTCTAGAATATTCCACCAAAATCTCGCATTAAATGGTATATTCCGCAATTTAAGTAATATAAAAGCGGATATATCTGCAATCCGTTGTGGTATAATTCGTAGTGATGACGGCAGCACAAAAACTACTTTGAACGAGGCGTGATAGAGGTCATTCCATCTTCGAAATCAACACGAAATTTAGATTGTCACCTACAACAATTTCAAGGATGACCGCGACTACACAACATCATGGAAGACATCCAGGGCGAGACATTGCTGCGACCGACGACAAACTCTGGAAGATCGTGGATAGCGTAGTCAGGTGGGCATTGTAACATCCGAAAGGTATGCGGCATCTAAAAGATATGCAGCAGATAACAGAACAATTCAATGCAATGGCAACATATAACAGCAGCGTTCGGACAGTACAAGACAGCGTTCTCTTTCTTGTATGGAACAGAACAGCTCTGTACCTCTCCTAGGCTCATGAACCGCCACTGGTCGCAAGACGATTGGAAACGTGAATCCTGATGCAAAGAATTGCAGTTTCAACTGTTCGGGCAGATGGACAGTAATGCATGTGAAGAAAATCCCATGAGGCAATGGATCCCGCATACCAGGATGGCGGTGGCTAGGTTATGGTGTCGGGTGTTTTCAGCTGGCACACCCTTAGGACCCCTGACGTCTCTGCAGGCATTGACTGGGGGTCGCTACTTTATTCATTAGTCCATTCGCTCGCCCGAATTGACCCCAATAGAACACAATGTGGAATACGCTGCAACACAGCGTCAATGAGGAAGCATGGTATATACTATCTACACAGTACTTCAGAGAGCTGATAGAGTCCACGCTTCGTTGCGTTGCTGTGGTAATCCAATCGAAAGGAGGACCTACGTGTTACTAGACCGGTGTCTGCGTTTCTCTGGTACGTCAGTGTAATACAGTATTTAATACATTCAATATGTATTTATTTGATAAGAAATTAATCCAACATCTATTGATGATTTATTAATGATTAATGATTAAAATAATGAGATGGATTATCAAATTAATTACCATAATTACTGGCGGAATTTTCTAGTCCTTGTTTGCAAGAATGAAGTCAAATGTAAATACTTGCTCCTTTCTTTTGTTGATGTTCCATCTTCCAAACCAACTTTTCTTTTAAGCCATACTAAAAATCATACTTAATACTTAAGCTCCTCGAATTACGTTGCTTCACATTAGGAACGGTGAATTCGATATATAACGAATATATTCGCAATTAAGATCGTCTGAATACGAAATTTCTCTGGCATAATCTCTTTCTCCTTCTGTATTTAAATTCACAATTACACACTGTTTACGAGGTGTAATTATATATCAATACATCAAGTGATGTTTTAAATGTTTAAAATAATAAATTTTACAAGACTATATACACAAGCTCATGAGTTGTGATTGTCATAGGAAGAATAATCTTATTTTAATCTTTTTTTAAAAAAAAATTTCAAAATATATTTTCTGATTGTTATTTAGCAATTAAAATAATTTACACTGTATTACAGATTAGTGTCCTATAAAATAAATATTTCTTATTTGTATTCACTTCTATAAAAATTAGAATTTCTAGTTGTCACCCTGTACAACCATTACTCAAATCAATCATTTTACGGAATTTTTGGAAAGTCTTTTATCGATATTTCTTTCTTTTGGTGAATAATAAAATATAATGAATATTTGGTGATATAATGAGCAAATTATCTATCTATCTATCTATCTGTGTGTGTGTGTGTGTGTGTGTGTGTGTATGTGTGCTACTTTAACTATTAAAATATACTTTGGTATTGAAGTATAGAATGTTCTATAGTTAGTTAACTTTGTTAATCGGAGTCTAAATTTTTCAAGTTTTAAGCTTACGAAATAATTTTGCATAATTAAATAAATAGGAAATCTTTACTAACTTTGAATCAAGTAAATGTTTGAATGGAGATACTATTTAATAATAAAACGTGTTGTAGCATTTTATTTAAGTTAGTAATGGGAATAATATTTTAATCATTCGAAAGTATGAAAGAAAAACTTTATCATTAACCTTACAATTCCTCAGAGTATTATATTGCTGAGTTTAAACAAACAGAATGTAAATCAACGTATAATTATTTTTCTAATGTTATTATTAGAAGCTAATGATATATAGTTATAAATAAAGCATTTTTGATTACTAATGTTCTTGAATAATAAAGGGTGGTTTCAAAATAATCCTATAATTTGCCAGTAAATGTTGGTTTCCTGTAAAGCTAATAAATTATATTTGCATCCCGGTCTCTTCTCAATCAACAAATCCACATACTTTAAAGTAGATTAGCTTTATAATTAATGATGCCGTTCCGAAGTGCCGAGTGGTCTAAACGACGGTCTACTGCGAGACTGATGTGCTAGGTTCGTACCCCGGCGTAGGCATGGATGTTACTTTCTCCTTCTGTGTTTCGTCCGTTTCAATGGGTATAGGGGGAGCTGCCTCCTATCGCGTAACCTAGGCAACGTTTCGTTGGCTAAATGCTCACATTTCCCGCCCCTTGTTGAGGCCAACAGTTTAAATATTAAGAGCCCGGGCATTGCCCTTCAAAAAATTTAATTAACTGTATAATACGTAATGATAATTAAATGTCGTAAACTGACTTACTTCTCGGTCATTTTTATCAGGAAATGTACATTTTCTAGAATGTTTATTTTCTAAAACAAAAAACAAAAATCAATAAGTAAATTTAGAAGGAATCTTAAAGAAAGTTAATTAAAATCAAAATAAAACTTTTCTCGTTAGACCATATCAGTTAATATTATGAAGTTTATTCCCACGTTTTACAATAAAACTTTTGGTAATCCATGGAGACAAAAATACATAATGGTAGGTAGCAGTTTCCCATTTGGATGAATCGAACAAATTCCCAGAAGTTGAAGGGGGGGGGGGGGTAGAAAGAATTACAGGCAAGAGAATTCGAAGGTGGCGGAAGAGGATGAAAAATGACGGGGAGAGATGAGGAACTCCAATTCCGTGGCTAAAATCATAGGTTTTCATCGACTTGGGTTGGCCAATTGCGAGTGTTTTATTTGCGCAGTGGACAATTTGTCTGACAGGTATCGGCTGGGGCTCTAATTTTCTCGATAATGGATGACTGCTTCTAAGTACAGGAGATGCAGTTGAATCCAGTAGGAGGGTTGCAACAACGCTCACTGAGTCTTTGTCTTCTGCTGTTTCTGGTCGTACGTCACGTGGTGTCGTCCTGATAATGATCTCTTTGGTCAACAGTTGTCTACCTAGGTGGCTTAATTGATTTCAATGAAATACACACCTTTGTCCCCGACACAAAGCAAAACCAATCATGGCTTTTATTATTATTATTTTTTTTCATTTACCAGTCGACTACAAAACCTTTCTACAGCATCTTGGTAAGGTAATTACTTTGTGATAACATAACATTATTTGGCATTAATTTTAAGAATTCCTTCGAAAGTTCAGAAACAGCGATCAAATAATAAAAACACCTCAAAACCCTAATTTGCTTTACGGCTATTTTGTTCTCGAAATTAGGAAAGTCCCAAAGTTAACTTAAAATAGCTAAATAAACTAAGTAAAAATATAAAATCTAACGTCTCTTAGAAAGCTGCCTGTCTTTTCTTATAAGTGGTTTGTATCAAATTTTCCTCAATCCATTCCTTACTTTAATTCCGGAAGTAGCTAAGATAGCTTCCGGTAAATACGGAATTTTTTACAAACTCGCTTCTTTTAGGAATTCCACGAAAGATCTGTTTTTATTATTACTTGTTACCTGGCAGAGCTCTTTCTTTCTCTTTGATGCCATTTACCTTAAAAAGTCTTTTTGATTTGTATTCTAAATTGCTCAAAAAAGTTAATTCGTCAGATGAAAGCAGTTTTAACCAAGTGCCATGAATCATTTTGTTAAAATTGCTTTCATCACGATTTAAAACAGTTTTCATCAAGAAGACCCCTACAGTGATTCAGTTCATTTGGGAAATACAATTCATTCAGTTCGCCAGTACGTAGCAAACCAATGGTTCATGTAACTAAAACGATATCAAGAATACGAAAAAAAGATCAGAAGCAATTTGTAATAAATACAAATAAAAGGAAAAACTTGGAATGTTGTATTCTCAGTTTTAAAATGTTTTTGAAGGAAGATTTCCACTTGTAAAAGGATTCTTAAATAAAAACCCAGACATATTGAAATGCAAATAAATCGATCCACATACCGAAATCGGAACAAAAAAAATTATTTTTTATTATAGTAAAAAGCACGTTAAAATAACTCTGACTAACCTTATTTTCTTCTATCTACTATATTGTCTTTTCTTTTGCCATGACATAACACAATCCAACAGAAGAAAGTCCTTGTATAGCAGTATGCAGTCTTTTAATGTTTATTGTATAAATTTTCAGCCTAGGCTTATCGGATCACTTAGTCCGTTTGTCGTAATAAATTACGGCTGGATTTTTTTGATATGTTTATTTAAGAACTAGAAAGTGACCTAATTTTTATATTTGTAAAATCTTTTCTCATTGGGTTCTTATCGAGAGATCAGCGCGAAAATGTGGCAAAACTTCTCTTTAGAAATATTGGAATTTGTACAATGGATTTCTATTCTATTTCTTTTAATATTTTATTGATTTTTAGTAACAGAAACGTTTCACATGTGCTGAACATGTGTTGAATAGTTCAAAGATGCAGCCTGCACACCTTATTAAGCCTTTTTTTTTGTAAATTAATGAAAGTTAAAAAAACATTATGAAACGACTTGAAAATGACTTCTCTTTATGAAGTGGAAACCATGATCGTATCATGGTTTCTAAAGAGAAGCCAATTCATAAAAAGAACTCACTTCATAAAGAGAAGTCATTTTTCAAGTCACTTCTTAAAGAGAAGTCATTTTCAAGCCACTTCTTAAAGAGAAGTCACTTCATAAAAAGAAGTCATCTTCAAGTCACTTCATAAAGAGAAGTCACTTTCAAGCCACTTCATAAAGAGAAGTTATTTTCAAGTCACTTCATAAAGAGAAGTCATTTCATAAAAAAGAAGTCATCTTCAAATCACTTCATGAAGAGAAGTCACTTCATAAAAAGAAATGATCTTGAAGTCACTTCATAAAAAGAAATGATCTTGAAGTCACTTCATAAAGAGAAGTCATTTCATAAAAAAGAAGTCATTTTCAAGTCACTTCATAAAAAGAAGTCATTTTCAAGTCACTTCATAAAGAGAAGTCATTTCATAAAAAGAAATCATCTTCAAGTCACTTCATAAAGAGAAGTCACTTCATAAAAAAGAAGTCATCTTCAAGTCACTTCATGAAGAGAAGTTACTTCATAAAGAGAAGTCACTTAGGTAACGAGAAGTCATCTTCAAGTTACTTCATGAAGAGAAGTCACTTCATAAAAAGAAGTGTAAATTATGGTCGTGTCATGTTTTTTTTTATGTTTTAACTTTTGTTAAATTTAAAAAAAAAAAAAGCTTAATCAGTTGTGCAGGCGTCATCTTTCAACTATTTAATTCATTTTGTTTTTAAACAATTTTTTAATTCCCTTTTAGCTTATCCTTTAGTTAATAGAGGTTCGATGTGATTAGGATTAGCTAAATTCAACAATTTACGGTACAGATTTTTTTTTTCAGAAAATGCAAAATTTCATTTCTTTGTAATCATCAATGTTAGAATTTGGAAATAAGCTAAGATTTTCGTTTTTACGACTTTAAAAAAAAAATAACGAAGTTTTAAGAAATTACATTTTAAGGAAAATAGATTACAAGTTCTTCGAATGATATGTTTATAAAAGTAATGCTTTCGTAATTACGACTGATGTAGTTCTAAAAGTATAATGATGAAATACACTAGAAGTGAAATTTCATTCATTAAAGCCATTTCCCTTCCTAAAAGGCTTGAAAACCGTTACCGTAATTTCGTTTTCCTGTTGGATGTTATACACGGAAGAAAACCTGCCGAGTGTGAATAGCTCGTGTCGGCCATTTTGTTCTTGGGTGAGGTGTAAGTCTTCAATTAGCCATGCAAATGCGACCGAACGAAATACTTCCACTCTCAATTAACCTTTATCACCTGCAGGGCGGGGTTTTGCAACAGCCACATGGAATTAAGTTTCATAAGGCGTAACAGTCAATGGCAAAAACTTGCTCTCATTTGACCTTAGCGCGTAAAAATTTAAGACGAAAACGTGTTGACGACTGAGTTGAATTTTCCTTTGATCACCGCAACTGCCTCGTTTTCAATATCTTGGGTGATTATTATTTACAAATTATTACAGCTTAGCATTAATTTTTGTGATAACTATCGTCATGAACATTATTTTTAGAGATTGTCGTGCTGTTATTACTGTTCTAATGTATTTATTATTATTATTCCTTCAGGATGATCGTTGTTAATTCATTTTTAGAGCAATTGTAATCATGTGCTCTGGGCAGTTAGGTCAAGTGATAAGGTTCTTGTCTACGGGGCTGGAGTTCAGGTTCAATCCTCGGTATTTTAAGTCGGAGATCTTCACCGATAACGTTTCCTCTAAACAGATCTTAAGAGTAACCCAGTCCTCTGTCAAAAGGGTATCGGGTTTCTTAGCCTAGAAATTAGTAATCGAGTACTTTTGAGACCGAACAAGCACTCTATTTCAGAGTCATCTTGAGATAGGGGCAGTCGTATCTCCTGAGGTTCTTCGGCCTGATGCTTTAGTCTTACTGTTACAATCTGACCATATTTACTAATTTTATGGTGCGAAATAAAGATTATTGCAATTAACAATTAAAGCAATAAACATGATTTACTTCAATACTAACGTAAGAATATTTTATAAAATACAAAACATTTCTTTTATAGCTTTTACAGTAAAATATAAATAAGAATAATAACTTACAACTAGGTAATTTGATATTTACAGGATCACTTCTTTTCTCTTGAAATACAATAACGTATACATCCTTTGCACACTATTCTCATTTACATTAATGCACATTTCAATAATTTACGAAATATCTTGTAAGAAAGATATAATTTAAATACTACATCTTTCATTTGTTTTCTTATTATTGATTTTTTTTCATGAAATTAAAAACTTGAAAGAAATCCTATTTTTTTTTTTAACCACAAATTTTATGAATAGAATACTGTCAGGATGTTAACTCATAGTTACAATTTAGAATATTTTTAGAACAATAACTTTTTCTAAAATTATTGGATACTGTTTATTGTGAATAAATAATCTAATATCATCAAAATTTTGTTGGTAATTTGGAACGAAGTGAACTCTATATTACCAAATCTTTTATATCTCTGTCTGTCTGTCCGGCGCAATTGTTAATTTCCTGTGAAAAATAGAATTAATGACTACAATGAAACGTTCGCGACGGGAATCGAACCTGCAATTATTTGATCCGAAGTCAAACATCTTATTCATTAGGCCACGGGACTACATTCAAATTATTGTTTCTTTTCACTCCCTTTGTGTGTGTGTTGTGACGCAATGAGAGAAGAGCCAGAGAAAAAAGAAAATAACTCATTAAATTTAGCTTACTAGATTAAAATTTAAATTTAAATGTTCATTTTTTTTATGTCGCACGATATTACATAATGAGTTCATTCAAAAAGGAATAAAATATTACTTTTTGCCATAACCGCTTGGAATCGATTCTTCTTGGATTATTTCATACTTACCAGGGGTGACAGGGGGATGGCCTAGTATTTTAATAATTTAACCTATGAAATCCGAATAATAATTGTAAAAATTAGTAAAACAATATTGAAAATTAATTCAATGTAAACAATACACAGTAAATTCGTATAATGATATTAGATTTTTTAGGAAATAATATCCCTCAATCGTACAAGAGAAACAGAATTTTCCTTTTTAAAGATATCATCGATGTGGCACTGATTGTGTGCTTGAAATGAAGACAATATTAGTGACAGTTTGGAAGGAGTTCCTTTGTCTAAAGGCTCCTATCGGCGTAAAGTAAACAATATTATGAATTATTGTTGTGCATTGCAAGATATTATTGTTAAGTCACAGAAATGATTAGAAATCTGAGACGTCCTGTAATATATATATTTGAATATTTACGCAATTTACTATAATGATTTTTTCTCATTAAGAAGCACAAACAGAGCAAATGAAATAAAAGTTTTATTTAAAAAATTAGATTTATTTATATTTACGTGGTGAGTGGGGGTGGCAGGAGGTCTATTGTACTAACCCACAGATTTAACGACAGATGGAGAAAAAGACTGAGAAAGAATGGTGGGAGAAGTGCAGGGAAAATGGGAGAACCCCGAGAAAACCTGCCCAGCGCGGATCGTCTACCATCACGAAACCCACATGAGAATCGAACTCAAGAGGTGAGAGGTCAATGTCATAGCGATAACACCAACCGCGCGGCCTAAAAATTAGGTAAATTCAAATGTTATGATTTGAGAATCCAAAGATCAAATTTTGTACTTTATATAACAATTATTTTTTTAAAACTACTTAGCACTTACAAAAACTTCAAGATGGATTACTAGACTTTGATTACGAGTGCTATAATCCACCAAATCTTTTTCGAAAACAAAGGAAAATCAACGAAAGAAATGGATGGTTTTATTTTTTTCCTCCGGATTTAGCCTTTAATAACAGATTGGCTTGCATTGAAGTTTGGTCTTCTTGTCACCAATTAAATTGTAAACAGATTTCATGTTTTTATCTTGTACCTAATGGATATTATCTATGTTTTTGGTTTTTTAGGACACCGTTTAGATGTAAATTACAGGCGTCGTAATCTGTAACGAGTTAGAAAATTGTTTTGCTTCAGTTATGATTATTGTTATTTTGTGCAATGAAGGACTCGGAAAGTGAAAGAGGTTGTTGAAAAAGAAAAAAAGAAAAGGACGGAATGGAAACGGGAGCGTTGTTCTCTCTTCATTATAAATGGAAATGTGGGCGTGAATTTCTGTGACCATCTGTGTCTTAAACATCTGCTTTTAAGGAACTGGAATTCTCCATTTACAAATGATGCCGAACCAAGAACACAGCAGCGATTTTCAGTGGAAATTGGACGACAAAAGATGTTCGATGTTGACAGGAAATACTTTCAAAGAAAACAATTGAGATTCTTATGTTGATCAAAGTTGATAAAAGTAATTGAGTGCGTTCAAATTGAAAACTTAAGCAAGATTTAGAAAAGTTTGTAAATAAAAACAAGGGAACAATATCTCCTGAGATGTGATTTTAAGAATAATAGGCAAAGAAATAACCTATCAGGGTGTAAATACATACGATTACTACTGTATATATTAATTAAGTGAATTAATAGGAAATCAAGATAAACCGGTAATATATAAGAATAAGATATTAGTTCTGCTTCTTATAAATAGTGAACTGAGTAAAATAAACATAAGATTAAATTTTCATTTAATCTTATTTTTATTTTACTCAGTTCACTATTACTACTGATTAATAATTACATATTAATCATTAAACTCAGAATTCATCTAACATTATCAATTCATCTAAAATTTAAATTTACTTTGAAATTTATTCGACACTAAAACTATAAAAAAATGTTGATGATTTAACTTTGTTTACTGAAAACTTCTAACCCGTGATTTAGAAACTTAATAACAATGACAAATAAGTAATCATTGAAAAAAAGCAAAAAAAAACAAAAAACAAGAAGTTCCTAAAAGAATTTATTTAACTCGTGCAAATCCACTTAACTTTAATCGTAGCAATTGGAGCTTCGAAGTATTATTCTTTTAGGAAATGTTTCGCTTTCACTACTTTCCTTTGAGATCTTTTTATCCTGCACTAATTTCTCGGCAATAATTCACAAGGAATTTTTTTAACAATAAGTTCGACCTTACGTATGCATTCCAAATTCCAAATAACCCAGCAGTCCAAACGTTAGGACACAAGCACATACCCACGCAAACCGACTGATTTCTGTTTTATTGATTCTCACTTCTTTGGAATGTACATAAGTTACTAATGAGACTACAGGTTCTATTTTCCGGATAGGTACTCTTAGATCTATAATTATTTGTTCATATTATTTTCTCTATTTACTCAAAGTATACAGACTTCATCAATGAAAATCCCAATACCATTTGCAGAGGTTCAAATTTCGTAATTCAAAATCCGCTTCAACCTGACCAAGAAAGCAGTTTCCACAATGGCGAAAAGAGCATATTTTTTTAGGATGTCTTATTTTTATCTTTATAGTATTAGTTTTCGCTGACTCCCAGTTATGCAGAATTCGGAATATATGATTTTACGTGATGAACATATATAACCTATACAACTAGCAACTAAAATGGTTATTGCTTGGCGAAGTTAAAGATAAGAAGCATGTATGAGAATCACTTTCAACAGGAATCAGAGTAATATATTGTATTAAAAAAACTATTGACAAATCATTCTAACAACCGGAGACCGTAATAAATCTATAGTTATTACTATAGATGTAATAACTCTATAGTTATTATATTATTGATCGAGTTAAAGCCTTTCTTTTAAAAATTACCTTATTAATTAAATTCTTTCTACGCTCATTTTATAATTAAATTCTTGGCTAACTGGAATTTCGTAAAATAACTGGGTTTTTTTCTCCCCTTTTGGGCATTTACACTGTCCGGCCACTTTATTAGGTACACTCCTGCTGTGTGCACAAATGGTATTTCCACTCATTTGCATGTCACATGGACAGTTGTGGCTATACAGTAAATACCAGCAGTACAGATCTCCCATCATCTGTTGAGAAAACAAACCACAGCGATAATTGTAAAGTGTAGTGATCTAAGGGAGTTTGAACGTGGCGTGATCGTCGGGGCTAGACGTGCTGGTTACAGCTTATCCGAGACGGCAGTGCTACTGAAATTTTCGTGAACAACAATGGAATGGCGCAACGAACAAGAAACTTCGAGTCAACGGCACTCCTGTGGACGAAAATCGCTCGTTGATGACAGAGGCCGGAGGAGGATATCTAGAATTGTGCGAGCCAAAAGACGGGTCACAGTTGCGCAAATGACGTCCGACTTCAACAGTGGTGCGCAGCAAACCATCTCGCAACGCACCACTGCATTATTTGTATTGTAATGTTGACTTCTTTCAACTTTTCTTCTGTTATAAATAAAAACATTCTGTAGGTTTTAGTGGGCAGGATCGCCCATATCTAGCCTAAGTAAGGATTACAGAATTACGTTTCTATACTCCGGTTTTTAGTAACTCAGTATATAAAACTGTAAAGGTGGAGGAGGAAGATCTCTAACGTTGATTCTGTCCATTAGCTCTTCTGTCACTATCTTTACAGCACAAATTACAAGTCAGGCAGATAAGATTCAAGCTTTATTGCATATCCTCATTTGTAGAGAAGGAGAAAAATACGAGGTTCGGTCTGCGGTCACTTCTTGTCTCGCAGGGAGTGGCGAAAAATGAAATATGATTACGGTTTTGTTCACTACGAAACAAGTCCTTTGCCTTGTTTTTGTAACACATCTGGTTTTCCGAAACCACTCAGCATTTCCCATTTTCTCTGAAATCGTCCACTTCAGATACTAATTGTCATTTAATAAACAAGCTTATATTATCATAGACTGTGCTATGGTTTGGAAGAGTACATAAATAAAATTAAAAAAAAAATGTAAAAAAAAAATTAGGATTATGGTTAGTCCTGTCTGAAATAAATTGAGTTCGCATTAAAAATGAGAAATTTATGAATTAAAATGAATGTAATGTAGACAAATAGTTTAAAATGATATAGTAGTGTTATGTTTCAAACATAGATTCAACGTATTTTGTAAGAAAAAAAATCTTAAATTTTTTTTATTTATTTACATCTCTAACTCATTCTATCCAGTTTTCTAGTAATTTTTCATATTTATGACGTAAATTTGCAAAGAAACCCATATAATTATATTATAGAAGATATATAAAAACGGAAGTCACTTAAATATTTAATTATCTATAGAACAACATATTTCGCAGCTATTTACATGTTGTTCTGTAGATAATTAAATGTTTTTATAATAAACCCGTTTTTACGTATCTTCTGTAATATAATTTCTCATTTGTAAAACTCAAGTTTGAATTTCGGTTAAAAGAATAACGAAGCGAACGGATTTTCAAAAATGTTCGTCCTCTCTTTTTGATTATAGTCCAACAGATGGATCTTGACGATCTCGTATTTTCGTGATTTCACGTAATTTACGCGGGAATAGCCTCTATCCATGTCTTCTCACAAAATGGCGAGAAAGAAGGCTTATCGACTCCGGGAAAGAAGCGACCTCGAGCAAGCCCCGTGACTGATGTAGATGATTTTGACCGATGCCTTATTCGCCGCTGCATCCATCGTCTCTACGCTGAAGGTAAAAATCCAACTTTAACATTTTTTCTCTAGCATTTTCCTAGTGACAGACATTCAAAATACTACATTCCTTGAGACCTGCTGAAGAGGCTAATGGCCAGATCTCGTTCTCACCCAAACGAGATCGTCAACATCCATCTGTTAGACTGCAGTAATAAACAATACAAAAAAAGCCCTTTACAAAAAAAAAATAATAATAAAAAAAAAAAACTTAATTCTTTTTTGATTCGCTGATGACTCAATATTATGATTATTTAAATCACGAAATTTCCTTTAGAATTTCCTCTTTAATTTATCGACAATAACATCTGTTTAACTGCACTTCTTACCTATCTTAATACTAAATACAATCTATTTATTCCCTACAGGTTGGAAAAGTAAAGAAACTTCAGTCAACTTCAATTTATTTTCAAATTTTCCAAATTGCACTATCAATAAAAATCCACAATATTTCAATTTACTTCTTTTCATTGATGCAGTTTTGAAATCTCACTTTCTTGTCATAAGCTTTTTGTTCCTTCCGGCTTCACTTAAAACAATCAGCACTGATGTTAACTTTTAACCAAGCATTGGAACTTTATTTCCTCTTTCCGTGATTCTTCCGCATTTCGAACAAAATTTTATCAATTAAGGATTTCTTTATCCGATTTTCCGATATTCGGAAAGAAGCCTCAAGTAGTTGTGGTTTTTAGCCTTCATCAGATATTGAAAAATCCCAATGGAGAGGAAAAAAGAAAGAAAATCAATGAAGAAAGAGGATTTCTTCCAATTTCCTGTTTCTTAAGCTTTGCGCCCTTAGTGCATATAAGAAGCTTTCATGAAAAAAAAATGGAACTCAACAAATCAAAATAATAAACAGGGGAGGAAAAAATGTACAAAAAAAAAATGAAACATTCAAATCTTGCAGAATCGCGATTCAAGACTCAATGAAAAGGTTATTTGATAATTTCAAGAGTTCTGAACTACAAAAAAAGGAAAAATTCCCTTACATTATAATTATAAAAAAAAATCACAACAAATTCTTAATTAACAGGATCAGATTTTGAAGTTCTTTATTGTCAATAGATAATCGCCACACATTTTAATTGAACGGTGATTAACTTATAATTGTATTAACTCGGCAATATAATATATTCGAATTCTTGAAGTTTTGAAGTGTTACAGAAAATTTCCTTGTAAAAACGTAACCTTTATCTTGATCTTAATCGCATACAATACTTCCACTGATACATTACACGTAATGGTTGCAAATCAAATATGTAGCAATTTGTCTTTCATTCCACATCTGGTTATTTCTCTGGCAAATATCTGGCTATTTGTCTTTCTGTATTTTCAGACATCTTTTGTTCTATGGAGACAAGTTTTGCGTAGTAAGTGGCTGAGCCTCATTGGATATATTTTTATTTGAATTTCTTCATTAAAAGGCACTTTTTTTCTAAAGTATTCCTCCCTCAATCCTGATTTCAAAGATAATTTCTCTGTATGGAAAGGAACACTAAAATTTCAAATGTTGAAGGAAATAGAAATGTAATCCGAAGAAACCACAAGAAAAGAGTCAAAAGCAATTTATATCAAAACCATCTAAATTGTTTCGGATCGTGGGTGATTCATTTTCAAAGAATAATTTCAAATCATACAATGGAAACGAAATATTTGAAGTATTAAGAATATAATTGCAGTATAACAAGATCGAATATAAATATTAACAATAATAATATATATTATAACAGGATATCTCAGCGTAATAGTTACAAACAATCAGTCAATAATAAATCTGGGATAAGCTGACTTTCATGTTTCCAATGATTAGGATATTGTAAAGCTTTTTTGATTAATAAAGCCTCTATCAGCACTTAAAAATTTTGACTTCTTGCCAATTACAAATATGTGATGGATTTTCCAATGTATGATTGTTCATAGACGAAGTATTTTGTATCTGATGCTGTTTGATACGTTTTAATAGAACTTGTTGTAATATATCTATCTTATGACAAGTGGAACATTTTATTTGACATACAACACCAATCTTATGGAAAACTGGAATTTTGTCTTCGGTTGAAGACATAAGGTGGGGTAACTTATTTATCGGTTTGAAAACTGAGTAAAAATCCAATTTTTTTAGAAAAAATTAAAATGTTCAGAAAATGAGTCGTAATAGATTAAGACAATAGATTTAAAAATCTTTTTTTTTTTTTTTTTTTTTTTTTTTTTGTGAGGTGTCGTGAACTGAGAAATTTTATAAGTTGTTTCAACATATATGTAAAGGATAGTTTAAAAGGATTTTACGACGTTCAAGTTTTCTCAGAATCAAAAATTCTTAAGTATTCCGCAGAAAGTCAAAAAGATTTCAGTGAAATACAAACATTACAAGGATGAATCTGAAAATTTGAAGGATATCTTATGTATGGGAATTTTCCTTGTCCAATTACCACTATTTTCCTGACCTGGTCAATGGCCATCTAAAAACTTAAGTACCTATATTCAGGAAGTCGGATTTTGCTCCAAACCTCCAGGTGTGACTCATAGGGCTCCGACTCCCGCTAGAACAGTGGAGTGCATTTTACATACACACACACACACACACACAGAGGAAATAACAACTCCTAATAACTCCTCCTTACGGGATTGCTAAAAATTAAGAAAAGTACAAAATGATTTTAAAGAAAATATCTTAAGTTTTATCAAAATTTCTTTTTCTTCACACTATCTTGCTATTACATAATGCATGTTATAGTCATTCTGCATTGTTGTAATGGATGACTGTAACATCAAACATTTACATCAAATACTTAAAACTTTTACGTGCGCTGTTCATATCCTAGAAAATAATCACAAAGCCGGCACACCTACTTATTTTAAAAAATATATATTTGACAAAATTTAAAAATTTACAACGCCCAAGCTTTCAGTCAACTCAAGCGTGACTATTTTCAACTTGAAAATAGTCACGCTTGAGTGATTGAAACCGTGATAATTTTTAATTGTGTTAATATATATTTTTTGAAGTAGACAGGTGTGCCGGCTTTGTGATTGCTTTCTAAAAAAAAAATTAACATCAAACTTCATCAACCTTAGGAAGTTCAAAGAAGTTTTTACAGGAAGGGATACAAAGATAGAATAGTTCATTCATTATTCTAGCAGAGTAAATAAATTTATGATATGAAAAATAATTTAAATAGAATCTTAAATAATCTAATTAGAATGAGCATAAAAGTTCTGCATCAAAAGTCAGTTAATCTTTCAATTGCTTGGTATGATTCCCTTTAGCTGATGAAGTAACTGTCTGCGTTGTTCTGTTTCTATTAAGGTTCGTTTGCGTTGAATTCATCATCTTAAAGTTAATCATCTGTCACTTGTTTTCCATTTTCTTCGCAATGGAAAGGTTCTCTTCAAATTCACTATAGTTCCAAAAATTACGTAGGAAACTTTTCTTTCCTTCATATGTGATAATCACTATGATTTTCATCAGTCAATTACACATAATACCAATTGTATTCGACCTTTTGCATAATCTTAATATTCGTATAGTATGGTCATTCCTTATTTTATTCGAATCCTGCCATCTTCGTCAACTTCTTCCTCCTTTTCGCAACACTGCTTTAATCTTCTACGAGCAAATTCACGTGCTTCATCGTTGTTGTTACGCTATTGTCACTGTCCACTATCAATCACAATTATCACTTAATCAATATTAATAAAAATAATAATAAAAAAAAAACACTAATTCACTTTTCCCAAGTTTTTTTTCAAAATTCTGAACAAAACAGAAGCCATCACTTTTTAGGATACTAAAAAGTTCATTTTTACCGTTTTTACAATACGCAGAGATTCACTGTTTAATGATACATGACTTCAATTTCCGCCATAGTTATCTATAATTGTAAATATAATCTATTAATAGTTTTCAAAAATCATCAATAGGAATGGGAATTGATGTGCAACTGCTTTAGCCTTTTAATCTATCCCAATAATAATAGATTAAAGCTAAGAGAACTACCTTGTTGTGGATTACGAACTGAATCGACGTAAAAATAAATGTACATCTTCACAATGACAAAATTAAAAAGAAACTCAGCAAAAAGAAAAAATGGTATTGAAGTGAAGCGAGATAATTCACGTGACATCATTTTCACTGACTTTTGATGAAGTAAAGGAACGCATACGATTCCTTTGTGATCTAATCCTTCCCTGATGAGCTCTAATAAAAGCTCAGGATGTCACTTGTGAACCCAAACATTTCACTTATTAACAAATTTCTCAGCCTTCAAGTATAGCCGAACTGACGATGAGGTGCCTATTAAGGTTAACTGACTTGCATGAATTTGGGTTCGAATCCCGGAGCGGTTATGAATGTTTTCTTCCTTTCCTGTGTTTGCCTTATTCTTATTCTTCTTCTCTCTTTCCGGCTGACTATGACCCTTGTTCTCTATCAGGGCTATTACAATTGACCTAAAGATGTCACTGCTTCCCACGATCCTTCAAATAACAATAAAAAAATATGTTTGACGATGTTTATCAACAGGTAACGATAGGCGAGAATTCCAACGATATTACGAGTTCTATTTCGTCCCGTTAAGACTGACATACAGTAGCCTCTGACTCCTGTGTTATGCACCCACTATACTACACCTTATGTCATTGTTATTTGAGGATATGGGCGTAATGATTTAACCATAAAAAGTTACAATTTAAGATATTTTCAAAGCAAAATCTACGTTAAATCTGTTGGGACCATTATTGAATAGTCTGATAATTATACGTGCAATGTAATGAAAAATGATTACAAATAAAATTCTTTATTCTGTTTAGAAAGAAAACACTTTATTGCAAGCGATCTAACTAGTCTTAGAAATTAAAAAAAAATCCTTGTGAACTATAAATGAATAAAATACAAATTACCTTTAGTCATAATTGCCTTTAGTAATAATGTGTTAATGGAATCACAGATATCGGCTTTAAATGAATAACTGAGAATAAAACAAGCCAAAATTTAATAACGTTTGAATTCTTTTACTGGTAACAAAATGACAATTTTCTATATTGTTAAAAACTCAAAATTTTCACTAAGTTTACCAAGCTTTTGTAAAAAGAAAAGTAAATAATTAAAACTTAGATCTAATCGTTCGGATTTTTTTTCGTTCCAGAAAAAAATAAAATAAAATTGGCTTTTTGTAAAGCTGGTTTCTTTTCTGAAGAAGCTTCTTGAGTAAAGAAAATATTTAGTTGAGTTTGTTTTATCTTTGATTAAATGATGGCTTTTTCCCATTAAAACAAATATTTGAGAGTTATTATCAAAGGACTTATCCCAGATTGAATGCTTCGACTGCTCTGCATTTGAATCTAACCACGCAGAAAATAGTTTCCCCCAAAAGAGATAAGAGATAAAAGAAGGGGAATAAGGAAAAAAAGTAGATTTTATGAAGGCAGAGCGAAGAAGGAATATCAGAAGAGAATATAAAGAAAAAAAGTAAATATTAAAACCACAAAGAAAAAAAATCATAACCCTGTAAAGTAGAATATGAAAGCAATGAGATAGGTGGGATGTATTCCGCAGTCATCTAGTAGTGATTCAGAAAAACATTCGCTTCGATAATGCCCATATAAAAAAAAGACACAAGACAAAGACAAGTGCAGTATCGGAGACCCCTTTCATGAGGAAATAAAATGGGAGGTAAGAAGGAAAAAAAGGGAGACGAGGTGATTCCATAAGAAGGAAAAATCGATCCCCCCACAGAATAATATAAAACTGGAAAGTCGCTAGATTACCTGCTGAGAGTTAGTTTCAATTTTGGAGGACGGACTTAAGTACGTCGGAGACTTTTAGGAGAAACCAAAAGTTAGAGGAGGGAACATGAATGTAAGTCAAATACCGAGCTGGAATGAAAGACGCTTTTAAAGAGTTTGTTTTACGACGAATCCTTTGCTCTTCTTTGAAATGAAGAGGTTGGCTTTATGCACGGAATAAACACGTTGTGGGAACGAATGCCAGGCCACAAATTAGCCATTTCGGGTTTGTCCCAACTAAAAAAAGACAGGAAAAAAGTCTTAAATTTTTAGCCGCCAAACAAACCAATTTTTTTATGGCAGCGTGCTAAGCAATTTTCCCAATGATGTTAAAGGTTTGTATCATCACTTGATTGAAAATACAAATGTCTTGCCGTCTATGATCAATATAATTCGAAATGTACATCACGAAGCCGAAGCTTTGTTACAAGAAAGAAAATTCCCTGTTGTTTCCGTGAATGCATAAGTAAAACACAGACAAATTACACTGCCGTTAAAGCTCAGTAATTAGTAAAAGTCATAATTATGATTAAATCTTAGAAAGCTGTAATTTTGATGATAGATTAATATTATAATAACAGGATATCCCTGTTGATTTTGATAAAAACAAGACCCATAAGCGCTTCAAAACAGCTAGTTATAATCAAATCAATGATTAATAGATGCCGGATAAGATAAGATAAGATGAGATAAGATAAGATCTAAACTCGCAATAACTTCAACTAAACAACAGTTTCCAAATAGAAAGTTCAATTTAAAATCCTGTTTTGCTAAAAAAAAAAAAATGTGTATTTTTTTTTTGTGCTTATTCTTTGTTTTGTTTTGTTAAAATTTAGTTTCAAATTTAGAAAATTATAATACCGTGTAAATAATTATTACAATTTGCAAATAAACAACCGATAGAATGTTTATCAAAACTTCAGTTTAATTAGAATTCGAATCCTCTTCCACTTTAAATTTCTTTAATAATTAGTTGTGGGTTTTCCTTTGGAAAATACACTTCTGCGTTCTCCCCAACCTGAACAGATGACCCCGAGACCTTGTGATAAATGCCGATGAGGGGTATTAGAGTTTCCTATCTTCAAAACCTTATGACGTTGTTCTTACAGCTTTTGCCACAAACTTTGTATAGCTTTGGTGAAACTACAAATAAGTAACAACACAGTCGACATCTATTCACGGGTTTTTAGGGGGCGGAGCTTAGAAGTGGGTCGTGACCTCAAAGTTGTGATTTGGGATAACTTCCGTAAATTTTGGGCTTTCAGCTAAAACTAAGATTGACTTCGGGTGACTGAATATCAAATTTTATTATTAAAATATAATTAACAAATTCACAAATCTCAAGGTGGTTGAACTTTGGGAAATACACTTCGCGGTAGATGCACGACAGAGATATTTTTTTTTTTTTTTTTAATGCTTAGGTATCTCAGAATAGATTCTCATTAATAACTTATGTACACTAAATATAAATTAAATAGATAACTTTCGAGATGAACTAATATAATTAATAACTGAACTATCTGTCATCACAAATACGACAAAGTTAAAAACTTAACTAACCAAAAATCTTCAATAAAACCAAAACATACAAAAAAAAAAAAAGTTTTACAAAAAAAAATGAATACATAAAAATAAAGCAAACATAGTTACAATTAACACCAAGAAATTGAAGCCGCCTAAAGAACTCAAATAAGAACAAAAATCTTCTAAAAAACGAAATATATGAAAAGAAACATTTTTGCTGCTTTTATTATTATTTATAATTAAGCTATATTTATCTTTATCTATTTATTTGTTTTCTGTTTAATTTACTATTTCTCAGATTAAGTTGTTTAGATTGCTCTTTTTGATGATTTTTGTTTTCATTTTAACTTTAAAGTCATACATGTAATGATAGTGTAGATAAATAATAATGGAACTACCTAATTTATAATTTATATATTTAGAATAAAACATTTACTAAGTCTTGAGTCTACGTCACGCTCTTCTGTTAGTTCTTTTTCCAATATTTTGAATATCATAAGTCTTTAATTTCCAACACTTTTAATTCGTCGGACAAATGTATTACTATTTGCTCCATTTGCTGCTGTCTTGTAAGATAACATTGCTAAGTAACTGAATGACTTGCAGCTTTTCTCTACCGTTGTCTTTTCTCAAATTTTTCATGTAATATCTTGTAGAGTTGAAGACTAATATAGAGGAACGTTGTCTTTCGTTTAATCACTTGATCTCTGCTCTTACCCTGTTGGCAGCTTTACAAAAGATCTGACAGGATTTCAAAAGATTTGTTGACGGGAGACACTCGGGACGCTTCGGAACTATCGCGAACGCTCAGCAAAAATGCGTAGGCGGCGGTGGATGATTGTCCGCTAAGCAAACAGTCGATAATCACGCGTAGGTTAGGAGGCAATCTCGCTTAATCCAATTAAAAGTGACTGTCCCTCTGGTGACCGATCGTGCAGTCTACTAATTACTACAATGAAATCTTCACGAAGGAATGGTAGAACTATACGTCATATATCTTACTTTCTTCTTTCTTTTATTCAGGAAACGTAGAAACGAAAGAAAAATAAAGGAAAGATGACGGATGAATGATTCCAGATGAACTGAAGCGATGGAATCGAAATGCGAAAAGAGAAAAAGAAAGAGGGTGAAGAATAACAAGGTCCCAAAATCCAAACAATTCTTATGTTATCAAATGTCAGAAGGTCTTCTTGAAGGTTTTCAGATTTACAAGCACAGGTGAACAGAATTCAATAATAACGTCAATTAAATAAAAGAAATAATTATTTAACTAAGCACCAAAGATTCAACATTATTAGAAAACCCATTGGTTATTCAAAATGTGTTTTAGCTACTCACCAGAATCTTATATTACTAAGTAAATTACTGTTTCCCTTTCTGTTTTAATATTTGATTCTCTAACATAGCTTTATGTATTAGTACTGAAGTTTTAAAAATTAATATATTGTATTCAAGAAAATGTATAAAAACAAAGTGTCTTTTAAAAAATTTCAGGAATTAATACATTTTCATGTATTTTTTTAATAAGTTAAAAGTTTAAGTTGTAATTTTGTAACACAGGAAGGACGTTCTGTCTTATAAAAGATTTTTGAGATTTTAAATTTTCATTCGATATCTTTCCCCTTTCATCACAAAATATTTTGAAATTTAATAAGTACAATTAAGAAAATAATAATATCTTGAAAGTTTTTGATGTCGGGAGAGACAATTAATTTTTAAAAAGAAATGATAGATAATTTCAAAATCTCATCTCTGAAGTGAGTATTAATATCAGTGAAAACTTTCAGAAAATATCTTAGATGTCTTCGGAGCAATACAACCACTAGAAGACTTCAAAATCGAAGTTGCTTGTATAGTGATATATGAGATGAAGACATCCATTTTCGTAATTCGAAGGAATGAGACACAAAGTAAATGAGAAAGTTAAAAAGAAATTTTTTATAGTAAATTAAAGTTGTTGTAATTGATCACATTTCTATACATTTATTCAAACGTAAATTTTTTTATTTGTATTCAATTAATACTTTCAATATTTTTTTCATATATAACTTCTAAATGTTTAAGTTTACAATTTCTTGAGAATATTTCCCAATACAAAACTGCCTCTATTCTTCTTTCGTTATTCAAAAGTATTCACTCACACTTTTGTGATGAAATTACCTATGAAATTAACAAAGTGTGTCTTATAACAAACATCTACAGAAATTCGTGAATTCCTAATCTGACACTTCTCAAATTAACAGAACAAAAAAAAAGATCGAAACATGTTCGCTTTTTATTTGAATGAAAACAAAAGGGAGAGGTTTGTTATAAAGTACAGTTGTTGTTGTTTTTTAAATAGGAAAAAAAGCAGTTAAAATATTCGAAATTTATATATAGAAAGCCAAAGAAAAATTGTTTTGCTTCAGAAAACAAAACCTGGAGAATTCTGACTAGAATTTGCATAGCAGCCTCCTTGGAGGGATGGTCAGGGCAATTGAACGAAATCCATACAAGTATAGTTCAACTGCGAACTGTTATCTTAGTTGAATTAGCCGTTTATGTATTTTTTTGAGTGCCTCAAAGTTGAAGTTTGCTTTTCAGTCTCTTAAATGATATGTTTTATAAATGTGGAGTGGTTCTGCCATTATCTCATCGTAAGAATGTCAATAGAAAACCTCAAAATAGTTTGAAGCCAGATTAACTACAATATTTTGATATAATATTTAATTCGAATTGGTTCTGGATCATCGCCAAAACTTGATCATTGCTCTTGGAACATCGATGTAGACAATAGTTCTTTAGGGAACAGCAATAAACTTTGACTATCATCCGAGGGAATTTGCAGCAAATCATGTAACTGACGTCTTAATAGGTTTTTCCAGTATCAACGCATGTTTGTAGATTTATTTTATGTATAGGACTAATGATATATTATAAGTCTTTGTTTTCTTACCTTACATTATGTAAGGTAAAGAAACAAAGAAAAGAAAACAGAGCTTTTGATATAGTAAGTCTTTATTCATTGAACTTAAATAATATATTCTCAGTCTCAACGAATCATCAAAAACATGCTTCTCTGAGAAAAATCCCAACATTCTGTCCAAATATTTTACATAATATTATTATTTTCCATTTTCACCCAGAGCTGATCCATGTAAGCTGCAAAATCCCACTATAGGCTTGCTTACAGTCTTAAGAGAGGAAAGGCTCCCGGCGTTCTGTGGCAACGGGACCGAGTTAAGATCGGGTGGTTAGAAGCGGTTTCTTTAGCTTTGACTAATCTCAGATAGGATTAAGTAAACTCTAGGAATCATCTGGAGGAGAAAGACTAGCGCTAGGCATCGGACCCTGCTCGTTCTTAAGTATCTTCGAGCTTCAGCTTCAGGCCACATTTAAGCTAACGGTTCGGCTAACTTATTTTCAAAAGTTTTGAATTACCGACTCGTCAAATTCAAGATCATTTTTATTGCAACAAGTATTCAAGATCAGATTCATTTCTTCATGGTTCGCTTTACCTTATAAAGCATATGTTAAAAAATGTTAATCATGCCTTCTTCAGTATAATAGAAGATGAAAATATACCTAGGGAAATTTCATAAATATTTAAAGATATGAGCGATTCAAATTAACTTCAATAAATGTTTGGTTTTTGTTGTATTTACTTTTTTTTAATTTTAAAACCTGTCAAGTCAAGTAATATTTTATTTTTTTAGCGACATTTGGGAGCTATTGCGTTTGCCCTATCCGACTGTCCGTTTCTGTCCACCCCTAACGCC
>JAFIDM010000005.1:39929344-40020556 GCA_023159025.1 Thereuonema tuberculata | reverse complement strand
TTGTTTGTTTTCGCAAGTTTGGGAATTATTTGCTCGACAACTACTGATCCGATCGACTTGAAATTTGGATATGCTTTACTTCAGAGTGCGTACTATACAATCTATATTTTTATTCGACCGTATCTATAATAATTTGCGGACAAGTCGACTGTTTCCGCATTTTTCCGGATAGGCAGACAAATAAAAAATAAATCCTCCTAAAGTAGACTAAAAGCATATCCAAATTTGAAGTCGATCGAGTCAGTAGTTGTCGAGGAAAAAAATTCTTAAACTTCACCCTTTTCTGGTTGACTGTTGGCTGTCGTTGGGCGACGGATAACCCTCCAATATTCCTTAAGTGAGATTTAGGTTTTAATGGGTCGCCCTTAATTTTCTTTTTAGATGTGAAAATACATTTTTTTTTCCAAACAAATAAGTAGCATAGTCCCACGTACCAATCAGTTAAGACGATGATAAATTTCGAAATAACAAAGCCATTTTCACTACTTTTCTTATAATATGGTCTTCAAGATTTTTGGTTTCCTTTTCAATATTTGAGCTAGTTTTATATGAATAATCGCGTTTTAATACATTTATATTTTGAATTAAATTAGTCTAAAGACTTTTACTATTCAGGGAGGAGGAAGTGGCAATCGTACTGCATATCTTGAATTTCCATCTAGAATTTCACGATTTTCATTTCTCATTAAGTCAAAACATACTTTTCTGACGGTAAGTTAAAACAGAACTATCTACAATACTGCGTCAGCATCCTTTCTGTGTATATCCTATGGTAAAACTTCAGATGTTCCAGCAGTTTATGTAAAACCTGCTCTCATTAGTGCAATGCTTCTGTGCTTAAATAAGGTAATGTCTTGTTACAACTCACTTGGGAAAGGCGTCGAGAACGCCTAAGTTGATTTGGTTCTGATCAGCTGCTGACACGTCCATTTCTCACATTAGAAATAGATCGCTTAGGTGCAGGCTCATTGAATCTGAGGAGGGGAAATAGTAATTGCTCTGGCTCCTACCCCTCTTTGCAATTTAGAAAACCCACACACCCTGCAATCTCATTTAATGTCTCGCTATCGTTCAATTCGCAGCAAAACGAGAGAGTTCTCATAATTGGTAATAGGGAAATGGATTAGATACATGATCATTGTCGGAAAAGAGTAATTTAAAAAACTTAATACTGAGGAAAAAAAAAAAAACCCTCACCATTCATTTTACATTAACACTTCTTTCAAAGAAAAGTGAGCTCAAATTTATGAAAACTTGAAGCAGTTTTTTTGGTTTTTAATAATGGAATAAATAATTTATCTCTAATTAAAAGAAATTTAATAAATTCATAAATTTAAATAATAAATAAAGAAAAGGAATTTGAAAGCAAAGGAAAGTTAATTTTAAGTTGAAACTTAATTTCGAAAGAGGACAGACGTTAAATCAAATATTAAAAATTTGATTTTGAGAGTATATTTAAATTTAGAAATAAGGAAAAGTGAGCAACATAAAAAAAAATATTTGTTTGACTAGATTTCTTAATGTATCTTGAAACTTTCAACTATTTATAATCCTCATGCATATATACACTAGTGGCCAAAATTGTGGAAACCTTTTAGAAACTTTGTGCTTTGGAGGTTTCATGGCTCTGAGCATCAACTGTTTTTACAGTAATATTATAATGTTATACAACATAATTTAATGCAGAAGGTAATGAAGTAAACTATATTGAATTATCATTATTTTGTCAAAAGTTATAACCAAATAACCAAAAAAAGAAAACACAACTGCTTCAGTACAAAGAAGTGGACTTTCTTAATGTCAAAACCAGCCAATGAGAGTGATTGTGCTGAAAACCAATCATATGCTGATATGATAAAGCAAGGAACCAATAAGGTGCTAGTAAGAATTGCTTCTCGTTTCAGTTAGTATTAGCAGTCCTATCCAGTTGTCAGAGTTTAATCAAGTTGGTCATACGTTTTTGTTGTAGTTTTTTTTTGGTTCGAAGTTTAAGAGTGTACGATGACAAAAAGATTAAAAATGTTTGACTGGTCACCTAGAAAAAGAACTAAAATACTAACTTTGCGCGAAGAAGGATACATCTATAAGGAAATCATTAAAAAAGTTGGTGGAAATAAACCAAAGATGGGATTTCGAAGCTACGGAAGAGATATCAAGAAAGTCAATCCGTTCACAATGCACCTGGTAAAGACAGGAAAAGGTGTACAACAGCTGTTGATGACAGAAGAATTATAAGACTGAGCTTAATTGATAAAGAATCATCTAATTCAATTAAAAATAAATTATCAGGATGTGGGTTACATGTGAGTACAAGAAGTATTAGACGCAGATTCAAAGACTTTGGTTTAAATTCCAGAATTCCAAGGAAAATCTCTCTCTCAACCAAAGAATGAAGAGGTTAGAATGGGCTAAAAAACATATTAATTGGTCAAAAGAACAATGGCATAAAGTAATTTGAAGCGATGAGACCGGAATATCCATATTTGGTAGCGATGGAATAAAATATGTAAGGAGGAGAATTAGAGATTTGTTACCTGAGTGCACTGTACCTACTATGAAGCATGCAGTTAGTATCATGATCTGGGGTTGCATGACAGCTAAAGGTGTAGGCAGAATTTATATAATTGATGGCACTTTAAATGCTAAAAATACAGAGGATATTCTTGAGCCAAAACTAAAGCCGTCGTCACGTGACCTTTTTCACGATAATGAGACCTATATATTTCAGCAGGACTCAGCTCCTTGCCATGTTGATGCTGTCTGTAAAAAGTTTAAGGAAAATAACATTTCATTTCTGGAATGGCCAGGTAATAACCCGGACTTAAACCCTATAGAGGATTTGTGGAGCATTTTGAAGAAACATGTCAGTCAGAAGCAACCTAGGAATAAAACACAATTAATAGAAGCAATAATTCAATCTTGATACCATATTATAACACCTGATGAACTAAAACATTTGGTTCATTCCATGGGACGCCATTGTAATTCCGTAATAGCCGCAAAAGGTTTCCCGAAATATTAGTGAGAATTTATGAAATACGTTTCATTATGGTTTTACTGCATACTTTTTTCAATTTGTATTTTTTTTCATGAATTGTATTGATTTGCATTATATATTACATTGTTTTTCCAACGATATATAAAGTTATGGTGCTGCTCTAAGAAAAGCGGATGTTATGAGCCAGCAACCTTGAATGACATAAATTTTATAAAAGGTTTCCACAATTTCGGCCACTAGTGTATATATTACGTGATGTCACATTACTATTCTTACAATGCCCCCATTTACAACAATGTGGAAAAAGACTCAAGGATTAGAAAAATTATGGAAAGTATAATAGACTAATAACAAATACTAAGGGTCAAAATTTAAATAGAAATGAAGGAGTTGAGGTAAATAGCAGTTTTGTGAAACTAGCAGGAGATATGGTGAATTCATATTTTGTTTCCCAAAAAACTATAAGATTTGAAGAATTGAACTTAAGAATTAAGAATTAATTGAAGAATTAAGTTTTAGTTATTATTCGGGTTGTTTGTGAGTCAATAATGGTTTGACTTTTAAGACTGTTAAATGTAACAATATTACATGTTATAAAGTATTTTCATGTTCGTGTCTAATGATTTGTTACCGCCTGAAATTGTTTAGTTTATGAATAAGCTTGAAAAAGGAAAGAAGGTACTCTTCCCGAAAATTTGCTATTTTTAAATATATTGAATAAATGTATTTTATTGATGTGAAGATGGGGTGCTTTTAATAATAAGATGAATAGAAGAGAGGAGATTAGAAAGAAATATGAACTTAACATTTAGAAATCTATATTATTCTTTTTGAGGTTACTGTCATATCATTAAAATTATTAAAAACAATTACGTTAAATATTGCGAACTTTATATTTTTTTTCCAAAATTTTGTATTGGTTACATTCAAAAAATATTGTAATTTTAAAATAAATGGAGGCTATTGTACGAATTCCACAATTTTCAAAAATCACGATGAAAAACAAAATATTGTCTTATGGAAAGATGGTGTCAATTCTAACGAAAGCAAATTAAATTGATTACATTATTAAATATAATGAATAACATGTGATAATAAACTTCTTGCAATTATTAAAGATATTTTTGAGAAATATGTGAGTTGATAGTGATGTGAAATGCATGTAATTATTACGATAAAATACACAAAAGAAAGCTAAAAAAAAAGTTATTAAAAAAAAGTTTTATTTGTTATCAGCCGCGGCTTCAACAGAAGCTTCATTTACACAAGCACTTAATGCTGGCAGTTGGCTAAAAGGAAAAGTCGAGGAAATAAAAAAGAAATAAACCTATTAAACTCAGAATCATTCATATTTAAGTATTTTTTTTCCCTGATAACAGTGCAATCCTTCATCTCTATTCGCAAACCACACCCAAACACATTAAAAAGTTTACAAGAGAAAAATAAGGTTTCCACGATGGCCTAATGAATGATGGACACTCGCTCGATGGCTGGACGACGTTGATCGAGGGCAAGTCAGTTGACCGATGATGATACCAGAGTGCGCTGCTGAAAGAAACAGACAGAAGAACAACGAATTAATAGAACGGCACCAATGATAAATTAGCAGCTTCCGAGTGTGTTTTTTCACGATCTCTTGCAAGACAAATGGCAGGTACGACTGGCCAATGCAGTACGACAGATGCCTTCGAACAGCTATTCTTATCATTAAAATTCATTGCATCTGAATTGTAAATAGCAGACGAAAATGGTATCACAACAAGCAATATATCAAACTAAGAAGCAAACGGAAGAAATAAAAGCCTGAATAAACAGAAGTAAATCTACAAAGATCCGTAGTGCCTTGTGTGGTCCACAGTTATGCTAATTCCTGTAAGAATTTTTTATGAATCTTTATGAAATATTTATAGCCATACCATCTTCGAATAAATAATATCTAACAACATTCTTCAAGTTAAGTATTTGCAAGACAAACCGACCAAACTCAAGATAAGTGGAAATACGTTTTCTTTTTTTAACACTGAAAAAAAAAAAAAAGCTTTTTTCGCCGAGTAAATGGAATTTAATTTTGGGAACTGAAAGAGTTTTTCCATGAGAAAAACAAATATTCATTTTCCTTTCGGAATTTGCTGGAATTATTTTCCCATTAATAACGTTCAATGGATCTTATTAGTGGATTTTTTCACAAATAAGTTTTCGTAAACAAATATAGAGAGTTTTATTTGGATTTATTTATTTTCAGCAAAATAGGGAAAAATTTAAGGTATATGAAAATAAGATACAAAAAAAACAAAAAACAAAAAAAAAACCTCAAAACTGTGAAAAGGTGAACTAAGTTTTAAGTTAAGCACATTTTTCGATGACTGCAAATCATCTGATAGAAAACATGAATTTGAAAGTGAAATACTTAGGACTATATAATCGTAACATAATATCTGTGCCAGTACCTGGTTGATCATCACCAAAGATAATGGAGTCAAATACGATGCCATTTTAGATAAATCCCCAATCCAGTCAATGGAAGAGGTCATTTGCTATTATACTAATATTAGCAAATACTAGAAATCCCAATAATTAATAAAATTTGAATTTATTGAATTCACAATAATCAACTTATATAATTGGCCAAGTTCGTCTGTCTGTCTGTACGTCCGTCTGTCTGTCTGTAACTCGATATAATTAAGCTATTAAGATAGATCCAAGGTTCTCAATGGTACCATTGAATCAAGGGTACTCAAATTGGATAAAATATTAGTTCATTTTGTCATTCCATGTTGGTTCCATGAAATTTTAACTGAAATTCTAACAAAACATACGTTCAAAACCAAATAATTGTGTTACCATTGCACCGATTTTAATGAAATTTGGCATACTTACTGAGTTTTTTACGCAGATTTTGAAACTCAAAACCATTTTTGCCGTAGAAGCTTCGTTCACAAGTTAGCACAGTATTTAGATTACATTTACTTTATATTTGATAGTTGATAACAAAGTGATTTTTCAGATTTTTTTATGCCTGTCAGCCGACAGGCTTTGCTGCTAGTAAATAATAATTTGCAATACATTATAACAATTGCTTCTTAGACTTTTCCGCCATTGTTATTATGATGTAGATACTCCTTAAAACTGTTGCAAGGTTTTTATAAAGTGTCACAGTCCAATATCACGATGTTTCATGAATTTCCATAACTATCTAGGGAGCATACTGTGCTCGTTTCCCATTGTCTTCCACAGGACCTTCGAAGATTGAAGAAGATCCCCAGAGGAGTCGTTAGATTTCGATAGACGACGCAGAAGAACACCTATTCCTTACCCAGTACTTGAACTCGTACCCTTGATAGTCACCGTCCAATCCTCACAGGGATTGTTACTTTGTTTCTTTTACTTTTAATTGTTATGATTATGTTTTGATTAAACAGAGAATTCTTCTGCAAAAGTGATTAGTACTTTTAATTACATAAAGATTTTAAAAAAATATTACGTTTGTATTTAATTACATTGTTAATTCTTCCAATTTTTATACTTTAATGAATTTCAACAAAAAAATTACATTCCTGTAAGTAATTATGCAAAAAAGAATCCAGAAACAGTTAATCTTTATTTTTTACAGACGCTAATTCATCCTATGAAGTTTTGAAAACAAAAATTAATAAAAGAAAAAATAATTGCTTCGAAATATTAGGAATAAATCACTGAGTTTAACAAAAATGGGATATCTCGGTGAATTTCTATATAATGTTTCATCAAAATCAATGCGACTTCATCTGTCAAATAGGCGGATAAGACGAACTAAATAGATGCTTTAGGAGGAAGGATTCTTAATAATTCGCTTAAAAATAGTAAAGAATGACAAAGCCACAGGAATTTCTCTATTTTAATAACGGAAAGTATAATTGATTTTGGAATTTTAATTTGACAGAAGTGTAATTCATTCTCTTTGAAGTTAAACCACCTCCGAATTCTGATGATGACAGCCTGGCTTTAGTCCCGACAATCTTCTCAATCTGCCACCATCTACAAACCCTATTCGTAGCGTCAATAAAATGAAGCCATGTAAATAATAAAGGCACTCAAATTTTGATGACCTTTAAAAGTGGGGCCTAATCACTGCAACCGGTGTTCCTTCCAGCTAATTCTGTTACTTATTTTATGTTATTTTGCAGGTAGTAGTACAATAAAACTCATTGAAACCACTGACGGAAGGAAATATTACGTAGGGAATCAGGTCCTACTGATCGACCGCACTAACCATTCTCTGGCAGTTGGACGTAGCAGTGCCGTCTTCCACACAGCGTCTCTCCGCAACCCTAAGTAAAAGATTTCCGTTAAGAGGAAAGGTGAGGGGTGGATGAATAACAGTTGCCGTGGAGAACATCTCGCTTGTAATTTAATTAACGCGCACTCATTAAATCTCCATGTTATTCGGAAGTCACGGTTCGAGTGTAACGTAGAGGGTAACACTTATCGCTTGGGCGCACGGAGCGTCTAAAGCGCCGAGATTAGGGGAAAGTTCAACTATAGCAATGGCGCATCTCTAATGAATAACAGCAGGAAAACACTGGCAATTAAAAACAATGATAATAATAACGAGAAAGGTGTTTGGTAACTAACCCAAAGCAAACTTAAAACTTAGTTTAAATATATAAGCACCTAAAAGGATTCTAATTTGATTCTGTATGTGTAGAAGTTGACCAAACGACATTATAACATTTATCTTTGTAAAATACCAAATTTCAATCCTACAACAAAAATTCCTTCCTGCTGATTTTAGAATAAATTTTAGATTAAACTTACTTGTCTTTTCAGCCTACAGTTTTTCCAAGTTTGTTTCTTTCGTTAATATTCGGTGATTTGATTTTATAAAATAAACAAGTTTATGAATAATTATAATTTATTATTCGAATTAATTCTTAGAAAAAGGTGTTGTTTGTTTGTCTTTTAAAGAAGGAATTAAAAATCCTAAATATTCACCTATTCAATAAGTTTGATGCGCATAAAGTTTCTGATACTGGCCCTGTACTTCAAAGCACATGAACGAGAAGTTCTTGAAAGAACGTGTGGTCTACTTTTTAAAAATGCTGTCCTTAAAGTTTCTTTTTATTATTACTATTATTATATCGAAAAAGTTTCAAACCATGGGATTCCCCAGCTAAGACAATATGGCGGGTCAAGGACCAAAGCACATATTGCCAAGTGTATTAAAAAAAAAAAAAAAAAAAAAAATTTGGAAGAATAGTTAGGGATGTGTGCTTGTGTCCATAAATTTCCGAACTATGCGTGTTGTGTTGAGTACTACAGCCTTCTGGAGTTGTGCATAAGTGTTTTTATGAAGTCCTAGTGTGCTGAGGCTGTGATGCAATGTGTGAGGCACCAGACCAGTAGCGGACAGGTTGATGGGTACAACACGTACTCGGTCCTGCCTCCACTGCTTCTGGAGCTCGTGTGCTAGGTCTGTGTATTTACTTATCTTATCAGCGTGAGTTTTCTGCATGTTCTTTTTTCCTCTTATTATTATTATTATTATTATTATTATTATTATTTTAACTTTTTAAAGTCGTATAAACGGTACTATAAAAAAAGTTCAATGGCTTACTTTTAAATTATATCTGGCAAAAAGAAAAAAAGAAATTTTCCATTCGTGGCTGATTAATTGTATTCATATCAAAGCACGTGCAAATTAATTGGTTAGCTAAAATATTGAAGAGTTTATTAATATGCATTGTAAGAAATCATTGTTTTGATTTCAGAAGACAGAAAAGATTTCAGATATAAAATAGTGAAATCATTCGTAAATAGTTACAAGAAAATCTGTCCAGAAGTTCTAGAATTATTACAGAATACACAAAGACTGAGTAACTGTAAAAGTGTCATCATGGTAAATAATTGATTACTTATCATACAAAGCTAGAATTTCATCCTAGATGTGCAAGATTTAAATGTAACACTTCTACATTTTTGTTTAATTTTTTTTACCGGTATAAGAAAAATCTTCAGCTTAAAAAAAATAAATAAAACCGTCAAATGCAAGACCGTTCATGCAATGAAATGTTTCAGCACATAGTGTAGATTTCGGCTATTCAAAAAAAAAAAATAATAAAATAAAAAATACCGTACAGTACTGTTTAAATATTAAGAATTGTATTTTTGAATGTATTTTGGGTGTTTGTATATATGCTTAAAATTAAAAAGAACAAATTCCGTTAATATTGCATTTTAGTAAGAATTTCCAATCTATTTCAAATTGTCGTTGGTAAAGCAGAGGTAATGGCATTATCTTAGCAGAAACAGAAATGTTGTCTTTGACTAAATATATCATATGATAGAAAAAAAAAAAACTAACTATTTTATCTTAAAGAATGTATTTGCCATACCTAAATGTTTATCTATTATGAAAACATTATATGGAAAATATTCTCACAAGAGCAGAACTAACACTTTTATTCTGCGATTCCCGAGTCAGAAACCAGCTGGCATTGGTAGCAGTGATGAAAGAGATGATGTTTTTATTGTTATATATATATATACTATGCACGTTCAATTTTGCGATTATGAGATGGTGTTTTCTTTTTCACTGCTAAAACTAATCGATTTCCTTCTTCTTTGTTCAAAAACTTCGCCACTGCAAATTTGGACATTTCGCCAAAAAAGGTGAGGTCTATATCGAACTGCATGTTGTATTACATGTATACCCCAAAGCAGAATATCGAGCGACGGGGCGACAATGTCGCAGAACGAAAGTGAGGTGAAAGATATCGTATAGAACAGGGGTGGTTTTTTTTTTTTTGGTTGTCGATTTGAAGGTTCGGTTTTTTTTTTTTTTTTTCTGCACCTGCAGAAAGTTTTTCGTCTTAACATCAATCGTCGCAGAAAGATAAAAAACATTCTGCTTTCGGGCATGTATATAAAACTAAAAAATAAAAACTATATAACGAAAATACAGTTTGTAGCTTGTTCAGTATAGTATGGCAGGGTATGTGTACAAATAAATAAAATGATCAGAGTGAAAATAAAACGTAGAGATATTATAAAACATAATGGAAGAGAACATTCAACAAGAAACAAAAAAAGACCAGTAGGCCTATAGAACAGTGTGTTTCGTTGATTTGAAAGTTCTAAAGGGATATTTTTTCATATCAAACGTTTGACTAAATCTGATGTTTGGAATTTTTAAGTATTGACTGATTCTGAAACTAGCCGTTGTTATGGGTTGTAATTTTTTTTTTAATTCATTATATTTGAAAAGCTAAAAATTCAGACATTTTCACTCTCTAAATGCATCTAATTACTGGAGAGTCGGCTATGAATCACAGAATCAAATACAAGGATAATGGCTGTGGAAACCCAATCTCACCCACTGTGTGTTGCCAAAGGCAGTCGGTCAACGAACGGCGGCCAAAGACAAAAGCATTTTAACAATGTAATTAGCATCACTTCGCTATGGCACGAAAAAGTTCTTTGGGAGAGGAAAAAAAAGTTACTTAGACAAAAAAGAAATGGCGTTGCTTAGAAAGCCAAGTTTTGTGAATTGAGCAAATAACATGAAAGAAAAGAAACATAGGAAAATAAAATTAAACAATCAGACATTTTATTGTTTTAAACAAGGAATGTATAGTAAAAGTAGTAACTGATAAAAATCAAGAAACTTTAAAAAAACTTTGCGTATAATCTTTTTATTATTTTCCTAAACTTATTGAGTAAAAGCTAGTTTTCATATATACTTTTCTATCAACTTTCCTATTTAATAATATTTCCTTATATTCACTTTAGTTTTTCAAAATTCTTTTATAAGATATACAATAATACTTCAACTTAGGCACATATTTATTAACAGATTTTTAATAGAAATACCCTTAAAATAGGCCTTTCGATCTGATGTTGAGGTAATGGGTAGATGGCAATCGATGACAGAATCTTCTTCAGGACACGATAATTCAAAAGAATAACGTGTTGATCTACATCAACTTTTGTAAAACTTTTAACGAGTTGTATATCATAATTAGGATTTGATACTAAGGCCTTATTTAGAGGATCTTTTTATATGATAACTAGACGGGTACCGTCGCTTCGCTCAGGAACCCTTGTATGTATAGTATTATAAGTAAAAAACCTTTATTTATTTAGCAAATTAATATGGAGATCGGATAATATACGACTTCCCAGCTCGTTGTGGGCTTCTCCGCTTAACTCAGTTGTATTGTGCGTTGGCACTCACACAAAAACCGCAAAAACACTTCATTTTTGCATGTATCTTCCAAACGCAGAAACGTTTGTTAATGAATGATATACCGTTCGATAGACCTTACAAATACAACATTTTCTCAATATAATGTTCTCTTTCAACTTTTATACTTTTCGTTTAAATTGAGAAAAAGTCAAAATTTGACCTTTTAAAAGGCGCCATCTTGGAAACCAAAAACTTTTTTCGAAAGATTTTTGTAGCATTTTGTTTGTCTTAAAAAGCTCTACATTTTATCCATTTACATGACCAATCTATCTCTTATAGTTTGGTAACAAAATTGGAAAAACGTAAAGTCTTATAACAATGACAGACAAAATAACGCTTTTATATAGTAGAATATATTATTCTTGCATAAAGAAATTCAAGTCAAAGATATTGATTTAACTTTAAATGAATTTAGTCATATCCTCCAACGTTAATGTTAAACATGGTTTTCCCAATAACAGTTAGATCCTGAATGAATTGACTTTTGCGTTGTTTTTTGTTTTGTTTTTTTTTAAATTTGAAAGCGCCTTGGGTCATTATTGGAAAAAAACCCTCGTAATAGTTGCATTGAAATAAATAAATTTAACTCATGCGTGCGAACTTTGATTCAATAAATTTTGCTTCTCATTCATTATTTAATAATATTTGTAATTAAATTAGAGTGAATTAGTTACAACTTTATTTGCTTTCTTGTCATTTCGTTAATTACGGCCTTTCAATCTTTTTATGGTTATTGGAGTAATCATTGAACGGTGTATTATACCATTTGTGTAACAATATCACAAACACAATCTATCTATACCTTATCTTTGGCAAAGACATGCTTGGTGAACTGTTTTCTATCAGAATCATCGACGTTAGATTATCGATTTCAATGGAATCATGATTTGAAAGAAAAGAATGCATTCGATACCTGAAAAATACCTGATTTTTCAGAATAGTGACTTATTTTCGATTAATTTTGAAACTGGAAAAATAAAAACCATCTCTCAAAAATAAATTAGCTCTGAAACATCTTTTTTGAAGGACAGAAGATGAACTTAATATCAAAAACAAAAACAAAATCGAATTAATTAAAAAAATTAAATTAAAAAAAAGTCTCCTATCCTTGTGAAGTTGAAGTGGAGTGAGTGGCTTATCTTGGCTGAGTAATACGAAACAACGGTCCTTAGATACCTCTTTAAACAACTGGAGAATTATTAGAAGCTAGCGGCCTTAAGTTGAGGATGCTAATAAGGGTCGAGTTCTAAATCTTTACCTTTAGTGACAAGAGGTGAAATTCTTGGATCAATTCTATTTCTGGATAATAAAGATAGAATTTTGAGAACTCAAGATCTCAGGAAAATATTGAAAGAGTTTAAACCACTAAAGAATGTCTAATTCCTCGAAAAATATTGATAAAACTTGTTGACGTTCTCGAAGAATTAAGAATACTATTCATAAGAAACAATGAGAATAGATCTATTTATCTTCTAATCCCAAAATAATAATTTTTTAGCAAAATATTACTGCAGAAGGTGTTGGTCTCAGTCGATTTAACACATAAATCATAAGTATAGCTCATCCCTGTAAAACCATTGACTTTTCACTGTGGAAAACCAATCTACCCGTAATGATAATCAATGACAGATTTGATAAATGCGATGATATTTATTAGTATGTATATTTATGATACAGAAAACACAAGGAACACAAATTCTTCACCAAACATTATTATATTTCATAGAAAGTAGCTTTTTCTGCTTCTTCAGGCATAACTTCATTTTCTAATTCGTACAAAGCAATTTAAAAAAATTAAACAAACAAATATAGGCAATGTTTACAATTACTGAAAGGCTTCATTATTTTTACAATGCTTTTAGAATTTTTCGAACAAGAATAGACTTATTTTGTTCATTAAAACAATAAAAACTATTGATAGCACATGCTTCTATTATAAATCTATCATAATTTTGTGGTTTATATATTTATTTATTGGAATATGTACATTTCTATAAGAAATATAAATATAGCAAATTTGTGAGCAATAAAAGATAAATCACTTTAATACCTTCGTATCCATTTTCTTTTTTCTGTAATGTATTTTAAATGTCAACAATATTCTTCATATCTACTTTCAGATGAGCATCGAAGAATCTCAGCCTTTAGGTCGAGAATAAATTTCGATTTAGTTGATTAGAAAACTTGCGTTATTTATTCAAGACATCTGCAAATTTATAGAAGAAAGATGTAAGAAGTTTCTTATTTCAGAAAGGTGTAAAGCGAACGTAGAATTAATTATGACATCTATATTAAATTTGGTTGAAGAAATCGATTGTGTTAGGAAATTATCATCAATTTTATACAGAAAGAAGAAACACGTGAGAAATGGAAGGTAACATCTGTGATCGAAAAAGAAAGATACGTAATAAAGAAAGATTGATAATAGAACGATTGCAGAATCATGTTGTAACAGATGAAGCAAGTATCTATGTAGAATAGCAAAGAAAATCGTCAGAGTGCAGCAACACTACTGAATTATACGAACTGAGATACTTCAACCTTAGAGAGATACAAGATATAACATAAGAAGTAGTATTCAAAATGTGTAGTAAGTTTAATAGTAGAGCATTTCAAAATTAAATGACTTAGTGGGTTAAGCTGAGACCCTGAGATGCCCATTTCGACTTACTCAGCCGGTGCAAAATCCAAAAAGTTTTATTATTATTATTTTTGTCTTTTTCGTTGTTGTTTTTTTATGGACAAATGTCTTTTAAGGCGGTAATTGTGTCGCCCAAGGTGTTTGTTTTCCACATTTATTGTTATTTTTTTTTTGTTCTTTAGTTTTTTAAGGGGTTATGCGATTTCCACCTTCATTAGGTCATTTTGACTGAAAAATGCTCTTTTTTCAGTCAACTTAACTTAATTTTAAACTTACAACATATTTTAAATAATATTTGTTGACAATTTTTTTTTATAAATTCATAGAGATAATTGAATAGTAGCATGAACGTCAACAAAAAAAAGGATAGTTCAGCAATATCTGACGTTAAAGACACAAAATTTTAAAACAAAGAATTGTACACACATGGATTCTTCTTCGTCAAAGTACATTAATTCAAAATAAATTAACAAAGTCACAGACTGATTATTTTTCCTGTCCCCACCGAACTATATGCTCTACCGAAATTCTTAATTACGTTTCTGAATAAACACGAACATTGCAAAATTACGTTATTATTTTTATTAAAGCACTAGCAACCAGTACAATTTTTAGTGACTTCTCTACCACCCACTCGCTTCCCTGCTGACTGAGAAAATGATATAGGAATACAAGATCACGTACCCGACGTTTGGGGGGGGGGGGGGGGCGGGGAAGCCCCCCAAAACGGGACGGTTCAGTCACTACCTACCTCACGTGATTTATGGTGACCCACGTCGATGAAAAATGAAATGTTGGCATCCTCATTAGGATACCTAACATTTGACACCTTCTTTGTATTTCTGTGTCTTATGGTTTCGGAGGAGATAGGCCAGAAAAATAATATATATAATTAAATTTTAATATTATTAAAATTATTAAATTAATATTATTGAATTGTCATTAAACGTAATTTTATTAAAATAAACAGAATATAATTACTTAATCTTATTAAAAATTAAAATTACTAAAAATTTATTTATAATAAAAAACTAAATAAGCATTAATAATAATATAAATAAATTTAATTTTATTAATTTAATTTAATAATAGTTATAAAGTTATTTAATTAATCAATTGAAATAATGCTACTAAATGCAGATAACCGCTTTTCCTTTCAAGCTGTCAAGTGATTCTTTAGCCCATCTTTTTTTTATATTTAAAAAAAAATAATCAATGCTTTAACGAACTTTATCAATTTGGTTAAATACGATGCATCCAAATTCTTGGCAGCATAAACTATTTAAGAAACAAAGAAGGAAAAGAAAAAACCGCTAGATAATTATCCCAGTTAGAAAAAGACGAGTGAGTAAATGTTTTAGTAATGGGACACCTCTCTTTAAAAAACAAAGAGCAATTAATCTACGAGTTAATTAATCCTGACTAGAGTTTAGCGTCTGAGGACAGCAATCTTCGTCTTTTCCTTGAAAATTCCGTGGTTCACTAGCTTTGGGAGACAACTTTAAGTTAAAATAGAAAGTTTACAATAGTTTGTAACTAATTACAAGCAATAATAGCTTTTAAAGAAATTTACTGTAAAAGAAAATTAATAAGAATTTAAATGCAGGTATTGTAGACATACAGGGCTTGTCTTAAATTAATCTCACAGGAAAACTGCCTATAGTTAAAGTAGTAAATTAGAACTAAAGCAAATGTACAAGATATTTCTTTGCTTTACGGCGCATGCGTAAATGTGATGATTTAATTGAAAACACGAAATGTCAAATTTTCATACGTTTTCAAGTTCTCAATGGTAGCATGGATGGTATTAATATAAAAATAATAAAGTAATGATTACGCCCTCGCCCTCCAATTATCTGCTGTGATAGTCTCCTAGTGTCTAGCCAGCTCTCTGACAAATGGATACCAAAGGTTAAAGGCGGACAAGCTTTGGGTTGACCACTCGACTTCAACTTACTGTCGTTGGTCAGTTTGAGTAATTCCCGTATTTATATTGAACATACTATTAAGTATTTACCGTTAGTCATGAGAAAAAGTAAAAAAGAAAAGTATCCTAGTGTAATAATGAATATGTCTATCATTAATGAACACTCAAATAATATTAATTCATATTTTTAAAAAGAAACAATTTTTTTCAATAAGAGAATATTTTTTTAGAATAAAAATGGATTTTTATTTTTTTATTTTTCTTATATTATTTTTTTTATTCTTAATAAATTAAATATTAACTTACATCCCGATAGGAGGGAATTTATCTAAGATTTAAATAAATATACTATCCGTAATGAGTTAACCTTTATGTAAAAAATCTTAATTGTGAAAACTATTTTTGACCTCTATTCTCTTGTGATGAATTAGTATTGTTGTTAATAGTCTTGCTATAGTAAGAAAACAAAAGAAACAAACTGTTCATTCACTGCTCATGTTTTAGATGTGTAAAATAAGGGTTTCTTATTTTATTTCTCTAATTTTCTTAAAGTTGGGTCCGGGAGCCAAGTGGTAACGAGCTGGACTTGCGGCCTGGAGAGCGGGGTTCAATCTCTTATCCAGGTGGAGATCGAAAATTTTTGCGCATTGAATTCTCCTTCAGACGGTTCCTACGGTCCACCCAGCCCTCTGTAGAATGGGTACCATGTTTATTTCTCGAAGGTTAAAGGCGGAGGGCTTCGGGCTTACTATCCGACCTCAGCTTGGTCATATTGGTCACGAAGCGCCGGGAGCCTTATCTGTCTAGAACCCAAGGGCCTATGTAGACCTGTAGTAAGATACGTTAACTTTCTCAAAGAGAATCTACTGCTTATTATGGCATTATATTAATATGATATGTTAAGAATGGTAAATTATGTATTTGATAGATTTTGCTGTAACTAAAAAGCAATAATTAAATGATACTGGAAGCAGAAAGGTGATTCACATTATGTACCTATGTCCAACAAATTACAATGAAAAACACAACATAAATCGAACGACGTTAAGCAAGTAATTTTAACCACCAGGAAGAAGGGGCCTAAAAAGTGATTCTTATATCGATGAGTGACGAAGATATATCACAAGATATACAATTTATGTAATATCTTATAATATTCGTGAGTAAAATAATAAGAAAAAAAATAGTAATAAAAATAATTCAGCATGCACACATTTTTTTTAAACACAAAAAATAACGGCCAACACAGAAGACTAAATTAAAAATATTTATGACATATTAAAAATTACATTGTTATCACTACCGGTTTCGCCCAGGCATGGCTTTTGACGAGTGACATTAATTTAGAAAAGGAAGGGTTTGTAAGTCCAGCTGCTACATTTGATGAGTCACATGATCCACAAGAGACCTCTAGTGGGATTGTAGGCAAACGAAACGGAAATCACGATATGGAAGGTTGATGTTCCTGCCGTCTGCAAATTTCGGGAGGTTACTTCCTGCAGAATCGTTGGGAAACAGCGGTAACTGTAACGTAATCAATCCAGACAATACACAAATCTCTACGGTGCTGTCTGTGCTCTCCAATGTAACGAAGCTCCATGTCATTACATTGGAGAAACTCGCCAACCCTTACATAAACGTGTAGCACAGCGTATAAATGCTATCCGCGACGATGACCGCAGTTACTTTACTGCGATCCATTTGACAGATACCGGACATTCCATTGATTTTAATAATCTAATTGGTACTTGCCATGAAGGAAATCACTTCATTCTTAAATGTAAAGAATCATTCTTTATCTTTACTGAACGCCCTGAATACAATGAGTTTTTATCTGTACAAACAATAGCACAATACGGTCTTCGGCGTGATAAGCATAACAATAAATAAATAGTACTTAAACTTTAGTTTTTTTATATATCTAGCCTTTGGTTCTTTTAAGTTCACATTGTTTATATCTCACTTCTAAAGGGAGGTTTTTGTTTTTATTCTTTACTTACTTATTTATTTACAGATATTCCTTATGAAGTTCATTCAACTGGGATAAGCATGGCCAGATACGGGTTGTTTTTCTATGCATACGATGTTTTCCAGTTCTCTTCATTGCAGTTCCCAGTGTTACCCAACCATTCTGCCGGAATTATCTTCCCGAATTTTAACCTTCCATGACGTGGGTTTCCGTTTCTGTTGCTAACATCCACCAGATGTCTCTTGAGGATCATGTGACTCATCGAATGGACTACATTAAAACCCTTCCTTTCCTAAATTATTGTAACTCCTCAAACTCCGTGCCTGGGCGAAATCGGTAGTGGTAGCAATGCAATTTTTAATATGTGGCATATGTTTGTAATATAGTCTTGTGTGTTGGCTGTTATTTCTTGTGTTTAAAATAATAGTAACTTTTTAAGAATTTTACTAATACATAATTAAAGTTAAGCATTTAACAATTACTACCTTAAAGTAGGATTACCGAATATTATAAAACGTTCAAAAAAAAATTATCAAACTTTACGTTATTTCAGTTACGTCAAAATTTATTTTACTACAATATTTTTTAGGTTACAATTTGGAAATTCTCAATTAAAATAAAGTCAGAATGGCTCTTCGACCTCCATCTCACTCCTTTGGGCTAGTAATTCCAGGAGGTTCAATCGCCTGTGTTACTTACTGAGAACAGGGGTCTAATATTTTAATTACTGCAAATAAGGGGTAAAAACAGATCTCTTTCTTTTAAACAAAAAAAAAATCAATAAAGGAAAAGTTAGATATAATTCTCGTCCGCCCTTTCTTGAATTTCACTAGCCTCGCCCTGACGTTGTCAGGTTGAGCTAGTTACGTGGTCCCTAGTTGGCCAAATTCGATAAAAGGAAGGAAAAGGAAAAGTTAGTAATACTTACAGCATCGCGCCTGAATCTGATAGAAGGCGGGAAAGTAAAGGATCATTACCCCAATGGGACGAAAGAAGTTCAGAGGGCCAGTTCGATGCTTGCCCTCCTTAGTTCTCGGAATGATCTTACATTGTCATTGAGATCTAAATTTCAATAAACTAATTGTTTAATAAACTAATAAATAAAGTGATATAAGATTTTTGGTTTAATTACAGATGAAATAGTTTTTTATTGTTATTAAAAAAAAATTGTGATATAATTCGCTGTCAATTCTTTAACAACATTTATCTTTTTTTATCAAGTGTTATTAACATTTAAGTAGGTTTTATTTTGTTTACTTATTTAATTTATTTATTCTTTTTTTTATTGAAGAAAAAAAAAGTTAAGGTAAAGAACAATTCGAAAATGAAGAATATTAACTTTACTTTTCTAATTTCAAATTCAAGATAAAAAAAAAGATAGTTTTACAATAACTTATTCAGAACTTTTCTTCTTTGAAGCTAAAAATGCTCTATGCAAATACTAAGAGTAACTTAAATCAAAACTATTAACTTAGAGACGGAAAAATGCAAAGGAAAGTATTTCCTTTTTCTTAGTGGCGTTCCTGAGGCGTTCCACTCTGTCTCCATATAAATTTCCTTTCTGAAATGAATACTTGATGATTATTACTCTGACGATTCATACGAAAATTAACTTAACTTCCAGATGAGTTGGCGGCTAAAATCCCTCGACGCCATTCGAGTCCACCCCCACTTCGTCCTAAGCAGAGGAGTCACTCACCCGAAGGAAAAGTGATGAAGAGCAGCGCCCCCTCCCGTTAGAACAGACAACTTAAATAAACGGGACTCGTCTTCCACCCCCGTCTTCAGAATCGACACCTGAGGCCGAAGAGATTCATTAGCAACGGAGATGGTCCGAAGTGAGCTTGGAAGAGGGGAGGGAGAGTCCAATCCACCCCCTCCAATGAAAACTCAAAAGATAGCTCAGTAAAGATAGATGGAACAAGAAACTAATTTGCTCCACTGAAACCAAATCCCCAGCATCTGCCTTCTCTTCATCTAAAAAAAAAACAAAAGTCAACAGTTAAGTCAATTCGTAGCACCAATTAAAGCTCCGTATATTATCTATTAATTAATGTTTATTATACGTGATTCGAGTGGTTATTCGATTTAAGTCTTGGGCATGATAGCACCAAACCATAGCCTTAGCTGTTTGCAATCTCTGACATTTGTTTTAATTGAAATAATTTATTTATTGAAATAAGCAGCTTCAGAAACTGAAATGATGTATTTCGTTGTCCCCTACAGTCATCAAAGGATATTCAATGTTTGAACTTTTTCTTGTGCTTACTTGTAAGAAAAGAACGAAGTTAAAGCTAACATGTAACTACAATTGATCTGTCAGTTTGTTGTCTACGATCAAATTAACACACACACACACAAAAAACTATTATTAAAAACTATTTCTTCTAGGAAGATGAAAATTTAGTATAGTTCTTGACTTTTGAAGAAAGATCCATTATGATTTTTTTGGTAAATATCGAACTATCGATGTGGAGCATTTCCAAGTAATTACCTTCAAATTCTCCATTTGTTGAAAATTGATTTAGAAAATTCCCATAGAATTTAATTAGGCTAATCTGAATGAAATCAAACTACGTGAAATTAAAATAGATTATAATAGTTCGTTGGATTTTAATGGGAGCTTCACGTGCAAATTTCTCTACAGGGATCAAATAGATCTCGATATAAGACGGTCCAAGTTTCATAAAAAAAGTATTTACTGATTCAAAAATTGTTAGGAGTTTCACCCTGATCTTACTATCAAAGTTAGACTAAGGAGAAATATCCGTGAAAAATGACTGAACAAATATAAGGTAATGTTTTTAGTTTTTGAAATTAAAAATAGGATAATGAATTTAAGAGAATACTTTTTTTTCTCTAAACAACAAAATGTGCGTTTAAAATGTAAGTGAAAAGATATTCAGGTCACCAAAAGTGGAACAGTAGTGGATCCAGAATGAAGTAAATAAGATGATTGAAAACACTTGGCTTAGAAATTTACATTTTAATTTGAAATAATACAAAGAAATCTTTCAAGATGAAATTCTACAACAGCATTAAGTCAACAAATTTCCCCTGTCAATTGTGTCTCAGTGTGAAATATTCCCTGTAGATTTATTGTAAGGAGAAGAACCGAAGTAAATACTTTCTGCAAACTGTTACAACTGCTGATACCTTCGTAAATAATAAGCAAACATTTTTAGACACACATCTGACAACAACATCTTCTGGTGCTTCGACGAATGTAAACATTAATGAAGACCTGTCATCCCTCCAACTACATCACGACTGAATTAAATAAAAAAAAACTGAATAAATAATAATGACGTAAAATATAATAATATACAATAAGGTATAAACTAATTTGCCAATTTATTAAGTAAGTCTATAATTTATCCGAAGAAGGTGTTGCAGCTAAAAAATTGTCAAATCAGTTTATTATTACTTTCCAATATATTCTGTGATCAAAAAAAAAAAAAACAACGCAGAATGTTGTTGAACAATTGTGAAACTTAATATACAAATATGCCATGTGTAGACATGCAAATTGTAAAAAATTCGCAGCCCCCAGAAGACGGCGCCACAACGCATTTGAACCGTGCATTATGGATTGCTTATAAATAGCGTTTCTCGTTTGCTTCGGCACTTCCGAACGTTTTTGTGGTTGGATGCCGATCACATCACCCGACAATCATATTAACAACTGAGTGAATTTGATAGAAGGCGTATTATGGGCTTGAGAGAGTCAAATTGGACATATCGTTCTATTGCCCTCTACTTGGATCGCGGTGATGCTACAATAAGATGTTGTTGGCAGAAATGGATCCGGAAACGCACATATATTCACCAGAAGGACAATGGTCGGCCTAGTGGTTACTACCACTACGAGATAGGATCGTCGGATCAGTGAGATCGGCCCAAGGACACCAACAATTTCCCTAAATACCACTCGAGGAGAGGTAATATCATCTTGTTGTGTCTCGGCGAACCGCTGGCAGAGGCTGGATTGCGATGCCGCCGTCCGTTACGAAGATTACTACTGACCCATTAACATCATCGTCTGCAGTGGTGTCGCGCCAGAGAAGCGTGAATGTAACTGATTGGGGCCGAATACTGTTTAGTGATGAATCTAGGTTCTCTCTTGGAGCCGATGACTGCCGAATAAATGTGTGGAGATGATCAGGCCAGCACACTCCTCACCTCACCTAACTCTGGAGCGTCACGCGGCCGTCACATTTAGCGTCCTTTTTTGGGGAACCATTGCATATGATATCCGGTCACCCTTAGTTGTCTTTCGGAGTACTGTCACCGCACAACGTTCCATCCAGGACGTCTTGCGATCTGTCATTCTGCCTACGCTACAAGCTCTTCCAAGAGCCGTTTTTCAGTAGAATAATGCCCAACCCTATACGCCGAATATCTCTAGAGAATGTCTACGGATGTTCCGACACTTCCTTGACCTGCCAGAGAACCAGACCTATAGAACATGTCTGATCAATGTTGGGAATGGGATTACAGCCCTCCCCCCGTAATGTAGGCGAACTAGCCAAAACAACTCCAAGACATTTGGATGAATCCTCCATATGAGACGTTTATATGGGTTAATATAATATTCTATATCTGCTTATATTGCCACAAGAGGCGGCCCCAGAACCTACTAACAAGTACCGATTCTGGGCCTATTGTTCCGAAATGTTGGGACGGAACTTTGAATTGCTGCATTACTCTCACAGGGTTCTAGCGTCCTTTTCTTTCCATCTTCTTTGCAAATGTCATGTTTGATCAAGATCACACTATTTTTCAAAGTGCCTTTTTTTAATCATAAGATGTAGCTAAAATTCAAGCGATGTAACAAAGAAACCATCGCTGATGGCGTATAACACTCCAAAGTATTTTTCGGAAAATTGACTTGTTTAGCAGGACTTCTTTTACATATATTTTTAATTGCTGGTTTCATACAGATGACAGGCCCTCCCTCGATAATGTAGGCTGAGCAAGATATCCCTGCCTTCTTTCAGATAGGTTTTATAGTGACGCCTGATCGTATCTTCATCTAGCAATAACACACTCGCTATTGGTTCTTAGCTCCACTCTTCATGTAAAAGCAGAATATATTTAATTCTATTGCATAACCTCTTATCACGTTCCTAACGATGTCGAGCTTTGAGAATATCTTTTTGGTTTTCTTGTTAAATTCTATGTTGATTCCACATGAAATAACCTTAGAGCTTAATTAGTTTCATAAATCAATGGATTTGATAATAACAATTCTTTTTTTTCTAATTCGATTGAAGCTAAAACATAAGCTGTGGAAGAAGACAGCTGTAGCTAAAACCCGTCAAGAAGGAACAGTTATTTATTTTGTTATTGAATTTAAAATTTATGAAAATTTATAGGTGATTTTATAAATTTGCAATCCATTATTTACAATTTAAAACAACTGAAAAAATAATTCATAAAGATAAAAATTCTTGTTCAATTGCTTTAAATTCTAAATAATAATTGTAAATTTAGAAAAATGAACTTTATGTTCTTAAATGTAATTTAATGATATATAAAAATATATATAAAGAAAGAAAGTTTTTCACTTTATTTATAAAAAGAAAGCTATCTTCTTCAGTGAGTGTATTTTGGTGCATGGGAATTCCTTTGTATGTTAGTGCCAATATCACTTCGCCGGGCTTTGAGGCGATGCATTAGACGCTGTTTAGTAGCGGGTAGTTCTGTCGTCCGCCTGGGGAGAAAAGCATGGCCACGTAATACCCACGACTCAGAGTGCAGTTGCATGGGGGTGTTCGGACGACAGCAGGTTATTAGATGGAACCTTCTCTGGGAAACGAGGCAATAACTCGTCATCGGCGAGTCGAGGAACCATAAAATTTGGTCCTCCATGCACACGGAGTCGTATTTACAAAGATCAATGGTATAATAATCCGAGTCGAGTGAGCCTTCCTACTGTCAATATAGTGGAGATGGATTCAGGCAGAGGCCAGTTGACGGAAGTATCCAACACAAAAAGAAAGATTTCTCACAACCAAACACACACGATTGGAAAGCAATTCATCGAAATGAAAATATGAAAAAAGTATTTTTGATCGTACAACAAAAAATATAGCAATTATCAATTGATGGTTTTCAGTTACACATATGTAAAATTCAGCTCAGAATTTTCAAATTAGAATTATATAAAATAACGAAACTAAACATGCAAGAGTTAATATTTTTTTAATTATCTTAAATTTAATTTTATTATGTTTAAGAAATAATTGAAATCTTCAGTGACAATTCTCTACTGAAACTGATAGCATCGACGTTCTACTAAAAATTAACCTGTAAATCTCCGAGTAAAATTCGTTCAATATTTCCGCTAGGTATCTTGAACCTTCATCAGGAGGGTTTTGAGAATTACAATAGAAAGATTTATAACTTCAATCTTATAATAAAACACTAAGCCTTCTAAGAAATCATGTCATATCATCTTATTTAAAAAAATACAATTTCTTTACCTCAGTTTTAAATGTCTTTCTTTTTACCTCTTAGAGTTTTCGTTCTCCAGATTACTATAAAGTAATCAACTGCTTACCTGAAATGGAAAAAAAAGTCAAAGTTAATTAAGTAATGTTAAGTAAACTAACTAATTTGATAGGTAAAACTAACTAGAAAGGTACATAGATAAGATACAATAAAAAAATGCATTTGGGGGTTCTTCTAACTAACAATTATACTCTGTATACTATATATATCTCAAGGTTCGTTATGCAACGCGATGCGGTTTTCTTCGCTGCAATTTTTGGCTTAATTTCATGTAATATCACTTTCATGGCGAGGTTACTACACAAGGTTCTGTTACTTAACAACAAATCAACAAGATTCAATTACTTCGCTTCGAATGCTTTTCAATGGAAATTTTCATCACTTTCTCATCAATGGTAAATTTTCAAAAACAAAATCATCTTTATGGTTGTAAATCAGCATCCCAAGTTTCAAGAAGATCCACTTAGTCTCTGTAGGGAACACGTATCTCTAGAATGACTTTGGAAAGAAGATTAATAATTAAAACCTTTCGATTTCTAGCAAAATATCGTCTTTCTATTTGTTAAACTTTTACCACTTTATTTTCAAATGTTGCATGACAAGGCAGAGAATTGTAAAAGTAAATATTCTTTGTTTACATGTCAGTCAGAGCCACGAATTTTAACGGAAAACAAAGCTGTTTAGATACTTTCTGTAGGATGCTGTAGAATTGTTACATGCAGGGTTTTCCAGTCCCAATTAATATTATTCGTTTGTGTGACCAGACTTTCTGCATTTATTAAATGAATGCCAGATATAAAACTATTAAGAAAAATAAAGTACAAACAAAGGAAACTGAGAATTAATCTCATTATTTTCTGAACTAATTCAAATCACAATGAAATTTATTTGATACTCTATAATTATCGCTAAATTTTTTGCAGTCCACAGTTCGCCAGTGTCCTTGTCTATATGGCTGTCTCCAACAATTTCTTAAGCAATAGAGTAAACTCAATAGAATTTTTTTTTCTGTCATACAACTAAAAAGAAATTGGATGTTATTTTGATATGAACATCGAATGATTTTCATAAAATGAAAAATGCCCAAAATGAGATACAATAAGATTACCTCAATTGGAAACTCTTAAACAGGGCTCCTATAATTTGATATTATAGAAGCTATTAGAATTTGGTACAATCCAACAGGTGCCCCTTCAAATCCTTGATACAAAAAGCACCTCCACTCAAACAGACATGGCGAACCTGTTTCTTTCAGAACTTTCTGAAATTTCATCAGTCAGCTTGTCTACTGTATGTTTGTTCTTGGGCCTCGTATTCATCTCAGCTGACACGATACCAGGAGTCTATTGTTGATTGGATCCTACAACAACAGTACAGCCTGCTGAACTGCTTCCCACCGACATTATGGAAAATATGGACAGTGCGTGCATTGACTCAGAAATTCAATGCCTCAGTGGAATTGTAAAGTTGGCGACTTATTTACAGAATGTCAATGCAGTTGTCCATAGAATGAATATAGTGAGAAGTGGAGAAGAAAACTTCAATCGTATAAATTTACTTCTGTAATTTCCTTGAGCAATAGTTAAAAAAGTTTTATTAACAAGTTACCTATCAGAAAAAAAGCACTGTTGAAGGACTAATGAAAGACATTGCTGATTGAAATCTTATCCAATGATAAAAGACCAGATAAAATTTACATTGAAAATAATGTCTTCAATAGATTCACTTTTAAAAATTATTTTTAAAGGGAAAACGCTATATACATTCCTATAAAAAAAAACAATGTAGGAAATTAAATATGTGTGTTGAGCTTCAAGTCATATTACTTCGTTTTTGTGTGTTTAAAATTGTTCAAAATAAAAATAAAAACCTAAAGAATAAAAAGTTTCAGAGAAAATTTGTTCTAAATGAATTGATACCAATTGAAAAAAAATAAACCTAATTTGATGTAAGAAATCAAAATCATATACAGTGTGCGGCCACTTTATTAGATACACATACCTAGTAGCGTTTTGGGCTTCCTTTAGCCCTCAAAACCTTTCCCCCTTTACCTTTACTTCCTTTACCCCTCACTGTGACCGGACAATGTATAATACAAGCAATATAACAAGCAGATTTAATGAATTTAATTATTGTGACATGTTTTATCGTATTCTTCAATTAGTATTATTCGTTGAAGTTATTAACAATAATAATAATAATAATAACAAATAAATAATAAAAAATTATTAATAAGTTATTCGCGCATTATTAATAAAGAACATTGACATATGAAAAAAATTGAAAAAAACAATTTTCAACAAAAATTGGTTCTATAAACTAACATCTAAAAACTAATTGGAAATAGCAAATTCAATGTAATAGCAATTTTTAGAATTTAAATATTAGCTTTGTGGCACTTTTTGATCACAGATATTATTAGCTGACTGTATATATATGTAAATATCTGGTTCTTTTTTTTTGTTAAGCCTAGGATGAAGTATAACAAAGAGTACTGCTATGTTATTATGTTCAATACAAAGCTAAATTTTAATAGAATCTGCTTAAAAGCAGAAAGAAATAGAATCAACTGTAATGTAGAGCAAAAAATAAAGGGGGCATTTCTAAACACATTTCTACTGGTCATTATAAATTAATTAGCTAGAAATGAAAATAGAATTAGAAATAAATGTTGACAATGAAGACACCTGTATTTTTAATGCCTTAAAACCTTTTTTAAACTTTAAATTTGTTTGTCGGCGTCTTCATTGTCAACATTTAAATGCACACGTTAAGCTCTCATCTAGAAATAAATGTATTAACCGGTTGCATTAATAATGTTCGTTTTAAGTCAAACAATAATAAAAAAAAAAAGGCTTTAACATATTTGAAATGAAATTTGTAATATTAGTGTTTAATGTAGTATGTTTTCAATATAAGAAAAAAAATAGATGAATCTTGAATTAAAATTGTCTAAATTAAAATAGAAGCTGTATGCTTTAAGAAGGCGTAATCCATGACATCAATTCATTGCTACCATCAATAAAAATTCAGTGTTTCACGTCAATAAAATTTATACCAATGTTTTTTCCTTTGGGGATTTTATCACCTGGCGTAGATTTCAGATTTTATCACCTGGTAGAGAAATATGAATGTTTTTGTACGTCTTTAGTCCAACAGTTTATTGTATACAGTATAAGAAGCTTAAGAACTACCTTTAGTTTTTCAGTTTATAAATTTAGAGTATAGAGAATAATAAAAAAAAGAACTAAGTGAAGACTATCTCATTAATCTTTATTAATCCACATTTAAATTAAAAATCATTTAAAAACCTAAGTGATCAGTCAATATTTAAAGTATAAGGAATGGGTCAGATATTCCTATGACTTCTGTAAGTTTGCCGGTTTAATAAATTTGACAAAGGGAAAAAATAAAATTTGAAAATTACCAAAACTTATCTATAAACTCAATTACGCTTTTTTTAGATTACTTTAATATACAAAAAGTAATAAAAAAAGCACAAACAAACAAAAAAATGAATTTTATTGAGATTAGGCTTTTCAGTTGTTTTATGAACTTCTTTTAATTGAATATGTCCAGATCTTGTAATGACGATGCATTTTGATTGGCATTAGATATTCTTCGTTTAACTTTAGTAATGGGCTCTGTGTTCGAGGGTACGTTATGATTGAGAACTTCTTTTTTCTAGATGGTAACTATGTCTCTGTGTTATTCAAGGTAAGAATTTTACTAAGATTTTTGTCTCCCTGGTATTACAAGTGAACTTGAGAAGCGTTGCCTACAGCACATGCGTGGGATCGTCAGACGCCGTAAAACTGAATGTAGATCAGTTCGGTCCAATATAGGAGGAGAAAAAAAAGAGCATTCCTTCTCGTTAATGGTTCGAATGTGGGAGTTGATTGTAGTATCACCTTTAGCAGTGGCCAACTACTAATAAAAATTAAGATAAGATAATGAAAAAAAAAAATAAGGAAAAAACAGTCTAATTGAAATGACTGGAGGCAACTCGGATAGATATGGTCAAAAAAGCGTAGGCGTTACAGAAAGATTTGGGATTTATCAATTAATTAAGACCACCCGCATCTGTGAGATGCCGCTGTGCAAATACCCTTCCCCCCCCCCCCCCCTTGCTTGCGAATCTAAACAAGCAACGTCTTATCTCCTTACCTGATAAAACAACAAGAAAGAGCGGCCATCTTTGAAGGCAGTTTATTAATTGCCCACTGAATGGAACAAGTTATTTGTGTGAGTCATCAATTATGGTTAAACTGTAATGTTTATGTTACACAGATTAACAAGATAATAACTATTTATAGCTGTTCTATGGAAACAGAGCATAGAAAGCAAGGAGATAAAAGTTGTTTTCTTGTTCCTAACAACTGTAATCTTCATTATAACAACTTTCCCGCGCTTCCAATAATAGAGAAAGTTTTAAATTACATTCTTTTGTACATAATTACACAACTTCCCACATTCAATTATTGTAAATTGTAAAACTTTTCTAATTTCAATGCAATCTTGAAAGTCTTCTAAAATATAGAAAAATTGGAAAGTAAACTAAAACTTTAAAAGTAACCAAACGTAAGTGATGACATTTACTAAAGATTAAAAAGGAAGTGATTATAGAAGAAAGTATTTATCTATCTAAAGTCATACAACAGTAAAACAACAACTGAAAGTCAATAAAAACTACAGCAATATCCTTTCTACTAACTAAACGCATTACAGTATGGTAATTCCAAACATACTGTCTTCATGCTGTTAACCAAGACGACATCAACTGCATCTCGTGTGATCGCAACAGCCAATATTGCTAAGATTCACATTCACTTTCCCAACAGTTTATCTATAATAGAATTATAGAATAATTATTGCTATAGTGGCCTTTTGAAACCGTGTAACAAATAATTACTGCTTTTCATACAATTCTATTCTTCTTCTATTCCATTCTTATATATATAGTTCTTTCTGGACCTTGATGCAAGATCTTCATCCGCAGTTTAACAGAACCTTCAGTGTCCAGAACCTTCCGTTTCTGACTTTGGATATCCAGTATCTTCACATTCTCTTAAACACAATCAAGTCATTTCTTCCTATTTTTCTGGAATGGTAAAAGTCAGTTTCTTTGTATGAATCTGACATTCAGTAGAGGTCATCTTAATCTGCCGAGTTTAATTTTCTTCACCACATCAGTATCACTTTTCCTTCTTCATAATGCAAACCTCAAAGGTTGTACTTCGCTTTCCTGAAGCCATTATCGTTGGTAGGGCCGTAGCTTTCAATTATCGGAATTTTCCTCTTAGATCCCACTGTGGTAATACTCTATAGAAATTGCATGTAAATTAATTACGTTAATCAAGCGATTAGAAGGGCTTTATTTCGTTCATTGGAACTTTCTTCGTTACTAAGATACTACATGAATACAGTTTCTAAAAGATTTTAATTAATTCTAATTGATAAATCTTTGATTCTTATTTTTTAAGCTTTTGATTTTTCTTTTGTTTTAAAAAGCCAGAAATGAAATAAAGCAGAACACTTAACAAATCCTTTATTTTTTGGTTAGCATTTATTTATACTTAAAAAACAATGAACATAACACGTAAATTTAAAACACCACGATAAAATAAAGATCACTTAATAAATAATTTAGATTCATTTGGTCGTTTACATTACGTTTCCAGAAGACCTAGTTACTAATACACAATTTAGCACGACTTAAATTAATAACTTAAATTTAAAAAGACTAAATAATACGAAGGATAAATAACGAAAAAGTTCATTCTTTTTCTGTTTAAGATACAAACAAGATGAAGAACTGCTAAAAGCAAAATAATCAGAATTTCATTGGCCGTTTAGATTACTTAACATCCTACGTCGACTTTGTGTAGCTTAAAACACCGAATGACTATGTTGAAAACATGTTATTATTGGTTCGTGAAATCTTGCAGCTGTTCCGGTAAAGCCTAGGCGGTGGCCTTCCAGAAGGCAGATGTGGCAGACCTAGGTTCGAATCGCGGCATCGGCATGGATCTTTGACAAATTTCCTTTCCTGTTTTTGTCTGCTTCTTCATCTTTATCTTCAGATCTGAAATCATTCAACGGAAAGGTAACGGGAAACACCCTCGGTATCTTTCCTTTGAATGATTACATTCCTTTGAATGTTTCCTTTGAAACCTATGTGGATTCGTCTAGATGTTTTACCATATTGGGAACACTCTAGAGATCCATAGAACAAGGACCTTTGGACATGAAGATCTCACTTAGCTGCGAACGGTATAAACAACAACAAAATCTTGCAGCAGCCCATATTTGAAGAGTTACCAATTAAGATCTTTACTAAACGCGTTTAACTATATTTTTTGTAGAGTTACAAGTTGTCACAATCCTTGATGAGTGTGGTAAAATTTAGTTGCAACGTTGTTAACATATGCTAAATACATAAGTTGTCTCATATATCAATTCAGCATAAACACTCTACACACATTGAAGCTCAGACTGGCCTCGGATTTTGGTCAAGTGATGCGCTGCAGTCTATTGCGAACCTTCTTGAAGTTACATTTCATGTGTCATCTCTCCCAACTTTACCTTATACATATTTTATGAATTCTAGATGGTTCGATGCCTTTCTCCAAATCCAAAATCATACCAATACTGAATCGATTGTCTTTCAAATTAGCTTATAAATGCAGAACCTAAAAAATTGATGAAAGTTCAGATTGGACCGGAGAGCTGTCAAATTGCGATACATATTAAGGCAAGGATGTAACAATACATAACAAGGAAGCATAAACACACACAAAAGAAAAAAAAAATCACTTTTTGAAAATTATTATCGGAATCCAAGACCTATTGTTTTGGAGTTTCCAAACCCTCATCAGTTGGATTCGCCCGGATCCGCAGCTCAGTGAAATAGAAAAGTACAAGAGTAAAGGACAAATAGACAAAACCCTTCACATAATAAACATCAAAAAATAAATTAAGAATAAAAAGGGTTAACTTTTAATCTCCGCTAGCATTATACCTAACTTACTAAAGGTTAATTATAAAAATGTAACTTCATAATCACAAAGTTTAACATGCAGGGAATATTGTTTTAAGATGAATGAACTTCTGATACTAAGAATAATGAATATTAAGATAAAGGGTTTTATGTATTAGGCTAAATGGTCGTTGTTATGCAATTTGAACCCACTAATTTATAAAAATTGAGTTAAGCATCGTAGCATAAGCTTAAGGGATGGTACTTCGTTTAGAAAAACATCAGACAATACACATCCATCTTCTTTTGTATTTTAGTGGATTTGAAACTAAATTTATTTCAGAGTTGTTTCATTAAAAGCTGGTTTTTCAGGAATTGTCCTTGAGTGGGTTGACTGGTTATTGTGTAACACTGTCCTATTCATCATATGAAATGTATTAATTAGTACAACCGTTTTTGGTTAAAGAAATCGCACAAGATTTCTTTAAAAATAAAGGGAATAATTGGGTTACTTTAACAAACTTAAATGCTTACATAAAAAAAAAAAATCATCGACACAAAATCTAATCATTGAATTACATCCAAAGACAACCAATAGGAGTAGTGTTGTCTGTTGATGACAAGCAAACAGACTTGACGAACATAGTCTTGCAAAAAAAAAAAAAATCTTAAGTCTAAAAACATAAAAAGTCCCAATATAAAAAAAAAAAATCGTTTGCAATTTTTTAAAACATAAACTACATAATTAGTCTCCCGATTGAAATAAGAATAAGAATAAGAATAATAAGACTCCTGAATAAGAAAAATAAATATCTGCAATCCGTTGAAAGTCCCTTTTACTCCCTAAGAATCCACTTAGGGGGTAAAATGTTTTTGTGTTCCTGATTTACCTTCCTTCAACAATTCACGATTAATTAGCATTGATTAGTTCAGTCTCGTGGGAGGACGCTAACTTACGAGATCATGGGAGGAATAGAGGAACAATTAAATTTTCAGGGAAGGCTTTAGAGACTTGGTTATGAGCAATAAAGCAGCGAATACTTAATGATGAGGTCTAATACTCAGAAACAAGTGCGTTTCCTAACGACGTCGTTAATTTGTTAACTTTCCAACATAAATGAGGAATTTTGTGGAATTCAGAATCTCAGGATTTCTCAAATAATAGATTTGAATTCAGCTTTTACAATTTCCTTAAAAGAGTTTTCAAAAACTTAAAATTTTTAACTTGAAATTAAATGTAACTTCTAACCTTGATGTTTAAATTTCGTAACTTTTCTTTTCAGGATTTTATTTAATAGGTAGATAACAGAACTTAGATGTGAATTCTACAGATAGTTGTAAGTTAACCAAATAGTAATTAAATGGATAAATCAAAATGGTCATAAATTCATTGTATAATGCTGGTAAAGGAGTTACAAAATTTAGTCTACATTTAAAGTTTCAGTTGATTACATATACAATCAACCTATGTATACTCTGAATGTTGTTTGTTAGATTAGATGCGAATGATTTTATAAACGACAATTTTTTGGATGATAGAATTTAAAACAGAATTAGGTTTATTCCTAATAAGAAAAACCTTTAATATAAAATTTAACGTGGGTGGTACATATACAACAATAAAAATAAACGCACACATTTAAAGAATATACTGAACTATTTTTGGAATTTACGTACTGGGAACCCAAGACACACAAGAAACTATGTTGCTACATCTTGTCAATTAGATTCGCACAGTACTCATAGCTCAGTGGGCGAATCCAGCTTACAAGATGTGGGAACATCGAAACAGTCTGTCTTAGGTTCCCCGTACGTAAATTCCAAAAATAGTTCAGTGAATCTTTAAATGTGTGCGTTTTTATGCTTATTTTTATTGTTAAGAAAAACCTTTAGTTGCAAATCTTTATCAATTAAATGAAAAAATGAAGATGCTGAAATAACATAATTCCTATTGTGAGAGAAAGAAAAAGTGAATGAATGATGGAATAAAATACTTAATATTTTATTTATTTTATTTTTTTCATATGTGTGTAGGTTGAAATTTTATTCATTCACACATGTTAAAAAGATATTCATTTTATTCCATGAAAGAAAAAGTCGTATTACATGTGATTTTAGTGTAAATGGATCTAGGCCTAACTACTTGTTAACTCACTTCTTCAGTTTTTCTAATTGTAGTCAACTTTTGATTATATAAGTGATTTCACTTTACATCGGTTTTTCATTGTTTGATTTGATTGGTTGAATGAGAATCAAAGTGACTACTAAAATCTTGACTCAGGTTTAAAAATTATTTCCTCATCTACTAATAGACGAGTGTTTGTCCAAATAGTAATCGGCTTTTCTGTTGGAACCCTCTGTCAAATGGGTACCGGGTTTCTTACTTGAGGGCGTCGGGTTGACCATCCGACCTCAACTATTCCTGTAAGTTGAGAACCTCCAGCGCACCCGAAGGCCAGCATGGCCTGTAGCGGTACAACTTAAACCTGTAACTTTCTCTGTTTAAAAATTCGTATGATTGTGGGATTAGATGTCATATGATCTCTTTAATGGGCAATCAGATACAATTCCTTCCGATGTTATTTCTAATGTGCAACAGTTTTAACAAACTCTGTATAATGACTAAGTAATTATAATGTTTTAAAAAGCATCAATCAATCTCTTTTATATCTTTATATGTTTATGTTTTCCAATTCTATAACAAGCCATCTAAGGTAACAAAAGTATCTTAAATTCTGCCTTTCTGTATTTCAGAACTCATTTCAGCTTTCAGATAAAAAATAACTTGGAATTTCAAGCTATGTAAAAGCGACTTTAATTTTATTAGAACGAACATATGCTATTTTAAGACTTATAAACTTCCTGAGAAAAGAAGGTTCATAATTCAACTTCTGGTAAGATGGCATTAAATATCAAGAAATAAGCGATGTAGGGAAGCTGAGGTGTGGTCACTTTAAAAAACAATATATAACTCAAAAGCGCCATAAACTCTCTTAAGTCCACCAGCAATGTTTTGCCGAAAGAGCACATTGAAAGCCTAATGACTTCCATCCCTCTGGTTAAAGATTTTACCCTCCGCCCTGCGTCAAATCCCTATTTAACTACGAAGAGGGAGTTTTCATAAGCCTTTATTATATTCTTGACAAGACCTGTAGGCGACAAGAGGATTTTTGAAGTTGCAGACCCCCCGGGTCGTAGTAATTAAGTCAAATGCGTGTTAATTGTGGGTCTGGGTTCCGCGAACAGTGTAATTCTGGAGACCATAATGACACAGAGGGGTTAGAGGGAAAATGCAACACGATCTCGCCATCAATCGGTTACTTTGAGGATGGGACTCCCTACTAGTCAGTCCATGTCATATCTCTGGTCGTGTCAGAAGTTTTGTCATGTAAATAGGCCTTCCATCAAACAATTGAGAGATTCATAGCGTAAGCAGATGCTTCAGTTCTTGGAATGAATTTCTACATTCTCTTTAATTATAAGAGAAGAATCCTAATTTGTCCCTCCCTAAACAACTTAAATTACTTCTAAATCATGAGGTTTTAGTCTTTTGTTGTTGTTTTTTTCTCTGTCTCATTCTTAGAATTGATTTGGAAGACAAGTGAGGTATATTTAAGCACAGGAAATAACTGCAATTGAAATGCTTTTCGAATTAACAAGAAATTGGTGTTAAAAAAATAAATAAAAGAGAATCAAACATATTTGTTATCCTACTTGAGATCGTCGGCTAGATCCAGTCACAAGTGAATTTGTCATATTAGGATGTCGTAATCTTTATTTATACAGTATATTCCTATGAAAGTGCCTAAAAAAAATATTCGTTCATTTATATTTAATGCTATCGCTGACAAATGAATTATTTACCTGTTGTTTTACGATTTTTTTATTATTATTGTTGCTAGTAAGCAGGTAAATGTGGATGCTGAGATCATTTTCCAACCATCCGCCACCGCTTTTTCACAACCAGCGAGCGCGTTTCGGAGACTTCATGTTTGATCGTAAGTCACGTGACACACATAGATAACAATGAAAATGTGAGCATCTCGGAGACCGTCTCGAAGACCTAGGATGTCTCAGGAAGTCTCGGGACATCCGATTGACCCGCCTAGATACAAATGAAAATGTGAGCATCCTCAATTCTATATCCAATATTTGCCAACTTAAGTTATTTGTATTTCTGTGTCTTTTGGTTTTGGAGAAGATAAGTTTATTTTTTCTGACCCTTTCTTTTAATAATATAGATTATTATTATTATTATTATTATTATTATTATATAACATATGACACAGTACAAAGACAACATCTTTGACTGGATTAATTGAGCAATTCAAGTCTCACCCAGAGACCTAAGAATTGTCTAAGTATCTTCACAAAATATGCGCAAAATATTAAGCAATGCCTAGTAATGATGTTTTTTGCAGATCTGTATTGAAATCTCATGAAGTTCCAAGCTATTAAAGTGTTTTACAAATTCCTTAGATAAAGCACCGATGGCACCAATAACTATAGGCGTTACAGTGGCACGTTTGTTCCACAAACGAGAAATTTCAATTGTCAGATCCCTATATTTTGTGATCTTTTCCAGTTCTTTCTCAACAATTCGTGCATCTCCAGGTATTGCCACATCTATTAGAAAAACATCTTTCGTTTCTACTATTGTTATGTCTGGAGTGTTGTGTTCCAAATGACGGTCGGTTTGAATTCTGAAGTCCCAGAGGATTTTGACCTCATCATTTTCTAGCACCTTTTCAATAGAATGTTCCCACCAGTTTTTGGAAACTGGGAATTGATATTTTTTGCATAAATTCCAGTGAATAATACTGGCTACTCTATCATGGCGTCTTTTGTACTCAGTCTGAGCAATTTTACTACAACCACTGATAAGATGGTTTTTATCATTATTATTATTATTTTGCTGTTTCTGTAATATTATTGTCTTTTAAAATAACAAAAATTATATTTGAGGTGCCACATTCCGATTATCGAATTTGCTTTGGTAAAATAGTGCTGAAACATAGTTACTGCGGTAACAGTTGGACTGGTAGACATTTTCTTTTTTAAATGTATATTTACATCTTTTGTTTTACAATGTATAATATATAATAATGTTTTTTTAAATTTTACTGTGATTCAAGAATTTTGTTACATGAGATCGAAAATGTTTGTTTTCTAAGATATTCCATTTTTCTTAGACCTCTACTCTGCGATTAAAGAAATCCAATTGTTATAAATAAGTTCATTTACATTTGGTTTGATAGTTTAATAATTTAGAAATAACAACAATGTTCTTCTTTCTTGAGTACATGAGTAACGGAAGCTTTTCATTCGGGGATAGCGAAGAGAGCGGGAATTTTTACCGGCCACAAATCCCGTCATAAAATGGTATGGATTGGGCCGAAATGGAGGGCTTTGGAGCAATATCTTTATTTACTACCATATTAAGACCCCACTGGAGAAAGCCTTCGAGTGGATCCGAACCAAAACAATGAAGATCATCAGATTACAGGAAAATCAAGGAATTCCTGCTGAACACAAAAGGTACAGAACACTGCTTAAAGTTCACTCACACATTATTTCTTGTTAAATAATAGCAGAAACATTTCGGAAACACCACCTTTCCAAAAATAGTAATAATAATACCGTAATTTCCAAAAATTCTATTTTAATTGGTTTTGCTATTATGATAACTATTTCTTTGATAATGACATTAATTTGTTTTCTGTCAGTAATATTCAAATCTTAATTAGTAATAATGAAATCCCGCCTTTCAGACTACGACTATATATTTCTATAATAGTTCATTAGTAATTAATTATCTGATAATGTTAATTTTTAAAATTAATTATTATAAACAGTAAGTAAAAAAATAATAAAATTAACTCAGAATTAGTCCAGTCATGTCTATTTATTTATGAAATATTCTTTAACTTAAGCAATTAATTAAATAATTGTTAAATTATTGATATTAATTAATAACAGGAATTAAACGTGGACTTAATGTCATTTCGCAAGTCACATGCTCAGCAAACCGGTCCAAAATTATTTTTCATCTTGTTTTTCATCTACTCATTTCTTGGTAGTCTTATTTGGTACTTTCTTTTCTTGATATTTTAATTTCTGAAGTTCATGAGATTGCTTTGTCTGACTGTGTGTGTCTGTCTTTATGTCCGACTACAAATGTGTGTGTGTTTGTTCAGCTAAGAAATTTTAACTAGAGCGCGAATGTTTTAAAACTTGGCGAACACATTATATTACTTTTAACAATATTTATATTTAAAAATTCTTCCTTTCGAGGAAAATCAACACAGCGGCGAGATGAAATCGCGATATCATTGTACGTTGTCTCTACCTCAAACTTCAGCCAATGCCTCTGAAATTTTATATCGATAGATCTTTTTAAAACATTAAATTTTTGTGCTGAAATTACTTTGAAATTTTCATTCCTTTTATTTCAATCCGAATGATCTATGAAAAACAATGAAATGAGTTAATTCAATGCCGTAACAAAAATAATGTCGTAACATTTACAAAGACTCATTGTATGTTATCAGTACCAGAGACGGATTAATCATAAATAAACTGGGTTTATTTCCATAGTAATAATAATAATTATTGTCGCTGTTATACTGCAACAATAAGGTGGCAGCACTTGTGTTCAGAAACACCAGATGTAGGGCCAGTCTATAACTCCAGGTGCTGAAAAAGATTACTAATTCGCCCCTATTGGAAGTTCTTAGGTTAATGCTACTTAGAACTTTCAATAGGGCCAAATTAGCAATCTTCTTTTGCACCTGGAGTTAGACTGTCTGTATATCTGGTGTTTATGAGCACAATGCAACCATCTGAATGAACTTTGAAGTTCCAAACTATACTGTAAAGAATTGCTGTAAGAATAAGTATGTAGAATCATCGGAAATATTTAGCTAAGTAACACTTTTAACTCGCTAAGGGTCGTTAAGTATTAAGTTGTTTTTTTTTTTTCTTTTAAATCTTTTCCAACAGGTTTGGAAGGTATAATTTTCTCCTCTTGTTTTTCTCAACGATGTCGTGTCAGTTTCTGACTTGTTAAATAATTAATACTGAAATAGGAGGGAAAAGAAATGACACAAGTGAAGCTCAGCTGTCGGGTGGGGTATTTAACACGTCAAACTGAATGGATGGATTAATATCAGAGGAAAAAATCTATTTTATCGACAGATTTCAAGCATTCCAAAGGGCAGGAATATCTTTTTTTTATTTTAATGTGAAATAATTAGATGTTTGGTTGAAAAATAAAAAAGAAGTAAGGCTTACGTTTTATTACCAAAGTGTAACATTTAAAATTGACTTCAGGTCTTTCTAAAAAAAATTCAATTGAATAATTCAATTAAGAAATTGCATATTTACCTGCATAAATACATGCCGGTAAATACATCTAATATATATAAAGCAAAATCAGTAAGCAGATTTTCTTTTTTTTTTTTTTTGCTGTATTTTTCAGATGTGATAGTTCAGTCAAAAAGTAGAAAAAAAATGCTTAAGAAAAATATTATTGAAAAAGAGATGCATTTTAATAAGTTCTTGAAGTAAATTTCTAACCATTTCAAAATTCGAATTGACTTCATTAGAAAATAATCTTAAAAATAGAACAAAGTAAGGTGAATAACGAAGAATTGAAGGAATAACGAAGAATTTCTATCTAAGTTTATATACGACTTAGTAACCATATGATTGAAAAATATTTTAACGTGTGTCAACTTTAACTTATGTAAATAATGAACATAATTTAAAAAGAATGACATATTAAAAATTTTTATAAAATGTATTTTACAATGCAGGACAGTTTCGTCCGGCAAGAGCTTGATCTGGACTTCATCAGCTAATTATTTTATAAGATTTTTCTTGATGAAATTTGAAAACCAACTGTGAAAATTAAATCTAAAAGTTATTACTTTTATAACCATATGATGAATTAAAAAACTGTATGGAATAGTTTTCACTATGTTAAGAAAGAAAAATATTTAACAAATTCTTATTTAAGAAGCAGCGATATGAGTATATGAGTATCTAACGAAAAAATAACATATGGTGACTACACAAGAAGTTAGGAATTGCAAGAAAGACAGCAAATGGAGATTATGGGTCGGATATAAATCAGGGTACTTCTTAGCAAGAAAAGAATTAATATGGAATTAGAGGAATTTTTTAGAACTCATAAAATCTTAAGAAGAATCAAGGAAATTTTCGATTGGTAGATGAATGTATAAAAAACAGTTGTTGTCTTAAGCCTAGAAAAAAAGCTTTATATTGAAAGTGTAGGGGGAAGTATATGGAAGTATTGAAAGTATATGGAAAGTTTAGGGGGAAACATGTTAGGAGAACTTAGAGAACTAAAAAGAAGTCGGCAGAATACAGAAAATGGATGCAAAAGAGAAAATTATTTTGATAGGATTCTTTTTTATTTTTTGTAATTTTTTAATGAAGTCTAGTTATTCATCAGCCAGTTTCTGTATAGCTTCTCAACTGGACTTTGCCGGAGTATTTTTACAAAATCAAGGAGCATGTTGAGTTTAATAGATTTCAGCATCCTAAGAGATCTAACTTCGATTATCACCTCTTGAGAGTAGGTGTGTTTTCATTACGTTGCAAGATACTATTTTACAACATTGCACTGGAACTTCATTTTTGCGGAATTCTTAAATTAAAATCACACCATAGTAATGCACTTAAGACAACAATTGAGAAATAATTAATAGTTAAAAACATAATACCACACATAATGGGCGAACTTTCGGGTATCATTTACTGTCCACCCCCCCCCCTTTTTCAAGCTTTTACATTCAACTACACGATAAGAATGAAGTTTTGAAGATAATCTGTTATAAATATATTAAAAGGGCGAGACCAGTGTTTACAAGTGACATCCCAAAAACCAGCTGTATCTCGCTAAATTCGCGATCATCAGTTGGGAGTAGTCACTTTAAACACACCAAGTCTCAATACAGAGGTGAATATAAATGGAGGTAGGAATAAGTGACATCCCCGCAAAACTAAACTAAAAAGAAGATGCACATTAAAAATAAATAAAATAAAAGAAATTTATGTGTTGTCAACCCACAGTCTCAAAGAATTTTTCATGCTTAATTAAAATAAGAAAAAGGGCAAAACGATCTATATGTTTTAATATGTTTAATATGTTAAAGCATTTTTTCAGGCGCTTTTTTTCTTATTTTAATTGCGCATAGAAAATTCTTTCAGGCTGTCTGAGGACAACACATGAAATTTATTTTATTTTTAATGTGTATTTTGTTTTTAGTTTAGTTTTGTGAAGGTGCCATATTTATTCCTAGCTTTTAATAAAAACCCTAATTGTAAATTAGCTTTATTATTGATTTTTTTTTTGTATTCTATGTATATAATGTTAAATTTATCGGGCAAAGGAAGTTCCAAAACAGCAGTGGAAAAATATCTCTTGATTTAATTTATTACAAATTAGGTGGTAACAAAATGTGTTTCGTCACATTCCAAATCTTAATAAATAACTGGCATTCATCTATTTATTAAAATGTTTTCCCATTTCATCTACTCATTTTTTGCTACGTTCTCATTAGACTGGCTTGTTTTACAAGGCTACAAGAGTAAAAAACATCCAGCTAAGTTGCTTTTAAGACTGATATGATGAAAGTTCTGCTAAACATAAAAATTTCGTGAAGGAAAGATGTCTTGTTTCGAATGATAGACGAGGCCATCATATCTTTCACAATTTTAGTTAGTGATGGCGTAAAAACTTGTTGCCTCGAAAGCCTACAGGTTTATTAGAACACGAGTCTCATCCTTCAGGTGAGTGATGAATGAGGAGAGAAGGTTAAAAAGCAAGCTGAGTACTTGAAGGTTTACAATGGACACACGTGGGATAGAAGTGCCAAGCAAGTAAAAAAAGAAAGATCACATCTCAATCTCAGATGGTCGTAAAGATGGAGAGCAATTGTTAAAACGAAATTATAATGTCTCTCTCTCTTAAGAAATACTTTAGGCGAAATAACTTGATCGACATTTCGCTTCCTAAATTTAAAATATGTGGTTTTTAAAAAATCAAAAATTTTTACGTGTTCTCAATTTTGAAAAGAATTTGTTGTTTTATGATATACCTTGTTTATTACTTGCATTGCAGGAAAACAAAAGAAAAAGATGAATAACATTTAATGAGATAATAATGAATCATAAATTTTTAATAAAATAACTTTACAAATAAAATATTGCGTTTTAAATACAATATATGTACGATGCATTAATAGATTTTTTTGAGGCGTGATAGTAATGACAGTGTTATTTATTGTGAAAGAGGATAGCAGAGAAGCTGACCGCGAGACCTGTATAAACTGTGCTATCCCCAAGGAAAAGACACACGGAGGGAATGATGAAGAAAAAATGGTGAAAGTAGTGCAGGGGAAACAAGAGAACAGCGAGAAAACCTGCCCAGCGCATATCGTCCATCACAAAACCCATATGAGAACCGAACCGGAGTACTTAACTCCGGTAAAACAACTCCAAGCGCGCGGCGTATTAATGACAATACTTTGATGCCTTTCAACATTTTTTTTCAGAATTGCATTAAAATAAAAATTATTATTAGCATTAAAGGTACTATTAACATTATTTAGAAATAATTTATATTTGTGATCTAAGGAGAAATTAAAACTTTTCGTATCAGATGAACAGAAATAAGATTCTTAAACGACATCTTATTTCTATTGAATTTTATTTCTATTGAAAAATTTTTAAAATCTCCATAGACCACGAAAATAAACTATATCATTAATAAAAAATACCGTTCGCTGGTAAGTCTAAGTATTCTTTAGACAAAAGTGTTGTTCAGTCACTTAAGTTGAACGTTTTGACCAGAAGCATCTAGATCATCTTCGAACGTTTCAGCTTTTTAGGATAAATAGTCTTTGAGTTATTTATATCATAGATGGACGGAAAATGTACGAACTCTTCCTCCTTAACTGTTGGTTGATATTTATCAAAATTAATCCTTTTTTCATCCTATATCTATCTCTAAAATGAAACTCGTAACGATCGTGTAGAGCAGGGGTGCACAACCCTCAGTCAATATATTTACTATGGCCCGGTAATGTCAAACTTAAAATTAAAATTTTTGAGCCTTTACATTGCTGCCAACAGATACATTGAAAAATGTCATAACTTGCAATCAGCAACTGTCTCAGACTTTACTATTGGAATGTTGGTAGGAAACACAACTAGCGCATTACTTGATAATTAGAAATTTATGTAAATGACATGTATTATTAATAATTATTGTTATAAATGACATTATCAAATCATTAATTAGCAAGATATAGTAATGGTTGGGGATTTTTTGATTTGGGATGCTGCGGCCCTCAATCAGAACTTTTATAATACAAACTTTTATATTGGCCCTCAGACTTCCTAAGGTTGAGAACCCCTGGTGTTGAGCGTTGTTCGATGAAATGTTCTTGTTTAAAACCAGAAAATGAAACTCGATATTACCATTCAAATAATTTCCTATAGAATAATAATAATAATAATTTAAATAAGCAATTACTATAAGAAATGAATATTTGATAAGAAACCTGTAATACAACTGAATTACTAATTTCCAAAATAAAAAAAGATGCTACCTTAAACACTTTTTCCCCTAATAGTATTTGTTGAAAGGTAAGTAATAAAGAAAATTCTTTTCTTCTTTTGAAATCGCCTTCCTTTTACTTTCAATCTTAAACTTAGAGTTTATGGTCACTCCAGCGTCAGTCTTGAATCTGCTTAGGTTGTATAAAAGATTTAGTCATAAAAGTATTACAGAACATCGCTTTGCCTAGAAGAGCGTTTGGCTTTGAGGCACGCAGCCATAAACGTGAAATGTCAACGATGGAGGTATTCAACATCAAGCCATCACCTATGAAGGAACTCCTATTACCTCCAAAACTTAAGATTAGAAAATAGTACAAAGCGGTGAGGAAAAAAGTGTTTTAGAAGTTTGCCATTTGACAAGTTGACGCTTATGAAAATTTTATTTTATAATATTATTTTCAACATTATTAATTAAATTATAATTCTACAAAGAATAGACAAGTAAAGAAACTCCGAGAAGGTTCAACAAAGTGTCTTCGGTGGAACCAGAAGACAAAACTTATTTTTGTTTTCTTTTAATTTTCCGCCACTTCGTAAAATAAATATCAGGTCAAAAACTTGACTTCAAAAAATACCAAAAGACTAACCAGACACTTTCAATATTCAATGAAATGAGTTCATTTCACTTTAATAATTCATCAGAAAGAAAATACTGGAATGAGGATAAAATTTAACTTGTGTGAATACAGTTACGGACGAATTTTAAAAAAGATAACACTTGCTTAAAACCTTTTTTTTTTTTTTTAAATTTAAAACACTAAAAAAGCTTTAAAAAACATGTAATTGAGAAACCAAACCTAGATTTCAATCTGTTAACAGACCTTCCATAGTGAATCTGACCAAGGCCTGTTAATAGGTTGAAACCTAGGTTTGGTTTCTCAATTACATGTTTTTTTAAAGATTTTTTTAGTCTTTTAAAAAAAACGTTTTTTCAGCAAGTGTGTAGGCTTTTTTAAATTCGTCCATAAAATAATGAAATCCTAATAATTCTACATGGAAAATTTACAAATTAACCATATTTTTCTTAACGATATCCTTTTGCTAAAAACTTATATTTTAAAAAAAAAAACTAAGTTAAATTATTTGAAAGCTTAGTGTTCCTCTGTTGATTTTGTGTTTGAGAAATAGGTTATTTGTGTATTTATCGTTAAATACTATGCGATTTTTGTGAACATGGCCCCTACACGCTCAATCATAAAACCTAGTGATGAATCACAGATAAAGAGAATGAGCAATTGATCTTGAAACCAAGTTATAAATTAACATGAAGCTGGTGAACCCGCCAATGTGATCGCACATGACTTCGGATGGTCTCATTCTACAGTGACGACCATTATGAAAAATAAGGATAAAATCGTAGAGGCTGTGAAGGATCTGCTTCCGTTACATTGACGATAGTGACGAAGCAATGGCAAGATCCTTTTCTAATCTAAAGCTACAAAATTTAGCAACATTCGTCGTGAATACTACGGCCTTTTCTTCTAATGTTCTTGTTTTTTATCAATAATAATTGTTAATAACCCAATGTCAGTGAAATATATAGTGTTTGGGATAGGACAGTTAAGTCCCTAACCCCTTTAACTTTAATGTTCAACTTACGTCATGTTCGGATGGAACAAAATCTTGACCTACAGTCCAGGAATGACTGTACTTGTATTGGAATCATAGAACATTTAGTGAAATATAACTAAATATCCCGAATTATAACCGATATTTACTTGTGTTCAGTGTTACTGTTCAAGCGGTAGAAGAAATCAATTCATTTTTAAATACTATTATTTCTAAAAAATATAACTGATTTTTTAAAAAAATAAGGAAGGCGTGGGGTGTATCTAATTATGCTTTAAAAGCATTCTCCCGATAACCTCTGTTGACCATAAGATGTTCTACTTCATTTTAGTAAAACAAAATTGCAAGAAAATGCAAGCAAAACGTAGAGTTTCTCAAGAATTTTCAAGTCTTTTTTTTTTCCAACAATTGAAGAAGTAGTTAATCTATTCAGAACATTCAACTTTATCCATTTCTTTGTTTGAATTATTAGAAGAAATCTTTCGCATCAGAAGTTTTCAATTAGGGATCAGAAGTCTTGAAATTTAAAAAAAAGAAAACAAAAATTCAATACTGAAGTTGGGAATGTGAAGCGTTCTTCGTTTCCATTCGTTTGCTCGAAGCTTTGTGGAAAATTGAGAAGAACAGTTGAACTGAAAGGAATAAAAAATTATTAAGAACTATCTACACACAAGATGGCTTCTCTCAGTGAAGAAAGGACTTGAAGAAGAACAGAGAAAGCGTGGAGAGAAGTCATTGGTATTGGACGCATCTGTACTAACAAACACCGATTTAACAAAGCCATGTTGAAATCATTGACAAACAGGAGTAGAACTACATAAATGAGAACCGTTGCTGAGAATATTGGAGATGGTTGATATTTTTTATCGGAAGGAGTCGAAATAAGGTCTAAACTTCAGGGAACTAGCGAATTAAATGTCTTTAAAGTCATCGAAATTGACTGAAAAGTGTGAAATAATAAAGCATTTAAATAAATAAGGATTACAATAAAAACCCTGCATTCAGTGAAACCCTAGGACAAATGTTTTACACTCTATGGTGCTCATCATCAAGGATCAGTAAACTCTGTGCAAAGAGTCTGCTTTAATGATAGATTCAAATATAAAAACAATAGAACCTCCAATTAAAAAAAAATGTATTTTATTAAATCAAGTGAAGTAACTAATGAATTGTATAAGGCACATGGATTAAAATAAGTAATAAATTCCTAAATACATTTATTGATATGTGTTTAACAGGATGTTAGCTTTTTATTGAATTTATGAATAATTATTTCTTTCACAAATGGATATACAGGAAGTAGGAGCTTTTTAATATTAAATTTACTTCCTTTGCTGCCTTATAGCCTTTTCTATACAAGATCATCCAAATATTTTTAAGAATTTTTATTAGAAAAGTTATTTTACAAAAATTTAGAAACTTCGTTCCTTTACTCTTAGAATACGACTTCTGTCTATACTTCGCAATTTCTGTTTGGATTACATTTACTTTTTGTCAATTAATTTTTTTTATTAAAAAGGATTAGTTCATTATTATTAGATAAAAATAGCTGTTGTTGAAAGAAATGGATCAAATTCCTCTGTCGATGTTTGAGATTTGTGTTGTATGTTTATGCGATGGAGACTAATATTTTATATTTAATTTGATCAAGGATAATTTTGCTTTTTAATTGAGTGCTCGGATTTTAAGATTCATGAATAAACTGCAAGAATATTTAGATTATTGTTTGACTTGATACAAAAAGCATCTTTCGCCAAGCTTAGCCGAGAAAGGTAAAACAAGTAACAGATGAACGAAAAAGCGTAACAAGGTAAAAAAATAATTAAATATATACAAGGTGCTTATTATTAAAGTTCACTCAGTCCAGTATTTCTACAGAAAAGACCAATTGTCGAATAGCTTTAAATTTGGTAGGTACTCTAATGATGGTACTACATCTTTTGTAGCTAAAGATTGCCTCCTAATCTTAATAACCGTAAAAATACAGACCGTAAAGTGCATTCTTAATCACCGTAAACATTAGCGCCATATACTCATCTGGTGGCGAAAATTGGAATTAAAATATTTTTTTATATAATTCTCTTCCGCATCCTGTCCTTAGTGTATCTACCAAATTTCAAAGCTAACCATTGACCGACAATTGGTCTTTTCTGAGAAAGCGCTGGAGTAGGTGAACTGAAATTAGAAGCACTCTGCAACAGGTAAAATATATAAAAAAAACAGCAATCAAGAATGTTCTTCTAAATTACACAGACAACTTTTCACTAATATCATAAATAAAGGGCTATTAAAATAAGAAAATAAAGAATAAGAAATAACAGGGCTGAAAGCAACACAGATAAAAAAGATAAAAATGTATTTACACTACTGAAAAATCATCTGTAAATACATAACTTATTTGAAAATTATAATAGATGAGATCTCATGACAGAGGAAACGGATAAAAGATCATTATTATTTAATAGCTAGAAAATATGAAAGGGAAACAAGAATTTTTAATTTTCCTTCAAACTTAATTCCTTATTTACAAGAATTCCACGGCTGGGTTGTGTTTGGTCAGATCTAGACTTTCTTATAAAAGTTGAGTTTTAAAAGTTATGTTTTTTTTTTTTTATTGTTTCTTGATATGATGTGCGGTTGATAGAAAAGTGAAACACTGTCAATTCGAATCATTTATTTCTCATTATTCAACCAAAATGAATAGGAGAGCTCTCAAATATTGCACAGGAAGCTCCTCATCCATTTTGGATTAATTTTCCAATGTCAAGAAAGCGATTAGGATTTTACTCTCATCCTGATGCCTTATTTTGTTGCTGAATAATTAATGAAAGATATACCTAAGAGAAAGTTAAAAAAACAAGGACCCAAACTTCTTGATGCGTGAATTACGGGAACTCCAAGAATCAAATTTCATCAAAATCCGTTACTTTAGTTTTCCACTGCTGTAGGTGAACCTATAGAAGAGTTCAATAGAACTTCGAAATGAGTTTTTGAAGGCAAATACATCCACTGTACCAGAATTTTTCGAGAGCATTTCAATTATTCGTTGGGTAATAGAAAAGATAAATAAGCAATGAAACCCAAAGAAAAGTGAGGGTGGCAGTGTGAATACTTTATTTCCAAGGCACATGCTTCGACAGGCAATTTTTCTATTGGTCCCTTTGGTAGGGTAATTCTTGTCTGGTGTTCAATCGCGCACGGAGGAAGAACGGCTGCATGAATAGCAGCTGAGACAGTTCTGCATGACTTATAGATGAAGGTGCGGAATCATTGCAGCACCGACGGGGTCCAACTCATCTCCCGGACACGCACGAGGAATGGAAGCGTAAATATTAATGACGAGCGAATGTTTCCTCAAGGTGTGATCATTGCAACCGTAGCCTTTTCGCGCTCTGGCATTAGCAGTGCACAAAACGGAAGTGATTGCAGGGCACGTGCTAATTACGTTGGCGTCCTGCTCAATTAATTAACGCTGCTTACTGTCTTTTCGTGACAATTCTTTATGAATTCTGAATTTTTAAATTCTATGAAAATATATTCTTAGGAAACACGGTCAAAATAAAAATAGAAAATTCCGCTGAAGTCGAGTCAACCAAATAACATTTTGCTTTAATAATGACTTAAAAAGACTAGCTTGTGTAAACATAGTGTTTAAATAATGCTTCTGAATTATTATATCAATAGCAAATTATAATTTGTGAAGTTCAGTGATATTTGTGGTAATGATGTTCTATATGTCTTTTGTTAAGAAAAAGAATTCAAACAATTCTTAAAGAATTTAGAGCATACTCTCTGCAAACAACATACTAAAACATACTTACTTCTATTGATAATCCATACTTTAATTTTTTAAGGAACAATTCCAGACATTACTGATTTGAGATCTCTAAGATCTGAAACATATCGAATTTTAAAAATCTCAGTTTCACTTTTGATCTCCAGGACCTCACAATTTCACTTCGTTTGTCTTATTTGACATTTATCGAAAATATATATATTTCAAAAACAGAGAAATATAGGCATCCATAAACAAATAAACCAATTTTTAAAAAATTCTTCAATGTTTCAAATGTTATTAGAGAAACATGTATAGTAATATAGTTAATATTCGAACATGTAAAGTATTCAGTGAGTGACGTATTAATACTGTATGTAATTATTTTCCTTAAGAAAAAGACTAAAAATCTAAAATTGAACTTAAAGTTACTAACGTACATTATCCTTACAACAAGGCGAAAGTTGACTGAGGTCCAGAGGTTGCAAAATCAGAATACAATATTCTTTTTTTCAATTTTTTTCTTCTTTTTTTTTCTTTTTACTGTATAAATAAAAAAAAATCCATAGTGGAATTGAAGAAGATATTGATTTCCAATAGATTTTGGTTTGAGATCAAACACTTTTAGGAGAAGCAGAGACCATTATTTGTTCACTTCCGTACGTGAAGAAATGCTTTCAATAAAAATAAGGGCTTCTTTCCTTTGGGAAAACTAATGTTTACCAAAATAATCTTTGGATTAGAAAGTTGTAACGGCAAGTTTTGGCAATTGGTAACACTGTAATAAACATTTCAACGAAATAATTAAATATTGTGAAAAAATAAAGCAAATAAAAAAATGACCTTTAGTAAAAATAAATAAATAAAAGAAATTAAACTTCTTTATTCTCCATAAACGCTCCATTAATCGCAATATTTTGGAAGCCTCAGTGGCTTTCTTTTAAAGATGATTTTGATTTTAAATAAAAGAAACGTTTAAAAAAATATTTTTTTTATACTATTCGATTAAATGAAAATATGCCTTTGAATGTCTAAAGTTATACTTTTATATATCATGTATTTTACTATATGTTATTACCTAAGTACTACATATTTCTACTTATTGTTTATATTTTTAGCTTACAATATTCGTTATACTATATTAAACAAAAATAATAAGTTTCTAAGAGAACTTAGAGGCTACTTTCTGTAAAATTCTCGTTTATTACTTTCAAAATCGAGAAATATTAACTCATAATTGAAACGTTGTCGTTTTAGTCTTCTGATAAGATCAGCAGACTTATATTCCCGTTTTGTTTGTCATGTAGGCAAGTATCATTAAAATCTCATTAAATTATCATTAAAATCTTATTAAATTATCATTAAGCACAATAATCCCAACAATCGCAACAATCACATTTATAGTGATTGTTTTGATTGTTTTAGAGCTACATTATAGAGGCCCAACTGTTGCGTTTATTGGAAATAAACACAAGGAAATTAAAGCAATATCAATTATATCAGATGTTGCGCAGCATTGTGATTGGTTTACCAATCGCTTTCCCCACCTTGTTTTTTTAACTTATCGACTGACACCATTTATAAAAGAAAAAACATGTTTTAATTGAAAACCTTAGTGAATTTTAAAATGTTTCAATGGGATTGTATCTCTCCATAACCATGCTCAATTTATAGAAAAGAAAATTCTTCAAATTCTCTTGTGCAGAATTAAACCAGTAAAGTTCCATCCACCGTAATCAACCGGTACAAATAAATTTTACAGAAACATAACAAAACATGGTGATTTTATTAGCCCTTTCGGAGATAGTTAATAAGGATCTTATTAACTTTACCTATTTTTAGCGGTGTACATAACAAATAATTGGTAAAGATATTTTTCTTCCTCTAATCCTTTCAAATAATCTCAACCGAACATAAATATTAATAAACTGAAATTTTCCGGAGTAAGAATAAGAACTTCAAGGATTCATTATTTCGAATTCTTAATATTCCATTCTAGTTTTATTCTCTCTTTATGGTTTCCATTCTCAGGATCTTATACGATTGATCTAATATCCCTTAACGCAGAAAAGAACAAAAGATAGAATAAAAGTTTTAAAATGCAACTCTTATCTGTCCATCTGTTCATCTGCAATCTTGATATTTCACAAATGATGCATCTTATGAAGTTAGAAGTAGAGTATGTCTTCCAAGGAAAACTCTTGTTTGTTTGATACATATCCGAACAATAAGAATTTAATTAAAGAGCTATTTCTCAAAATAGTTTGACGTTAAGCCGATGTAACTGCGATAACTAACCCCTTACTTCTCTTATACTAAGTTGCATTGGTAGAAAGATATTATTAAACATTAGCTCCTCTTGATTCTGACATGAATTGGAGCAATAGGAGAGGAAAAATATTAACATAAGTCTCTAAAGTGCTCTAAAAAAGGTACATAAACATAAATTACATAGCAAAACTAACAGCCATGTTATCGTGGGGGCGCCAACTATTCAAATCTGGAGCACCAACTGAATTTAAGTGTTCGTGTACTGAACGGCATTACGATAATTAGGGTCTATCGTCATTGCTAAGTGTGTGGTAACGTATTTGAATTACTGCCAATGACGAACAAATGATTCAATCATTATATTTCATCACTTTGTATTATTTTAAGTTTGTAAAACACACAGTCGTTTTCTTTATATTGACTAACCTAATGTCATCGTATGTTATGTTGCAATTAAGACGCACTTCTCTTTCTTCGAACTCACTTCCTGGTGCCGCATCATTTCTCCACCTATCGCCCCTCTCCGTTATGGTGGACCCGGCGCCACCGGTTACATTTCGGAGGTCTTATTTTTTTTTTCTTCTTCTTCCTTCTGGGAATGCATCGGGTATGCAGTCGGACACCTTGGTGGAATGCTCATCGACCACCTGTTCTTTGCAGGGGGCGTTTAAGGCTGCCGGAGATCCCTTTACTCACTCAGGAGATACAGTCCGGGAATTTCCGGTTGAAATTCACCCCGGACACCAAATATGAGGGAATCGAAGGCTGGAACGTCTGTAAAATATGGATAACTCTGCATCTGTGCCTCATAAGGACGCGGCATATTCCAGTTCTGTTCAACGGTCGCAATTCACCCCTCCCCCCACGGCACTTACTTTTTTCTTTCAGTTTTATTCTCGCCGTGTTCTTGTACGCTTAAATAAATGGTACCCTTAAACTTTCGTGGCAAAGTGAGAGCTCGTGACTAATACTTGTGGTTCTCGTAATTTACACACACGCTGGAACTTACCGCTGCGTTGTAAGTAGGGCGGCTTTTTCATTCGAAGACATTAAAAACTTCAACCAGAACATTAAAGATCTTACATTCGCTGCTCACCTGATCTTCAGATTATACACGTGTTATTGAATAACTGACCCCCCAATACACCTCTCTTTGTGGTTGAAAAAGAAAACCGTTATTGAATTATTTTTTTGTAGCCATTACGTCATCAAAATTATTCATTATGCTGAAGAATGCCTGGAAAAATTTATAAAATGATAGTTTTCCAAACTAGTCTTACAAAGTAAGCTTTAATAAAACTTTAATAATATACTTGCTTTGAAAAAATATATTTTTCAATTGCATATATAGTTTGTAAACAGATATGTAACCAATATATTTTATGAGATAACTGAACAATATAATCGAAAATTTACGAGTTCCCGAGATATGGACTGAAATGCCACTTAGCCACAGTTATTGTGCGAACACAAGAAATACCTGGCTTGACCCAATGCCAGGTCCATCATTGTTTTGTTTTTGTTATTTATCAACAGGAATGTGTTTAGTCGGTGTAAACGATGATATCGTACGGTAATGGAAAGATGGATTGAAGGGTTGTTCACTTACATTTTCTGTGCATCAGCATCATCGGTCGTTAAATCGCTACTAAATCCTCAAAGTTTAGCTGCCCAATTTTCTTCTGTTAAGTTATTCCTCAATTAGACTATCCGTCCCCGCGTTGATTCTTAGTCTTGAAAATTCTTGCCTTCATGAGACACATTCCGCCCACACGTTTGTTTGTTTGTTTGTTTTTCTTCTCCTTAGAAGCTGCAGTTTCCAAAAATTTTTGCGCATGGCGCGGATCAGGAAAACAAGTTAAATATTATTAACCAGTCGCAGCCACTTTTAGAAAAACGCCACGTTCAGTGACTCGACTGCTAAGTTTTGCCTGATTGTGCTTGGTGCACACCAACTTTTACTTGAAGAAATCTAGAGCTTTCAACTGAGCAGCAGGTCATCAACTGATCACACCTTTGGCAGGGCATTCGTGTAAAGCATCCTCAAAATTGAATGTGCCACTACTGAAGCCTTTGGCATTTTTATTGTTTGGCTTTATTCCATTCTATTTATAAACGACGAAACTGTTGACTATTGTACCAGAAAAATTGGAAAATTTCTGGCAGAGGAAACAATCCATTTTAGTATATGTATAATTAAAATTTGTAAAAAAATACGCTTCGGGGAAAATTGCAAATTTTAAAGCATTGACAAAGGAATAGTTGTGAAATACTTCAATCAATTTGCAAAACATAACTATTTTATTATTTTAAAGTATTATAATTAACAATTTCACGTTTTAATATTAACTTGACTGTTTTTATCAATATGTTCGCATACTTCTTAATCATTTAATAACAAATTAGTGAAAAGAACTAAAGGCTTTCTGAAATTTTCCCCGTCTTTTATTTTCCTATATAGTAGACCCTATAACTATTTTGTTCACTTCTGCTTGCAGGAGATTGGCTGAAAGTGGACTGTTTGCATTCTTTACCCCCACTGTGAATGTTTATAGGAGTAATCAAAATGAGTTATTACAATTTATATGGATGGGTACAGTAGATTCGAGACGGGATTCATATCTGATTTGATTAAGCGTTGATCTTATCATTTGATTAGGTTTCGATGAGATAATTACATTCGCAGCAGTGGATCCAATTGGAAAAAATTAATAAAGCTCCAGTGCTTAATGAAGTAGTCTATCACCATAAAAACTGTGACGTTCATCATTCGATACATGAATGTAAGACAAGCAATTCGTCTTCAGAACAAATCAAAATAGAAAGATTTAGCTACTGTGTATTTGGGAAGGTCTGATAAAGTAATCAAGCAACTACATCTGGAGATTAAGAGGGTTTGTAGTTTCTGAAAACCACTCTTAAACATAATCACGCCTAAAAAAGATAAGAATTGTGATTACCAGGAAAGCAGTACAAAAAAAATCAACAAATAATAATCCGTTCCAAGAACAGGACACGTGCACAGGATACCTCTAGGTCCCAAGGCAAACGAATCAAACAGCATTAATTTTTTTTTATTATTTCATTTGCGGAGGAATTTTACTACTGTATTGTCGAATTTAATATTTTTTTTTTATTTTCATATAAAATATTAAAAATACTATCAGATAGATCCATAGATAGGACAGGAAAAAGTTGGATTGCTTTAGGATAAAACTTTTTTTTGCTTCATTATTTTATCAAGTACAGTAGTTAGCCAAATTCATTATGCAAACTGAATTAAAGTAAAATATATATTTATTTATTATAAAATTTGTAATAGATAGATTTTTAGTAGAAATTTTATCTAATATAAATTTCATAATTTCTCTCACATCTTATCCCAAAACTGATTACACAATTTGCCCTATATATTTTTTTTTTTCTACAGTTTATATATTCTATTTAAGGAATTTAGTTTCAAACAAGTCAATTCTTTTTTCCAAATTTATTTTATTTTTCATCCTTTTTCTTTTAATATCCAAGTTACTGCTGTTAATTTCACGGTAATTAAGCTCACTTTCTTTATTTACATTAATATTTAATAAAAACGTAGTAATTTTTAAATGATAAATAACGTAAAACATTTTTTTTGAGAAGGTAATTACATAAAAATTGGCTTCATATTCAAGATTTCGACGATTGTCGAAATTCATCATAAAAGATTAGTGGAAATGTCCGAAAATTTCCCAGCTATCAGTAATATAGGTGGATAATCTTAGGGAATCGGTTGTGTATGTTGGAAATAAAGTTAGATCCAATATGCAGTAGCCAAAAAGATTTGAAAGGCACATGAGTCAATAAGGTCAGTGTTAGGTATTTCTGGGAAGTTGTAACGATGTCTTAATCAAGTGACGGTTTGATATCAAGGTTTATTTCCTTTGCTATTTAGTGTCACTGTCTACTCATTGGTTGATGGAATTCAACTAACTGTGACAGTTAGTTTGCATTAGCTTTGGGCCGCTGTAGATTTGCTTTTTTCAAACATTTTCGAGAATTTTTTTTGTTTGTTTTAAATCCTAGTGGTGATACTTGCATTGCGTAACGTTATATTAGAGTTGTTCCTCTTTTTTCCTGTAAATGACCGAAAAACAACAGTTTAATTAAAATCGAAATATATTTTTTCTCTTAAATTTCCATTTTTACCAATCTTAAGTGGTGAATGTTCGACAATTGTATATTGCCCAAAACATTTTAAAAATAACATTAATAAATGCTGTGGGTTGTTTTATAAGCCACCACTAAATGAAATTTTGCTATCGGTAGATTTTATTGTTTTAATATTACTGTTGACATTTAAGAATAACTTTATAATAAACGAGCTGTGCCCCGCGGTGTCACCCGCGTTAAATTCGGCCCATCTCGATAATGTTCGGTTCTCGTCGTGCGGCCAAGCCGCTTCGTCGCCGCCGCCGCATCCGTTGGTTGACGTTTATGTTTACTGCTCCGCTTTTATTGGTCGTAGCGGGATGTTATATAGCCTATAATCTTCCTCAATAAACGGGCTATCTAACGCAAAAATAATTTTTCAAATCAGACTGGTAGTTCCTGAGATTAGCGCGTTCAAACATACAAACTCTTCAGCTTTATATATTAGTATGAGATAAGATAAGATAACTGCTTTTTTTTTGAATAAAAATAAATTTTTCTACATTCCTGAGATTACATTTGAGGAATTCATTTTACTTGTGCCAACTATATTAATAAGTAAATAAAATAACCCACAACACAATATTAAAAATTTAAAAAGTTTTTACATATAAAATAAGCTTACAAGTTTAGATTATACTAGTTGCAACCCGTGAAATATTCGCGGAAGTAAAGCAAATTCAACATTTTTGAAAAACACAAGATTGAAAAAGATGTTCTAAGCTAATTTTTTTAGAAGTCATGACTTCCACAACAGCGCTCATACTTAATTTGAATATCGGGTTATTTGTTAAAATAATATTATAATATTGTTAAAATTAAAAAAATAAAATTTGATTTACCACTTTCGTAGTAGCCAGCGCTGCGGTTTCTCATTATGAAACATAATGGCAACCTGCTGCCCTAAAAGAATAGGTTCGTGGAAATTGAGGCAATTTAACGGAAGTAAAACAAATGCCCCATTTTTTGAAATATCCTGAAATTTTTGATAAAACACGAGATTGAAAAAGACGTTCTAAGCTCATTTTTTTAAAAGCCATGACTTCCGCAATAGCCTACGTATAATTTGAATGACTAAGCCAATTTTTGTTAAAATAAAATAAAATAAAAATTTGATTTACCAGTTTCAACAATATCAATAACGAATGTCCAACAGCCAATACCAATAATCCTGTCTGGGCAACAATGAGGACACGTGCATCGTCATTATTTCAGTGTAAACTTCATTTATGTGTGAAAGAAAATTTCAATACGCTGATAATAATTGTGTAATCGCGATCTGTCGTGGTGAAGTGGAAAAAATAGTAAGAGCGCCATCTTTAAACATGGGCGTGACGTCACGACTGACGTGTTCTAACGCTGCACTGTGATTGGTTATTTCAAATTACAAATTTACAAAGACACGTACAATTTTTTTTTTGCCTATTAATAGGTTGATTTACATTCTTTAACTATCAATAATTCTAGAGATTTTTAAAAATATAGCAAAACGCCGACGATATGGTAAATGAGGGACGCTAAAGATCGGATAATTGAAAAACACGGTTAATCAAATTACGTTTTTTAAATGCATTAAAAAAAAAAAAACATTCTTGTAATATGCAAATACAAAACTTAAATCCAAATAAGGTTAAAAAATTTCAAGTCCGTAATAGTGATCCTCCGTAGTAAATGCAAGTTGTATGTACTACAGTGGATCACGATTAATCCGATCTCACGGATAATAGAGACCTGAATAATGGGATTTTACTGTGTGTTATTTTTGTATGAAATGGGCATTCTAATTTAGAAGTATTAAGAGTTTTCTCTTGTTTTAATAACTGAAACAACTAAAAATAAAAGTAATAATATTTTTTTTGTTTTATGTTAATGTTAGGAAATTATAATCTTTAATGTCTTAAAAAAATTCTAAAAATCTCCTACCATCTTCATCATTAAACGATCTTGCAAATGATCTCTTAAAATTGAGGAGTCACAACAATTTTCTCAAACAACAACAATTTGAGTAACTTTTAGTAAAATCAATTTATTTCTAAATCTTTTAACTTCAACAAATGTTATTTTGGAGAATCAAAGCATTTCTTATGAATCACAATATTTATCCTCGAGGATCATTTAATCTTCGTGTTTTCTATGAAGAGGTGGATTTCATTCAATGTCTTAATGTTTTTTTATTTTGTATCAACTTTCAACAGAACAATAGTCTATTTTTTCAAGAGCAACTGTTGAAAGACAGTTACAGATTGCATTTAACAAGACGATACTCAAGGGTGTGTTAATAATTCGTAAGGAGAAAATGAGACACGCCAGCAAATTACTGTCAGTTCATCATCACGCCTTCCAACTTCAACTAGCTACAACTTTTCTTTTTTTTGTTTTTTTGTAACTGACACCAAACGTAAAATGAGGAAACGAAATGAAAAAAAAACACAATGCTTATAAAATAGCAAGAATTCATTTGAGGATCTAAGATCTTATACTATTGTGATCTGCTTCTGATCGGTAATACTTAAAAAGAAACCCACTGATGTGCATTTTTAAATAAACAAATACTGTATTCAATGAAACATTTTGTTTGAGATGAGAATATAAATAATGAATTGTCGTTTTGAACAACGTTAAATAAAGCTCTTATAATCATTATAAATTACCAATAGATAGTACGTAACAACTAACTCAAACTTTGACTCCAACTTCGTATATTTAAACGTGACTTTTATACTATCAAAAAACTTTCTTTTTGATGTCAAATTTTTTATACCGGTCCCGAATTTAATCGGAAAAAAAATGGCACTAATAGAGAACTTTGACTTTAAATTAAAATGGAAAATACTCCAATACTTTCTCCATTCTTTTCTTTGCAATTTTAGTAACTACTTGACCTAAAAGCTCTGAAATATCCGAGAGGTAACTTACTTGGGTACATTTCGTAATTTTCCAATGATCATTAGCTAGGTTCTGCCATCGCAGGCTTTCGAGGAGTTCATCAGTATTATACATTAATATAATAAAGTAAATTTAAAGTTATACTTAATTAAAAACTACTTTAACGTGCAGATAAAAACTAATTAAACCTAGAGACCACATAATGCACCTTTACACATATATTAGCAATTAAAATTAAAACAAGGCGACGTTTTTAAAGTCTCAGTATTCGAACTTTTTCGTCAGGCAAAGAAAACAAACATGATGAAACGGAACAGTGGTTCTTCGTCAATTGATTGTTCCCAATTAATTTTCTTCATCCCTTTCTCTCTCTCTCTCTAATCCCTTTACCGAATACAGTTACATCAAATTAGAATTTTCTGCGACTTCTATTCTAAAAGGAGCATTGTATTTTCTAAACATTCCAGGATGAACTATTTCAGTCAAGGGGAGAATCATTGGAAAACATGGCGCCCACAGAATTTTTCCATGCGGGGCTAACTATATTATCGGTGTAAAAAAAGTGTGTAAAAATTTCACAATCTCATTATATTGTGAAATTAATTTCGTAAATTTTTAAGTTACAATAAAATTTGCCATTTTTGTATCTGTGAGTCCTCTTGCAAGAAAAAAAAATTCCATGAATTATGTTGAAATTGAAAATTAATTCTAGGGTGGGGTAGATGCCCCCCCCCCCCCCCCCCCCTCGCCCCCACATGAGCGTCTCCAACCCATTTTATTTTGCTAAAAACACAAAAGCGAAATATTCACTAAAATCAAAGCATGTTTTCTGTCACTTGATCAAAGATCAATTACTTTATATAAAACGCAGAAGCTAATTTTTAAAGATCAATTTTGAGAATATTAAAAAAAAAAAAATTATAGAAATTGCAAAAAATTTATAATGAAAACTTTAAGCTAAAATAAAATGAAATTTAAGAAAAAAACCCGGAGATTTCTCTTACGATGAAATTATTTTGTATAAAAAGTAATAAATGTATACATTGTACAAATTGAGCTATTTCTATTATTTAAATCTTAAAGCTATCAATATTAGAATAAATAACATGAAACTCTTAAGATAGTGCTATTTTTTTTTATGAGCATTTGCGCAGGCGCTAACCTAGATTGAATCCAGCCAAGGGGTGATAAAAAGATTTAAAGGTCGCCATTACTTTTTCTAGGGCCCTACATCGTTGTGTGTCTGCTGAAATTAAACCTGAATTACAAATCCCAGAGCTTCACTTGCCACCGGTGGTGCAATTTCCGACACCCCCTTCAGCGTAATTGGGGACCCGCCAAGCACCCAGGGTGTCAACCACCGGGGGCCGTAAGTTTAAAGTTTAATTACGCTCTGACAATCCATAAATTGCAAAGAACGCCTTGTTACCAAAAGTAATCACTATTTACAATGTATTACCTCAAAGGTTTGCCAACACACATTCGAAACTGCTTCATTAGACACACTTCAATAAGAGTCAATCGATTGAAATGGATCTTTTTCCATTTGCACTATTTACTTAATAATAAAACAATATTGTAATATAATATTGTAAAACAATATAACATTACTCTTAATAAAGAATTTTGAAAACTTTTAATTAAAGCCACACATTTTAATTAAATTTTACGGATTCAAATGTATTTAGAAATCTCCGATTTTATTTTATTTTATTTTTTAACTAGAAAATACAACTCTGCATTGTGGGAGGAAGAGAAAAGTGAAATGACTTAAACAGTTTTGTAAGATCTCTTAATTTCGTTCTTTTCTATCAACTCTAAGCAATTATTATCAGCATCTCCAATAACTCTAAGGTTTCTTTGAACCACACTAACAGTCCTTTTCTCTTTTTCTTATTTAGAACTGTTGTATTTCGCGGAGATATCATTGGAAGAAAAAAAAATAGAAGAGTAGTTTCAATTGGAAACGGGTCATTCAAGTATTACGTAAGCACATTTTTAATCATTTTAGATCCCCTCCTCCACCCTTGTAAGCAAAAATAAGCAGATTTTGGGACCCTTATGCTTAGGTAAGATTTCCCAAATCATTAACAGTAAATATCACAGAACAATTAAAACAGTCAAATTTATATCAAAATTTCAACGCTTGCATGTTTGTCTGTCTTATGTAATCAGTAATCCTTACATACGAATATAAATAGATAAATAAATAAATAAATAAAAAATTAATAGCATTAGGTATTTTTTTAAAATTATCAAAATAAAAGTAGGAAATACTAGCATGCGAATGCTAACAGAGGATTAATTGAAGGCTAAAAAATTGTTAATTTTATCGATTTTAAACGACTTAATTAATTGTGAATACAGGTTAATGTGATTGGCTTAATGCTGCAGGTTAAGGAGAACTCATTAATGGTGGTACTAACGAAACTTAAAATATATCTACGGTAATTAAGCAAGAAAAATCACAACAACCAAATAACTGGAAAATATCTAAAAGAAATCACAATCTGCAATTTTTACATTTGGTCTAGGAAAATTTGGCTGGAATTATTAAAATTATTTTCTCTTAAATGACTCTGTTTTGTTTTTTATGTTTTGATTCTGAAGCAAACAGTAATCTCCTCTATTAGATATTTATGGGATGTCCTTTCATCGTGTTTTTATCAATATCTTCTTTAACGTGGTGACAGACAATTCCTGATTTTTGTCTCGCAATAATTGAACCTGTCGTCACCGGATCTTGGGTCCCATCAGGCAGTCGTTCAAGATAGGACCGTTAGGGGTAGTCCCTAAGGTGTAAGCCAATTTCTCTGATTGACTCTGAACGAGGAATCTTCAGGTCGTAGTTTTTATTCCTCCCAAGAGCCCATGTAACAGAACCGAAGGAAAATACTTCTTGAAAAGGAGACAACTCAATTGAAGGAGATTAAAACTATTAAAGAATTAGGTTGAACGAAAGGAGAAAAAGAAATGAAGAATGTAAAAAACAAAAAGCAAAATCCTTTATTATTAAAATCAAGGAATGCGTTCTGAAATAAAGATTTAATCGTGAATCATTTTACTAATGTTTTAACATATAAGTTGATAATTATTTACATGCTTTAGAGAAAAGTAAATCTCCAATTTTCGGTTTTTAATTTCCATTTACTTATTTATTATCTAAAAATATGTAATTGATTCTAAGCTTAAGAATCAATTTTTATTGAATCCTCTCCAAGCACTTAGGTTATCATGTTAAATCTTCACAAAATACATTAACTAACTAAAGATAAATTTTATTATATTAAAATAACATTTAGGCTACTCACTTCTATCACGGTACTGTTGGGAAGCCACATATTTTTTTGCTTCCTCGGTGACTCGTATTTAATTTAGAAATTAAAAAAAATAAACTTAAATTTTTAAGATTAATAAATCAGAAAAAAAGAATGTTTTGGTTTTTTTCTGCAACAATAATTTTAAGGAAATTTTGAAGTGGGAAGGGAAGTTTTTACCTATTATTATGATCGCTCTCTGACACTGAAAATATAGTGTCAACTCTCTCAATAAAATTTAGTTTAGTATTTTAGTTATAGAACATATTGGAGCTTTTAAAAACAAAAAACAGGCCTATCTGATTGGGCAGATCACTGCTAACTTTGTCAACATAATCCAGACCCAATTGTCACTATATTATCGATGGGAGAGAAAGATTCGTGATAGAATCATGCGTCATTAACTCATTTCCATGTGCAAACAAAGATAAATTTCTTAATGTAATTTCACGTTAAATAAATTAAAAAATGTTAAGATTAGCTAATTCTGTCACTTTCTTCTTATTTATTAAGATACGTGAGGCTCAGAATCACGTCCTAAACCCCAACAATCCAATAAGTCTTCATCAATCGAAAAAAAAGTTACATATGTTATTTCTATGAGGAGTGCTCTAACAATTTTTGAAGATAACTACAGGACGAAGAACAGGATTTGAATAATTTTAATTAAAATTCTTTCAACAAAAATCGCCGCTGTTCATTGTTTAGTATTTTTTTTTCCTTTTTAACATTGATTTCTGTTAAACCATTAAGCTTTTAAACAGATAATTCAAATCACTCTTCAACAATTGTGTTGATGAGGGGCTACCGCTCAGAAGCCCGAAAGCTCCATGTTTAAGTACATTTTTAAGTTTTTTAAAACTTTTTAATCGAACTTTTGTGTGTTGTGTTTTTAATAACGATGAAATTTCAAATTTTTAGTTTTTTCATTGTTACATAGGCTAACTGTTGCTGACATTAGACTTCACTTTATTTACTTAGGATGTTTCTTTATTGTTCAATTCTTAAATAACTTATGTCGATTTTCTAATTTGTCTTTGGCGTTATTAGGGCCGAGTGAACCAAACCTCCGTTAACTTTGATTGCTGCTAAAGCAACGATCAACTGACATTTTCTGTGCATCAATGTTCGTGAGGGGTTTCAACAGCCGCTAACTCGCTGATCAGACGCCAAATTTTAGCACCTCGGAAACTGGCGAATTAAAATTGCGGCATTCAATAGAAAACTCCCGTTAGCCTTCGCGCCATTCAATGTTTAAAGATGGCTGGCGTTGGCCTCGGTTGAAACCGACTCCTGTGATTTTGACGATGAAGTAGCTGTATTTATTCCTATTAAATATTCCGAAAATAATGTTGAATAAGTTTACTTCCTGTGAAGATTCTTATCGGGAGATTTCGTATCGACAATAAAAAAATTCTGTCCACGTGTATTTTTTCTACTCCGTGGAGGCTGCCATATTGTCTCATACTGCACCTATGCACAGAAATCCGGAAGTGACATTCATTATTATTAACCAATGCCACTTTTGTAAACACATTAGATGTTTAGCGAACATCAGTAAATGAATGGCGAAACATTGTTGGTGCACAGCAACTTTTACTTGACGGCAGGTTTTTCACTATCGCTTCCATAACTAATGACTGCTTCGTTTGTTGGTTGGTGCACTCGACCATTAATCTTATTAATTTAAGTAAATAAATAATAATAATCACGAGCTTTAAATTTTTTCGATTGTTGATTAATTTTTAGCTTAATTCATTGTTAGATATCAATAAAACAGTCAACAATTTTTTTTTTTGAAATGATGCTAAAAAAAAAAAAAAAAAAAAAAAGAAAAGAAAAACTTTTTTACTTCCAAATTTCAATTTTTTGAACGAATAAAAAATTATTACATAAATAACTTTTCACCAATAAAAGTTTTCAGTAAAAATATGAGTTGGATGTTGTTTATCAACACTTCTTAAAATGCCCAACTTATCTTCTCCATTCTTCCTTTTTCTCGGATCCTTTCTATTTCCCGATAGAGATATATAGCTGCCTCTCTCTATTGGTGGGTTGGAATTATGGGATCATAATGAGTGTCATAAAGCTTTTATGCTGGAGTTGCCTATATGCTTTTATGACAGAAGCACTAACTTCAGAAAAAAAAAAGAAGGGCAGAGCTACTTACCAACCTTAGACATCAACCATGGAGGGATAAAAAAAGGAAAAGGGAAAAGGAATAATTTGAATTGATCCAGCGTTGTACAAAAGAAGAATATTTTCCGAAAACTGTTTAGAATTTTATAAACAAAGTTAAAAACAAATAATAATTTCATTGTTATAGCTTGGGATATTCTATACTTTCGCTAAGCAGATTTTAGGAAGAATTTCATGAGCATTTGAACAATTGAATACAATTAGACAATACTGCAACCTAATTTTCGATTATATTTTAAACAATACTAACTTAAATAGTGCAGCCGTTCAGTCAGTTGTGTGGTCAAGGCGGAGGACTGCCATGAGGTTGATATGTCTGAACTTGGATTCGAATCCCGGAGCAGGCATAGATGCTTACTTCTTCCATGTGTTTGTCTGCCTCTTCTTCATTTTCTTTTCAGATTTGAAGCTGTTCCACAATGGTTTCCTGAGGAAGGCAATGGAAAACCATCTCAGTATCTATTCCATGATAAGACGGAAAACTCCTAACATCATGCTTGGTTCTTAAGACCCTTGAGTAAAATTTGCCCCAGAGTATTTCCGTAGATTCTTCCATGAGAAAGTACCTGGTATCGGAGAACACACTTCAACACAACTGTGGTGCAAGAAAAATTACTGTAAGTATATATAAGTATAGTATGTTTTCTACATACAAGATTGAAAGAAAAAAAAGAGGGCGAATCGATTGAGAGAATAAGCAGCCATGGCCTCAGAAGTACGTGGAAAATTGTGGAAACATAACGATTTAGATCGAAAACGTAAGAGCTCGAGTCGAATATATGGCTTCTGGTTATAATTGAAAAAAAAAAAAGGAGTGAAAGCGGGGGATACTCATATTTTTAAGTACTATTGTATTCTTGTATATTATAGAAATTTGTTTTAAAAATGAAGTATTATCATGTAATTATGTATTATAATAAAATAATACTTTAAGGAGTTTTATAAAGTTGAGACTTCAAATAATTGAATAATTTTAATGAAAGTATGATGAAAGATATTCTAATTTACATAAGTAAGATACTCCAATTTGCTTACTAAGCAAGAGACAAAATTATACAATTTTATTTTACAATTTTAAGATTTTTTTTATAATTAATTATTTATAATTATTTATAATTTATTATCTATTATCAGGAAAGATTAAACGAAACATCTAAATTTTATGAGGTTTTACACATTTTTTAACATCCTTTATAATTATGTTAAATACAATTCATTTCAACCCGTTTCAACGATTTTGCAAAACTCAATTTTTAGTTTCAGTCAACTTTACACAAATCACTCATGAATTCGATCGTTCAACTAGTTATTATATCAGAAATTCGAAAATTGTGTGCATAACATTATAATTTATAAATATAAATTCAATTCATACATTTAATTAATCACTATTTTAGCATTATAATGTTTAAACTATATTTTTAATTAAAACTACATACATTGTCTGGAGATTCGCTTGAAAATTGTTTTCCTGATAGGAATCCATCATGATAAAAAAATATAGCCATTATAAAATTTGTTTCAAATGAATTTGCTGAAGCTGAACTAAAACTTAGAAATTCTAATTTCTATATTTTATAGCCAAAATATCGGAAAACGCGTTTTGTCTTTCCGATATTGCGAACGAGCAGATTGTTCTCTCATTATTCCGTTCCATACCCCCTTACAAAGGAATCTTCCATCCGAGTTGCCATAAAAATTGCATAATGCAATAACTAACACCGCAAGCACCACTTAAGTGTCCATATTCAGGATGTTTCTGCAAGATATATTGTGGCCTCTCCCCTTACAACAAAATAGCTGACCAACAGTCATTGGAAACACAAAGGAACTGTTCGGTAGCTCGTTCAATATCTCGCCTAATGTTAGTTTAAGATTGCCATTGAGGAATCACTGACACGTCATTCGTGTTCATTATATTCGAAATAAGTATCACAACTGTCATTATTCACTAAATTTATTAATAATGCTGGAAAACAAGTTAACTAAGATTTTAGAAAGCGATGAACTATTTACAAAAGTGGACAGTTATTTTTTTTCCAAGAACAGGGTTTCAATGTTAAGAAAACAAGATGTACAAATTTAGAGTTGAATGTAACATATGAGATGGGACAATAATGCTCAGACAGAGTAACATCTAGATATCAAGTGCCACGAGACAGAAACTAGATATAGAAGAAAGTAATATAAAGGGTATATAAAGGCATATTGGTGCTCTAAGATCAGACGAAAGTTCATAAACTTGTCCAGCTTTAGTCAGATATTTTAAGAATAAAATAAAAGCATCTTTCTTGAGGACTTATAGAAAGAATTGAAATAGCTAATATTATTTAAGCTAGAATTTGGTCAAAGTTCGGAAAAACCTTCAATATAAAATCTAAATATATAAAATGCATTGAAACTAATCAAAGATAGAGTAGAGTTGTTCTTGTAGGACAAAACTACTGAGTTGGTTGCCTAGAAATCCTTCTTCCAAACGTATCTAAAACTTTGATAATATGACAACTTTCAGGATAAGACAGCGATCACCAATCGAAGTTGTGATTGATTGAAAATATCTATCTTTTTATGAAAAGTGAAGTAGATCATAAGGAAACTTCTTTACATCTGTAACTATTAAATTACAACCATTAAAAAATCAAATATTACAAGTGTTTGGAAATCTTCGATTTTCTTGTATGGATACGAGACATGACAAGAAGGAAATTAACCATCTTAAGAAGGAAATATATTTTTATTTAATGAAACACTAAAGTTTATAAAAGAACGAAGAGGACGCCGACACAAATGTAAAAGGTTAAAAAGATTTATGCATATTAAAAATACAGTAAAACCCCGTTATTACGCTCCCGCTTATAACACTATCCCGTTCTTTACGCTCCTTTCATGCGGTCCCTGGAATTTTCTATATAACTCTGTATACTTTTACCCTCTTATAACGCTTCAAATCCCGCTTGTAGCGCTTTTTTATATCGGAAATTTTGTATCGAAAAGAAATGTAACACTGTAACGATTCTTTTCTTTCCCTGGTAGGAGGGAATCTTCGAACTCTTTGAAGTGCGGGTCTGTGATACAGTAAGTTAGTGCAAAATGTTGAAGCGGAAATCCCTTTCTATAAGTGAAAAATTGCAAATTCTTCGTAAGTACGACGAGAATTCTACACTAAATCAGAAGGTTTTCGCAGAATCTAAGAATTCCCTGATCCAGTCTGAGAACAATAATAAAAAATAAGAATGGAATTATCAATTCAGCGAAGGATGGTTGCAAACGTAAAAAAGTAGTGTGGAAAATGTGAAGATGCCGAGGAAATTCTAATTGAATGGATTCATCAGTCCCGTGATGCATCAGTGCCATTAAGTGACCCAATCATTCAAGAAAAGGCGCATGAAATAGCGGGCAGTGCACTAAAACTGCTCCGAAAATATATTTGTATTGCTCCTAGTGGAGTATCAATTGATGTTAATAGTTTCTTGAACCCATTGAAAATATCATAATTTATAACAGTAGCATACACACACGGCAAACCACAATCAAAGATTTTTTTAATAGGAAATAAGCTCACATTTGCACTATATCTATTTCAGAATCAAGTATCTTTCCTGTAAAATGGTGTCTAAATGTTTCCCCATCATATAAATCATTCCCCGTTTATAGCGCTATCCCGCTTATTACGCTTGTAGGTCACGGTCCCTTGACGAGCGTAATAACGGGGTTTTACTGTATATTAAAAACTTTACCCGATTTCGCCTTTGTGACCAGGCTTTCACAAGGCTTTCATGTACTTTTAAAAATTATGGCAATAGTAAAGAAATATTATCTATACATATCTAAAAAAGAAAAAAAAAAAGATAAAATACAATACTTACATTTTAGGTTGAACAATTGTTGGTAAGAAATCAGACGGATATGAACCAAAGGACTGCGGATAGCAGAAAATGTTAAGAATATTGTTGTACACAAGTACTATAGTAGGTTTTCATAGTTCAAAGGTACAACAGCGCATAAAAGTTAGGTGGACTTAATTCTTATACGGAATTTTATGTACTTGAACCGACCAATAAATTACACTTACTTTTTTTGAAGCTATTAATTAAATCGCTAAGTTATATTTTGCAGGAAAGGGAGAAGAGAAACGGTCTCCAGTAACTTTATTTTAATACAAAAAAAAATAAATAAACAGTAAATCTAAAAAATCTAAGAAATTTTAAAAACTTGAAGTAAATTTTATTCATTCTTTTTTCAGTATTTTTGACTTTTTCTAGAATCATTTATATTATAAAAAATAAGGATTTACATTACTATACATTAAAAAAAATGGGCATTTCAAAGGTAATTTTACTTTATGGTTACTGTTGTGTGATAATTAAACATTATATGGCCAGTAATAGGTCAGGAATTTACACCGTTATCTCCATCCCCACCCATCCCTTCTTTACAACCCCTCCCCTATATTTCATCGGCTAAGTGCTCCATCTATCAGAAATCCGCCCTAATTGCACGCGGCAGGGGTTCCACTGCGCAAGCTCCAATTTGCGCGAAAATGATTGGGAAAATGATTAGCGATAGGATACAGAAGGGGTGCGGGACGAGGGAGACACTGTTCCGTGACGACTCATTAGGAAAGGTAAAGGACTCAGCTGGAAAAGACCTTATCTCACATCATCTTTTCAATCCTGTTGAATTTTTTTTCCCTCTGACTTATTTGTTGTTGGTAAGAGCTATCATTAACTATAAACGTTTCCAGAAAACAACTAATGACCTATCGTCACAAATTTACGAATCGACAATGGACTGCTGACTGGTAGACAACCCACAAACAGTTTTCTACTTATCTTAGTGAAATATCTAAATGTGTTAACAAGATACAACAGTATATTGAGCACGAGGAAACTGAATCTGCAATTGGTGTTACATTTTAAATACCGTTTGTGCTTTTAAATAATCAACAGGGGTTGCTGATCAGTCAGAAGTTTTGGAGTTTAACATATTCAAAGTACAAAAATGGTATTTTTTGGTTTTGTCTTCCTTAGGGTGAACAGTATTGCTAACAATAATGTAGTAAACTCTAACAATACATTAACAAGCACAAATATCACATATAATCACACATCAAAAAATCGTACATCACCACATAGAAAAATTAAAGTTAAAATTAGTTCACCAATCTCTTAAATTATTCGAGTTCAATTTAAAAAAGAGCAGATTCAAATGTTCTACAGAGGATGAGCTATTCTAGGACTCATCTGGAGGAGGCAATCCCCGATCTCCGCCGGGAATTGAATCTGCTCTTCTAGTCCGTAGCCAAGAGTTATCACTGCACTTTCTGGCCCCAAACATTTGGTTTGCTTATAAATAAATTATGCTTTTCAAAATTATTTTCTTGTAATTCTAATAGTGTTAAAAAGTAGAAAAGTTAATAAAAGGCACAAAGGAACCAATTCGCACCTCGAGAGGTCACCGGGGAGAGTCTGGGACCGAGGAGTGCTGCAGTCCGTTTCGGACTCTTTAGAACTCATCAGCTAAACAAACTCCATCGATGACAGGCTCAGAAGGAGCGAACATATAAGAATCCCACTCTCGCTTCCGAAAGCGGGACCCCACAAAAGCAAAACACAAGAAAAAATACACAAATTCCTTTTGAGCAGGCACGTAGCCAGGGAAGAGGGGGGTCAGGGAAGGAAAAAAACTATATAAAGTTCAAATGTGTATGTGGAAATAATAGAATTCAAAGAGCCTACTCTCGCAGTAGATTTTAGTGTTAAGATCATTTTACTTTTAACGTTTCGTGCAAAGAAAGCAAAGTCATTTATAGAAATTTAATGTAATGGACATTAAATTAACAAAATCTTGGCTAAGTACCTGTTTTGAGCCTAACGGGACGCAGGACAAGGATTTGACATTTTTTCTATTGTTGTATATTTTTGATTTTATTTTGTGGGGTCCCGCTTCCGGGAGCGAGAATGGGATTCTTATATGTTCGCACCTTCTGATCCTGTCCTCGGTGGAGTTTGTCTGGCTGATGAGTCTTAAAGAGGACGAAACGGCCGTCCCAATCTCTCCACAGCTCGAAGTGTGAAATCCTTTTGGTTCCTTTGTGCCTTCCTGCAGTTACCATTTTGTTTAATTATTGGGCACGTAAAATTTGTTATAAGTAGAAAAGTTGTTTAAAATATTGTTTACATAATCTAACGAATTGCAGTTAGTCTTTTTTACATTAACTGACTACAAAGCAACAAAAAACAATAGCAAATTTCAAAGAATTTTTTTTTTTTTTTTTTACATTTTAGTAGTAATTTTGAAATTTTCCCTGCCAGCTTTTAATCTACTAGATTATATATTTACTTGAAAAAATTACATATCGTTACAATGAGAAATTTGCATAAATTTCAACAAAATTTTTTTTTTGAGTTCGAGATTCATTATTAAAATGGATTCTCACTGAGTAGTTTCTCAATCGATATTTTTCATTAAAGCAAAAAAAAAAAAAAATAAACATCAAGCTAATGACGAATTCTACAGATAAGGATAAGCAAAAAGTGCCCTTTTTAGACCTGATAGTTGTTTTACTTTTTCTATTAATCTAGTACATGATTTTTTAGTTAATGGTTAGTGTAACAGGTCAATGTTTGGTCTTAAAAATAAAAGATTAATAACATAGAACAATTTAGTGTAAAAAAAAAAATCATCTGTTTATCTCTGTTTATTCCTCCATGTTTTAAATACGGCAACTGAGCTCCAATAAGTAGAAAGGAAAAAAAAAATATTTTCCATTCTATGTTACTAAGTGTATAAATTGCGAAATCATAGTGAACCAAATAAAATCACGTGGTAAAGGGGGGCACGTAAACTTTATCTTTAACATAATACCAGAGGAAAAAGTCGCATGGAGTGAAGTCGGGTGACCTGGGAGGCCACGGAATAAGTGCGGAGTCTTCGTTAGACGTACGTCCAAATCAATGATGCGGTCAAGTGTTATTGAGGTGACGGCGAACATCCAAATGAAAATGTGGAAGAGCTCCGTCCTGTTGCAAAATGAAATTGTCACTTACATGCCGTAACAATGTCTAAGTAAACAAAGCCATTAACACTTTTCTTGGCCAAAAAAAAAAAAATGGTTTATACAATTTCCAAGATGAAATTGCACAAAACATTGGGAATCACTGATGTGTTGAACTTTGCACGAGGATTTTCCCAATTATGCACATTACGGCGATTGATCTTGCCAGAAACATGGAAGCAAGCCTCATCACTGAACACAACCTTATCTACCTTCTCCTGTAGACGTTCCTGAAATTCCAGACAGAATTCATGATGGAGATTGTTACCATCAGGAGTGAGAGCCTGAAGCAGCTGCAACCAGTATGGTTTATAGGGAAGTCTTTAGCGTAGGATGAGCCAACAGTACGTGAGACATTTGTAATTCTCGGTTTGCGTGATGGGTCGATTTTTGAGAACTCCTGGTAAAGTTTTCTCATAAGCGGTCCACAGTCGCAGGCTGTGGCCCTGGCCTGCCTGTTCGTTTTGCGGAACACAAGCAACCGTTTTCTCGAATTTCCTATACCACTCTCTTATTGTTTTATCCGCCTGTGGTTCTGTATGATACTTGGTTCGAAAACCAGGTTGCACTCTTACAGTTGACTCGGTTTTGCGAGTTGCAAAATAAAAAATAATTTTTGTTCCCCTAAAAACGCCATGTTTCCACACTACTGCCTCTTAGTGAAGAAACGGGTAATTAAGCCACGACATGTGACAAAAGAAAACTTTATTATTTACTCTTTTCACTACCACGGTCTCGTCGCTGTGGGCGAGTTTATCTGTGAGCTGCAGACTTCCGAAATCCCGGAGGGAATTCTGAAACATCTTGTATATATATAAAACCGGACCACATCATCTGGTTTTTTTATGTTTTATATTGTTTAGTAAGTTAATTTTATTCTTATATTCTACACTTTTCTAAATTTCTAAATTGCAAAAGATTGATTGAAATCTTTGCCTTGCGAAACTCGAAGGCCTTGCTTTGAGTTTTGCCTGTTAAAAATAATTACATATATATATATATATATATATATATATATATATATATATATATAAAATTAAGTTTATTTTGAAAGCAATCAAACAATAAATTCATCTTATAACGTTTCTTATTGAAGAGCAAATTCGTGAAACCTTTGGCAAAGACTCGCGTTCTCGTTTTAATCTTTATCTTCATCTTAGCTCTGTTCGACTAGATAAGTAAAGAATAAGAAACAGAGTTATTTTAATCCTCTGCTGATTTTTTGTATCAATTTATTATTCTATTAGAAACAAGGAAGTTTCATCAGCTTCTTCCACAAAGACATGTTTGACGTTTTGTGGAGACCCTTAAGAGCTTGCATGAGCGGAACATCTCGACGCCACCGATCCAATTGCCAAAATCGATACTTTCCCACTGTGTTGTATAAATATTTAAGAGGCAATAGTAAGGCAAATCACTTGGCGTCTGATGGATTAATAGGGAGCTAGCAAAGGCCAAATTGTATCATTATTAGAGACGGACTACGCCCTCTAGTGAGCCGATTCGTTCAGCTTCTTCCCTCCTCTCGTAGCCCCAGGGACCGTCTTCTCGTTAAACGCAAAAGAATGAAAATAAATAGTGTGACTTATCCCATCTTTGTTCATGGTTTATTCTACACTAGAGGTACAATTTGTTAGTCTGAACTAAAATATCACTTTCTAAGCAAAACAAATTGAAATCGAACAAAGGAAAAAATCTTTAAAGAAGTTATTTTAAGGCCATCCTTAAAAAGTTTCTGTATGCGTTTTTATACAAGACCATGCAATATAAAATAATCTTTTTAATTTCGAAAATGGCGACGCCTAATTATATTCAACTAATTTAGAAATGGAATTAATTTTAGTCAAATCAGAAGATTCGAAATTTTAAAATAGATTACAATTTCGGATATAATAGTCTTTTTTTTATTTTTTATTTTGCAAATTTAAGCATTACAGTCCTACTATATGTACTGATGTACCTATGGTGTAGGTTCTGAGAGTAGTTATGTATGATTGTTACTGAATAAAGAGTACTTAATTACAGTGTTAAATATATTACATAAAAAATAACAAGAGCAGCGTGAACAAGATATAAAATAAAACAATACATAAAGATATAGTTCTTTTAGTTTTTTTCCACGTACCAAATTATTTTTTCGTTGATTATTTTTTTCTATTAGAAGATTTTTTTTAATTTTCCAATATTTTTTACGTTATACATCTCAGGCTGAACTGTTTCGTTAAAATTCTATTATTGTTTCTAAGGTCTTAGATGCAAGTTCCCGTTCGTCGCAAAAGCAGTTTCTGTCCACCTTATAAACAAACTTCGTCAGAGACATCCACATGAATAAATGTTTTTTTAAGATCACTTACTGTCATCAGATAGGCATGATCTATGCAATGGTTCAAAATCATTATGAACCTTACAAAAGATGCTACAAAAGAAAAAAATTAAAAATATGTAATATATATTTATAATTTATATTTCCTCAGATCATTCGACTTGATGAAAGTATATCATATCTATCTATCTATCTCTATGGACAGAATACTAGAAAATGTTTCCATCCTCACTGCTGGATATTTTTCCCCTTCTCCGAATTTAAAGATTAAAATTTAAGGGATTTAAATTGAATTGGCTTTAAGATCTACTGTATTTATGAGCTAATAAATATTTTATCACCTAAATTTAACAAATTTTTGTTAAAGTAAAGTTTGTTTAAAGTAACTTATTTTCTATAGTTATGGTATCTATTGCAGATGAAATTAACCTAATAACTGTGAATGATATTTCAATATTCAAGGCTTGTTGTAAATAATTTATTTTTATCTTACGAAATTTGTTAATGTTGAAAGATTTGTGAAAAAATAACAATGTAATGTCACAGCAGTGATAAGCACAATAAAAGCATGTGAGGTGATGCTTCAACAGTGGATCTCCTTGATGAACAGAAAAAAAAATAGATCGAAAATGGTGGATGTGATGTTTTCCAAAGGAAAAAAGACGTGTTTTTAAAGAAGGAAACTTATATTAACTCGGAGAGTTATTAAAAAAGGAACGGAAAAGAATAATACCAATCACAGATGATTGACTCCATAATTCCAAAATTTATTACGAACTATTCTGCGAATAGATACATCTTGATAAATATATAAGTTAATTAAAATAGTTACTCAAGTTGGTTAATCTTACACAAAAATATTACAAGAATAGATTTAGTTATTGGATTTAAACACACAGGAATTAGTAATCGCTCTTTCATTATTTATCAAAGATTTATTTATCAACATTTAATGTTTTTCATGATCAGCCATTTCAATAATCAGTTCTATCGTTGTCGAATACTTTTCTTATATTATAGTTTCATAAAGGTTGCCTACATTAGTTATTTCCTGAAATAAATTTAATAGTATTATACTTTACCTGATCTTCTGATTTTTCTTGCTTAGCAAGAAACTTTTGCTTAGCAACTTCTTACTACTCTGCCACTGATTCATAAAGAATAAGAAGCAAACACTGTAAGGCATTACAAGTTCTAAGCTTAACTTCATTCACAAAGCAAATAAATTTTATCACAAAGCAGCTTATTTATCGTAAAACAAAGATGAAACACACACAAAAGAAAGTTATTTATAAATATTAAAGTTAAAGCTAAAGATACCTAGTATAGGCCGTGACAGGCCTTTGCAGTTGCTGGAGGTAAGGCTCCCAGCACAGCGAACCAACGGGACGAAGTTGGGGCCGGGGGGGTCAGCCCGACGCCCGCCTGCCTTTAGCTCCCGGGAAAGAAACCCGGTATCCATTCTATAGTGGGTTGGGTAGAGCCTAGGACCCGTTTGGAGGAGAAAGGAGCGTGGAAAAATTCCCGTCCTCCGCCGAGTCCGGGAATCGAACCCCCCCCCCCCCCCCCACATACAACCCGCAGCCAAGCGCCCTACGGCTACCGGGCCCACATATTAATATTAAAACGAATCATTCTATAAGGTTTGTCTTTCAGAATTACGATTCCTGTACGATCCTGAACTACAATTCATAAACAGAAATTTCCATCTCCGATTTGTTTACAGTATTTTTTGTTTTTACCTTTATGTCACTCTGGGACATCGTGATCGATAATAACTGTTTATTCCAATTGCTTGAGGTAGGGACTGAATTTTAGATATCCACTGTTTATTACAGCGCTTTTGCTTATGACTGACTTTTAATTTTTAACCTACTTTCCAATAGGAAACTGAGGCTTATCAAATCAGTAAGTCTGTGTGTGTGTGTGTTCCTACTAACTCTGAACCTCAGGATGGATCTTTCTGGAACTTAGTAAGCTTATACGAGGACTAGAAACAATCTAACTATATTTCAAATTTTTTCCAGGTGGTCCTTATTCACAAAGCAATACAAAAGATGTCAAAACTTCCCATAGAAAAGCATTGGAATCTAAATAATGGATTTTTATCCTGTTTCTTTTAATATACATCGTCTTAAACAATGAATAGTAAGTCCTTAAACCATTTTGCTGCTTTTTTACGATTAAAATCTATTCTATCTCGATAATTTAAATGGAATTTAGATAATGTATATTTAATTCATTTTTTTTCTATTCAGAAAAAAATGGAAAATTTATATTGTTTATATTCAGTAAATATTACAATTGGAATAAAGATGTAGGTTGTTGTTTTGGTCGTTTTACAATTCAATGTAAAAAGTAAGGAAAAAATTATAAGAAATAATGTTTTAAAGAATGAAGTTCTTCCAAACTTCTTGTTTTATTATGAAACCTGCAGAGATGGAAAACAAAAGCGTTTATGTGAAAATGGTTAATCAATCAGATAAAAAAAAAGTATGTTGCATATGTTGAAATTAATTTTATTTTTTGGGATTCTGACAGTTCTTTTCTTGATAACTTTTTTCCCTATAAAAACTAAGTATCTTCATAATATGAAAAAAAAATAAAAGTACCAAAAAAAAAATAAAATAAAAAAAAAATACAAGCAAATTTGGGCATTAAGATTGATAGTTGAAATTCTGAAAGCCGGACAGGAATGGTACTGCAACGTTTTGCATGATATATTGTTGTGTAAAATATCGTAAAATAAACTTGCAAATCAACTGCAATACTATATGTTACCGATATTTTGTTAAATGAGATGTGACCTGAATTGCTTCAGTGCATTTACTTTATATTTAATTAGATAAATAATTTGACATTTTCACATTATAGAATACAAACTATAAATTATAGTTTCACATTATAGAATACAAAAAAAATCATCTCTCTGCAACTAATTAATGATTAGGAGAACATATAGTAATATCAAATTTCAAATATAAATTTTGAAACTAACAGAAAATATTAAAAGGAATCATTTTTAATGAACAAATCCTAATATAAACGTGGTTATACTGAAGAAGAATTTAAGATGATATCTTAGCATGTAAAAACATACATAATTCCTTAAATATTAATAGAAGCAAGAAAACAAAGGAATATCTATTCTCCTACGTAATAAATTAAAATAAATACATGTTGTTTCTAAGTTCTTGGCTTTCTCATTCACGAGCTCTGTAAGAGGGAATAAAAATTAAGAACTTCATCTGTCATTAAAGCAAGGAAACAATAATCGAAAAAGCTGTCCTTTATAACTGTAATACTTGAAGGATATTGTTTTGTATTTTATTTAACATATATAAATTTTATAAAAAGAATTTTTGATAGGGAAGTTTTTTTTTTTTTTGTTAGCAAAGACTAAGTGGATATTTTCTTCATATACCTAAATAAATGTAACAATATATTTTCAAAACTTGTTTGTTTTTCGGTTCGCGATACTTTCAAAATTAGCAGAGGTATGGTTTTTTCCAAGTGTTAAAGAGTTCCATAGTCAATAGCTTGAGAACAATTCATGTTTCAGCCAGAGTCTTTTAAAATTTTAAATATGTTCATGAATTCTTATGATTAATGCAACTGTAGCCAATATACGATCTAAAAAAATAAATGATTAAGTCTAGATCGCACCTTTCAACCAAAAAAAAAAAAAAGCTGATTTAAGCTTTCATTGAAACCAACGCCGTTTTCTTAATATTGTATCCAAAATTTCATTAAAAAAATAGGACGAGAAATATATTCTAAAATTTAAAATCTTTTTGTGTTTTTGAATCAAAATAAACTGAGAAGTATTAAAATCTGTTTAAAAAAGGAAAAAAAAAATATTCGGGTCCTATTTATTAAAAAATGCTGTAAATTCATTTTCAGAACAAAGTCAAAGATTAATGAGGATTCTGTTACATAAGGTTGAAAACATTCCAATCGTTCTTTTCAATTATCCCTTTCCAATTTTTTTTTTCCCCTCTTTCGAACCAATCAACCTTTTGCTGCTGTCCCTGTGAGAATTAATCAAAATAGGAGGTGATGAGAGACCATTATGTTAAATCATTTGACCTTTTCACGACTTCATTTCTTGTTGTCAGCAGGAAAAAGACGACAAAGGCAGTTGACTGGCCTTGACCAGAAGAAGAAGAAGAAAACATCTCAGACACAGAATGGATTATCTGTCATTAGAAGAAGTCTATTGCTTAAGTTAGTAATAATCAATCGATGGAGTAGGAATTAACAACAAGTTCTAAAGAACCTAAAGCCTATTTGACTTAAGATGTTATTTCTTAAACTTCTTTATTTTATTTTTTCTTAAATAAAAATGAATTAAAGCTGCATTATCTACTAAGTTGTCTAAATCACAGTAATCGTATGAAACCATTACCATTAATGGCCACCATTAGTGAAAAGTACCAATATTTTTAATGATATGAAACAGTGCGCAATGGTTTAGTTAAAAGGATTTAACATTCATTGTTTAAGATAGAGTTATTAATGGAAATAGATCATAAATCCATTGTTTGATTCCAATGCTGTAGGAATTTTTGTTGCTTTCTCGCATTCGACAAAGACTGATTTGGAAAACACTTCACTTATAAAAATTATATCACATAAATAATAATAATAATATCATACAATAATAAAAGTAATAATAATAATAAATAATAAAAAAATAAAAAAATATAGCTTATAAAAAAAGGAACAATCAAATCAGTGCTTGAACGATTTAATAGAAAGAATGGTTAGAATATAAAATGTACAATGAAAACAAGTTATATCTCATGCCGTTTGTTAGATGATAACAAATGTGATATTTTGGTTTTGAATTGTGTTGGATTTAAGCTCCACATGTAATGGTAAGGTTAAATAACAATAGTCCTATTATATTGTTAATCGGTTCAGTCTATCACTTCAGAAGTATGTATTTTGGAATTGAAAGAATTGATTAGAAACTTTCCTCACACCTGTGATATTATTATTATATATATAGGGAAATAAAGTAAATATCAAAAAAAAAAAGAAAAGAAAACCTAAATCAAAGATTAAGAAATCCACCGAAATTATAAGTGATATATGTGTTAGAATTTAATCTAAAAGTGACCTATATGCAATAAAATACTAGAAAGGCAGACAGTCGATTCCGTATCCAGTACATGTCACCACGTCCTGCATAAAATGATATTTTCCACAATTGAAATATATATATATATATATAAAATTTAAAGGATCAAAATTTTGCTAATATACTAAAGACTCACGAAGTCAGACTCTTCAGATCCATCTATGCAATCCATTATCATATAATTCCGTATCACGCTTTAAGTAACTTTGAAGGTGTGTAGTAGGTGCCAGAGTGATAGTTCATTCCAGCTCAGAAATCCAAATCTTTGGATTGTCACGTGCATCAATGTTGTGGATGTAACGCGACTACAAACAATTTTGAAGACAAGGTGCTATTCTGTTGCAGCCAACGGAAAATCTGGTCGATCGTGGATAGCGTCGTCTGGTACACATTGGAACATTCCATCAGCAGATAACTGAACAATTCAATGCTAGGACCGAGGGAACATCAGCGTTCGGACAATACAGGAGCAAACGGTCCGCTCAGATCACATTGCTGAAACGGGGCTCGTGAAAAACTTGACTGTAGACGACTGGAAACGTGTAGTTTGGTCCGACGCGTAGTTTTCGTGGTTCCAACTATTTTGGACAGATGGGCGATTACACATATGGAGAAAGCCCGACGAGGCAATGACGAGGTGATAGTCAACAGGCGATGGCTCTGTTACGGTATGAGGTGTTTTGAGCCGGCACGCATTAAGACTCCAATACATCTGCAAACATCATTGGCCGACGGACACTATGTAAGTATCTTTGGCGATTCATATCATGCATTCATTCAGATGGAAGCGGACAATGTGCCACCGCACAGGTCTGCAGTCACCAAATTATGGATGGTACATTCTTTTGAGTTTTGCATTATAAGGTGACCCAGTCTATCACCGAATTTGAATCTAATAGTACACTTGTGTATTCCAGTATCAGATATCCCCACCCCCGGCGAATGTTAAGAAGTTGTGGGCAACTATTGAGGAGGCAGGATATATATAATCTATTCAATATTTCCGAGAAGTCCAAATCCCGTCATAGTCAGGATCAACGCACTACTAAACAGTGGTTTCAGTTTTTCTGGTACATCAGTGTAATGATAATAAGCTAATAAACTATTAAGTTTACAGATGACCCTACTCATATGAAATATTATTTCATTTTAAAGGCCATTTTAAGTTGGCAGGAAGAAACAAAAAAGCAGCCACATTCGTCTTTATTTTTTTTTAAATTTTCTTCATGTAATCTTTCTTATCAGAGGCTTAGCAAAACAAAAAACAAATATAATTTGAATTTAAGGTAATTTTACATGTGTTCAACTTTATAGTGTGCATGTAAAAGAAAGTAAATAAATATATTATGCTTATTTACTTTGACAGTGGGTATATACAGTGTTTTGGGAGAGTTGTTTTAGATTCTTACTTTGGTAGTGTGTATAGGCTACATCTATATATAAAAATAAATGACAGTACATTTTACTTTCGTCTGAAAAAAGTTCTGCGGGCGTTCAAATATGGAGAACTGTATTAATTTATGATTTATTGAATACTTTAGTTTATTCTTCGACAGAGAATCTTTCCTCCACTAGTTTACCTCTGTATATTTGCATTATTATAATTTCTCCTGTGATTCTGTGACTGTCAAAATTGACAGGTAATTATTTGCATAGTAAATCGGAATTCCTCATGAGATCATGTTTTAATTTAACTGATATGAAACGTGGAATGTTTCTTAAGTTATTTTAAAAATAAATATTAGTTTGATATTTATCCAAATGACAGTAACTGAGTCCCAACAAAATGCTTTGTCAGCTTTCTTCTTGAATTTGAGGTTTTCTAAAATTATATACTATAACTTTTAATATAATATTATTTATATAAAACTTTTAATATAAAATAAAACTTTAAATTAAAGTTTTAATATAAAAGTTAAGTATGTACTATGGACTCTTCAACAGAAATTAAAGAAATTTAATAAACTTCAAGAAAGCAATGAAAGAAAACTGGCCGATATCAAAACAAATAGAAAATATATTCTATAAGGATTATTCACAATTATAATACTTATTAATACGTTTTCACTAAATATTATATATATATATATATATATATTACACATACATATCTCAAATTACACATACACACATATTAAAATGACAAATTCAATATAGGTTGTTTTACTATAATTTTACATTATTTAGAATTGCTTTATTAATATACTGATGTAAGGATTTGAATGTTGATCTCTTTAAAAACCTTCTTTCTTAGCTGTTGACGCTTAGATTGACATTACAGCGAAATAGCCTTAGTAGGATTTCACTTTGAGCGAAATACGAGTATAACATCTCATTGATTTTAAACTAGAAGATTGTCATTAAAGCCATAAACTAGTTTAAAACAATTTACTACTATAAAAAGAAAAGTAATTGCTTATCTATATATTTTTTCCCCTTCCATATTTTTTTATATTCTAATAATGAAATCAATGAATTTTATTTCTTAATTACAAGTTTTGATGAATTGCATTTATTAAACACTAAGGAAACTGAAAAATTGGGAGGGGAAACGATTTGAAAATGAAGCCAGTTAATAACTTCAAAAGAATAAAACTTAATGTTAAATATAATAACTTCAAAAGAATGTTAAAGCACATGTTTCAAGTGTAAAATGTGATTCGTGTAAATTTCAACATCTGATCAACTGGGGGGGGGGGGAGGCTACAAAGCAAACTTTTTAAAAATGTTTCTATCTATGATATGTAGTATTCTAAATAAATTCGTAAAAAAAATATTAACATCAAGTTACTTAACCAATACCGGTACCGCATGATTAAAAAAAAAATATAATTTTTATTTCAATATTTTTTTAATTAATCAATTAAGTCTTTGTGAATTAGATAGATTTGATTGAACTTCACATCGATTGAATACACTATCTTTCGTATAAAAATTAAAGTAGAAGAACAAGTTGCAGTTTTTTGTTATTTTTACTGAAGATGACCTCAGTTTGTGCTATTCTGCATTTTTGATGTCGCTGTGTACTGATCTTTTAAAAGTTTAACAACAAACAATTTGAAAAAAGTTGTAAGTACTCGGTGTTGGTTTTGCCACCCAACAGGTATATCAATATGTCAGCACCGATGGTGGCAATGCGGGGGAAGCACAATGACAGAAATCAAAGAGTTTGGGGCGCTCAGCGTTGCCGACGTGGTTGAAGCGATTCACACTGGGATGGTTGAGTCGACGTCTGTGGCAGAGCGATTGAATAAGTTATTGTATCCGCGGGGCATACACACTTTCAACACGAATTGGATGAAAAAGAAAAGAGGGTGAGAGGAAGGAAAAGAAAGAACGTAAAGAACATGAATTGAATGAAATTACGATGATATTCTTTAGGTTTTTCTTAAAAGCATTATCATACATCTCTAAAGTTAACCAAAAAGAAAAAAAGATGATTCGATAATTGTCTCAGTTTTCAAAGTGGATTATATTCAAATATTCGCTGAAATTTATAAATTTTGAATAAAGGAAGTTAGCTTTATCATTTATATACTCAATTAAACCTGTGTATAAATATCAACATTGAAACGTATTTACTTAACAGCAAACATCTGAGCTGTTATTCACTTGTTTACTTGAGAATCAATCTCCTTCAACGTACACTGCTTCAGTTTAAGATACAAAACAACAAAACACGTTTGGAATAAGATAAAAATTCTTCCATGGAAAAAAAAAATATATCCCACAATTTTATTCAATTCACAAATTACCAGTTATATGATGTATCTGAGTATTTAGTCGTATTCAATAGATAATGACTGAAAAATATAAATCATCTATTTGCAATTTTGGCTACGAAAATAGCCAGTAGATTACCATCATCAGCACGTACATTATTATTGCATCAATCTGTAAAATGTGTATAATTTTTATTTTTCTGTATTATTAAATGCAATGAATAGCAATATTTAAATGTTTTACAACTTTAATTTTTTCCCTTTTTGTAACCTTCATCCCTTACACTTTATGTGCCTGCTAACATGAAACAAGAGTTGTTTTATGTCAGCAATACATAACAAATGAAACAGGTCTATCCTTTCTCAACTCAAGATAAAACTACCGATTTAACGGTAAAATCAATGAATATGGGCCTGATGAACATGGTCCATTCACCATTTAATGACATCCATTCAGCAAGAACTATACCATTGAACATAGAAACAGCTTTGTGCATTTGTGGCTGTGATTTTGGGTGAATCGAATGAAGAGAAAACTGCAGGGAAATTTGGAAAATAGAACCAAGTATTCAAATTTTTAACATTTGCATTTAAAGTTTGTTCATTTTGCTGCGATGCAGAGTTTCCAATAATCAAACATAAATAAATAATTATTCTTTCAATAAAATATTTTAGTTATGACTTCTATTTAATCTCGTCTTTCTCATTTTTAATTTTTCCTTTATTTTTTATAATGATATCTTAGACAATACCAAGGCTGCTTCGTAGGAAGGAACTTGACTGTGGGCGGAGAAGCTATTTTCGATCCCAACTATTGTTCAATAAGGATTTTTTTCTTCGGTAATTTGTCTTCTACAGTTCACCCTTCAATGTCTAAAATGGATACCGGCGTTCTTTCCCGGCGGATAAAGACTGATCACCCGACCCTAAATGAGTACCGTGGCAACACCGTACCTATGCAAACTTTTGGACTTCGTTGGGGCACTTTTTTACGTTTAATTTTTTTTTTAATTTTAGATAAATTGGTTATTTTTACATTTTAATACTTTTTTGTAGGATCTGGAAAGAATTATTACAGAAATAGAATGTGAACAGCGTTGGCATACCGAGGGGAGGGAGGGTCTATAACGGAAGAAATGTAGCATGTTGGATCTGTTTTCTTGATTGGAAAGCCATTACTTTGTTTATAAACTTCTACCACTACATGGAAAAGGATAACATCTTGTTTGTTTTTGGTTTGTTTTTTGAATTGATTGAACGGTTAAGACCATCAAAACACATCCCATTTCAAATCCTTATGTCTCTGATAAACAGTCATTTGTCACTGTTTTCTCCTGCATCATATTGATATTTATATCTTGTAATAATAATCTACAAGGTGGCCATAAAATAACTGCAGATGCCTCCAAACAGGGAAAGTTATTTTAAGGCCACCTTGTACTATAGACGGTGAAGTCACTGCAAAATTTCGAAGATTTCCTAGAATAGTAGAGGACGAAACTGATTGGAATTTAGGTTTCTCGAGTTACTGCCAGTTTTCTCTGCATCATATAACGAATCTTTACATTTGATTGAATTATCCCCTTCTCTTTGAAAAACAAACAAATTGAAGGCTCGATAATTAAGGCACCAAATATATTTCCATAAAATAAACTTTCTACTAAATAACTATGATTTATAAGTCTTAAATAGAAACTTGACTATAATTACAACGAAACTGAGAAAAGATTGTCAAATTGTAGGAATAACGAAGATATTCAAAATGAACTGAAATTAATTTGTCTGTGAAATATAACAATGATGAATGATGTTGATGAAATCAATCATTAAAAAGGGAGGATGACAAAAAATGTAGTCGAAATGAGAAATATAAAGTAGTCTTCAAATATTAAAGCAGTGGAAATTGTAATTAAAAATATTTACGTGTCGTTATACACTATCAATATAAACCAATGCTTCGACACTTCGTCACATAAACAGCGTTAAAATGTCTCAAAATATTAAAAATATTTGAAAAAACACTAAAAATACTTCAAAACATCCTTAAAACATATTATTGCACGACGTACGTTTCGATACCTCCAGTTACAGGTATCTTTCTCAAATGCATATAAAAAATTACCCCCCTACCGTTAGAGCTCTTCCCCCGTCGGGAGTCGTCGTAAAAATGACCGTAAGACACGAGAACCGGAAGTTGCACAGTAACGTTCCCTATCGTTTAAAACGCGAATCAGTGAATATGAGTAAAGCGCTCCACGTATTAGAAACGGAGCTACCTTTAAGTTGAGAGCCAATGGGTTTATAATAGGATCAAAGGCCATACTATAAAATGTTTTGGGTAGATAAATCATTATTATAGCAACCATTCTTTCTCAGTCTTTCTCTCCGTCTGTCCTTATTTCCGTTGGAAAGCACAATAGACGAACGGACGCGGTGCTCTGTTTCCCTGCCACCCACACTCAGCACATAACATAATGTTTGGAAAGTAGGAAAAGCTATGTAAAGGAAGAGTCCCCACATCCTTTAAACATTCCAGAATAACATTTCAGTAAGATACTGTACCTAGGCCACCAATTTCTATTACGAGTTTTTAGTCATTCACAGCCCACTAACATCATAAATAATAATTCTGAATTTCAAGTTTTTTCGTTAGTAGAGGTATTTATTTGAGGATTGTAAATTATTTCGTAATTGCACGAACATCCGATAAGTAATACTCATCTGAAACAACAAAAGAATTCTGTTTGGTTTTTATTATTGAATAATTTTCCAAATTTAACAGGAAACTTTCCGATCTCCAAATATTTTTGGGATTTTATTGAGCTGTGTTAGGGAAGGGATTTGTGAAAGGCGATTTGGATTCCAGATAATGGGAAAATATAGAATAAAGTTTAAAGCGAAATCTGGTTTGCAATTCAGTTAAATTTTCCAAATCAAACGAATGACTATAAAATAAGAAGGTGACAAATGAATACAGGAAGAAAGAATACTGTTTTGAAATGCATTTTTCCAAAACAAGAGTATTTTCTGAAATGATTAGCACTTTTAGGTCAAAAAGTAAGGAGTGCTCCTAACAGCAACAAATTACAGCAATTCCGTGTGAAGCCCTGAAAGAAATGGATCTTTTACGAAGATTGTGAAGCTAAAACTAAGATGTTAATGTCATGAATTGAAATGAGCAGGTTTTCTGTAATTTATAAATAGAAAGAAGGAAAAAAGAAATTGGTATCAGCTTCTAGAAGGAACTGAATGTTCGAGGGGTGATAAGTGGAGTTTTCCTGAACGAATGGTTACGTTTTTATTGATCTAATTCGAAGCATATGTGAAACTCAACTTAAAGCCTTCAATTCGTCTTTTCTTTAAGACGTCAATTTATTTGGAATAAACCGTATCTTAGAGTGCTCTTTTGTAGCTGCTGTTTCTCCTTCAATCTTCAATTCACAATGAAGGTTTTCGACAGTACCAAAACTAGAATATCTCTTGACTGTTCTAACGTGCAGATGATTAATTTCGAATGAATTTTTTTGTCTATTTTGTTCTACAATAAAAATACAAAAGTAAGGCAAATTAAGTTTTTAGATTTTTAAATATACGACTTTCTGCCTTGTAATAAGTTTTTATTGCTTTCCAGTGAAGTCTGTTATATGTTAATGTATTTCTGCGATATAATTTCCACATGGTTATTTTAGGCTTTTTATTTAAAAGTTTAGTTAAGTTATTTAGACCTGATTTGTCTTAGATAGAAAAACAGTAAGTGCTCCGATAATGTATATCTGATAAATCAAATTCTAAATTAGTAATAAAACTTTAACGTGCAGTTTTTTTTTTTCTTGAAGAAGTGACACAAGACATGCAAATAAATAAAAAATTATAACTTTCTATTAACATTAAAGATACACAATTAATTTCGGTATCATCTTTCTGCCTTCTTCGAGTGTAAATACAAAAAGGAAAGGTTGCAACATATATACATTCAATTTGAAATAAATTATGCAAAAAGTGACGAAACGAGCCAGTCAGGACAACAGGTTAACACAAATCTGCTTCGTTAGAAAGTTATCATTTTTTATTTATGGGCGTGTCTTATGTCACTTACTATATCAACATCTTAAGTTATTTGAAATTCATTTTAAGAATGAAATTACATGTAATTTTTTGAAAACTGAAGCATTTCAATACAATATTATTGAATTACCATCCTTGTAACTTTTATTGTTATTTATGTTTTCCTTCCTTTCATCGACTTTGGCCAACTATGGAGTACGGGCTAGCCCTACCTGACTACGTCAGGGTGAGGCTAGGAAATTCCAGAAGGGGGACGAGATTCACATCCTGTCCAGAAATAACACTGAAGTAGTAAGTCCCAGGGGAGAAACGAACGAAACACAGAAAAAGAAAGAAGAAACATCCATGCTCTCGACCGGGATTTGAACCCGGGTACCGGCACACAGGTCGCACGGCAGACCGACGCCTGAGACCGCACGACCACGCCACACAAATAATGCACGGCCACGGCATTATTTTTATTATATATTAAAAACCGCCTTTAAGAAAAAGTGCTATCATATTAATTTATCTTAAACAGTTCCGCATTTCTTTGGAATATCAAACCTCACATAATTTTGAATTCACATTACAGAGCAAATTTTAGAACTATTTAATTAATCCTAATTTTGCAATACTGACTTTGGTGACAACTGAAATCAGATAGTACTAAAAGAATACTTTGCGATGGTGCTTTATTCCATGAAGAATGGAAATGCTACAACTTTGTTCTTTTAAGTTGACAATTTCTTTTACCAGACGTCGCCTCAAAAACAAACTTTTTTGTACGTTGTCATTTTTTTGTCAAACAAATAGCAATTCCTTAAAAAAAAACAAAAAAAAACAACAACTTGACAGGAAAAGACAGCGGAATTCAAAATTAAATCGTTCACCTGCTCTACCTATTATGTAACATATAAAGCAAACACAACACTCAGTAATATCAGTAATCATTTTTTTAGTTATCGTTAATATTATGTAAGCGTAATGTTACATTATGTAATTTTATTTTAGTTGTATTGCATACAAATAGAAGTTAGCGAACTATTAATACATGTTAAAAATTGAAGTTTTTAAAATTTAACAAAACGATTTTGTTACTATAGAAATCGTCATTTTATTTTAAGGAAACAAATTATATAATTGTGTAACAAATATTTTAAAATCAAATGAAATTGCGTTAATGAATGATAATTACTCTTACAATCTTAGCAATAACTGAAAGACTCTGAAAGTTATTTTTTTTTGGTTAACGTTAAGATTAAAAAGATTGGTAGAAAATTAATATGTAACAACCTTTTTTTTTTAAATTCAGGACAAGAAAGAAGATTGATTTTTGTGATCTGTAAATGGTTAGCAGTGCATTTCTTTTAAATTTGCATAATCAAAGTTTGTTGTGCTTCTCTAGGATCCAATGATAACAAGCATCAGCAATTCGCTTTTACAGATTAACATCTGCAACGAATCTTATTTTTATAGAGTTATGGAGATGGAAGTGATATCCTCATCAAGTTCATTCAATTTGTTATATTCTTCATTGTAGTTAGTCAGTTCGGTCAGCGGCCAACTAAAACTGAAGTGTCTGAACCGGAATTCGGATGTTTTCTCAAATCTCCAGGCCTTGGGAAATCCAACGATGTACGACTCATGGGACTCCGAGTGAAGGTTTGGATTATGAAGGGCGTTACATGTTCACACAGTGACACGGGAACCTCAACAGCTCCCCTTTTCGTACTGCGTGGGGATCACTAAAAGTGATATCATCATTCACCCTCTTTTTCAGATGATAACTAGGCTGAACAATTTGTATAATTGAAAATCTCTAAAGTTTGGAAAATCCTCCAAAAAACTCAATTAGTAAATTTGAAAGTTTTGTCAGTCGGACAGAGTTCCTTAAATTCATAACATAAAATTCAACCTTTATTTCGATTAACGCGGAAATCTATAATATCTAGATAAAATAGTATCATTCAATTAACCAAAACTTAATTTCGAACTTGTGTCTAAATTATTTGTGTAATTCCAACCAATAAGTACATAAGTATAAAAGAATTTGATCTTTTTTAATTTTTAAGATTATTTGATTTTAAAACACGAAGATTTAAATCAGAATATAAAAGATAAGCTAAAAAAAATCACATTTTTTAATCAAAGCTGAGTGAAGATGATTTAATCCAAATTAAAACGTAACTTTCCAAATTAAAAGATACGAGATGATTTAAAACGTGAAATCGAATTGAAAATTCTGTATTTCAACACGATGTTAACACCATTGCGACTTTCCTTTTACAGCGAAACTTAAGTCGTGAAAAGCCAGAAATCAATATTTGGTTGTTCATCCAAAGGCAAAAAACGAGGAAAAAAAATTGTTTTTTGAGAGACACAACAATTTGATAGACCGTAGATGAAACTGTGGCCTGTCTGGTGAAAGTGTTTGTCAGAGGTGTTTTATTTCTCCTTCAGTTGTATTTGGAAAAGAGCCAACGAGTGGAGAAGAGGGGGGGAAATCTGTGAAGGAGGGGGAGTAATGGGAAGATGTGGACAAGACAGACTTCTATTCCTTGCACTTTTTTTTTCCCTTCCGGTTCGTTCTCCAGAAGCATGGTTGTGCAATCTTTTGGCCATGAATACGTGATGCTGGACTTGTTTTTTAAGTCGCTTCAATATCGCCAATAAATCGTTGCTAGAATGATTGGCGAATTTCGTGGAGGCGTTACAATCCTGATCGATTACTCCAGACCCCTCCCGCTCTTTCACCCACCCTAAAAACCGACAGGCGCCATTCAGGGACAAAAAATAAGGGTTTGGTGTACTGCCTTCAATACAAGCAAATCTTTTATATGAAATGGAAAAATGAAGAATTCATTACAATAGGGGGAAAATGCATAAGAAAGACACTTTTACAGAGAAATAAGAAACAAAACTAGAAGCAAATAATAGAACATAATAGAAATAAAATTTACTTCATAGAAGAGATTAACTTTTAAAATATGCTAATACTGATTAAAAAACTTATATATGTAAAATAATTTAACGAAATACTTTTAAAACAAGAAAGCTTTATTAAAATATGCAATAAACAAGATGTAGTTGCTGTGCCAACTTCCGAATTTCAATGTAAGATCATGGTTCAAGGAATTTCAACATTACAGTGCTACATATTTTGAGTCTTTGACTCAAAGGCACAGGGTCTCATTAGATTTCTGTCTCAACTTATCAACCTAGTTTAATAGTAGATATCTCAATTTAAGCAAATTTCAAATACAGATTTTTCAATTCATCAATATACAGTTTTCTTCCAACAATTTTGTCTCAGCCTGACTGTTTCATTCAAGTTTCTTCTGTATGATGATGACAGATCTCAAATATCGCAAACCTTTCGTATGTGAATGAATCTTTTTCCGTCAGCTGATTGTTACTGAATACTTATTTTTTTTGTAAGGTAAAAAAAACAAAAAACAAACTTGCATATTTGATTCAGGGAATTTTCAAATCATGACGATAAAAATAGAAACAAGATATCTTCTTTATTTCAACGGTTTTAAACCGAGCAAAGTAAATCTTTTTAAGGAACGTAAATACCTCGCGTTTTCTTTTGGAATGAATTTACTTTGCGGTAATACATTGAAATCTCCAACGACACCAAGCTACAGAAAAACAAAAGAAAAACACATTTCATGTTTTGCTAAAGACACTGAAGAAGTATAACAATTTTAATATGAGGATTTCCCAACCCAACACATTAATTTTAACCGGTCACTTAATTTCCAAAGGAAATAAATAAACCAATTACACATGACGTCAGAATCGCAACAACTAATTTGAAGTTACCATAATCCTAATGGTCAGTAATCTTAGTCTTATTTAGCATAAAAGATATTATCCATTCAAAAAGATACTCCTTCTAAATACCTATGTATATACGCACAGAAACACTATATATGTATGTATGCAGGGTGTACCTGAAATGTGCTGCCAAACTTTAAGATTGTATTCAATCATGCAAAACAACGAATAAATGTCATATAAACATTTGCGTTATTTCCAAGATATGAACGATGAAACGATACAGAGGTGTTGGCCTTTACATCGTATCGTATGTCATTAAATTGCTCCTCAGTCATTAAATTGCTCGTTCCCCTGATTTCAACCCTCTTATGGGGCTATCTTAAAGCATTAGTGTACACCACACCGGTTCCTGACGCCCACGCACTGCATGATCGCATAGAGGATGGGTGCAACACAATTCGACGTGCACCTTCAACCGTGTTCGGCAGTCGATGGAAGGACGTTGTGTTGTGTGCATTGTGGCCGCTGGAGGATATTTTGAGCACTTTCTGTGAAACTGAGCGACTGTACGGCCTACACCTTTGTATTGTTGCATCGTTCATATCTTAGAAATAAAGCATTTCCATACCCATGTTTATATGACATTTATTCGTTGTTTTGCGTGATTGAATACAACCTTTAAGTTTAGCAGCACATTTCAGATCCATCCTATATATATCTACGAAGAATTGCGTTAAACAAACATCCGTCCTCATGTCTGTTTTAATTGGGGTGATCCAAATTGCACTGGATTACCAAATTCTATAATTCATTTTACTACTAAAGAATAACATCGTAAACTGAATAAGAATTAACGTTATTAGTGCAAAAGAAAATAATTACAGATGCAGCTAAATATATTAATTAAATGAAAAAATAATAAATAATAAATATTAGAGGGTGTAAATAAATAGATACTTGCAGAAGAGCGCTTGGAAATAAGTGTCTGCCAGACTATTGTTTGAAGATTGACTGAGTTTCCCGCCAAAGAAGACTTCTTTCTTTATTACTTCTGTTAATGGTGTTTTAGGGAACCCTTAGTAAACAAAACCAGTCATGCCTTCATCTAATAGTTTCGAATTCCACATTGCATCTAATTGGGTCTTACAGAAGGAAACTTTTAGTAGAGATGTTAAACCTTCAAACAATAGTCTGGCGGAACCCATTCCGAACGCTCTTCCGCAAGTTAGTGTATTTCAAATGTTCTGTATAAAAAAAATCAATATTTTTGTTTCCATATAGAAATTTAGCAATAAATAAATAAAAATGTATTATGGTGATACAAAGTATTAAAAAAATTTTTTAAAAAATCCCTTTCTTTATTACTATAGAGAAGTAATATAAAGTAATAACATCCTATATAATAAAGTTCTTCCATTCTCCTCCAAATAACTTTTGCCATTAATTGTTTTGTAATTAAATTTTTAATCTCTCATCTAAAATCTTTAATGAAAAGGTAATTAACAGTGGTTTCCTTTCAATTCAGCGTCTGATCGAATTCAATTAATTTTCTAATTTTCAATTAAACTTGATCAGACATTTTTCTCGCACTTTAAGATAATTAAACTTATTTACATCAACTGCAACTACATAAATGTATCTATTAGTAAAGGTAAAAATAGTTGATTCGAATGGCACTGCAGCATTGTTTAATTGTCGATATTTGTAACTTTTCTCTTTTGTTTTGTTTCTCATAGATAGATTCGATCTGTCGCTTATCACTTTCCTGGGAATCTCGCACTTTCTCTATGACAGATTGGAAAACAGATAAGATAAAAACTTGTTGTGCATAGAGTGCTGAACTTCAGATTAGACCAGCTTCACTTTCAACTTTTATTTTGAAAGTGTTGTAAAGGATTCGCATTCTAAGATGAATATTTTCATTCCAGTGGTTACAGAAAAATGTATCTTGTAAACTTTCCAGCAACATAAAGATCAATGTTGAAGCAACTAAATCATCATTACAATTCCAGTCATCAAT
>JAFIDM010000005.1:39892533-39929334 GCA_023159025.1 Thereuonema tuberculata | reverse complement strand
AATCATCATTACAATTCCAGTCATCAATGTTGAAGCAACTAAATCATTATTATAATTTCAGTCAAGTAATTGAGAATAAATTGAACATATTTAAATAAACAGTAAACGACTATAGGATTTGTCCAACAGTATTCCTAAATGGTGTAAAGTTCAACATTTATTTATCTCCTTTAATTAATTTAAACTATCCTTTTCCGGTTAAGATCATCTTCCAGTAATCAGCATAGAACATAAGACAAAGAAAACGGAAATCACAGTCTTCTAAGACAAATATTCACAACAAAAAAACGCTAATGTATAAGAGCTGAGAGAACAAACTGTTTTAATTTTGGTGAAGGAAATTAAAAAAAAGAAAACGCAATAATGTTAAACTTTTAATTAAAATCAGTACAATTTTATACGTATATTAAACCACTGCAAAAGTGAGGGAGTTGAACAAACTGAGCAGGCAACAAGGTAGTTTGAAATAAAAACAAACCCGAAAACAATTTTGCTTTTAAAATTATCAAATAATTACATTATAAAGTTTTTATTATTGGCCTAATTTACAAAAATTTCTTCTTTAATAACTATCGAAGTTCAAAAGAAAACAAAACATTATCTTAAAGATGACAGAATTCGAATTTTTTATTATCCTATTTTTATTTTTTTCTTTGTAACGTCAAATGGCTACTAAAGAAGACAACTTTTGAAAATGACGATAACTTCATTTTTTCATTATTTCATTTTTTTTAGGTCTGCAAAAATAAAAAAATCGAAATCTAAATGATTTTAGCGTTGTGCAATTTCCATTCTCGTCATCAAGAATTTAGACTATTTTCAAATATCAAATAACATAGGAAAAAGAAACTGAGAATTTGATCAAAATCCTATTTTCAGAAAATGAACAAAATATTTGGTAATTCATTTTGCATTACCAATACTTTTTTCCATAAATCGTTATATTTATAAAGTTTTTATTAACTTGAATTAATAATGTTATTTACACAATATCTAGCAGTAATATTGATTATAGTGTATATCATTATTTTGTAGGAAATATCGTGAATTTTAAATTTCACTCATGGAGATATTTTATTCTTTTTGTCTAGAAAGTGCAATGATAATGAAATTACAAAAATTGTATCTTTCTCAATACAGAATTGTATAATCGATAATGCATTCGTCAAGTTTATTCAAGTTTTCTTTTCTCCCTTTAAATAATACTTTTACTTCAAATAGTCTTATTTTTTTTTTATAAAGCATTATTTAACAAATGCATTTCATATATTGATACAAAAAATTAAAATGTGAAGTAGGCTGTGATCAATCATTTTATCATTGAGCCACGATTTACAAATATTTATGATTTATTTTATAGTATTTGTTGAATTACAAAAACTAAATAAAAATGCTAAATCAATTTTCAGATGTTCTTAATTTTTTTTCTTTTTGTGCTGAATCCAACAATTATTGTGGCTTCTCTGCTAAGATCTATGCTACGCAGAGAAGACGCCAAAGGGGTCTAATTTAAGCATGACAGCCTTACCAACACCAAGAAATAACGCTTCAGGCATCAAAAAATAGTTTTTTTTTATTCCAGTTAATGAATCGTTTATTTAAAGTTTTAACCTATAAAAAGGGGATTTTAAGAAATTCTGTGTACAATTTCCTTGTAAGTTGTCGTCCGCTTGCCGAAATGTAAAGTGTAAAAAAGTTACTAACTTCCAAAAATCTTTAAAGTTTCCTAAGATGTTCTTTTTAAAGAGATTTTCCGGGGCAATTCCCCTACTCATTGTTTAACAACTGGAATTAGAGAAATAAAAACATTCAAATAACACGAAAAACTTAAAAATAATTTCTTTTAAAACATTATTCTTTGAACATTTTCTGAAAAGCTCACAGCCTTTAATTGTTACAAACTAAATATTTCATACGAATATTTTATATTTCTACAGCATTTCTTCTAGAGAATCGAAAGCAATGACATTTTCCTGATACAGACTACAAGAGAAAGTTAAAAATTTGACTTGGGCAGAAACTAAATTCGTCAAGAATTAAGCAATTTCTTTTCTGAATTTCAAAAAATGGGCATCCATGGTTTACCTTTAAAGTTCCAATATGGTTTGCTTCAAACATGAGATAAGCTCTTGCCATATATAAATTGTAGGATATCTCTTTTTCATTTTATAACGAATGCCTTCAATCTTAAACAGAGCACTAGTCTTCTGCATTGTTTCACCAACCTTTCTGTCAACTGATATTGAAGAGAAATTGCATTTTGTAAATTTTTTTTAATTTTAAGTACGAATATTAGAATATCTTTTTTGCTTTTTTCTAGCAACAGTATTTTGAATGTAATGAATAATCCATAAATAACAGTGAAGATATGCTTCACATTTACTAGGTTTTACGGAGAGGCTCTTCAAGTTATTAAATTCGAGTATTACTATAATGTGCAGAATAAGTTTTAAATATTTTTCAATTATGATTTTCAAGTTGCGGTCCACCTGGTATGGAAGCTTCATTAGCTACCCGGAAGCTTTAATTATTTTTCTAATTTTTTTTTCTTTATGAAAAACGAATACCTTAGAAAGTATTCTCAAAGCTCAGACAGCAGAGCTAAATGTGACTTCAGTGGTAATAAAAAGACAGTGACAGATCATTTTCTGAGATTTTTAATGATCATAGTATCCTAAGACTAATTCTGATAAAATCAATTCTGACAAACAATGTTGCTTCCAATTACTTTGAAGTTATCGTGTTTTCAATGATTAGATTTTCGTGTGATGTAACATTTACAATTCGAATATATATTAGAATATATATCTAAATAGAATTTAATTTAATAATCCACTAAACTGTGAATACGAAATATGACGTTCTGTACTGTTCCATCAAGTAAATTATATGACAGACATTAAATAATATTCGGAAATCGAACATTCTGTGAAAATTAAAAAAAAATAGACCTCAATGAAAAATTATTTGATTATTACGAAAACAAAAACAAAAAAAATTACTAAAAACTTATTCTATGAATGCATAATATATCAAAGGAAATCGTGAAAAGCGAATGAGAAAATGAGTTCTATTTTTATGTTAAATTAAAATTTGTTATTTTTGATGCTCGAAACCCCAAAAATTTCACACTCCTTTATTTTTTAGTCTAGTATTTTCTCTTTCCCTGATTTCGAGATCTTACTCTAAACAATTAAAAGTGTTACGTAATTAAAATTCTTCATCTCCTTCGCGGAGCCAACACTGTCACATGACCTCGCATAACTACTTCATTTTAATTTACCTAACGAACGATAAAATATTAACGATAGAAATCTACTGAACTTTCAAGAATAAACCAGTGCTTATCAAAAACCAAATTTAAACTAACTCAAGCATCTGCAGTGACAGGCTGTTAAAATTGCTTTAATAATACTTCGAATGAAAGATTCTGGGTATTTATTCACGAAAATATCAGCCACACTCGGTGAGTTTTGAGAAATTTAAAATGAGGAGAATTTAGAAATATAGAACTGAAAAAATAAAAAGTATCTAACTTACAATATAGAAAATTTAAAGAATTTAAAATTAAAAATTTAAACATGAATGATTACAATATAGAAAACACAGGAAACACAAGTTCTTAACTAAACATCGCTATATTTAACAGAAAGCTGCTTTTTCTGCTTCTTCAGGCTTAATTACAAAACAAAATAGAAACAAACATAGAATAATTTAAACAAACATAGACAGACAATGTTTATAATGTTTTTCTGAAGAAGAGAAAAGCAGCTTTCTGCGAAATATAGCGATATTTAGTGAAGAACTTGTGTTTCCTCTGTTTTCTATATTATAAATATCTATTATTTTTTTTCTGAGAATCTTTTTTTTTTACTAGATACGCAGATATTTCAGATTAAAATATGCTTCGGATTTCATATTTATAGAGGATTTTTAAAAGTTGTTAATCCAATTTCTTAATACAAATGTGACTTCGCCAGACTTTCGACTGAAATAAAGAATTAACAAAATTCTGTTTATATATAAAAGAAAAACAAACACAAGATATAAAAATTTAGAAGTTAAATAGCGTTTCAATGAAAGTTTTCCTTTCTCTTGTTGACTTTCATCTGTACCGTAGACATCTCTTGGACTTTCTATTTTTCGAAGTATTGCAATGTTTCTTTATCTTCGTCTCGATCCAGCAGACATTCAAGGTCGTGCCCTGATTGTCTGCCTGTAGTCAACTGGAGATCTAAGAAGCGAAATGAATAAATGATGGAGGCTCTATTACACTGCACTGTTGTTTTCTTGCCATTCCTGTTTGACTTCTCGCTCGAGATTTCATTCGTTGAAGCGTAAGAACCGTTGTTCTCAAAGCCAAATTTATTTCCAAGGAAACATTGGGAAATTTAAATGCGACAAATCTTTTCTTGGTTTGGTTTCTAGCTTTCTAAACTAATGATTTTATGATTAAAAAAAGTCTAAAGTATAAAAGAGAATGTTATAAAGAGCACTTGTTTCAACTTCGATAAATAAGTCGAGAAAATTAAGAGTAGATCATCTGTCAAATAACTTGTTTAATTCAAAATAAAAAAATATTTAAAATCTATGCCATTTTTTTAAAAATTTGTCTTCTTACAGTTTCACAATACGTTTCAAGAAATATGCGATCATAAAACTTTACGTAGTGTAAAGTTATTTAGATTAAAATAACACACAAGACAAGAACATTTAAAAAGATTATAAAAAAATTATAAAAAGATACTTAAAAATTTCAGGAGCCTTTCGGGTTCCTTTGCGGAAAACCCCTCTTCAACACACAATTACTCATGAAAGGTTCACTTATATACATTGGGATGAGAAATAACAACCAATAAAAATAATGATATTGTAATTAAATATTCAGTCTCTAATTGGTGCATCGTCAGAGACTACGTCATAAGGTAAAAATTACTCAACTTCTGGAAGTTACGTCAAATTTATAATTTTTTTTTATAATTTTTTTAAATGTTCTCGTCTTGTGTGTTGTTATTTTAAAATAAATTGCTTAAATTCACACACATAAAAATAGTTTTAATAGTGTAAAGTTAGGCTATTTCTCCAGATAAAAAAGGCCATTCACACAAAATTTGTTAAAAAGTTAACTACGAATAAAAAATGCAGATGTTTCGATTTGCTACCAGATACAAATCGAAACGTCTGCATTTTTTATTCGTTGTTAACTTTTTAACAAATTTTGTGTCTGGCCTTTTTTATCTGGAGAAATTCCACAAACGCATGTAAAAGATCAACTGAACTTAGGCTATTTCATTTTGATAAAAATGCGAGTAGGGCTAGAGTCATTGGAGTCATTGGTGGAAATTTTTGTCTGATTTATTTGAAGAGAAGACAACGCCGATTTTGTGTGTTCAAGAGGCCAGAACTTCCCTACATATCCCTGTTTCAGTGTAATCTTTCTAGCATTGAATAACAAATCAATTCACAAGTAAACGCCAAACCAAGCGACCCGTGTAATTTGCACTCTGTCAAACCCGTGCGTTGGTAAAAGTGACATTGCCATTGATTGGTGGGCAAAACTCATTTATTCAAGCTATTATAATATATTCAAGGGTCAAAGCACAATTTCAAGCGATGCGTCCGTGAGTTTATTTAGTAAGTTTAGTGCTTTTTTGCACTCCTCTGAGGAACAGATCACATTTGATCAAGAGAAAACATATTCGGTTTTCAGAATACTCGATTCAGTATAGATAAGCTCAGTTGACACCAATTTTGTCAATTAACACAATTTTCCGAAAGCTCAATGGTCACCTGAAAAAGAAAAGGGCCTGAACCGGAAATTGGATTTTTTCTCCCAGCCTCCAGGCCACAGGGAGTCCAACGAGTCTGACTCATGGGGTTCGACTTCCCGTTTGACTGTTGAATGCTTTTCATACGCATACTCTCGCGCACACACATTCGGGAATCCTAATCGCTGCTCCCTAAGTTGCAGCTAAAAAAAATAAACTAAGTTGAGATCTCACAAAATTGATTAATTTTTAATTTTTATTTATTTATTTACTTTTTTACTTTTTTACATTAAAAATTATAATGTAATTTTTATACCTTGAAAAGTTCCAAAATTACATTTCTTAGTTATAATAATATGGACTTACAAATTAAAGTTTAGTTAATAGGATTTTTTAAAATAGTGCAGTTTTGAAATTTAAACTTTTGAAATTTCTGAAAAATAAAAATATTAAGTTTCAAATGGAAAAACCTTTTTTTTTCTGTCCCCGTGTATGTTTCCTTGGAGATACAAGGAACCAGACACTAAAAGAAATACGCTATTGACTTGAAAGCACTCACTTTTAAAAGCAAGTTGACATTTCCAAGTAGCTACAGAACGAAAAACGAAGGATCTCGCCTGTTCCATTTGTTTATTACTAAAAGATCTAAAGGAAAAAGCCGATAATTTGTTTTTTTCTCAGTAATTTACTAAAGTAACCTAAGTAAGTAATGTATATTGAGCTAAAAGCATTAAATTCACGTAAGGAAAAAAAAAACATTAATAAAGGAATTAATTCACTAAAACTTAATGGTAAGTGAAGGTTCCTAGTTCATTTATCAGTTTTACCAGAAAATTTATTCCCAACAAAATTATAGTAATATATTTAAAAGTTAAAACTATGAACTCTTCCCATTTATGTGCAATTTGCAATTGTTTATCTGTAGGTCTTAAAACTGGATATTCATTTATTTTGTTTCTTCAGCTTCTAGTTTCGTATTTTTTTTTTCTTTAAGTCATGCGAAACTATTATTTTCACTTTCTTATACTTTTAACTTTTGAGTATTGCATTTGGTAAAAAAAAAAATCAAGTTGTAAATAAAATGAGCTACATCATCTTTAAATTTCGTTTTTTGAATAATTATAAGTTTTGCCTTAGATGGAAGAAAATACAGATTTTTTTTTTTTTTTTTTTTTTTTTATGATACCACGAGAGCTATGATAGAAAGAAATTTTGATCCTTTCAACGTTTTACACAATCCATTACAACACTATTCAAGGAAAACAAGGGAATTTGGTTTTAATTATTTCTTCCCCAGTGTTAAATGACAGCTGAAAATATCTAGCTTCTGAAGAATTTTCACTTCTTCAACAGTGCATTTAATCCATAACTCCTTACATGCTTTCATAAATGATATTCACATATTTCGGCTGCATCTAGTTGCCAATCTTCTTCAGGTTTAATAGTAAATATAATTTACATGACCGAATTTTACAACAAGAGAATTTACAATAAATAAACTAACAACTACCGTCGAAATGAGATGAGTGATATTGAACTGTTTTTAATCTTACATGAAAAATGTATGGTTCATGTGATACTACAAGAAATTTTTAATACAAATTTATGAACATATTCATCATTTGTACTAAACTATTATGATATTAAGATATTATGTATATAAATGTAAGATATTATGTACATAAATATTAGTACACCTTTGGATTAAATATTTTACCCTATAATTAGAAACATGGATTTCCTCAAATATTTAATTAGCATTTTTAAAAAAAAGAATAGTTTTTCAAAATAATTGTTTGAGATTTTAAGTGTCTTCTGTTTTATACTATGTCCTACAGTCTTCAGATCGACTTTGGAGCCCTTTTTTGTGTTATGTTGTTCAAGAACAACAGGGGCAGTGTTTGATACAAAAAACAAAAATACGACTGAAAATGGTGAGAAAATTGCTTCTGCTCGCTTTGAAAGCGAAATTGTAATGAAAATTACTAGATGAAAGTAATCATGAAGGATAATCAAAATACAAAATAAGGTAATCAAAATCTTTAGAGCCACAATTCTCAAGATATTTATTTGAATAATAAAAATAAAATGAACATTCAAAATATCACTTAGAGTGAGAACGACAGGCTCGTGAAATCACAAATAAAATGATAGATATGCGAATCTTGCATTTTTCAGGTTTGTTTAATTAAAAAATCAGCCATTATGAAAACTTAGTTAGCTGAAATATATTTAAAGATAAATTTAATTAATAAATATGAACTGGACCGTAATTGCAACGTACTGGTGGGTCCGATACCCACGTGGTAACGAGCCTGACTGCAAGTTGGAGGAGGAGGGTTCAAAAAAAAAAAATGCGCAATTTCTGGGTTCTGGGTTTAAGGGCTTTGCAAATATTCGAATATTGTTCAACTAACATTACAATTAATATTTCTTACTATTTAAATCTAATTCCAACCATTTCCCTATTTATTTATTTATTTATTTATTTTAATAAATACATTTTTAAAGTTTTTTTTGTAGGCTTTTTTGTTGGAACACTTAAAGATAAATAGAAAAGTAAAGTTAGAAATAAATGGAAATATGAAATAACGAAACAATGGAATAAAATGGGATATCCGATGATTGGTTAGAAGAGAATATTAAAACTCTTCAATAAAAATATCACAATTCAAAGAAATTACAAGAACGCAAATAAAAATAAAATAAAATAAAATAAAATAAAATAAACAAATAAGAGGTGGTAATAATAATAATTTCAAATACAACCAGAATGAATATAATGCATGTGAATTATTTTTTTTTTCTTTTTACATAAGTCACATGCATTCTTATTTACATAATTTACAATAACTGTAATGATATTTTTTTTCTTATTTACATGTCATTATAGTTACTGTAATTATATTAAAACAGTTCAAAAAGAAGACTGAAAAGGAAGATGGTTGAAATCAGATTTAGATAGAGAAAAGAAACTCTGCTTCAAATGTATTTTCGAACAATATCGTAATACGACTCATTAATAAGTAATTAAGAAATTTGATAAATGAAAACAGATTTAATTATTTTAATCGACAAACTAATGAAATGTTGAATTAATTATGATATATAATATCATAAACTCTAAATTGTACTTAAGTTGTAAATTATAAATATATAACGAATTTATAATGTTAATTAAAATTTATTTGTTGATTAGAAATTCTAATTTTCATTAAAAATTAATATTGATAATTTAAATTATTTTTTTTTGTTTATAGATTTTAAGAGTTGAAGATAGACTCATCACTAGAAGATGGAATGGGCAATTCCCGGAAAACAGATTAAATAAAGATTGATTGCCGTTCATTTTTGACAGTGATAATTTTTAAGACCTTTCAAAACGCCATCATGTAAAACTGACTAAATATTTCAATTGTAATGTTGGTGAATTTTGATTTAAATTTCTGTTGATTTTAAGCATAAATATTTTATTTTATTTTATTGTTATTATAAATATTTTATTTTATTTTATTGTTATTATAAATATTTGATTTTATTTTATTGTTATTATAAATATTTGATTTTCTATATCAGATATGTACAATTTCCGGAAACAGCAGATTCATCTTTACCGAACCTTTTTTAACAATGAAAGTTTCATAAAAACAATCTTAATAATAATAATATATTTGTTTGTTTGTTTGTTTGTATCTGAATTTGTGTATCAACTTAAGTTGCTAATTTAAATTTAATACATTTAAATAATTTCAGTTGTTTACTAAAGTTTTTGACTCGACCTGTATTCCTCCTGTCTCAGGTAATTCCATTAATTTTGCGTGAGTATCAATTCCGTTTCTTTTACTTATTTCGTGAACTCCTGAAGATATAGCAACATAAAACACCACTCCGTTCGCTATTATTACGCAAAGGTTACATTGCGTCTGATGGTTCTCGTTCCGATCCGTAAATGCACACGGCCTCACTTTATGGCAGCCATAAAAATTAGTCAACTCTAACAAGGGTAGTTCTCAAGGTTTACAAGTTTGAGAAAAAGATGAAGCGGGGGAGCAGGATAGTGAATGTCCCACGAGTTCAAGACGTCGTATATCTTGCCGTAGGAAGGAGGGGAGAGCTAAGCGGTCGAGTGGTGACTACAGGGTGGCCTTATCCATCACTGCTCATAATTAATCCAGCTTTGCTTGTACATACGCATAACTCCAATAATGTACAACTCAAGGCTAAAGTTCATCCCGAAAAATGTATCACATTGGCGCCAGAGTGTTTTCCATTTCTTTTACATTCTGTAATTACAATAAGAAACCTGAGACTCGACAGAAAAACAGACTCACCAGACCCAGAAAGACTTTTTAATTATTGTTGCGCCTCATGTCTGCAAATGCATGCAAATCTTTTCACGCGACAAAAGACTGAGAAAAAGGTCAGACTATTAGGAACTTCTTAAGAGATAATTTTACACTTTCCAACTATTTGTAGCCCTCTCTTAAAGATCTTATGTTTAAGAGGCAGAAAGTTTTTAATTCTTAATTTTAACAAACTATTTAATCTTTTCAACTGAGTAGTAGTCACTTCCAAGAGTGTGTTTTATTGCTCTAATCGTACTGTTACTAAATCCACCAGAAACATACAAAAGAATACAGAAAAGGAGTAAAGAACCAGGTTTTCTTTTTTTTGTAATTGCTGTATCTTTCAGTAAAAAATTCCAGTTTTAGCTTTTTTTATCGTTATTAAATAGAATGTTTTGTTACACTCAAATTATTGTCAGAAATAACAGTGTTTCCTTTCTTTATCGAAGAATAGAGATTTTCCTGCTTCGATCAGTGGTTCTTAATCTTAGCAAAGCCTGCACTCATTTTGTTCTTGAAATAAAATCAAAAATCGTTTAAGTGAATCAGTTCATAAAACCTCAGGAATGTAATAACCACGGAAAAAGACACTAAAGTTCAATAACTATTTACGTATTTACGTAACTTCGAGGCATTATATTAGTTTCACCACAAAATTAAAAAGAAAAAAAACAACCAACAAATGTAATTTAAATACATTTCACACTGTATTAGATATGTATAATTACGGTGAATTAATGGATATATATAACAAAATAAGGCAAGTCTACCATATAAATCAAAATTATATTGTTATAAACATAATAATAATTATTAAGACGAGATAGCTATCCTTTGTGCTTATTTTCTCTTTTTTTGATAATTTTTCCTTCTGTAACAGAAAAAAAAAATAACTTAGTCTATAAAGAAGTATTTGCTATATTTGTTGGTAGTAAATAGTGAAATCTCCTCATACTAAAAATTATCAATCACTTTTCAACTAAAAATCTCTTAAAATAAAGCTGAATAATTTTAAAGTGAAATAAAAGATCTCTAGAAATACATTTTGATTGTGAATTAGTTGGGAAATGTCAACCATCACTGTTTAAAGCATAATTTTATTTCCTCTTTAAAACTATCTTCGCATTTCTTTAAAAATAACTCGACATTTTTTATTTTCAACTAATAAAACTGAGTTTTGTAATAATTTAGTGAATTATTTGTCAAGCTTATATAAAAATACGAAAAAAAAAAATGGCAGTTTCAGAAAATGTTGTCCTAAATGTAGTTGTTGAATTAAAAATAACATTTATTTAGAAATAAGGCTTAACGTGCAGATGAGAATGTTAAAGATAAGGGAAATCCCCCATCATGCACCAATGAAAACAAAAACAAAACATCTTCATGCCAAGAGCTTGTCAACGAAGTGGAGTATGGACGGCCGTTTTATCATTATTATGCCCATCCTCAGCCATACTTAACACTTCGATTACAAGTGTGGGTTCCACATATTCTTCATGCCTTCGACGCTTGTCATCGAAGTTGTAAGTATGACAGAAGATTCATAACAATGATGAAACGGCTGTATCAGACTCCACTTCGTTGACAAGCATGAATTTTGTTTTGTTTTTGTTTTCAGTGGTGCATGATGGATAATTTCCATTTTCTTTAATAACTTTTATGTATTTTTTTCGAAATTTATTTGCAAGAAATAAAAAAAAGCACAAAAACTAAAAGTTTTTAATATGCTATTATAATTGGCGTGGAGAGGGAGTTATAACTCCCTCCCTCCGTTACATCGGAAAATGGATAAAAGCTAGAATGTTAGGGCAGTTTTTTGGTCGGAAAATTCATGGCTTTGATTAACAATGTCTTCCGATCCGTTCCGATCCGTTAAAGGTAACGATCATTGTAACCCTTCCTTTTAAAACTCCATCTTTACTTTCTGGGTACGCCTTTGCCTACTTTAAGAGAATGCAAATGGAAGATTAAAATTCTTAGAAGAAATGAAAAATATATAATGAAATATGCTCTAAATGGGAATTCTGAAGGTAAAAGAAGAAGAGGTAGACCTAGAATAACATGAAGAAGGCCTACTTCTAATTTCTGTCGTTTATCAATAAATTTCCTTCTTTCTTCGTATTCTCCAAATCGAGGTAAGCCATATTTGGGATTATCTAAAGGCCCTCAGTTCACTTTTAATCCGGCATGCATTGACTGATGAGTTGACTTTTGCGTCAGGGAACTTTGAAGGATATTCTATTATGGGGCTGCATGCTTGATTCCAGATAGATCACCCATTTCTTGTAATCCAATAGGCCCTGATGAATTGAAACTGGGAGGCCTTAATCTCTGAAATGCAGGACCTTCATAAATATTTCAGCTTATGCGAATGGATTTACGAGAGGCTCAAAATGATTGTTTCCCAAATCGAAATATTAATGAAGGTTTTCATTTCAATTCACTTGAAAATGACTTCAAGAAGTGAAAACCCGGTTGTGTTTATAACTTTTATTGAATTATTTAAAGTTATGTAAGTGTGCAGGGTAAATCCTTGTTTAAAATTATGATCAGAACTCGTAAAATCATATATTTAGTAGTTATTCAATACTTGAAAGAAATCATTTAAGAGGAAAAACTAATGTAGTTAGAATACTACTACTATTACTACTACTACTAATAAAAATAATATATAGTACACAAGTAAGTAAATAATTTTTATATAATTATTGTTATTTGTTAAGAAAGATCCTAAGACATTAGATGGACAGAAAAGCTCAAAAGGTCACATTAGTTTATCTCAGCAGATTTCTTTGTATTCACAGAATGAAAACGTCTGCGGGCATCTTTTCTTCCTTTCTTCCTTTCTTTTCCTATGTTTTTTTTTTTTTTAATGTTGAACCTAAAAGGTTTATTTTGTTGTTTGTGGCATTTCCAGAAGCTCCAAACTTGAATTTTAATTCTTATGGCGGCGCATTTGTTATCGAACTAAGTTGCCTTCTTTGGACGTAAACATCCCCACGTATTATTTTGACTTAAGATGGAACCACTTTCTGTCATAAGATTACCACTAAGATGCCATAATTCATGTCGTTCCCACACCCTCCCTTAACCCTTCCGGGCTACGACAAGGATTCCTTGAGTCATTAGAGGTGGGTGGAAGGTGAATGGAATTGTTAAGACCGCATGGTAATTCAAAGCGCTCCGAGCTCTCTCCGAAAATTAAGACCGCGCAGAAATTAAAAACTTTTATCTCGCGAGTAGCACTATGCGATGGTGCAGGAATTTGTCGCGGTCGCAGGAAGATCACGTGAGTCGTTAAAAATGGCTTTCTTCACCCACCCTGCTGTAAACAGATGTTGAGATGTAGAAAGGATCAGGCCACATTTACTGCAAGCTCTTTGTTATTCGCGTTGGAAGAAAATTTAAGTTGAATAAGACCAAAGTATACCAGAGAAATTCCTAGAATAGTTAATAATTTCTATTAGTTAACATTAACAGGAAATCCACCGGTAATTTTCACAAGGTGAGGTATGTCATGTCATTCTTTGCTATTAATCTTTTAGCTCATTTTGATAATTACATCGTTTAATTGAGGGTAATTTTTTAAATGTTTCTTATTCCAGATCATTTCCTCATAAATGGAACCATCTCAACAAGCGTTTCTGGATTATTATCCGTCGTCGGCCGAGGTTACACAAATGAGGAATTTCTTCATTTTCAATTCAAAGTTCGGGGATCCAAAGTTTTGTAAGAAACATAATGCAGTTCATACATGAAAAGGCAGAAGACTAAAGTATAACGTCGATATCCTCAAATCGTAATGGATAAAGAGGAGAGCTTATCTTAATTATCAGCTGAACAGGACGAAGGTGAGTTAAAAATTGCAACATGAAGGGAAAAAACTTATTGAAAAATCAAAACATGTGGATGTTCAACATTTATCACTGTTTTCCAAAGTTTTTCGCCTGGATATAAGCCTACTTCATAAATTAAGCCTTTTAAGACAATTCCCGATGAAACGAAATCACAGGCTTCGAAAACTTTCTTTTCCTTTTCAGTATTTTTTTTAGGAATGTAGCGAAATAGTATTAAGTATTTTGTTTCTAAATATTTCCAATTAAGAAATGGAAATGAATCTCCCCTGAAGAAGAGATGAAGGAAGAAATAAGTAATAAAAATGTAAATCAAAAGAGAAATTGATTTTGTAGCTTCATTGCTTTCTTTAATGTCGTTCAATACCTTGGATCAAGAAGTGCAGATACAGGTTTAGAATGTTTAGCAGACATAATAAATGTAACGCAGTTATGATTTACATGCCCTTTATCAAAATATCAGGATTTTTGTGTTATTACTGTTTGTAAGGAATTCAATGTATAGTCAATTGCAATTCCTATTCTGTCAATTATCCTATCTGCAATAGCTATTCTTAACAGCATGTCACTAACGAACAATTCTTTCATAGCAGCATTGGTCATCCATTGTTCAATTTCTTTGTAATCATCACAACTCAAACTAATGATGAAACAACAGAAATTCAGGGAATGAGTTTTCTCGATGCTGATTTGACAGTCGCTGTAAATAAATAACAAGATAGGAGCAGCAATGCTATTAGCGATTGCATAGTGCTCCATGGCTTCTACACAAAGCGAATGTATGGGTTACATAAAGAGAAATAGAAAGGTACTCTTTCAAAAGTAGACTGTTGTGTAGGTTTACCTATCATTCAATGGCTAGGAACTAGTATTCCAACATAGAAAAGGAATGAAGATTACAAATATTGAGTTCCTCCTAGGGACTCATAAGTTAAGCAGAATATTATTTATTTATTTCTAATCGAATACTGTATTTGCTTTCCATCTAATATTCCTAACATAATCAGGGTAAAAAAAAAAATGAAAAACAAACTTGTTCCCACGCAGAATCAACATAGTATTATAATAAAAATAGACCAATCAATGAATAGACCAATCAAAGACGGATAATCAAATGACATGACCAATCACGAATATCTCGCGACGGACGGACAAAATGAGCGGTGACATAAGGCGCCTGTATGAGCTTTGCTCTACATAGACGCTTTAAATTAAGAGCAAAAATTCAATGTAGCAAAATAGTCCATACTTAACTATTATAATCTCATATATTTATTTCAATTCCATAATTTCTTGAACAAGTTAATTTATTTGTGAATTAGCAAAAGTATAGACTTTACAACTGAACACGTTAGCTGAGATTGTGGAGACACCTGACTAGCTCTGATAAGCAGAGTATGTACAGAAGTTACTCACAAGGTCGCATCGCTATCAAATCTTCTAGAACATTCTGTTGATTTCTGAATGTTCAAAACAACTATGCTAATTATTATTAATAATAATAACAATAACAACAACAATAATAATAATACTTAATTAGAAAATTGAAAAATCATTAAAATAAAATAATCACTTGCAAAAGGCAGTAAAACAAAACTGCGGCAATATCAAAAACGATATACAGTCGGACCTCTATTTAACGAACCTCTATTTTGCGAATTTCTCTATTTTGCGAACTTTTCTTTGGAACCAAGAACATTTTGCTAATTTCTTCGTAAAATAACCTCCAAATAGCGAAGTGCAATTTCTATTTAACGAATTTTTTCGTGGTTACCAATTTTTTTTCCTCCTTTAAATGTTTTTATTATCAACATTCCCTTAGAGGAAATGAAAGAAATGTGGATACAGCTGAGGGAAAAAGAAGAAATTAACGATGATGTGCTGATTGATGATTATCTTTCACTTGTATTTGAAGTTGAGACCTCGGAAACACTAACTGAATCGGATATTTTGGACAGTGTTAAAAATAAAAACAATACAGCAATGAATTGCGATGAAGATGAAGATGATCAAAATGGAAATGATCATGATTGAGAAATCAAAAAACCTTCGTATGATGAAATGCTAAAATCATTTGAAACAATCCAACGCGGATTACAATTTGAAGAAAATACGCCTGAAGGGGTTTTTGGTGCATTGCAAAGATGCGAGACGTACTATGAGCTAAAACACTTTTTCAAAAAAAAAAAAAAAAAAAACCTTAGACAAAATTAACAGATTTTATTAGTAAAATTTAAGTACGCATTTGGTAATGTAGCTTTATGTCATTAAAATTATGCCTTTTTTAATAATATTTATTGTTTATGTATTTTAAATCTGTTTTATGTAGTTTAAAGTAATTTTAAAAGGTGAATCTCTATTTAACGAATTTTCCATATAACGAACTTTTTTTCCGGATTTAGCGACTTCGTTAAATAGAGGTCCGACTGTAATAATAAATACCAAAAAAAATAAATAATTCGAATTATGAATATTTTTAATAACATACGAAACGACAAAAAAAAATCACATAATTTAAATGCGCAGTACTTAAATAAGTTGTAGTTTAAAGAATTAACTAATTAAAGCTTTTTTTTATAATAATGCTAAATTCATGAATACTTAACGGATTGTGAACTGAAGAGAATTTATATCTGAGACTTAAGATATCTTTTATAATGTTTTACAGACACTAACAGGCATCTCTGATGGGCCAACGAACTTAAAGAGTTATGCTTAATTAGAGATTATCTTATGAAGTTATATTTTTTTTAATTAACCAAATTGCTTAAAGTATTAATTAAAACTCGTTAGCTTCACATTTAAACTACACATTTCTCAATAGTCGAGGAATTAAATTTTTGTTTTTAAGATATTCAGGTATTTAATTGAAGTAAATTAGGTTTCCTTTTCGGCAAGGAGTCAAACGAGTAAGAGAACTGGCTTCTGAAATGAATTTTCATTAATTCATTAATGATTTATTTTGAAGAATTTTCTTTTAATTAAATTAAAATGAAGATATGTCCTCCAGGGAAATCACATGAATTAAAGAATTTGTGCTCTTAATTATTTAAATCCTTCTTCGTAACATTTTCATTTCGAAGATTGAAAAGCTTTACATAATTTGGAAAAATAATAGTTACAAAATAATTAATGATATTGAATTCTAGAATATTAATAAAATATGAAGGGAAACTTCTTGGATAGAAACTATTTTTTTTTTAGTTCCGGTTTCAAATGTTTGAAACAATTTTCATATTATGAATTCTTCAATTTTTTTCTGCATTATTATAAATATTAGAGTCTATTTTATTTATACCTACATTAAACTAAGTGGAATGTTAAAAAAACACATTTAAACATAGAATCGATTTAAATGCATTTTAAATAATTTCAAAATAGAAGTGTTTTAACAAAATGCCAAGGAAATATAAAGTAAACGTCTCTTTGTTTCTGTAAATTTTCGTTTTCACCATATCTGTCTGTTTGTATTCTTATCAGAAAGCAGATAATAACTAGTTTTCACTAAAGGGATTCTGAGAAATCATTGAACTCATGTCTTGAATGTAGAACTCATTTAATGGATGTACATAAACTCAAAATTTGATAAAAATAATGACCAATAACGCACTCTTTAAAGATGAAAAAATTAAAAATTAAAAAAGTATTGAAATGTTTCAGATATCCTTAAAACGGTATCTATCATCAGAATATAGGTAGATACCGTTTAACGGATATCAGAAAAATGTCAATACTTTTTTAATTTTTAATTTTAATTTTTTCATGTTTAAAGAGTGCGTTATTGGACCTTATTTGTATGTATTCTTAGCCGCACATTAAATGGTTTCAAAATTTGATGTTTCGGTAATTTTTCTAATATTAAATTTCTATTAAAAAAAAATAAAATAAAAAATAAAACCATAATGACATGTAGAAATTAATTTATCTCACGTTCCGCTGATTTTTTTTATTTTAAATGTGCTTAAATTGTACAGAGAAACATAATTGGATTTTTTTTTTACAATAAGCGCTTAATATTAGAAATGTCTTTTTTTAGTCAAAATATATTTACTGAGGAGGTGTTCGATTAGGAGATGGTCAACTAGTAACCCTGGATAACTGATATTCGATGTGTCATAGGATTTTCATTAAAATCGGCGACAAATGAATGAATCTTACGATTCCTAAATGAAAACATGTTCAGTATTACCACTGAGGATGTTTTTTGCAAAATTTCGATTTAGCAAGAAAATCGTTAACTTGGTACCATTTACTATTGCGCAAGAACAAAATCTGAATTACGTTTTCCGTTTGTGCATAAACTAATTTTTCTTTCTTTCTTTTGTTTTTCTAACTTTTATTAATGATAACCTTAGTTGAGATAATCGTGTATTCAGTCTTCAAGCTTTTGACAGTAATTTGGTCATCTCATATCAGCAACTGTGATGGATTTATTACGTTTTTCTGTATCCTGAATCAATCACAACCAGTGGATTCTCAGATAAAATGTTTAGTAAGAAAAAAATTATTTAGATAAAGGTTTCTTAATTATAATTACTAGTTATATTAATATCCACTAGTTTTATCTCAATACAGAAGGCACAAAGATTAACTGAAAATACTCACAAATTTTGCTTCTTTCAAAATCAAACTCATATTTGGCTGCAGATAATTTTCACATCTCATTCAAACTCCTGCAGTGATTTATATTACACGATCGAGAATTTATGAAGGTTTTCTGTCATTTACGCTTAATTTTAAATCAGTGCTTATATGACTATTATTCTGACGTACAGGAGAAAACATTATATAAATATCAATGAAATGCAGTAGGCATCTCTAGAAGATTCTCCTTGTGAATTGCAATAATCATATCTTATTCGTACCAGACTTCACTCTGCAGTTTTGAATTAGCCTCCAGGAATTAAGAGTTGTACTTAAGAACAGATTTAAAAATTGTTGGCCTCCCCCCCCCCCCTGGGAAAAATCCTTCATGGTCCCCGAATTTTCGTTACTCGTTTTCTTTGTCTGTAAAAAATGTTCCTTTTAAGCGCCCCCCCCCCCCCAAAGCGGGGACATGAACAATATTGTATGTTATTAGCGACCCATTCGGGAACTATTATGATAGTGACCAAAATCAGTAAATATTGCGTTTGCCTGTTCGTCGTCCGTGTCTGTCCGCCTCTAACAACTCCCGAACGGAAGGTCGGATCGACAAACGGATTTCACCATCGTGTTCAGAGGCCCAAACAATTCAGGAATGGGGTATTTTTAGGGACCAACGCTCCCCCCCCCCCCATATTCGAGATATTTGGTATTGTTTCATTGGATTTCCAGTCTTAGCTTAATGCTAGAAATGCAACCATCTCATTTCAGTTGTAATCTATAGCTTTGATGGATAAGTTCTCGGACTCATGCTGAAGGTTGTCGGTCGGAATCCATATATCTACTTTATGTTTTGTTTTTCTCTTAATCTTTTTTTATTAATGTTCGAGAGGGTTTTTTATTTTATTTTTTTCTTATTTATTTTTTATTTTTTTTCTTGTTTATTTTTTATTTTTTTTCCTAATTTTTTATTTTTATTTTTTCTTTACGTTATTCTACTCTTCGCCCTGCACTACTTTTTTTTCTACTTTCCACGTTGTACGTTCCTTTTATTATTATTATTATTTTTATTTCTTTTTTGTTACGGGCGTCCTTAAATTTATATTCATTTTTTTTTTTTTTTTTTTTTTTTTTTTACAATACTAAACAATCAGTTTTGATAACCTTTTAAGTCACATTTAACAATTCTTAATACTCTACGAAATGAGATTTTTGGTTGTAGAGTTCAAAACTACTGCACGATATTCTGGAGAAAAAAAATGGGACAGACTGTACATCGATGAATCGTTTGGTTTATAAGAAAGATTTAAAATTCAATCCAGTGATTAAAATGAAGATCAAAATTTAAATGAGACATTAATTATGTTGCATTTTTGATGTTTCTACTAGATCTTTATAAGATATAAGAATTCAGAACCGTAACTTATTTTAAGACGCTTAATAAATCATGAATTATGTACTGAAGTTTTTTTTTTGTTTGGAATCTATTATTTAGGCTTTTGGAAAAAAATCTAAATGTTCTCTACCTTTGCTGTTTTTGTCTATTAAAAAATAATCGGCTCCGAAATCATTTTGAGAATGAATTATATACACGTATTCTAGAGCAACGACTTTATTCACGGACCAACATCTCCTGATGAAGACAATAGATGCGACAGAAACCTATGAAATTTGGAGGCTTGTCTGTGAGGAAGAGCTGTCACCCGCAGCCTACATTGCATAGCCGAGTAGGAGTGGGAACGTCACAAAATTCTATTAAACTTTTCATGTTATATACAAGGGAATCTTGTGTTTCAGACAGCTCAATCCCTCGCTGGATTAGGAGTAGTCATAAATATTTATATGGCGGACTCAAGGAAAAAAGAGAGAAGAAACAATGAAAACAAAAAGATGGAAAGGAAGAAGAAACAGAATCGAGATTTTTTTTTTCCTCTTTTAAGCAATGAGCGTTTGATGCGTTAGTCTGTCTTTTATTCTTCCAATTCATTCTTTTGTGTCTCTGCCTTCACTTGGTGAATTCCATTCACATGAATGAATCGATATTTCATTATTAATGAAAACGAATAAAATCAGAATCAAAACTAGCTTAGAAAATGCCTCTTGTATTTGAAAATATTTATAATCACAAGTACAAGCAAAATTATCTGATAGTAATTAAAATAAATTCAAAACTTACTTAATGGAAAAAAAATAACCTAAACTATTATTTTCTTTACCATTGTAAACGAGGCAGTAATGGTAAATAGAATTATTACAGCCAGATCCAAAATATTATATATCCAAAATATTATATATAAAATGAAGGCAGTTAAAGGCCTTTAGCTAAAAGACTTTTATCCTTTCATTTTATCCCTTCTGTTGAATATGTAATTGTGGGTGTTTTTTACATAAAAAAAAAAATAACAACACTATTTCAGACTTCTATTCTAAGATTTCCGACGCTGTTTATCTAGATCAGTATATTCTAAGTTAAAAGCTTCGAGTTTGTATTTAATCACAGGGAGGGGCTAATTAAAAGCCTTTTGTAATAAGCACCGGAAATTAGAAACTTACATTCTAATTAATAATTGGAAAATAAAAACACGATTTCCCTAATTGGCTGAATAGTTTTCAGACTCTTTGCAATGAGTCCGTGCAGCTTCTGTCTAATAAATGAAAAAGTTCTATTTAATTGGCTCGCCTTATTCTCAACTTTGTACAATAAGCCAGTGTGGTCTTGAGCTTATTGGAATGTGTTACAATGCTTTGTTTGGTGTTAAATCAAAGAACTGAGCTGGTCTAACAAATGCTGAACTAGTTCATTCATACGTTTTAGTTTAATACGTCACTGAAGTATCATCGAAAGTCATATCGATTAAAGACTTTTTCATATTCCAGTACCTTTAGATCCAGTACCTTCCAGATTTTTAGACGTCAAAAGAAAAAAAAAAGTTCTATGCTTTGAAAGGCAAGTGCTGTGTTCCAAGACTCTAATAGGAATAGATGTGGTTTGAGTTTAAAAATCATCGGAGGAAGACAATTTTTGTCCATCATCAAAAGGCAGAACAGGTAGGCAGAGAAAAAGTGGAATCTACAAAAAACTAGACTAAATATGGCTGCTTACTGTTTTTTGTTAAAGCAACGAAATGTACACAATGTACACAAAAGTATACAACGAAAGCAAAAGGTTGTCAACTAATTAGAAAAAACTAATATTGTTAAAGAATAGATTTGAACTAAAGTAAGATTTATGGGCTACCTCCATTACTGAACTAATAGATCAATATGCAACAAATTGTGAAGCTCTAATAAGAAAAATAAAAGAAAAATACATTACCGACAAAACAAAAACAAATCTGCTTTAAATGTTACAGCAATAAAAGACGCACACAAAAATACTTCAATACTTCTTTTGAAAGAAAACAATGATTTATGTCTATGAGGGAAGCACTATAAAAACAAGGAATATTCCAAAGCACAAGAAATATTTTACAACACCTACTTTGTTCCAAATTTGGTGAACGCTGTCTCTGTTCGCTAGTACTTACAAGAAAATTTATTCAAATTCACGAAACAATTTCAAATTATTCTACAATTTTTCAGATCATCTTATAAAAATTTAATTTTATTGTTAAGTGGGAACATATGATAAAGCTCGACTTACGTTTTCCTTCGTCTACAATTATAAAGAATAGTTTATATTTATTTATTTATTTATTTATTTATTTATTTCTGAATCAATAAATGAAAAATTTTTTTTGTCCATTGTACTGCAAAAAAAGTCATGATAGATTTCACAAAAAATTCTTTTATAAATTCGTGATTGAAAATTAAAATATAAAGCAAATGCTTCAAATTTTCACTTGGAAACAGTTACAATTCTTTACGAAAGGTTTGGTCACAACCTATACATTCGCTTTCAGTTTATTTCCAGTTTGCTTATTGATTTATTTATTTATTTATTTATTTATTTATTTATTTATTTATTGCTGTTAATTTTTACTCAAAAATTAAAAAGCAAACAAAAAAAAAACCCAATTTTTTTTGATACTTTATTTTGCTTCTGTATATTTTATTAGTGTTGTATTCAATCCTACGATTTTCTTACCTTTTAAAATAGTTAAAAAGCAATAAAAAGGGGTAACAACGCACAACAATTAAAATCACTGAGCTTCTTTTGGAATATTTGACACCGGGAATCCAGGACAGTCTTTTTCAAGGTTATTACCTTTCCTCAGCTCGATTCACCCAGTGTCTGCAGCTCAGTGATATCGAAGAAAATATAAACGAAAGACAAACATAAGAATGGCCCTTCATATAAAAACATCAAAATTAAATAAAAAATAAAAAATGGCAATTAGTCAATCCCCGCCAATCAACTGCTGGCTTGTAATGCGTTTTTTATCCCTTTTTATTGCTTTGTAAAATGTTTCCATGCACGTTAAATTTATTTAAATTTAGTTAACATCACTTAAGTTAAAATAGTTAAATTTAGTTGAATAATTAAGCTTATTTTTTTATTTAAATAAGCCAAATTATTTTTAATTATTTCTATTTTAATTAAAACCTTTAACAAAACCCTTAATTTATTACTATTTCTTTCAGTGATTTTCGAGGCTCTAATTTTGCAGATTATTAATAAAACATCTCACTTTTATAATGTACGGGATAAAATAATATCTAATTATTCTAATTTTTATTATTCATTAATAAATGTTTTTTAAATGTTTTTTTATATCTAGTAGTGTGTTTGGTCCCATTTTTTCAATTATTCTAATTTTTTATAGCTGATTAAATAGCTAGTTTTGAACAAAATAAAAAAAAAAATCACAATTACAAATTTTTTACCAATAAAAGGGATGCTGTTTAAAAGAACGGAAAAATGATTCTTCATTGAGTTATTTAGAGGAATTGCTGCAAATAGAAATATCTACGTCATCTACACATAGCCTGTTCCATCCACGGAACCATAAAACAAACGTTAAGGAAGACGATGACACTTGCTCATGTTAAGGGGGTCAGATCTGAAAAAAAAATAGTTGCCAAATCCTGTGATTTTTCGTACATTTTATTTGCTTGAAAGTTTAATTTTTTAAAATACTGAAATAGGAAAAATTCTAGATAGAATTCTTATAAACATTAAAATTCTTAAAAATTGGTAGCTATTAAAAACGAATACTTAGGAACCATGAACCACAGAAAGTGATTAATTGTACAAAATGTTGTATGACATGAATTATCTTAAAATTAGTTAATCTAATTTTTGTCATAAGCTTCTTTTGTTTTACTTAAGTTAATTAAATTACTTTTTTTAAAATTTGATCTTTATTTTATACAGGAAGATATTCTTTATTTTTTATGAGAAAGCAAGCTTTCGGACAACAGTGACAACTCAACATCAACTCAAATTCTAATTATGATTTACATAATAATTTTCTATGCCTTTCAGTTTTGCTAATTCTACAATGATTATTATAAAAATGAAATTAAAATTTGCTTTTAGGCAGATGAAAATCTTAACAATAACTTTCATTCCAGAGATGCTAAAATAAGCAAAAGTTACAAATCCAATTCAATAACCTGGCCAACAAGATCGCCTGACCTAAATTCTATCGAATAACGAATACCTTAGAATGCTCAACTTCGGTATTCGTGGATTATTTTGTTTGAACTGTCAGCATGAGTCCCGTGAACTGAATTCACAGTAGGATATCATTTTAGACTCCACTTTTGTACTTCTTAGATCCGCTTGCATTTCGGTGATAGTTTCATGACATCATTTAGTTATTTTTAATTATTCTTTCTTCTGTTTTCTTAGTTTTTCTGTTCCCTAAATGAGTGTAATCATCTGCATTTAAATATTTTGTATCCGCATATTAACTTTGTGTTCAAATGAAAAAAAAAATTCTAGCAACTTCGTTTATTCCAACCAGGAACTCCATGTCAGAATTTTCAATTTATTATAAACAGTCAAGTCATCAGTAATATCGTATTGGAGTAATAGGAAAACTGGTCAATCTAGTTTTAAATTCCCCCTACTGACTGATTTAATTTTAAGAGGATGGGGGAGGGTGACTTGGCTGTTTGGCGCAAGAGCTACAAACACTGTGCTACGCCAGCAAAGATGGTGAGGCGTTGCTTTGTTCTAAATTTATTTCAATAATAAGTCAATGTTAATTAATAACAATATATCATTTTCGACATTAGAGAAGCGATTTAACAAAAATCAAAAATATACAGGTAGTCCTCTGTATCGCTATTTTGGATATTTTGACTTTAAAATATTGCGGTAATGATGTACATTCCGTAGTTTTCTTTCCATTGAATTTTGGTCTGTCCCCGGGCTAGCGATAGGCCGTACGATACTTTCTATTGATGCCGAGAATGGAGCATTTACGCTTTCACTCTCTATAGCGATCGCAAGCTAAACATCCCCTTCAGTGTTCAACAACTTATCGTATCGTGATTCTTTTCTGTATTAAATTATTAAATTTTCCCAAGCCAACTTTAATTCATTATTTACTTATCAAGTACTGGTATTTTCAGAAGTTAGTTAGAGTTATATTAATAGGTTATTTACGTATTCAGTAACAGTAGATATTTATTTAGTTATTTTTAGTATTTATTACATCGTATTCGACATACGATGTTTTCCACTTAAACCATTAGTTCATCGAACGTAACCACATCGTAATGGAAGGAACACCTTTAATGGAACTCAGTTATATATCAGATTTCTGTTAACTATTATTAGTTAACGATATAAGATTTTTTTTTCTCTTATATCACTGTAAATCTAATAAGTAACTACAGAATCTGGGACAGATTATGCATTAAGCTTATCTTTACACTAAACCGTTATTATATTGTTTACAACTTAAAACAAAAATGAAAATCTTATATTATAAAAGCGTTATTCTGTCTGTCATAAGACTTTACGTTTTTCCAATTTTGTGACCAAACTATAACAGATAGATTGGTCATGTAAATGGATAAAATAAAGATCTTTTTAAGACAAACAAAATGCTTCAAAAATCTTTCGAAAAAAGTTTTTGGTTTCCAAGATGGCGCCTTTTAAAGGGTCAAATTTTGACTTTTTCTCAATGTAAACGAAAAGTATAAAAGATGGAAGACAACATTATATTGAGAAAATGTTGGTATTTGAAAGTTCTATCGAACGATGTATCACTTACTCACAAACGCTTCAGCGTTTGCAAGATACATGCAAAAATGTGAATTTTCGATGTGTGACGCCGACCCGCAATACATACGTTATTCGGAGAAGCCACAACGGGCTGGGAAGTTGTATATTCTCCGACGATCGCAACATTAATTTGCTAAATAAATAAAGTTTGTTTTTTGAATGCTATATATGCAAGGGTTCCGGAGCGAAGCAACGGTACCCGGCTATTGTTATTATATCTTCTTAAATAACCACAAACTTTAATCATCTTTCCGGATGATTAAAGTTTGTGGTTATTTAAGAAGATATTTTTAATTTTATGGTATTTATAAGAAGATGTATTATTATTATTATTATTATTAAATATTATGAAAACGTATATTATAAAAACGTTATTCTGTCTGTCATTCTGTAAGCAAAATATTAAATTAAAAATTACTAAAATGTTACTTAAATAGAGAATCTATTCATAAAAAATGAAAATATATTAAAAAACTGTCCTACTATACTGATTGGCGACGTAAATATATATATTTTCAAAATGAATGAAAACAATGCAGTACAGAAATACGTAAAACTTATGTGCAATAATGGTTTCAAAAATCGTCTTTACGGAACAACAAGAAACAACTGTATTTCTCATGGAAATACGAAAACAAATATAGATCATATTTTCATAAATAAACATGATATCAAAACATCAGGAATAATATGTAAAGAACGAATCGGATAAGTGTTGAAAATGAGAAAATAACAGATCCAAATATAATCTATAAAGAACTAATCAACGATGTTAACAAAACAAAATTCATGAAAATCTACATATATAAAAAGAAACCCCCTGACTCACTGACTGACTGACTCATCAACGCCCACACCCAAACCCTTGGATCTAGAAAGCTGAAATTTTGCACAGAGGTTTCCTTTATGATGTAGACAAGGAATAAGGCCGGATTTTTCGAAATTCTTACGGGATAGGGAATAATCTGGCAAACTGACGATGAAGTTTATGGCGTCAACCCCAGGTGTGTGGCGCCAACCCGCAATACACCTGAGTTAAGTGGAGAAGGCCACAACGGGCTGGGAAGTCGTATATTCTCCGATCTCAATATTAATTTGCTAAATAAATAAAGTGGTTTTTTTAATGCTATAGATGCAAGGGTTCCGGAGCGAAGCGACGGTATCCGGCTAGTTAATAAAAATAGTTACAAGCTGTTTAAATGTTTATTCGTAAATTACTGAAAAACTTCAAAATTATTTTTGGGATTTTTTTTTTTATTTTAACACATTCGTTAAATATTTATATTTTTTAAATTTTATATTATAATGATGAAATAGAAGATATTATTATCAATTATTTTATAGAAAATATTTATTCTTAATAATCATACGATTACAATTATTGCATTTTTCGATTTTTTTTATCTAACTATATACGGTAATTATAATAATTACTAAAAACTTATTCTTAATAACTTTTCTATTTCTTTTTTTTCTATTTCTGCTGACAGAAGTTATTGTACCCTTTTAAATAATAATAATAACAATAATAAGCTTTATCATTTCATAAATTTAAGATTTTGTAATAAACTTATTGTTATTTATAGATCTTAGTGGTCGTAAAGTATTGTTTTCTGAAATTCGATAAAAATTAAAATTTATTAAATAAAGCACAAACAAAGTTATTAAAAAACTCAAAATTCTTAAGTAGAGATTTGAGAAATATAAAATAAAAAGGATAAAGGCTAATTTAATTGCAAAATATCTTACACAAAAGACTTGATTCAAAATAACGCATTTATGAATTCTAACTTTTATAATTTATATCTATAATTTCTCATGCTGATTTTTTTTTAACTCACTACAGAATCTTTTCCTTCGTTAAATAAAGATTATTGGACTTGGCTTCGGTCTACATTTTTTCCTCCTCTCATGAAGCCCAACGTCAAAACGAATATGATAAATGCATAACTTTATTTTTTCTTTCAGTTAATTCCTCACTGCCACCGTGAATCTGCAGAGTCCAAATCGTTTTCGAAAGAGAATTGAATTCATCTTTGAAAAATTGTGAATCAAAGATGCAAGCAATAAGTCTTCTTCGTCTGATGGCGTCTCTCCTCCTACGCTTTCTTCATTAAAACAAGCAGAACTCAAAGAATTCATTTAATTTTTTTCTTCGTTTTTTTCTGAACACTGCCATTCAAGAATGTATTTAAGTGTAACTGATAAAAAAATTGTTTTTCAAAGAGTTTCTTCCCTGGTTTGAGAAGTTCTTGTAACATCACTGAGTAGAAGATGTCTGCTCCTACAGTCATCCACAACTTTAGACCAATTTTCAGAGATATCTCTGTGTCTGAATGTGATCGATTGTTTTAATCTCAGCCAGTCGAAACAGAAGGATTCGGGCACAAGAAAAAGTGAAATTGCTGCAAGCAAAGTAGTTTGAGAATCTCAAAAAAAAAGAGTTCCAATGAAGAAGATTTTGAAAGAGAACGAAAAAAAGCTATTACCGTAAATTAACTGGTAAGCGAAGACTGGTTGCTGCAGTAACTAGTTAAGAGATGATTTAGTTTTCGTAGTAAAAAAAAAGTTCTTTGGTGGCATAAATTACAACAAATGACAGATTCCGTAAATTTTAGACGAAAGAAAACTAGCGGAAAGAATTTAGGGCACTGAAATCTTTTTTTCAAGTTACTATTTCTGTCAGTATATATCTCAAGTTACATACGTTTTTATAATGTTTAATTTTTTTTTTTCTAGCTTCAGAGAAAGAATTTTTTTTGAAGTGTTTCTAAAGTTTATTGTCTTAAGACTTGACTGCGTGTACTTTTAATGATACTAGAGCGGTGCAGGATAGGTGCAATCGGGTAAATGGGGATGGAAAAAGAAGACTGGGGGAAAAAAAATCCTTCCAGACAATCTCAAGCGTTCAATGAGATAGAGAGGAGAGGCGAAAGATACATCTATAGTTTACACAACATTCAGTAAGGATGTATTTACAAGGATCTTTGAGCATTGTGGCGTTTGAAAGTTCATTTATTGTGCATAGTCTTTCAAATCAGATTCTTAGAATAGAGGCAAATTGTCCAGTGAGTAACTAGTCGTTCGTTTTCTTCTTAGCTATGATTTGTAACCAACAATTTTTATATTTCGTTATTATTATCGCTATTATTATCGTTATTATAATTTCGTTATTATTATAATGAAATTACTATACATTAACCACAAATTACTTTTTTCCCAATTACTCAATTTTCAAATATGAATGGAATTATATATTTTAATTTCCTCTAAACAAATTTTGACAAATTTTTAAGTGTTACATTTTATATTTGCTTTTCCGAGTGTTTTGTCAATCTGTGGATGAATATGATTGTTTGTGTGGGTGAGTGTAAATGTAGTTGTTTGAATAAATCTTGTGAAATTATGATACACGGAAATTAATCAAAATCAGACTTCAGAATTATTAAAAATGTTCTGCAATGTATTTTACTTTTGACATACCGGGTAACGAATCAGTTTGGGCAAAATTCTTCAAACTGAAGATTCAATTAATTAATTTCAATTATTGAAATTAATAATTTCATACTTTATTTATTTTACCGATTTTCCAAAATTTTCAAATAGAATTGTTTTGAAAAAGATGTAGCCTTTTATGTCTAATGGCCTCCTGTGACGTTTTAGAATGGATACATACCTAGTGCAATTGACAGATTGTTCCATGGTATGTACTCATGAAGGATCACATCACGATAGTCAACGAAAACAAAAGTTTCAAACAAACAAAAACGTGGATTTTGCAGCACAACAACGAACCTGCTCCTCGATCATTGCCCAAATGGGAACCTGTATACTCTCCAGATTTAGTTCCCTCTGACTATCATCTGTTTCCAAAGTTAAAGGTGGTTCTTTTTAAGACGAAGACTGAACAGCCCTGCAGAGATTATTGAGGCCACAACAACAGCACTGAGATAGATATCACAAAGGAAGGTAATGACTTACTGCTGAATGAAACGTGTAACTGCAGAAGGGTTTGTGTGAAAGAAAATTTTTGTGTTTGTGTGAAAGAAAATAGTAATTTATCTTTCAATATTTTGCATTTCACACTGAAGGCCTAAATAAAAAGAATTCCTGAATCCGTGTTCTCAAGATGGCAGCGCCCATTGCTGATTTAGACTTCGGACATAATATCTCGTGAGTGATTGTTAGACAATGCTAAGTGCGCGAGCAACTCATTGTTGCGTAATTAACGAGAACGTGCTTAGTGCAACTCCAAGCAGAAAGCCACGCTTTGGATCGTCAGTTCTCGCTCAGTTTTACAGCGGTAAGGATGTGTTCCTAATCGCTGCAGTGGAGTTCTCTCCCAGGTTTCCAGTGATAAAGATGTGTTCCTTATCGCTGCAGTTTAGATTGCTGCTAAGTGCCCAGCTGTAATGATGTGTTCGTTACAGAAATTCGGAATTCATAGTTCCGTACTTCAGATCTCCAATTCTTAGTGAAAAGTTGTGTTTTAGTGCTTCGTTATTGAGAATAAATCCGGATTGATTTATTCCAATGAAATTTGTGAAATACATACGTCAGAGATGTATTTTCGGTGAAAAGCTACTCGACGAAGATTGCTGTTCCAATTTCAAACGTAGGTCGCCATTTTGAATTCTGTGTGAATTACCAATTTGCGACGTGGATTCCCGAAGAAGACTTCGTGATTCCTGATCGACGGAAAGCCGAAATATTACCCCGTGAGTACAGTTTAATTTCCCCCCGAGTTTCGTACTCTCTTCGTCCAAGCCCAGAAGTTTTGAAATTAACTTTTGACCGTAGTTTTAGGCCCAGTTTAGTGAGCCGAAGAACGAACTTTAATTTAACTCGCTTAAATAGTTTTGGACTTTAAAGCATTCGATAATTAACGTTAAAGAAATAAATATGTTATTCAAGTTGATTATCTGTTGGAATTCTCTGTGTGAGAATGTATTTAAGTTTTAAAAGAAGATTGTTTTATTAAATGTTTTTTGTTTGTTACACTTTCGCCTTCGTTTATTTTACCTCCTTTTTAAGCCTTGTAAAGTCGGAATTTTAATAGCTTACCAGTTTACGATAAATCTCTGCTGAGGGAAATTAATTTGGATTATTTTCTCCTCGATAACTTATTGACCCAGTAAAAAAAAATAAAAAAAAAAACCCTACAGACGGTCAACACAATTTTGAAGGAAAATAGACACTATTTACATTTCCCCTAGTAAGTTTTCTTTTACGACGGTTGTCCCGGAAATAAAAAAAAAATGAACCTCTCATATGTAAAATTAATGTATATAAAATCCGGGCACTAGATAAAGTTAGATCTAATTTTTCAGCAAACTAAAAAAGGAGGAAAAAAATATTAAAAATACAGTTGTAGTTGTTTAACAACAATAAAAACAAAAAAAAGGCAGCGTATGGATGTTGTAAGAAGACAAACTGCATTATTTTAGAAAAAAAAGATCAATTCACTTTCAATAAATTAAAAAAAAAAAGTATCTTAAAGGATTATCTTAAAGGATTTTTGTTACGAGGAATGAAGCCAGAAAATCTTTCCGGAAGTGTCGTAGTGTTACGCGAAAAGCTAAACGGCAGTGATGAAAGATGAACGTTGTGTTCAGTCAGTCGGTTCTGAGCGAAAGCGTAAAACCACAGAACAACTGTAAGGAACGAATATTATCGACTGGTGAATGGTGTAATTCAGGTAACTTAGGTCGATATCTAACGAATCTTAAGTAATTTGTCCTTCAACCATGAAATCAAAGTCTAAAAAAGTGAAGAAAGGATAAAGAAACAGAAGTAGTAAAAATGAAGGTACCTTTGAGTCTACTAGAATAAATAAATTGTTAGAGCAGTCGTAATTGAAACGTTAAAACATTACAAACAATTTTAGATTTAGTAGAATAAGAAATCAATGATTGACAAGGCAAAGATTGGCAAAGATTCCGAAAGCTCTCGTTTTTGATTTTCCGTAAAGTATTTTTAAAACATTTTCATTATACAAACTTTTTAAACAAATTTTGGTGTGTTTAGTGATTTCTTATTCTACTAAATGCAAATTTTTAACACACGTGAAGCTTTTATCTTACAATTTTAGATTCAGAAACAAAAAATCCTTAACACAAAATACGTATATGCTCTAATAGAGGCCCCCGGCGTTTATTTGCAAAACTAGCCTCGGCTCCCGGCGCTTAATAGAGACCAGCTGCTATTAGAGGCCGCCATTATTAACAAAAAGCTTCTTGGTTCCTCCTCCTTCTAACCGCTTTCTGCTTGCACCTTTGTCCACTTTCGCAGACACAAGATTATCATATTGTTTCTTCCACTCTGATTCTTTTCGGATCAACACCATAATGACGGGCGGCTGTCTCGCCGGAAGTTTCTTTCGCGTATTCCACCGCGCGAATCTTAAAGGCAATGTCAAATGACCGTTTCGGCGGCATTTTGTAAGGCAATGTACCGTAAGGTATTACGCACGACTGTAAAGATACGGACGCTTACACTAGTACCGGTAGGCAAATATCAAAAACCCGGCTACTGTTTGGCCATGTCCCTCTGCAGCCCGGCGCCAATAAGAGCCGGCGACAAATAAGAGCCTCGGCGTTTATTGGAGCATATACGGTATTGATTTCTAGGTAATAATTTTTTTATTAATTTATGCGTTACTTTTACAGCGCCATTAAATGGAGTTACCCTTTTATTCAGCTGTTCGAGCATAGCCGGATGGTCAAAAATCTCGGTTCGAATTCCGGTCTGGGACTTGGATGATTCTTTCCTTTCCAGTTTGTTTCTCTCTTTTAAAGGACAGCAAAGTTTGATTGTCTAAGAGCGATGCTCCCAGGATAGCCATCAATAACAGCAGCATTCTTTGTCCCTCATGGAATGCAATATCCATAACATTGTATGCACATATGATTGTGAGATAATAAAAACAAAATGGTTTTGTTCAGTTCTATCTATCAGCTACATTTATATATGAGCAAAGCAAAGCAGAATTCAGGGTTTTACTAACCCTACAACAAATTTTATTTTTATCTTTGCTGGCAAATTTGTTACCAACGATTTAAACTGTTGGTGGGATTGAAAACATTTCAGAAAAAAAGGCAAAAATGTGTTGTTATTTTTTAGCAATCTTAGCAAAAATTTCCTAAATTTTATTGAGTGAATCTACTTCAAAACTGTCAGTAGGAAACTAAAGAGCAACAAATAGCAATCAGGAATAATTCTCGGCTTATTTTGATTATTTTTTTCGTTGCCAACTTCAGTTTTCAACTGTAATTTTTTATTTACTTTTTTTTTCTTCACTGGATGTAAAACTTTTCAAATAAATAAAAAATACATTAAACTTTAATTTTACAAACAAGTTCACTTATTTTTTTATTTTTTTGTATTCTTAATTTATGAATTCCTTGTTTTCGTACATTCTATTAGCGATGGAAAAAAAAATCAATGAAATTGTTTATTAATTTGCACAATTCTGATAGCTTTTGAAAATCAAGCAGACAATTTTAATTAGTATTATTCAATGATTGTTCAATGTTTTTTGAAGAATACCAGTTTTTTTATATCTTTTGGATTCACATTTCCTGTGTGAAATTTATATTCTTTAAGTAAGCTTCCATTCTTCCCAGTATTTACTGCTTCAAAACTGTTCCTTTGAAAATCCGTCCTCCATGAAAAGTTACTTAGTGGGGAGCAGGAATATAGGTTGCCCGAGTCCTTGTTTGGAAAATTTTGAGAGTTTTCACTGTTTCGAGTTACTATAGAATCAATCTCAGAACTTATATTATCGCAGGATGAGTATGGAAATGCTATGAACTCTTCCTAAGATGCATCATTCCCAATTTGGGAAAATTCTTTGGCCTTTACGGTTACCATGTCTGGATAATCTCTTATGTGGGTTACCTTCAATGAGATACTGATGGCCACGATTTAGTACGACATTGAAAAAATAACAGCAGAGCTTGTTCGAAAGCCAAAAGACAACTTTAGCCAGTGATTGCAAAGAGAAGTTCATTTGGAGAATATTTTTAAAACTAATTTAGAAATTAATGAATCTAAAAATATAAAAAAGAATTGAGTTCTCTACATAGACCTACAGCTTTTGTCTGTTATCATTGTTTTCATTTTATATTCAAAATAAGTAATTATAATTGTCCCAACCTATATTATTAAATCTAATAATTGCATTTATCCAGAAATATTGCTTCACATTAATTCTATATAATTATGTCATGCTATGTAATTCCAGTACTGCGTTATGTTGCAGTAAGTAAAGAATTTTCTACCACGATTCACGTTTTGTCTGTGCTATCCTAATTATCAGAAGTAAAAATAATAATAATAATAAGATTTGTCCTGGGATGTTAAGAAATATGAGACTTCTACAACGCTTCTACGATAGGACGCATGGTAAAATGGGACGCGTATAGAAAGTTGCTTATTTACAGCAGCTAAGGGAAATTGGAACAATTAGAGAATTAATTAAAAGCGACACCTACTTTACTTATTGTAAACAGTATTATTAATTATCAAAATTAAAATGATTAAAAGATAATAAAAATTAATCATCTCCGAACTGAAATTTTTATTTATGATTATTCACTTTATGTCATTCTACTAAAAAAGTGTATTATACTAAAATTATTGAAGCTTTCTTGACAGTGAACAATAAATTAAGTTGTCGGAATAAGGCAGTTTTTAATGGCAGATTGCAATTAATGTAAGACGAAGTCGTTTGAATAAATCTGTAATCGATTAATTTAAAAAACCAATATTTTAAATGAGATCAACTTGGTTTAACTTAGCCTGAGGATATCTGTAAACGACAATGACATAGCTTAAATATTGCAAAATGGTTTCGCGACGTTAAGTCAATGGATTTGAATGTTATAAATGACATTTCACACTTCGAATGTCGGCAGGATGTTGAGGTGCGGTCACCCAAGACTTCCATCCACGCTGGCCGCTGAACTAAACTTCCGTTATCAGCTTTGATACAACGTTGCCATCTCTGCATTAATCAGTGTCTGATTGGTTCAACCATTCGCACGTTTCATTCAAAGCAAATGGGGCATCTCTTTTCCCATTGGGGACACTCAACCAAATGATCAAGTTTGTACTTTAGTGATTGCATAATCATTTTAAAACCAACTTAAAGTTTTAAATGCACAGGTAGCATCAGAAGACAACATATGGATAATGTTAGTATATATATATATATATATATATATATATATATATATATAAAATAGTGAATTTTATTTTTACTTTAATACAGGTTGTTTTTTTCCGTTAAAATCTAGATTTTTTTTCAAATATTATACATTGGTTTTGTTTATAGCAGCGGTTCCTAACCTGGGGGTACCGGAAGGACGTTCAGGGGTACGCGAAATAAAATTAAATAATGTAGGAAAAAAAACACATATGTTAACAGTGAAAGACAAAAGACAAGGTAAAAGTTGTCAAAATAATCCAAATTAAGTTTTAAGTAGATTTAAGATTATTCGTTTATTTTCATTAAAAGAATTTTGCTAAGACGTTATGACTTGGTTGAAATCTTTACTTATTGTTATTGCTCGATAGAAAATAAAAATTGTTTGCTCGAAACACACAGGAATTCACAAATTAGATCCACAAAAGAGCTTTCATGTAGATATATGGGAGAGTGTTTACAGTTTAGTCGAAATACTGTGCCCTTACCGTTATTTCTCCATCGATCATTTATCTCGACAGATCACTGGTATATTGGCGTCTAAAACTGAGAAAGGAGTTTCATATTATTCGAAGGCTTCAAATATATTTGATGTATTGTTGTGCTTCCAACTGAAGTTGATAAATTTGACAAGTTTCATTAGCTGATGAAAGTTGTCTTCATCTTCATTATCTTAAGTTGATAATGGTTTGGAGGGTGGCAGTATCCGGGAAGCTCACATTGTTATAAGTAGTTCACAGAATCTAAGTTACTCCAAAAAACGGAAGGATAACGTGCATAGCATTATCTATGATGTGGTAGCATATGCCTCATAGTTGCCCATTTTGAGAACAGGTTCTTCCACCTTGCGGAAACCATAAACGGTGAATGACCTCAGAATTTAACTTGAGAACGAATGATATATTTGCCGTGCATAATCGAAACAATAACGAACCTTCACGATACGCGCCAAGTCAAGGTAGCCACGAGAGCGTAGACAACTACCTCCAGGGATTTATGTAAGACAGACAATATTTTACCACTGCAGAAAAATGTTGACTTTTCAGAGGACTCTCGTTCCAGATATTACGTGACGACGACAAAGGGTCAGTCGAAATCTAGGAAGATGTTTTCTCAATGTTATGTTCTATAGAGATAAGGAAAAGGCTGAGATGTTTTTCCTGAAAATCTCTTTTAGCATTGTTTCTTATACTGTACCCCTGGCTCAGTTTCTGTAAGAATCCTGATCAATGCCAAATCGCTGCCTTGAGAACGCCAAAAAATGCAAATTACTGTGGTATACGACAAGAGAAACAGAAGACAAGTCCAAAGTAGTTCGGGAAATGAACTCAGATTCAATATTTTAGTCCACATAATAGACCTTAACTACACAAACAGAAAAACATTGCACTCGTATTCATAGCAACTACTTTAAATATCACATCTATCTACTACCTGATCAGCTTAGAAACTTACCAGAAATGTTTCATAGTGATTTTTCCCATACAACAAATGCAGAAAAATAAGACTTGCCCTCAACAGCGTCAGACTGACTCAGCGAGTAAGTCAATGCTTCGAAGTTTCATCAAGATTCCTTTGATTGAACCCTGTAGAACTTTTCTGGAAATCCGAGTATGAATGCTAACCCTAGATAGTCGTATACCTACAGGAAATAGTTTTAATAATATGGCTGTAGCATATCTTTCCAATATTCAAAGATCTTCTAAAGTATATGGCAGCTTAGAAGAGCTTAAGCAGCAAAGAAAGGGACTAAATAAAATGCCAAAAATAGTCAAAATAACTTGGCAATTGTTAATAAGGTACATCTTATGACGTTACCGAAAATCAAACCTACAATGTAACAAAAAAAAAAAAAAAA
>JAFIDM010000005.1:39857492-39882533 GCA_023159025.1 Thereuonema tuberculata | reverse complement strand
GAGTTACCAATGCAACACCTAGGACGAGTTACCAATGCAACACCTAGGACGAGTTACCAATGCAACACCTAGGACGAATTACCAATGCAACACCTAGGACGAATTACCAATGCAACATCGAGTACGAGTTACCAATGCAACACCTAGTACGAGTTATCAAACGGCCGTTCCCGATTCCCTGTGATGATAGACTCGAAAGACGTTATTGTTTATTCTTGTGCAGTCTTAGATTTTGTTTTGAATAATTTTCTGCACGTTAAATTTCTTTCTTTATTTGTTAAGATTCTTGTTGTAATAGATTTAGTAAAATATTTAAGAGAATAAACTTCAATTTTATTAAAAAAAAACAACTTAATTTTATCTATTTTTTTCATAAGATTAAATTGAGTATCTGACTTTTTTTTTTGGTATTCGTAGATTTCTGTTCTTGGTTCTAGACCAAAATTGAAAATCTGGAACAGATTTCCTTTTATTGAACCAATTAGGTTCCCAGTATTATTCCCAAATGAGGATCTGTAAATTCAACTGATTGCTGGATCTTTTTCTCCGCTTTTAACAGTTATTGTTTGCAATGTCTGTAGCGTTTCGTTTTATTCTAACGCTTAATATATATACATCTTCTAGAATTTAACAAGAGAATATGGTGTGCATTAGCGCTTGCAATTACCAACAGCTCTTAAGACTCGAGGGAATGTTTTAATTTTCATTGCTACACTGTTTAATGCTAAGTTTGTGGCAAAGATTTAACGCGTAATTTGGAAGCAGCGAACTGTCCACTCTGCCATGTTTGTCTCTTAAGTGTTGTAGCTTCAACGTGTGTTTTATCAATGACTGTGTCGTTCTTATTGAATTAACTAATTTGAATTAACTAATATCAACTAAGATAGAATTGTACTTTTAATTTAAATATCTAAAATAAATACAAAGTAATTAACATGCTACTTTTTTAACGAAGTAACTGGAAGGTAATTATATACGATATATGTATGGATATAGGCCTGTACATATGTACATATGACGATACAAATCGCTTATATCTCGGAAGTTTCTTCAAGTTTTAGTTTGATCAAGAAAACATGAAAAGTTAACTTTTTATTATAATCAAAATTAAAATATTTAAGATGCAAGATGGAAGATTTCCTTATCAAATTTATTTTTTGAACAACGATCAATTCTGTGACAATATTCTAAGATTTTATTTAAGAAATCATAACCTTACTTTCCAATAAGAAAGTGACATTAATCAATCAGTCAGTTTTTACGAGTGTCATTACGCTTGAATAACTGTTAGACTGCTGAGCAGATCTTGAAATTTGATATACATATTTGAGGAGTAGGGATCACTTGAAGTTTAAACTTGGAATCTATTTCAAATGATACTTTAGTGCGAGAGGGAGACAAAAATTCCGGTAGAAAAACATTAGATTCTAATACATTTCTTTCTTATTTCTATTAATATTTCGTTGTTTTAAACTAAGGGAATTAATCCTTTTAACGAATCTACTGAGTAGTGGTTAGTGATACTATTAGAATTAATCCGATCATTAAAAATTAATCTTAAGTAATGCGGATATAAATACTTTTTTCTTCAAAAAAAAATGGAAAGTTTTTGCTACTTGTAGTCAGTAGGTATTGTAATAACTATTTCGTTTTAATCGTTTTTCAACTCACAACTCTTTCGTTTTTAAGACTTAACTTTTTTAAAAGATATTTTTAAGAAATAACAGTTTAAGGACAGTTGGCTTTAAGTTCTTTCTAATTTCTTGTTTATAACCTACTTACATTCAAAAGTGAAACTGTTGTGTCTGTCTGCTAGTAACGTTTGAACAGCTTGGTAATCTCCTTGAAACTGGGTTGACTAATATTTAATCTTTGAAGACTGTCAAAAGATCTAACTCCTCTCTATTCGAAATCTTTCCCAAGTGGGTTCTTGTGGAGAAATAAGCGCGTGAAGGCGACATAAATTCCCACACAAAAACAAACCAATTGGAATCTGAACAATGGATTTCTATCTTATTTGTATTAATAAAATGTAAATAATCATCCCTAATCCATTAGCGTAGTATTTGATACGACTAAATTAATCGTCTTTAGATAATTCAAATAACTAAAGCGAATTTCATTAATTTTTTCGGAAAATGGACAATTTTTACTTGTTACAAACTTCTGCAAATGTTGTAGGCTAATTGTACGCTTTCGGTTTTTTTTTTGTTTTTTTTGCCATTTCCAAGATTTAATAAAAAAAAAAAAAAAAAATTTAGAAATAACATCGTAACAAAAATACGTTTTAAATTCTTTCGAACTTCTTATTTTATTTCCATTTAATTAGTTTTTAAGCTTTTAAGAAACTATTAAAATATATAGGAAGTAATCAACAATAAGCAAGAGATATATACCTACAAAACTTTTTGTTCTTCAATTTTCTTTCTCTGCGAGCAAAAAATAAAGTTCGCTTTCGCGACTGACCAACTCCTTTGAACGCTTCTTTTCGTCTTTATATGAGTTTATTTAAGAATAAAAATACTCTGTGTGAATTCACAAAATATCACATTCCCAGAATACTCAATCTTAATTACTTACGATTTGCAGAACGAAACTATATTTTATCTGATCCAATATTTTTATAAATTTTAGTAGATGAATTTTAGCAATTTTCCTATGATTGTTAGTACAAGAAGAGTTAAAGTTCCTTCAGGAGTAAGAATACAGTTGGACAACTCTGTTTACTAAGAACTCTAAGCATAATTATTATTTTTTATTTTTTAATTCGGTTATGTTAACTTGTAACACTTTATTGCAATCGCCTCAGGTGTATGTAATACTTCAACCATATAAATGGTAAACACTAAATATTAGATGAATATTAGATGAATATTTGAAATAATATTGAATGTAGTAAATACTAAATTATTAAAGCTTCCTAAATTAATAAAAGTTTATTGTCTAAACAGAACTTCTACAGCATCAGTCCTATTAAAAAGTTATTCAATTCGAGACACTGAAACAAATAGCACCAGAAATCTGGTGAAATCTCACGGTATTAATCTATATTAAAGCTTAAATAAAACTTTTGGTTTTGGGGCAAATTTCTTGAGAAATTAATATTAATAATATGTCGATACTTGGCTTAGGATCAAACTCTGGATAAGCAGGGGATTCGTTAAAAGGTTCCTCGATAAGCAAGTTAAGTCGGAGAATCTAAAGCTATGAAAAATGTGTAAAAAAAATAAAATTCAAGTGAATTCAAAATTTTTACACTAGCTATAAAAATTTCAAATTCACTTTAATTTTATTTTATAATATAAAACATTTTTTAAAAATGTAACGAAAAGGATAAATATCCTTATGTTTAAATTATAATATACGAAGTGAATAGAACCGATTTCTGTGGGTTTTTTTCGGGTTAATCAAAAACAATAAAATGAATTATTTACATAAAACGATATTTATATATATATAAATCAGTGTCATTGAAATTAACTTGACAATTGTTTAATTTTAGTGTTGGTGAATGTATTTTATTAAAACAGCATTTAAGTATGAGGGGAATGTAACTAAGCTTTTCGCAAACATAATAACTGTGGTCAGATATATTTATTTAGACGAGGAATTCTAAGCAAAGACACTAATTATTATGAGAACAAATAAATAACAAAATATAGAATAGTGTTTCTTAAAATAACTATTGGAAAACTTGTTTCAAGCTTTGATGAACCTAGAATAGATCTGTGATTAATTATTTTCTATTTACAGTTAATTTATTCAAATCTTGATTATTAATAGCAAATGTGTAATAAATATGTAATATCCTTAAAAAGTTCTTATTTCTTTTTTTTTTCTTTTTATTAGTCAGTGAAATCTTTAAATAAGACTGATACATATTAAAAAGCAGGAGTTTTCAGATAAAAATCAAATACTTGTTTCTCCATAGGAAGAAGTTAACTGGAGGTGTGTGTGTGTTTGTGTGTGTATGTGTACAACACTCGGAATCCCATGAGTTATACTTCATTGGAATTTGCAAGGTCATAATTTGTTTTTGTATTTTTTTTTGTTTTGATGATAAAAGAATTTTATTTTGATATCAGGAAGCCAAGACAGACTGCTTCAGGTTCTTCAACCTTCATCAGTTGGATTCATCCAATACTTAATATCAAATCGATAATGTAGCCTCGGATCAGAGGTTGGGAACCAACCACTGGTCTAAGCCAGTCTTTCTCTGCGGGTTACACGATAAGATTTCGCTTAATAATAAATAATAATAATAATAATAATCCTGGTAAAATGATATTCACTAAGAAAACCAGTCAGCTATGTCTATACGTCCCCTTCCAAATAACTTTTGAACCGGTGAAAGCATCTTCTTGAAACTTAGATGCAAAGTTTCGAACAAGAGACAATATTAATTTTGTATCTGAAAGCTTTTCCTTACGGGTTCTCATCGAGAAATCTACACGTGAAATGACAAAAATTCCCATAAAAAAGCATTGGAAACGATTTCTGTTAAAATCTACGAAATTAACCCGTTTAGTAATCCTCATGCGCTTGCTTAGGATTGAAATGAATTGGATTTAGATAAACAATGTCGATTTAATGTTTTTGTCCAGAAATTAAAAACCATTTTTTTAATTTTTTTACTAGATATTATAATAATGAAGCCGTTTCATTTCTGGTCTTTCACAAATTTAAAAAAACAAAAGGCAAAAGAAAAAATCTTTTTTAGTAAAAAAGTTGTCAACCCTTACCTCAATGCGTATAAAGATATTTATTTATTTAAATAGTCTTCAACTTATTTTCAGACTTATTGTTTTAATATTATTTTTTGTTTTGTTTGAGTCGTATATATCATTGAATGATGAAAATCAAATAAAACGAAGAAATGTATAAAATGCACTCCCCTTCAATTCTGTTTATTTTTTTGTCAGCTATTAATGTTAGAAAACCTGTCATTAATTCCCGTTCCATGTCTTCTACGACGATCTGTCAGAATATTGTGTTGCTCAGACAGACGTTGTGCTTTTCATTCAAGAGACCTTTTCTCGTGATGCTACAGATCGATTGAATGAAGAACTCAGTCGCTCAAGAACAATATCTAACGAGTCTCTTATGATCATCTCCAGCCTTATTTCTTTTAGACACTGGTAAAACTCAAAAACCGTTGACAGTCAAGATCGATGCTTCCAGAAACTGATGTGAAAGACTTATGATAAAAAGCTGCCAATTTCAATTTTTTTCCCTTCAGCCTCAAGTTTTGTTATTTTTTCTATTTGAAAACCTTTGTTTAAGGATACAAATACTAAAATTTATCATTTGAACACCAGATGGAATTAACACTAAATTTTAAAATTCTAACAAATTATTAAAAATTAATTAAAGCACACGCACTAGGATTAATAAATAATATGCATTGTTACACTTCGATGGAAATTCATTGTTTTACTTCTAATACTTTGTATATGTACTTTTTTATCACCTTCAGCCACAAGAATCCATGATCAAAACTTTACAAAATACAAAAACGTAGACGTCATAAATTTGCAAGTTTTAAGTTTCACGAAGATAAAAAAGATTCATGGGTTCAAAAGCTTAACCTACTTACGTCTACCCTTAGCTAAGCTCATGAACTGTTGTTTCTTAGGTAGGCCTAATTAATAGAGTTTATACGAAATTACTGGAAAGAAAAAAAAAGGAGTTTTGTTATGACAAAAATGCTAACGAAAACCGATTCAGCAAAAAATAACAGTATTCGCTTAATTTTTATGAATATTAAAAGATAACGTCATAAAATATTTATTTTTAAAGATTTCTAGTTATTTGTTAGGTTGTTGATTGTGTTTGGCTTTTTTCCGGTTTGACGCTCACCTGATGAAAACAATCTGATTTGATGGCGCAATTGTTCAGTTTGTTTTATTGTCTATTTTTTTTTTCAGAGAGGACTGATAGCTTTTTAGCTATAAACTTGGAAGTGTCTGAAAACGTTTAATCCTTAACGTTTATTCCTTCAGTGTTCGCATAGTATCTGCTCTGAGAGTGGAATTATTTCGACTGTGTTTAACTCAGTCGTCCCAGTGAAAATTTCTCTTGATAAAATAATTTATTTTATTAAATAAATTAAATAAATAAATAAATAAATAAATAATAGCTTATATGTTTATAGATACTGTTCGTTTCCGAAAGCGAGAACGACCACTGGAAGACGATTTTACTCCGCAGAAGGGTGATATGCTGAGATGGGCACTTTCGTAAGAAATTCTGTTGGAGTATTTTTTTTTATAAGAATAAAGTATTTATTCTTTCCATAATTCTTTCCCGAAAAGCGCAAATAGAACGCAATTACTAGTAAACTAACACTGATAAAAAGTAAACTTCCCCTCTTTATATTTCTCTATTTTCCCTATTTTGCTGAAATCGAAGGAGACCTGACGCGTGCGCAAAAGCGTTGAAGGCTCTCGTAAACAAAACCGAACAGGGTGATTCCAAAAGGTGTGTCAAAAATTCGGCAGTAGGTTCTACTCATTAAAACAAACAAAAAAGTTCAAAGAAACATGGGTCCGGAAATGAATAGTTTTCAAGAAAAAAGTAGTTTTCATTATTCATTGTATGGTTATAAGAATCCAAACAAATCATGGAAACGACTCTTTACTTCCTCATAATAAATGTTCAAAATATCCTTTGGTTTGCACGCATGCTTCCGCTTGCCTTCTCATTGATACGAATTCTTTCACAAATCCCTGGATTTTGTAGTATTTCCAGTTGATTGGACTGAAATAAAATAATGTTATTAAATATCCCCAAATATAGAAATCCAGAGGATGAAGATCATATTTTGCACATCTGTGTATTACTTGATGAATATTTGAAATGTGTTTTATCGCATCTTAATATGGCAACAAAAATATATAAGCTTATATAAAAAAAAAACACCCATGTATTGAACAATGAAAATTACATTTTTCGCGAAAACTATTCATTTCCCGCCCCGTATTTATTTGAACTTTTTTGTTTGTTTTCATGAGTAGAGCCTATATTCAAATTTTTGACACACCTTTACCGTGTTTTTATTTATAGGTACACATTTACTTGGCTTAATCGTCAAACTGATATTGCGTAAATAAAGTTCGACCATTGAAAATCTGTATTTCACTAGATTATAATTTAGAATGCAAATTAAGAAATATATTCTAAATCTTTTTTAAAATATAATAACATAAATACTTACATTACTAAATACAATGTAAATACATTTAATTGCCAGACTGTTTCTTGAAAGCCATAAATTGCAGTAAAAAAAGTTTGTAGCTTTCAAAATCCCCGACAATTTTCTACAAATGATTTTTGTGATTGCTTGTTTTAATAAAAAAGATGTTTCATTTATATCCAAACTCAGGAAGCTGGAAATATGAATTATAATGTATAGCTAGACTAAAAGAAATAAAACAAATTCAGCATAAATTAAGATCTTTATGTTAAGCTTTATCTAACGCCTTACACACATCTCAACATGTATGGAAGAAGATGTTGACAAGCTACTTGCTTTTACCTTCTGAATTCCAATTATAGACTTCAGATGCCTAAAGATAACAAACTGCCTTGGAAGCAAACGAAGTCATAGAAAAGCATTTCCTCCACCTTTATCAATCAATCCATAGACGAACAACTTATTAAATAGACTTGGCTCAAAACAAGATAATAACAAAACTTCGCGCTTAATTCTTCAGTGTAATCCACAATATAATCATGGTCCCTTAAGAATAAAAAAAAGCTGCAATTAACTTAATTTTAATTACCCTAATAAACAACGAAAGGTTAAATAGATTATGACAGAGGTGAATGTTAGATGGATGCTCCTATAGTATTACAATCTTACTTTCTCTTATTATTGTAACTTGGTGAAGTTTATTATCCATTTTGTGTGGCTGAAGGCTATTACAAAAAAAGCTCCGTGGTAGTTAATTTGTGCACACCGTAAATCCTCCCAACTTGGCAGTTCATGTGTTTGGGGGCGGATTAATTAAAAGGACCCAAATCATCCTCACTCCCTACACAGGGAATCGGGCGTGAAATTTTATCTTTCCGGTCGATTTAATTTAGAATGACTGGAGAGGGAGTGAATTGGGTGGGGGTGGGGGATCCGCGATTGATGAGTTCATTAATAGGGAAAACTACAAACGTGGATGGTTACAACATACTTCGGAACCGAAAATAATCGGGCCCAGTTCATTCTCAGGTGATAATAAAAGTTAATAAGAAAAGGGCCGGCGAATAGACCCAAAGTAGCAGAGGAATGTTTTAATTAAAATGAAGAATGATAGACATTGAAATACAACCTCAAAACGCACTTTTCTTTCAAACCGGAATAACGGCTTTTGTTCAAAAGTAACAGTTTTCCTTTGGAATCTGCTCTAGAATGTTCTCTTTAAAAGGAAGTTGGTGGAAAGAAATTAATTAAGCTCCGGCAAAATTTAAATGTTAGGAGCAAGTAAGAGATAAGATTTCAATATGTATCAGTTCGAGTTAATGAATCCGGATTTAACAAATTAATCCGGATAACTGTTTGACAATGGGCTTATATGTAAATTTGTGTGGAAGTTAGAAGTGAAGTCTATCTAGATAGTGAATATCTAGATAGAATTCTGTTCAGAATATTTTATTTTTCGTATTTATATTTAAATTTGTTCTAAATTGGCACTTCTTTTTTTTATTCTGGATATGAATAATAAACTATTGAAATTTAAATTTTCATAAGTATATTTTCTACCATTCTTAGCTGTAATGACAGACACGATCACCACAATTAATGATCTTGGTCTCTGCTGCTTAAGTTACCCCTTCACGCGAAACCAAGAATCAAACCATAATTCCAAAAACCGTATAACTGAGATGACATATCCACCGAAACTACTTACGATCAATTGAACCAATTACCGAATTGTTCGAAGTACTGAAAGAAAGTAAATAATAAAATTAACATAATAGCAATGTTTTGAAGTTTATTTAGTAACAACTGGAATCACAATGTTGGCTACGTCATAATGCAGGTTGACAACACCAAAAATATTATGTCTCACAAGTCAGTTAAAGTAAAATATGTGCTTGAGATATAGATAAAATATGTGATTTAGAAATCATAAATAAATAAATAAATAAATAAATAAATAAATACCTCATAAATTTGAGCAATGCTATAATGTGAAGTTATTTGAAGTTAGGTTATCGTTCAAGCTAAATCTATCAGATAATCAGTGATTCTGTATCAGATATTCCTAAGATTTTAATATGAGGGGTGATCAGAAACTAACGTTACAAAGCCTGCAGTGAAACGTGTACATTTTATTTATACAACCAATACAGCCGACTGATAGTACGTACATTAGGTTATTTTTTGACATAGACTCCCATATCGGTTTAGGCATTGGTCGCTGCGTGGGATGAGTTTGAATATTCCCTCCTGGTAAAAATCCTGTCTTTGCGTGTTCAGTCATATTGTGTTCAGTCATGTTGTCGCGAGGTGTTTCCCCTCCTCGTCTGAAGTGAATCGTCGGCAACTGTTGAACTGCTTTAACGCTGTTGAAGCAGTTTCGCTGGGACATCATTGACCACCCTCCCTACAGCTCTTACCTCACTCCAAGCGACTTTCTCCTGTTTCCCCATTTGAAGGAGCACCTAGGAGGCTGACGATTCGCTTCAGACTCGGAGGTGAAACACTTCAGGACAACGTGGCTAAACATGCAAGGCAGGATTTTTACCAGGAGGGAATATTCAAACTCATCTCACGCAGCGACAATTGCCTAAATCGATATGGAGACTATGTCGAAAAATAACCTAATGTATGTACTATCAGTCGGCTGTATTGGTTGTACGAAATAAAATGTACATGTTTCACTGCAGGCTTTGTAACCTTAGTTTCTGATCACCCATCGTAGCAATATATGAAGCAAGGCTTTTCTGTAATATCTGTAAAAATCTTTAATTGCATGTTTATAAAAGTATTGATGTATTTGACTGGGAAAGATTACTAAATTGGGAAACAACGAAGTTTTGTTTTTCTTTTCATTGTTGGATTATTCATAATACAGAAAAAGTCCTCAAATTCGCCAATAATCTCAACGCCTGGAATACTAATCTGTCATCTTATCACCCATTTATTTAGAAAATGTAAACAATAATCATATGCTGAACTATGAACATTCGCAATGTGCATTGGAAGGAGAGCCACAATTTTAATCGATTTTACCAATCGAGCAGTATTTGTAAGAACAACTGAACTAAAAAAGTATAACTAATTTAAACTTGAAATAAATTCACACGTCCGCGTTCTAATATCAAAACAGTTAAATTAGATTTTTAAACAGAGATTAATTCACAAACATAAAAATACGGATTAAATTTACTCAAATGAGGTCAATTAAGAAAGGAATCTTGGATCAAAAAACCTACTCTAATGTTATAGGTTGTTATAGATTAAATTCTTAAACAATTTAATTACTGCATTGGTTGAGAAATAAATAAACAAAAAAAGGTTACCAAAATAGATTCTGCCCTACTGAAAAATACTGATTCTCGCATTGGAAAACCTTGTTTCAGGATAAACTGAACCAACCTTACGTACTAAACTATACTGTATTATTTAGTGTAGATTACAGTATTATTATTACTGAATTATGATCAGTAATAATACATTGCTGTGAACATTAATTTTCAATATGTGACCTCAAAGGCACCTTAGACAGTTCGCAAACTGAGCCAAATGCGACTTTTTTCCCTCAGTTCTTAAAGGATAAAAAATATCTAATGCTATGGAAGCTTCCAGTTTTTATTTAAAATAAATACCAATTTTGGTATTTAATTTAAATAAAAAAAAAGATTATCTGTTTCTGGTTGAATGGATCTCTTGGCTTGAGACGATCTGAATTTTGAATTTGAATATTCTTCCATACGGATACCACATGAAGGTAATAAAAATTTCCATAGAAACGCATTAGAAAAGAAACAATGAATTTATGTAACAATGCTCGTGTTTTGATGCTAATTAAAATTACTTGAATGTATTCCGTTTGCATTCGACAGATACTAAATTTACAAATATATGGAGACTTTTTTCTTGTGTTGCTTTCATGGCTTTTAAAAAACATAGAAATTAAAAAAAAATATACCACTTAAAGAAAGGTAGGCTTCGAGTTCTTCTAGGAAGTTCTAAATATGTTCACTGATTCAATAAATAACCCAAATCAGTCTATTAGCCCCCTTCCCCAGTCCTGATTTTGAAACAGTAAGCGTTTCTAGATACTCTTAAATAAATAAATAAATAAATAAATAAATAAAAGTAAAAAGATGATCGGTTTGAAGCATCAATGGAAAAATAAAAGAAAGGTTCTGTCTAGAAATACTGTCAATCAGAAGTTTCTAGAATTGGTGGGAGTGATTCCAAGACAATGTGAGTAAATCCTAAAGAAGTTGAAGACTTTTTCGTTTTTGCCATTCCATGAATTAGCTTCTGCAAGTAATTGAATATTCTTTAGAGAATTTGAAAATTAAAAACTATCTTACAAGAAAAAGAAGCATAAAACCGCACACAATTAAAGGTTCACTGAGCTATTTTTGGATTTTTTTCGTATCGGGAACCCAAGATTGAACCGTTTCGAGATTCATTATCTCTCATCGATTGGGTTCGCCCAGTACTCAATAGCTCAGTGGAACCAAAAGAAACATAAACAAAGGACAAGTGGACAAAACAATGACCTTTAAGCTAAAAAAAAATCAAAATATAAATTAAGAATAAAAAGGGCAATAAGTAATTCCCGCTAGCTCTAGGTTTAGCATGGAAAGGATTAACTTGTAAAGAAAACATATACATAATAGTCAAATTTAATTTGCGGTGAGGATATATAACAAGAAAAAGAAGCATAAAACCGCACACAATTAAAGGTTCACGAGCTATTTTTGGATTTTTTCGTACCGGGAACCAAAGTTTCGAGATTCCTATACCCAGTACTCAATAGCTCAGTGGAACCAAAAGAAACATAAACATCTTGGGTTCCCGGTACGAAAAAATCCAAAAATAGCTCAGTGAACCTTTAATTGTATGCTTCTGTTTCTTATTATATATCCTCACCGCACGTTAAATTTGACTAAAAACTATCTTATTTTAATTTTTGATTACATTAGGCCCCACTTGGGCCCACTACAGCCCATTGGGGCGCTGGATGTAAGGCTGCTGATCCTGCTAAGGATCAGGACTGAGATGGAGTCGGGTAGTCAGACCAACGCCCGCCCGCCTGTAGCCCCAGTACCAATTCTACGGAGGGCTGGATAGACCCTAGGATTTTAATTTTAATCAACTTTAATTTTATTTTGAATTTAACACATCTATTTTCTAATAAGATAAGATAAGAATTAACGATAATTCTTAGTATAATTTTATATGGGAAGTTCACGGGAAGTATATTTTAATTATTATTTTATAAGAAAGTAATTAATTTTTGTCATTTTTTTAATTCTAGGAGAGAAAAGGTAATTGTACCATGAATAAATGTATTAGATAAATCTCCTTTAACGTCCTTGAATATATGAGGGAGGTAACGACTTTTATTGACAATTATCAAAGAAGGGACGGTTGGCTAATGTGAAAAATTTGAGAATCACTGGTGTAAGCTGTGTAAGCTGTATCATTTTCATTAATGTAATATGTTACATATGTTTAATATAATTCATTAATTCTTGCTTACTTAAAGAACATCAAACATTTATTTATCAAATACATAAAACTATATTTATAACCTTCTTGATGATAAGTAAACTTTGAAAATGTGGCTAAGATTAGCAAGATAACTTCAAGCAAATTTTAAATTAAACGCGTAATAATAGCGAAGAAATTACTTATAATTTACTATCGTCATAAACGCTTTATATAAAAAAATTAATAAGATTTTAGTATGATAATAAACCCTGTAATAGAAGAATGTGAGATGAGAACATCGAAAAATGATACGAGATCCTATAAGGAGATCGTCATATTGGCAATGAATTAACAACTGCTTGTAATTAAGCGTGGGAGCATTTATTAAGAGCTTAGAAAATTAGATCCATGAAGCTTGTAAAACACGCCGTATTGATTAAGATTAATCGTCCAATATAAAGACGGTTTTAGTTTAGGGCGCGTGTCTTAATGCTTTACACAACGGATCCTGTATGGGTGGGACTGCTCGGGTGAGGGTCTTACTCGAGGCGGACGGCAAAAGGATTACTTCAATTCTTAATTAATTAAGGGTTATTTATTAATTCATCCCAATAAGCTTTGCGATTTATGAGAAAGGATGGGCAGGCTGTTCGCTGGCTAAGTAATTAACATTAAACTCACACGATTAAGCACCTGCAGGAGTTCGGCTTCGGACCCGTGCAAATATGGCGCTCTTCCAGAGGTGCCTTGGCAGTTTTCCCGCCTTAACTTGGAAGACGCGGTTCCCGGGGAGACAATACAACAGAAAGAGAAATATTGGAATTCAGATTGAGGTTAATGAGGCCCAATATAGCAGCAACTTTTTATTTTTCATTATTAGCTGATATTAGCGTAGGTCAATTAATTCTGTTGCATGGGAATATTAATTACAAAATTAATGAATGTCACATATTTGATTCTAATTTTATTATTAGATAAATCCGTATTGATCCACTGTCTATCATAGAGTTCACTGATCTGTTTATTCATGCCTACCTACCCTCAAATAAAATAAACAAATAAAAACATGTTCCTTAGACATCTATGCAAAAATCCAGTTTCAGTGATACGATAGATGATAAACAAACTGAAGTTTTTAGTAATTGTGTTCTATACATACTTTGCTATATTATTATAGATTAGTCATACATCACCTAAGAAGATGAAATCCTTTTAATAATTGGCTTCAAATGTTAGCTGCAAGGTAGTGTTATTTGAACAAATGACGGTTTCTTAAATCACTTTTGCAAATTTCGGCGAAAACATGCATATTTTATTAGAAACAAGGTAATAATCACAACCACTACATACGCAATATTTCACAGAGATGGCTTCTTCTGCTTCTTCAGGCGCTATTATGAACTTGAACCTGAAAACGTTTATGACAAAGATTTAAAGTGACGCTATAAAACATTGTTGTTCAAAGCCATAATTTGAACGCCATAACATTTGAAAGCCATAAATTTGTGAAATTCTGCGTGTATAGTGGTTATGATCATTAGCTTGTTTACAATAAATTGCTTATGATGATTCTATGATACATGCATATTTGTTGGAAAAAAAATGTTTTTGATCATTCGACTACACATCATCTATTTTCAATCTAAGCAAATTGTATTCATTTAGATTTTTCTCCTCTTTTTCCTAATAGAAGAAAAGACATCTTCTATGTTAAATAAGAGTATGTTATGATTTTATCTGCATCATGAATGCTAATCAACATTAAATCCTACTTTTTAAGTTAAAATAAGTAAAATAAAATAATTTCTGAAAGTTGGACATTCACCTTTGGTTAAGTAAGTAATTATACTGTGAGTTGTGGAGATTCACAATCATTATTGTGAATCGGAATAATAATCTAAAATATTTCAACTTGCATTTCACAGCAGTGATTATTTTTTATTATTCTCCAAGATAAAAAGAGAATAAGGTTTAATTATTGGAAAGGCTGCAGTAATTGCAACAATGCCGTAGTGTAAACAGCTCGCGACAGCGTGACACTGCGCACGCGAGAAATGGAACGAGAAGGCAGTAGAAGAAAGACGAGCCATGAAGAAACACAATGGCGGATGAACGATGATTCGGCGGAATAGTGGACGGTGCTGTACCAATGGAATTTTGAAGCAATAAAGAACTCAGATAAAATAGAGGATCGATATAATATCGAAAGATGACTATAGGAAGGAATAGGAATTATCCCGGATCCTTGAAGATGAGTAATTCTTCTGTTTTAATAGTCGAACTGGTAGCTGATACCTGTAGCTGATATCTGTCTTCTATTTGTGTAAATAGTTTTAATATATTCTATTCTGGTTTCTGCCGCGCTGGTGTGGTCGAGCGGTCTCAGGCGTCGGTCTGTCGTGAGATCAATGTGTCAGCGCCCGGGTTCAAATCCCGGTAGCGAGCATGGATGTTTCAAAAATTTCCTTTCCTGGGTTGTAGCCTCTTCTTCACTTTCTCTTCGGTCTGACGTCATTCCTTAATGGCGTCCTGGGGAAGGCCACGGGAAACCACTCCAGTATCTTTCCCTTGTAAGTCTAGGGAGTCTGCTAGGGGTTCGCCGTCTTGGGAACACTAGCGCTCCCTGGAGCACGGATGCTTCGGCAACGAAGCTCGCACTTCGGTGCGAACCGACCACACACATTCTGGTTTCTTAGACCAAAGTCATTCTTTGGATATTCATAATAAAGAATCTGTATTAGTTTATATCTATAATTATTTTCTAAGTTATTATTTCTATACTATTCCCTTATTTTGTAAACATTTTTTATTATTAAAGAATCATTATTTGTTCCCTTGGCATTAGAATTTTGTATTTTATTCTTATATTAATGCACAATAATCTTTTATTATATAGCTTATTATTTTATTTAATATTCTATTTATATTATTAGTGTCTGTATTGTTTAGATGTACCCAGCAACGTAATCCATAATTTATTAATGAGTCAATAAATAATTTATAAGTTATATTAAACACAACAAACCTGGGGCATGGCTGAAAATTAATAGGTAATAGGAGCTAAATGAGATCGCAGATAATTCGGGTACAGAGAATTCGGATAAAAGAGACTTCAGTTAAAAAGAACATACACAATCCACACATGCAAAACAACAAAAGTGTAACAAGTGAACAAAGTAATATTAGTATTATTACTTAACACCAGGTGTCGACAGCAAATAGAATTATAATGAAACAAAACCCAGTAATTAAATTACGATCACCATGCGAAACATTTTAAGAAAGAAGGACATCTCAGTGGCGGAATGGACTATATTTACAACAATTTCAGATCCATTTTAATAAATCGAAAAGGGAAAGGAGGACTGAAGGACTCATTCGGTGTCTGGCAAGGAGTTTTTAATGTCTTATTCTGAGCTCAAGTTTGTAATTGCATTTAGACAAACAATACTCAACTAAACATTTTTCTTGTCGATAAAATGCAGGCCAAGTTTCAAAAGTATTCATTCGCTCTGAACAGAATTCGCGTACAAAGATACGATTGTTTTTAGAAATTTTCCTTTTTTTACTAAATTAATTAAAATCTATGAAGAAATATCGTCAACAATACATTTTACAGTTTGTTTATATTTGTGCTTGATATTAGAATATCTGCCATTACTATAAATAATTAAAGAGCTTGATTAAATAGATTTCAGTTTTGGAGGAAGTAAAAATTATGAAAACAAAAAACAAAAACAACTGGCTTTCCACAAAACAACAATCCAATGGAAATTTCGGGAGAACTTCTAAGAAACTGAGTTTCTGAATAAATGAGAGGAATTTCTGTAAGCAATTTTATTATTTCAATCATATAATCATTATTATTGCCTAGTTTTTTAATTATTATTTTTTAAAATTAGGTTTTATATTGAAAACAACCAATAATACTGTTACATAATAAGTGTTGAACTATAATCTACAGCAAATGTTCGATGTGGAACCTTCTATCTCAACACCAGCAATAACTTGGCATCACAAATTCTGCTGTACTTTTTTAAAACCTGCACCGTCGCTTGTACTACGTCCAACAAAGATCCCAGAAAGTAGTTTCTTCTTTGTATTCACATAAACCAGCGACTTGACACGTACCCAAAGAAATAAATCCAGAGAAATGAGATCTTGTGAATGCAACGTTCAAATATTGAGCCTGTTCTTCTCATTTTATTACCAATTGCTTGCTTTAGAAAAGTTTCCAGAGCTTTCCAGAGCTTTCAGATGATATAGCTCATTTCGGATTCACATCTCATCTTAGAGACTATCATATTTATCATTTTGAACCGTAAATCAGAACAATATGTGTAATATTCTATATAATATTGTTATTAAACTATTAGCATTAGCTTTTTAAAACTTTAAAGATTAAAGAAATTTCAAAATAGCTAGGGTTATGAGATTTAATAAAATTTATAATTAAAAAACTATTAAGAATAAAAAAACGGAAGTACGACAGCAAGATTTTAACAATTGGTCAAATTAAAGGGTCCCATTTCAATAACCATTAGTATTCTTTGAACCCTTACATTTGTCAAATGTTCTTAAACAGGAGCTAGAGGCAAATAGGCTATAATCAGTTCTAGATAAACACTGAATTTTAAATAAGACAATAGATGAACACTATAGCATTCAGGTGCTGCTCTTTTGTTTCTTTTTCTTATCTTGTTCTCTTTAACTGATTTTGCAGCACGGTAAACTTTACTTACTATAGCATTAGCTTTAGAATTATTCTAAACAACTAATAAAACAGCTTTGTTTGCTTTTCACGATAGAAACAGGAGCACTGAAAACAGTCTAATATACATGTGGAAAGCAGTCGAGATGTGTTCTGGGGTGGTGAAGATAAGGATATCAATATTGAAAATAATTTTCAAACTATCTTTTGCGCAATATCGAGAAAGTGAACTTAATAAAAGTAATAGAAACAATTGTGTATGTACATCGAGTGCACAATTTTGTATTTTCTCATAATTTACTACAGCATGAAGTTAGCAGTTGAAGAAAGGGATAAACAATGATAATAACAACGTTTCAATTTAAACAAGGAAAAAGTATTTAATAATAGTTCTTTTATAAATGAAAATGTAAAAAAAAAACCTGCGGAATGGTAAAGCTTAAGTGTAAACATCTTTTCTTCTTTTGCTAAACTTCAAATTGACTTTTACAATTTTGCTTTTTGCGGATGGAAAAATAGAGTTTCCGGCATTCGTCGAGGGAAGTAGATAGTACTTCTCCTCTTTGCAGCTCTGTAAGGCTTTCAATTCCGTGGGGTGAATTTCTTCCGCGTTTTCATATCGAGTGCATTAGCATTCACGGAAGATTCTGACTGTTCAAACGGAAAGACTTCCTTATCTTTGCTATCAATCATGCAGACACATAATTTCAAGACCTCGAAGGACTCCCATCTCTGTGGCTGCTTCCACCAACGCTTTAGAAAAACTCACAAGAATCGCCACTTAACCGAACCACTGGGCACCAGAAATACGACTTCGTCTGAGGAATAACAACAGGGTTTGCATAGACCTCCCCCCCCCCTTTCGAAAAAATGTTTTTTTTCTAAACTAAAGATACTACAGATTAGCAATTCAGTTGTTAAATAGCTACAAAACTAACCATCTACTGAAAACTAACCATCCAATCAGTGTATTCTTATTCAGGGAAGCTCCTTCAATAACAATACGTTCTTTATTGAAAAAAAAAATACTTTATAATGATAATTTTATGGACTGAATTCAAAATACGTATATATAGCATTCTGTTTACTGTAGGGAAATATTACTACGATATATTTTCAAGATGCTTAGTGTATCAGATAGAAAATTACCGTAAGACGTTTCCGTTTTCTTTTGAAAGGGCTTCTCATAGCCAAAAAGAGATTGACTACCAACAGATAAAATATATAATAAAGTTTATCACAGAATTGATTAAAATATTACTAAGTTTTAATGTAGTCAGTGAATTATTATTCGACTTACTTCCGAAATACTGTTCGAATGTATAATGGTTCTTAAAACTACTCTACCAAATATTGTAATATAATCAGGTTAAGCAATATGATAGAAGTCTTAAATTATGTTATTTCGTTTACTTGTTTCTTATTGTTTGAGTTATCGTGTACTATTACAGAATGATACTTACACACATGTATGCATTCACATATCAGTTGAAAACCAAGTCTGTTTAAAACTCAAAATGTGGATTTCCTTTGATATCGGAACATACTTTGCTTGATTAGGGAGAGGTATTACAGATTTATCAGAACGATTTTGGCAGCACTCAGTTCCATGAGAAGCCACTCAACGACAAACAATTATGTTCTATTTGCTTCTCTTGCTCGAAATCGCAGTTACCACTTATTGGTATTTTCCCCCATTCTAGGCAGGATTTCCAGAGTCCATCAACAGTTCTAGTTTGTATCTTTGCAAGGGATCTTTTCAATAAACCAAATATACGGAAGTATATTTGCCATTTAGGTGCCATGGGAGATGCTACTCCTATATTAAAATCACCAGATGCCTGAATTCACATTTCTTGAATTCACCATTTGATTCATATAGTTCTTGAGACAAAGCCTTATCTTTGTGGATGTACAAATTCTACACTCCTCACTGTATAGTCTAGGAATTTCAGTACAGTACAACAGTTTTCAAAATGTTGTTTCTGTAGTAGTCAGCATTATCTTTGGCATTCCCAGAAATTCTACGCAGTGTTAACCATCCCGATGGCAATAACCATCCACTATCTAGAATCCTTTGGAATAGCTATTAATCATCTAAGGACATCCAGGCTTCATCAAAGATTCAAAATTTTTTCACTTATAACCTGCCAAATCGTATTGCTTATAGAGTTGGTTCTATGTTCTGCAATGTGATGGTTGTATGGTTTATGTTGTTTTCGAAGACTTAGATTCTGATGAAGTAACGTCCCACATTTGTATTCGATACTCCTGTGACTTAGGCAATGTTTTAGTCACCTAAATAGTAATATAAGAATTCTCTTTAGTCCTATTTCCTTTACCTTTCGTACACGTAGAAAGGTAAGAACACGTAGGTCTAGGGTGCAGTTTCCGAGGAGATAACTTATTTCGGCCCAAACTAATTGGCTTCCTTTTGCTCTCAGTAGTTATTAAACTGATAGGCGTTACCTTGAAATTTCGTTGTTTTTTTACACATTATAATTATGCTTTAATATGAAAATTTCGATTCGGAAAGTGCAACTACATACCTTTCCCATCAAAATGAAAAACTTCGTGGCAATTTTGATCGCAAAAAACATTCCAAAGCGAAACAATGTTCTTCCGTCCCTAAGTGATCACACGATCGTTTTATGCTATTCGCATGAGCTCGTGACCTAAGTTCGTTTGTACCATAGTTCTGAGACAACCCTCTATATTATACTATCATGTTTACATAAAATGGCATATTTATATTTTATTTAAAACCTTATGCTAAAATTATAGTTTTACAGTTTCTGTAATAAATTCTGAGGGTGGAGGAAAGTTTTGTCGGAAATAACTAGGCCCCCTCGGCCCCCCCCCTTATATACGCCCCTGATATAAATACAGTAAAAAAAATACATTAATAAAAACTTGAATTTCTATAACTTATGGCGTATAAAAAAAGTGATAAATGATAAAGTTTTGATAATATCTTTTTCAAAAATTTATTGAAACTTTTGTTATTGTTGTTATCAATAAGAATTCTGAAATTTAGTGAAAAAATTAACAGTTATGAAAACGTGGGTCTAAGCCATTCGGTGCGAGGGTTGCAATAAAGTTATTATGGTTTATTCCAACATAATTCTCTAACAATAATTTTAGAAAAAGTTTATATGTGCGAAATTGTCTCCCAAATCAAATATTGTAATGGATTATACAAATTATTTTAAATCTCATAAATGTAGTGAAAAAAGCAATTAATAATTAATATGAAACGAATTTTTTAAATGTACAAGATGAGACTGTTTTATCATTTTATCATTTTTTTACTATTTTACAATTCAATTGTTTGAAGCTCTTAATGTTTCATAAAACTTTTACTTAAAATAAAATTCCTTTTATTTATAACTATTTTCATTTAATCGATTTTAGCATCTTTTTTCCGCAGTAGACAATAAAATTACTAGGTTTACACTTTTCCCGTTGGACATTTCTTGTGAAGATGTGTTATAACTTTTTATTTTTGAATCTATGATATATCTGTAGTTTCAAAAATGGCTTCCCATTCGGATTCAAACAAAAGTAATCTCTGAACAATTTCTAGCATTACGACCACTCATCACTGGGAATCCTCGTTATCTGTGCTCCACTTTCCTTAATCCCTTTCGCGATCCACCCCCTCCTACTCAAAGAGTGGCAAATGGATTTGACCTCTCTTTTAAACGACACATTAAAAACCCTTCATTCCTGCCTCCTTTTGGGCTGTGAGCGGCGCAGCGTCGACGAGTGTGTAGCCCATAACTCATCTGTTAGATTTATGATCCTCCTGTGATTTACTGGTCAGCAGGGGCACTTGTCAGCCGCTTGAAAGTTCACCCAAAGGTACTCTCCTCTCCATTGAGATCAGACCACAACCTGTTGTTTCCAAAAGCTCAGAACATAATAATAATAAATCTATCACAGAAAGAATAATTGCTACCTATGATAAGATACTTCTCTTTCAAATAAGCCACATTAAGTTTAACATCAAATTATTTTTCATAATTTACTTTAATAATTTGCATATTTAGCTGTGAATACTTTCTTGAATCTCGAACTTGGAGCATCTGAACTGACATTGAAAGTATTATCCAGCCTAAAAGTCAAAATTTTAGCTCTCTTCATACTCTTCTTTTTCTATAAAATACAGGGAAAATTAAAAAAAAAATTTTCCCTGAACACATTGAAATACTCATTAGACATGACCATTAATCGAAACCAGTGTGTAGATGCTATCAGAGTGGCTTTTTATAGCCTTATAAATGATCGCCAAAGAGCGTGAAACAGCTGTTCCAGGATGTCACTTCGTAAACAATTTGGTCTCCCAATTGTTGTTTACAATAATTCAAATGCGCAGTTTGAATTCTTTTGCTTTAAAAAAAATTCAATGAGTCCGGCGAACGGCTGCCACATGAATTTTCTCACTAATTTTTCATTACTGAATTTTATATTGTTCATTTTTTCTCTTGAGGCACCACTGCGCTTCTGATGATGATTTACATTAGCCTCAGTACGGAGACCTTGTTGTTTTACTGATGACTGCTCCTGACTGATGATCGTCAGAGACCGTGAAACAGCTGTTCCATGATGTCACTTGGTAAACAATTTGGTCTCCCCATTGTTGTTAAATAAAATATAATTGAAAAAAAAAAATGTAATAAAAAAGAATTAAAATGTTTTTGAATCACTCTGTAAATATTAAAGTTGGTACCGGTATTTAACATATTAAAATTTCTTTCCTTACATAATAATATTTCTTAGGATAACAATTTATTTCTAATTTTTCAAATTACTAGCCATACTTTACAGAACCATAATTATCTATTTAAAATAATTAGGAATTCGGACTAATTTATGGGTCCATCCCATACTTAGTACTTCCAGGTACGAAAAAAACAATATATATATACAACTGTCAGTATTAGATGCTGATACTAATGGGATAAAAATGGTTGATTTATTTTGTTTTTTGGCTCAATACCAACAATGGCTGTGACGTGCCAGTAAAGGTGAAACAATAAAATAAACTTAAGCCATAGCCTGGTCAAAAATACAAAAAAAGAGAAGTACAAGAGAATAAATTCATTTACAGCAAATGAATAAAACATTAGAAGTATAAACTTAATAATAGTTTAAGCATAAAATTAGAATATTGCTACAATTTAGTCAAAAATAAAAAAAATCAGTTTTCTTAATATAAAGTTGTGAAAGCAATTCAAACGTCAGTCTTCATACGTTTGAAAAATTTGCAATATCGGTTGAATATCATAGTATATGCAAATTTTATAAGCTAAAACTTAAAATTAAATCCATTTAAAAATCCAATCTTTATTTAAATCTGTAAAGTTCGTATAAGAAAGTTCAAAAGAGTAACTTTGAAACTAAGAAACAATATCAAATAAAATTAAATATATTCTATTTACTGGGAAATACATAAATAAACTCTTGCACTATACATTCGTATTCATCGGATTCCGTACCGGGTAACGTAAGTTTTAATAATCATGCAGCATTCTCGACATTAGACTGTTTAATCTATACTATTATAATCTTCAAAATAATATTCACTACTTACTAATAAATAGCACTATAGTTAGTATTCCAATATGTACTTAGCTCTTTATCGAGGAATACTTTGACGATCACCGTTACTAGGCACTAAGGTCCACACAAAATTCAATACTTCACTTTGATGTGGAGTTTGTCAAAAATTGTCGAGAAATTCAATCCTGGATAGTAGCACAATAGTTCATAGAGTTAAGTCACTTTTATATTAATACTGTTCTTTAATCATACAGTGAACACGGCACTAACTACAAACTTTCAACAAGAACCATTCAGTAGTTGAAAAGTTATGTTAAAAACACAATCGGATACAGACTTAGGAACTTATTTGGGTTTCTTTTATGCCTCACAACTAGCGAAATAACTGTTTCGTGGGAGTTACAAAAAAGTTGTCCTGATGTGGATGAGAAAAATATAATTGTGAGATCGTGTCAAATTTCGTTTTTCCAACTAAAGCGGCTTCAGAGATATGGGTATCCTTTAAGAAATTTCTCCTCCTTTAAGAAATGGTTTGAGGCTCAGACAAGCTAGTTATCTTTTTTCCTTTTACTTCTTGGGTGTAAGTTTTCCAGCATTTTTTTTTTTTAGATCTATATCTGTGTATCGTAGGTAAAAGGCACTATGTCCATTTTTTACGAAATTAAGATTTTAACAGTGTCTTATGCAATATTTTTGTTTTTTTTCAGAGGTGCAAAGCATTACGTCCTAAGCCTAAAAAAAACAGATTTAACCAGTTGAAAACGGCATATGTACCAACATACTTGCGAGGTAAAGAGCACTATCATTAAAGATTATCAAAATCTAAAATATGCATGTTAGATATGTGTAAACTATATGTACTATGCCATAAAAAAAGTTTACAAAGAGTATCAATCGAAGTGCAAAATTTAAGAAAACATTTTGTAAAAGAATCATTCAACTGGTTCTCCTAAAAAATTTAACATTTGTGACATAGTGCCTTTTACCTCCGATACTCAGATATATGACAGATACCTTACAACGTAACTTTATCTAATATTGTGTATAATCGAAAACCGTCTTAACAGTTCAACAAAAGTGTACAAAAAAAACCCTGAAAATTTTTCATTAAAATTTTTGCAGCGACTATTTTACCAGCTGTAAAGACTTTTTTAATTCATATTTCTTATTGAATAATTTGTAATGAAAAAAGAAAAGTGTAGGCCTATTGATCCATCTACGCAAATACTTTTAAAATTAAAGAAATGCTATCTGACTTAAATTGGCATTCACTAACCATTTTATTAATGGCCAGATAAAACTTACATCACATTTTACTTAAATGCTGTATTTAATTATTAAAAAAACTTATACATTTTACACTATGTATTTATTACACTTCCCTACATTTGCTCCTTTAAAATGCTTCGTGCCTCAAAAAATCTCAAATTCTACTTTAATAGTTGCATTACTACTTAAAAGCAGATATATTCTTAAAAAGGACTGAAAATTTGAGTTTCTCATTGAATTTTAATGACCAAGTACCAAGAAAATCAGTCCAATGAAAGTCGTCTTCATTCATGTTAAGAAAAGTCATCTGTGGAATAAATAGAATCTAACAGAAACTCTTCTAAAAATTGCATTTTATCTGCTTTTGTTTTTCATTTCTAAGAAATGTTAGGAACTGTATTGTTTTCAATTTGAAAGACTCACTTCTTTGCTCTCTGTGTGGGCTTAGCTAATGAATTTTTAATGCCATCTGCAACAGTAAATTTACTCATCCCTGATTTATATCATTATTGAATTGTGGTACCTTTATGCCCTCTGACCTTTGCAATATATGGGTGTATACAATAAATACGATTAATCAGATAGGGCACTAAAGCAAAAGATATATAGCTTTAATTAATGGAATGATGAAACAGAGGTTGAACTAAGTTGGTTTAGATTAAATAATTGCATAGATACGATGGGGCCACCCCAAAAATACATTTAGTTAACTGAGCATTAAAATGCTTATTAGACCTAATTAAATTAGATCTAATTAAAAAAAATAACAATAATCATTAAAGATGCAGACCTATAGCCGTGAACATAATAAATTACGACACGA
>JAFIDM010000005.1:39825572-39852492 GCA_023159025.1 Thereuonema tuberculata | reverse complement strand
TTCTTATTTCAACCTCATTTTTCATATTCATGATCAACTTTTTCATTCTCTATAATTCTTCTGTAAAACTAGAAACTATCAGTTATGATTTTCTACCAGATCAAAGAAAATAAGCTAGATCAGGTATAATTCACAACTAAGTAGCTTAACTATTTTAGGATATAAAGCTAAAAGATTATTTAAAAAACTTAATATTTTTTTCAAAAACAAAAGCTAAAAAAAAATTTAAAAAAATCAGTATTTCAATGTATTAATCTTACTGTAAACAAAAGTCATGGCCGAACGTATCTGTTAGATGGTTGACAATGGATAGTTTTTAATTTTAAAAATATTTATTTTTGAATGGAAAAATCCTAAAAAAAAAAAAAATGAACGTGCGAACTTCGATACTGTCGCAGATTAATCCATGCACAATGAGATTGCGCGAGTACGAATTAATAAAGGCATAATGACAATATAGGGAAGCTTAAGAATGAATGAATTAGGATCATTGTTACTGTATTATTCTTTTTATGTTCAGTCGACTGAAGTTTTCACAAATTCACTCGTCTTTACTTTAAGAAACGAAGAACAAATATAATGTATTACTCATCCATCATTCTAACATAAGTTTATTATTGCAAATGCAATGGATAAGAATTTAAGACCAAGACATTTAAGAACAAGATTTAAAAATTAAATTATTAAAATTTAAATTATTCTTATTCAGTATATGAAATGAATAAGAATAAATAAAGAAAAGAAGGTTACAGGAATGAAAAGACTAATAATAATTTAGTCCAAAGAAAAGATTTTGTAATGGAAAAACATAAAACAAATAAACAAAAACACTAATAAATCACCTAAGAAAAGAAAATCATTTAATTGCAAAGCATTAAGACTAGTTAAGTTTAAGGATTTTTCAGCGACAACTAAAATTGTGATAAATTGTGATACGTAATAATAATAATAATAATGCTGTTTATTTGTTCAATTTCAAATTTGCGTTATTTTCAGCTATTGCAGTCGGAAAATTTACTGCCATTAAAATTAATATTCATTTACCCTTCAAAAGCCTTTTAATTCATTCGACTTATAGTTAAATATTTCTCTTAATCGACTTTTTTCCTCTCTTACTTATGTCGGAGTAAAGTTTGTAACTCTAATCAATTACATAGAGAAGCACACTTCTGCACTAATGCTTTGTCGTCTTGTCATTGTCCGGTTGCAGTTTGAGCTGTCATCTTCCTCCTAACATCTTTATTCTGCTGTCGTCTGTTCTTCGCATCCTCTGACGTACGACGTCTATTGTCCCAGGGCTCGGTGATACCAAGCCCAAGATAAAGACCCCAAGTTCCAAAGCCTCTTTCATAGGTGCCATCGAGCAACAGGAAGGATGGGCCAGTGATAAGCAATATGTAATTACACTGACAAGTATTTCTTCTTCATGCTTTCCTGTCATTTATTTATTTTTATCCTTCGTACAAATTAAAAAAAAAAGAAGCTAGATTCGTAGTCAGCAGATAACCTCGAAAAAAGGAAGCCACTGATAACTAAGAGCAAAGGTTAGAGAACTCTGAAAATGGACTTCTCACAGATGGGAAATGATTTAACTGAGACAAAAAAAAAACATATCTGCGCTACTCCGATACCAATCATGAGATTTACTGGACTACAGCCAAATCGTCTGAAAGATATACATTGACAATGTGGCATTCGGTTTCAATTAATGTAAAAATACAAGATAATGTATAGTTATATAAGAATTAGATTGACTCTTTTTCTTAAACTTATTTGAAATGTAAAAATAACCAAGATGCAATCTGATATGTCTGTTTATTTAAATCAACGATATCGAAATTATATGTATATAGCTTAAATTTAAACAGCAAACCAAATTCGAACAATTCAGTTCAAATAAATTTTAATAATTAAGGATTATGTAAATCTTAGGAGATAAGTTAAATAAAGAAATTCAAAGGCTGATTTTCTTCATTTGGGTTAGAACATAAGTATATAAGCATTTGTTAATACTTTGTTGTGAAGGGTTGAAATAGTTTATTCCTATCTTTTTTAGTTTTTCAAAACTAAAAATCTATAAATATGAAGTACTTAAAATACATAATAAGGAAATATTGATGCGTCTCAATAATAGATGAAATTCACTGAATTTAAAGAACCTAAACATTTGTTTAATATTAATGACGATAAGAGTTAGAAAGTGAGATATTAGAATTTTCTTTTAAAGGGACTCAAGATGAGCTCTACTGCGAAATCATTTGCGTTCATCAAACACGATCTGTCTATCTCTGAGTTATTACAGCTGAAAAGACATTAAAGTACTTCATCGCTGTTCTGAGGGTCTCATTAAACTAAGTAAATAAAAAGAAAAAAGAAATACATTTCGCAGTAAGTACCCAATTTTTTTTTTTTTTTTTAATCTAAGAGCAAATTTACTTACTAAGGAACAAAGACAATTTTTTACTTTAAGACATTTTCCAAAATTTACGTTTTACCAAATATAAATTAAAGTAAAAAAAAAAAAAAAAAAAAACCATTAAAAAAAAAGCTTTCCTGAAATTTTTTTAAAATTTAGGCTACAGTTTTTATTTAAATGTTTTATTTGGATCGTCTCTCAAGGACAGGTTTCACACTTAAAAATTATAATTCTTATTACCATGTTCTGCGACATTCTTTCCTTTTTGTCTGTCCATACCTAACAACTCCCGAAAGAAAGGCCGGATCGACAAACGGATTTCACCATCGTGTTCAGAGGCTCAAATAACGTAGGAATAGGGTTTTTTCAGGGGCCAATGCCCCCCTCCCCACGTTCGAGATATTTATCATTGTTTTCATTTGATTTGCGCTATTAGCTTAAATGGTAGAAATGCAACCATCTAATTTCAGTTGTCAGCTCTAGGTTGATGGTTAAGGTTTCGGATTCATATACTGAAAGTTGTCGGTTAGAATATACACTAAACTCCCGATTATCCGCGGACCTCTCCTGTTTCCATTTTTTTTTTTTACTGTACAATAAATTACGAAATTAAAAAAAAAAATTAATCTAGAATAAGGTCAATAAAAGAGGCTAACAAAATAAGTGAAGACAATAATAGACAAACAATTTAAAGAACGTTTATAATGTATGTACTGTAAAGGGCTAAACACACTTCTCCATCTTCCGTTATGTTTCCGTAACGTAATTGCATTAGTGACGTAGTTACGTATTCAGGGTCACCAGAATTGAGTCTTGTAAGACGTAACGGAGATCTTCAAATCGACGAACATAGCCGCTATATTTATATAACATATGTTCGTCGAATTGAAGATCTTCGTTAAGTCTTACGAGGCTCAATTCTAGTGACCCTGAATACGTAACTACGTCACTAATGCAATTACGTTATGTAAACATAACGGAATACGGAGAAATGCGTTTAGCCCTTAACTGTATATATTACCATTTTAATGTAAATAAAACATGTTAAAAGCATTTTTGTGTTGATTTTCGTCCTTTTTCGTCCTATTTCGGATTATCCGCGGAACTCGTTTATCCCCGGATAATCGGTAATTTACTGTACTTTCTTTTTTTTTTTTTTTTTAATCTTTTTTTTTTTTCAATCTCCGCGTGGGTTTTTTTTTTAATTAATTTTTCCAAAGTTTCTTTTTATTTTTCCTTAAGTTATTGTACTTTCTTTTTTTATTATTATTTTTAAATTTTTTTATTATTATTTTTAATTTTTTTTATTGTTATTATGGATCGCTCTTAAATTTATGCTTTAGCACAAAATTATATTCACTTTTTCTTTTTAATTTTTATTTTTGAAAATAATTTATTCATGATAGCAAAAAAAAAACGTAAATCCTAGAGTTATATTCAAATTTTAATTGTTTATTCAATACATATTTTCCATTTTCTAGAAAAATGGATTTTTTATTATTTACTTAATTTCTGAAATTGGATTAATTTTAATCGGTATCTAATTCAGCCGCAATGGATTAACTAAAAGGATATAATATTGTTTAAAACAATGAGATATCAGCTGAAATAGAATAGAAGTCCACTATTTCGATCTCAAATGCTTTTTGGGAATTTTGCTACTTTACAATACTTATTTGTCGACCTTTGGAAAACATTTTAAGTATAATAGTTGGACCACTCATGGTCCTCGAATATGCATACAGATTTCAAGATTATAGGAGGAGAATAATAATGTATTTTTTGTGATTCTATGTTTTAACATTTTATTCTTTAATCTTTTCCTATGATACTGTTCAAGTGATTGTCACCTTTAATAAATGAATAAAAAATAAGAAGAGTGCAATACTCTTCTTGTAGACCTCTTGAGAAGTTGGCACAAGTCATTCAAGTCTATCCCAGCCTTCTTCGGTCATCCTCCACTTGAATATCTTTCCCATTCTTCTTGCAGGAATACAGAATTCACTAAGAAACACAATCACCACTCGCTTCTAGTTGTGTTCAGATCCAAATAAAAGGAAGAACCATGAAATTTTCTTTGGGAAACACAACACAGTAGCTTTCTCAACCTGACCTCAAATAAATCAACGTGTAATCGACGCTTCCAGTTATAATAAAGGAGTATAGTGTTGTTTTGCTAATTCGTTGACAATCCTTTGCTTTCCACCGATACACAACAATGGAGTATAAAACAGACAATCCTAAGCATGCTGAGATCTCAAATATATTTGCTTCAAATGAATCATTTAAAAATCCTTGGAAAATTAAGTTTTAATGTTACATTTTTATTAATCACATTTATCTTTCCAAATATCTTCCTGGCGTACATGTACTCAGAATTGTCCTCTTGCAACCAGTCTAACTTTTGCATTCGCTATTTCTCTTAGTATAAAATAAAGCAGAATCCCTTTGATCTTCAATAATTAAAAAATTAATTTCACACCCTAATAGGTTAAAAAAAATGTTTATTAATCTTATCAATTTGTTCTTTCGTTACGTTTTTTATGATATTAATGTTTCTGTTCAATATGCTATGATATTCTAATATTCTTTTCAACTTAACACGTGATTTTTTACCAGTTTAGTTACTCTCATAAGCTTTCTTGTTTAGTGCAAACATCTTTTCAAGATTAAGTTACTATTATTTTTTTTTATTAAAGTTAATATAAAATCCAATGATTTTTCTCTTTCTCATTTCTGTTATTACTGTAATGTTTATTTCACTTATGAAGTTTTAAAATTGTGATTTCGTGCTCAGTTTTCGTTTTTCGTTTTATTTTTTTCCCATTTTATGACTTTGTTAATATAAGAATGAAAGCATTTGTTATTTTATACCTTTTTGGATTATATCTTTCCTACTCTTCATTATTAACAATTACTTATATAGTGATTACTGAAATTACTTACATACAAGATATTAATGCAAACGAGAACATCTCTTTTATTTTTCTATATATTCTCGTATTTTTTTGGTAAAGGCTAAATACGTGTACGAAAATCCAAGCTGTTTAAACTTCACCTGAAAACTTTTCCTTGATTAAAAAAAAAAAAAAAAAATACAAAAACTAAACCGTAATTCTTTTAAGTTTTTTAAAAATAATTTAAATATTATTTTGACTTTAGATAAATTGGCCTTATAAGCAATAATTTTTATCAAAATTTAGAATGGTTTGTTTGATCAGAGCAGTATTCTCTGCTTTCTTTTTTTTTCCTTTTCTGTTTCTTTCTTCGCTTTTTCCTTTCTCAAATCCTCCTTCATAGCGTTTTTTTCTTCTTCTTTTCTTTTTACAAAGCTCATGTTTAAAGCTTAGAAGCTGCTTTTGAAAGCTCTGAACAAGACAGAAGCACAGAATTCTTACAAAAATTCTGGCAGCTATCACCAAACCCCAAATTTTATGATGTAATATTTTTTCTGCTCACTGTACAAGATGGGGGGATTCCCCCACAAAAGCCAAAGTAGCTGAGGTCAATAGACAGGCAGTTCCATTTCACTTTAAGCGCTTTCTCGCCAACTAGGCACGGATTCACAATTTCTAATTGCGGCTGGCGTCAGGAAGGGCATCCGGCCCAAAAATGGTGCTTTAATACAATAAAGATCTCTGAACTGCAGAGGTTTGCCGTAACTGGCGGTATCTCAAAGGATAAAAGGCCGTTCTAAATTAAATATTAAAAAAAGAAGAAGAAAAAATATATACAGCACATTAAACAGTTCTGAATAATAATATTTCCTTACAATGAAGGAGTTTCAAAAATTTTATATTTATTTAATAAATAATGTGTTATCATCCTGGAAACATTAAATGAAAGATTGATAGAAAAAGAAACGAGAAAAAGAAAAAAAATTCTTTCAGAAATTTCTGAATTCTGTAAAATATAAATTCTGCTTTATGTAAATTAAAAATTTACTCAATAATCAAAATAGGTATTGAATAATTTCTACCCATAAACTACAAATTTTATAATTGAAATAAAAATTCCTGAAATTCCAAAACTGTAATTATCAAGATTACTTCAGCATCGTTATATTCACGATTGTAATAACTAACGGAAAATTAATACATAAGGGAAGTTGTATGCTTTCACGATACAATACAATATGAAAATATGTTAACCGGGTGAAACACGATGGGCCGGTCTTGTTTGAGCCTCGATCGTTCAGCGGCATTTGTACGGAATTCTTTGATAATCGATGTGATATACAGAGTTAAGGTAAGTACACTAAGGCCATTTTGGACGCTGGAGGGCAGGCTCCAACGTTTCAGTGACCCGGGACTGAGATGAGGTCGGGTGGGCAGTCCAACGCTCGCCCGCCTCTAATCCAGGGAAAGAACCGGGTACCCATCCTACATAGGGCTGGGTAGACCCTAGGATTCGTTTGGAGAATGGCCGGGATCGAACCCGCCATTTCCAACCCGCAGTCAAGCAACCCTTCCCCGCTCGGCAACCAAGACCACACAAAGAGTTGAAATTTCTCACATGCATCTAGGCAATTGCAATAAAATATTAATTTTCATCATCCCATTTTAATTTGTATCTGTAATCGGCCTTAGGATTTATTATAACAATTTCCTTTCTGTACTTAAGGCACAGCAGGGCTTCAGAATAAAACCGTGATCTTTTCAGGGAATGTAAAAAATATAAGTGATTAATGAAGAAAGAAATGGATTGACAGAAGCTTTAGTTATCGAATAAATTGAAGCAGTTTGAATTAATTTTAAAATAATAAAAAACTAACAACTAATAAACAATGCAATTAAATGTCTGAACTATAATTAAGCCTCGTGTAATATTTTCTTTAATACCTTTCCAAATTAGCACATCATCAAACATTAAAATAAACCAAACACCTTCAATAGATTTTCATTATAGATTAACAGTTTACCTTTAAAATTGTTTATGAATAATTTTAATAGGATTTCACAAGTGGTCTGGATGCAAACACAGTTTCCAACTAATAATCAATTTATTGATGATGAAATTTATAACTCAATCATTATAAGTTGACGCCTTTATTGTACGAGAGTCTACTTTTGGCACCAAACAAACGTGATTGGTTGTCATCACACTATAACTTTATATTAAATCTGTACAGTCATACTTTAAAGAGGGGCTTCATTAAAAATTGAATAGAAATATTGACAAGTATAGAAATTCAGAAAATAGATGAATAGCCTAAAACACTATGCATAAAAGTTCTATATTCTTCAAAAAACTTCTTCCTTTTTATTTCTTATGTATAATTATTTACAAAACTCCATAAAACTCATCATAGTATTTAAATAGATTTAATAACTAATACTCATAACGAACTACAAAACTTAAATAGATTTATTTTAAATACTAAAATTGATTCCCGTGTTTTTGAATTTAAGTGTCTAACTATTTTGTTTTGTTATATTTATTCCAATTTTTATTATGCTTGAAAAAGTAAACTTCTCGAAGACTACTTCTCGAAAATTTGCAGTTTTAGTATTTAAAATAAATCTATTTAAATACTATGAAGAGCTTTATGAAGTTTTGTAAATAATTTACACTATGTGTGGTTTAATGAATTATTAACTTTTTTATTTTAAAATTATGACTTTGATATTTACAATTTAGGGAAGTAGTGTGTTTAACCTATATTTTACGTTTTGTAAGCATATGCATTTATTTTGTTATTATTTTCTCATATAAATCGTCTTCAGTTTTTCGGCTGCTGCATCTGGTTGATTATTTAATGAGGTTTACACAAGAATAGACACAGGTTCTTGTAGCCAGTGCTGAAATAGATAAAATGGTTCAAAAAGAACCAAGTAAGCAGACAAGTAAAAAAAGAATCTATAGATAGGATAAAGAAATCTGATAATACAGAAACAGTTAAGATGTACACCTTCGTTACAAAAAGAAGTCCGTACATTAAGTTGTGATACTGTCAAAAGTAATGGCCAATTAAGAGAAATTATAATTTTGAAATATTCCGTTATTTCTCAAGATAATTTTCTTACGGAGGCAAAGACCACAATTCAAATATTTTTGAGTTTCAAAAATTGTTAATTAAGCAATCACGTGAACCTTCACAGTTGAGTTAATATAGCGTCTTCCAATTCATAATATTTCAACCATCTGAAGAAGGAAAAACCCTTAAAAAGTGTTGAAAAGATCATCGTTCTCATATTTTGTGCAAATTAAGAGAGAAGAGTCAGTCGAAGAATGAAACAGCAGCTATGGTTACTGAATTAACAGGTTTGTCCACAGCGAGTATTAACCGAATGAAGAGTGAATTCAAACAAACGGGGGCATGTTTCGATACCTGGGAAAGAAAACCGTCGAAAGTTAATACAGTAGAACCTCGATTAACCGCAGTTGTCGAGACCGGATCACCGTCGGTAACTCGAAAATTCCGCATAAGAGAGAGTACAAGGGGGATGGAGGGGAAGAAATTGTTTCTTTACCAAAAAAAAAATTAAGGAAACCGACGTCGATTAAACGAGGATCCGGGTAAAACAGTGTCGGATAATCGAGGTGCTACTGTACCCAAACAAAGCTTATGATGACTTCACCCTGCTCTACGGAGGAAAGGTCATAGTATGTTTTTTTTAGAAATGAAATACCGAAATGGTTTGAATTCAAGGAAAAGGATTTATGGTCCGAGAAAACTTTATTTTCAAAACACCGGAAGTGTAGATGATCTCAAAAGAAGAATTTCAAAAGCGCAATGGAAAATCACGTAATTAAAGAAGAAAATTTCGTGTGGGATATAGACGGATTGACAGAAACTACAGTTAAAAGTCTGCAATTTACTGTCGAAATTTTAGTCTCACCAGAAGACTCGAATTGTAGACAACGCTGAGACACCGCTCTGAAAAATTCACGGGGTCATTTGAAAACGGACCTTCTGATGGCCCGCAATTCTATACGGAGGAGGATAATTTTGCTTCTCTATTTCACATCAACTTGTTTTCAGAATAAAGATTACATTTATTTAAAAATAGTTTGTATTACAATACAATTATTATTATTACTCCAATAGTTTTTCAATTAAAAGTTATTTATTTTATAAAATAAAAATTATGCCGGGAACGGAGCATAAATATTTATAAAGGTAAATAGAGATTATATTCATAAATTTTAATTGAAAAATTTCATAAATGTTTTTTAATCAAGATGAAAATCATAAATGAAGCATTTCGATTATAATTTATAATAGTTTTTTTTAATATTTATTAATACTTTTTAATAAATATTTTTATTTTTAATAATATTTAATGAAATTTTATTTCATTAACAACTTTTAATCAAACTTCACTCTTGAAGTGAATTTCAGTTTTTAAATAGAATTTTTCATTTTTTTTGTTTAAATTTTTATTTCTCATTTAATTTATGATTTGTTCTGTGCTAGAAAGAGTGGGTGAAGAAAGAATAATGCTGAAACTGATCAGGAAGAGAAAAAGAAACTGGTTGGGTCACTGGCTGAGAAGAAACTCCCTAATGAAGGATGCACTGGAAGGAATGGTGAACGGTAAAAAAGTTCGAGGCAGAAGAAGATTTAAGATGATCGACAACATTATGGTAAATGGATCTTACGTAGAGACGAAGAGGAAGGCAGAAAATAGGAAAGATTGGAGAATGCTGGGTTTGCAGTGAAGGACCTGCCCTTGGCAGAGAACTATGAATGAATATCATTTATAGATTGTTTCTTTAATAATTTTAATTTTTTTAAAATTAATAAACTTAAAATAGAAATATATCGAATCGCGATAATAATAATTCCTCATGTTTACATCGGAAAAAGAATCATCTGGGAGAGCGGAGAGATCAGGTGAGACGCCACGTGGAGTGATTTGACCTGCTGTGCCCGACCTATAAGTAATAAAGTAAAGGGGTAATTGCGTAGAACACAGAACCAGTGAAATTAAGATGAATTTTGTTAATTTTTGAATGAAATAATTCCGAAATACTTACTTAATATAAAAACTATGGAAAACTGTTGTTTTTTTTTCTGTGGTGTTTAAGAAAACTAAAAATTTAGATGGCACTCTTTATAAAACACCCCAATAAAATAAGAAAAAAAAGGCGGTCTTTGAACTATTTTGAGGATGGTGGATGAGTTGTAAAATTGAGGCTCATTCCGAAATGAAAAGTATGTTGTTTTTTCTGTTGTATTTCCAAACGAAATATCCTGGAAATGGTCAGACCTCAATTAACTTAATTAATATTAATAGTAGGCTATAAGGAAAATGATGGGGCTTTTTTTTTTGTTTTACTTCCAAACGAAACATCTAGAAGAGATCTTACGAAATTCCCGACAGGTGGATTTCTGGCTAGCATTCTTGTCTTCATCGCTTCCTAATGACGCTACAAGTTCTTGCCTTCAAAATGTGCATCCGCCGCCCGCGAAAGAGTTTCAACTAAATCTCGAATTTTCTTAAATCTAGTTTTTTTTTTCCATCGATTACATATCTACTCTATGTATTTTGGAATCTTTTGCTTCCAAAAACCGAAAATTCGTCTTAATTCCAATGGTTTTGTGTCCTACACAACTAGCAGTAAAGGAAGTCCTTACAACTGTGGGTAGGCGGTAGCAGTGGCGTCAGAGGGTTGTCCCTCCCCCCTCCCTTTACATTCGAAATTTTGAAAAAAAGTAGGATTTTGGACATGTTTTTTTTAGTTGGTAATTCATCTTTTTTTTTTTTTTTGATCCCCCTCTCAGGAAAACGTATTTTTTTTTTTTTTTTGGTTGAACGATCATTCGTAAACCCTCCCATTTTAATATCTTGGTCTTACAAACGCAACAATTTAAACTGCTTTTGTATTTAATAAAAAAAAAGCCAGAAAATCCTCTAATTATTTTAGATTATCTGGTGATCCAAAACCTCAGTCCTTCTTTATTTCAGTCATTCTAATGTCTCACGGTGTCTCTTTAACTAATAAAACTATTAAAGCTTAAATCTGGCATTCTTTAGATAACAGTATCTAGGCTACTGTTAAGAAAACAGTAATTTACAAGCCTACAAGAAGCGTCAGGTATATTGGCGATGAGTGCTTTGAATAATGGACAAAATTCCACAGAAATTGGTTCTCTATTAACTTCACAAATTTTGTTTATGACTATTTTGCTTAAACTTCAATTAATTCTTTAGCATTCACAGAGAATACTATTTAATAATTAATTATTATAAAATTGTTAATAATTAGAGCAAATTAAACACCTTGAATCTATAAGGAAATCTTAATTGAATACGTAAGAAAAATATGAATTTCGTAATAAAAATCATACAATTTATACTTCATTTATAATTCAAAGTACCACTAAGCATCAAGTTTTAAATCACAGAATAAAATATAAAATCAAGTTAAGAAATCTCAATAACTTTTGATGAAAACTTTCACCAAATATATAAAGAACAATAAATAAGATATATAAATATAAGATAAATAAAGAACTAAAGAATTAAATCCATAAGTAACCGTAGATTTCTTGCTGTTTCAACGAATTTTCTTGGGACTGCTAAGAAAACATACGTAAGTCTTGAAAACATACGTAAGTTTCTGAGCATAGATTCGAATTTAGTTGCTGCTGCAATGACTAAAGAACCAAAGCATCTAGGAAGATTAGCAATACCTTACAAATTAACAGTAATACTCTTGAATAAAAAGTTAGTTGCCTGTATTTATTGGTAACTATTGTTATTATTTCTAACCACAATAACACATATTCATTCACATATCTAAGAAATACTTATATTACTGTCTTATAATAAAAATGAATTCAAATAAGCGAGAGAGAAGAGTAACTTCAAAACCGCCCTAGAAATGACACCTCTCGAGGAGCCCAAGAAGGGAAGGCTAACTGCATATGGAGATAAGAAGATTTGTCTTTATTTTTTTTTTATCTTTTTTATTTATTTCAGAAAAGAGATAATCTTTAAACTTAAAATTAACAGCCTGAACTTAGAACAATAAATACTTAAATTAAGAAGAAAAGAAAGAAAAGAAAACCATGATAGCCATTCTTAAATGCTAACTAAGCGACAAATAATAAATCTTACTATTTTAATAATCTCGGGGATTAGCGAAGGAAGCGAGCAAGACGAATTAACAATTTATATCCAACTTAATAAATTTAAAATAAATCAACTAAAAATTACAAAAAAAAAAAATCTAAAGAATTATAAATTCATGTGAAGATAAAATTTTCTAAGTTATTTTAATAAAAATTAAAATCACAGCTAATGCTAACCGTAATTTTAGAACCCCCCTTTGAAATATCGATTGCCCATAGTTGAGAACTACTGAATGATCCATTTCGAAATTCAGCTAAAGTCAACTTTGGTCCAATCCAGTGACTGTTATATATTAATCTGACATTTATTATAAAAGATGACTTTTGTAATTTAAAGTGCTTTTGAATAACGTTTAATGAACCTAATTTTTCCCCTCTAAGACATAAAAAGGAAACGATCAAGAATAAGGAGCTTAGAGAAGGACATTCATCTTAGCTTTTAATTTCACTTTCATTCAAATTATATATTTCTCTCTGTGTATTTTTTATGTCAAAGTAAAGATTCCTATTTTTCTTCTGCGATTTTTCCCCCTCCCCATTCTTAATGATAATCGTCCTTTTCATACCTATACATCAAAAGTGCTCTGACAGGATGATTAGGATACTTATTCACAGATTTCGGTAATTGAATAAAGTTTAGAAATTAAACATACTTTTCGCAGACAGACCATTAAAATATTGGAGGCTTTTTTTGCACAGAGCTAAAAGCAATGGATGGAATAGAGAAAGGAAATTCAAAATTACATAAACACGAAAATTGCAAGTGTCAAGATTGAATGGAAGTAATTATAGAAATAATTTGCTCGTCCTTATTTTATAGAATCTTTTATTTGAACATCAAATTTCCTTTTCAATCGAAATCTAATGATTAACAACAGAAACTAAAATATGTATATATTTTGGGGTTAACAAAAAAAATAAAAACCTGAAATTATTTTAAATCTTTTTATTATTTGAAGTGTTCTAAAGGACACTTTAAATAGTATTAGTGAGAAATAATGAAAATAGCCATTAAATCTTTATTTTTTTTTAATATTCACAATTTTACAAAAAAAATAATATATATATATACAAATAAAATGGAAAAAATATCAACTTCAAAACTTTAAAGATACATTTTTTTAAACTATTCTCAAAGTAAACAGAAATTAAATAAATAAATGGATAAATAAAAATTCGGGTTTTTTTTTTATTTTTTTTATTTTTATGCAGAACACTGCTTTTTGCTTACAACCCATAATATTCATATGCAATAATAAAACAAATACATGATACAAACAGTAGCGAAATAATCGGGATCTTTCAATATCCCTTTTTCAAACATATTCTAAAATAAAAAAATAAATAATTTAACAAGAAAACATAAAAAAGATGATGTCACACGTTAGATATTAGTTGTTAAGCAAAACATACGAAAAATCTCGAAAATTTATTCCTGCTTATATCATGTATTTATTTTATTATTGTTTATGTTTATTCGGAATTCAGTTAACTTCTTATAAAATATTGATTTTATTTATTTTTTTATGTCTCTATTTTGAAAGGCCACTTCATTTTGTATTATTTTGATCCAACCCTTCCATTGCTATACCTTGAAATCTTTCGAACTCGAAGTCTAGATGAGAATTTCAGCTCAAATCTACTAATAAGGCTGAGTTACTCCACTAGAACATTTCTATCCTGTTTGTCCAATTGTCTGTAGGTTACAACGATTGATTAAACCTTGGTAATTTAGGATCCTTCTTAAAATGTAGCCACATTTATTTTGATCTCAAAATTGACTCCCTAAACTTTTTCAATTCAGTCTCACCCCTCCTCTACTGAATTCTCAATCCCCACTATGCCACTGATAGTTGAGAGTAGTTATACCTATGTTTTATATATTTAAAGTAAAATTTTAAGCAAAATTTTAATTTTCTTCTTTCTCATTAATTACTTCTTAATTTTTATCAATTAATCTGAATATTCATCAATTAACTACAATAACTATCTCTTAATTAAGTTTTTAACCACGCTCTTATTAGACTCAACTACTAAACTCTTTAAACATTGCATTAACTAAAGAAACTACTTCATATTTTTAACTATCAATCTTATATAATATTTCGATCATATGAATGGACGATCTTTATCAGTTCTGTCTTTCTTTCAAATTCGTTAATTTTGAATTAACAATATTTTTAAATAACAATACATCAATTTGATTATTTATCACATTCAAATTGTTTGTAAATATTTCATTTTCAAATTTACATATATCATATTTAAATTGTCGTATTTAAATTGTATTTACATACATTGCATTTAACTTATTTGCAAATAATACATATCATTATAAAAATCTTTCTAATATATGTAAACAATTGCCTTATCTTTACTTCTTTAGAGACATTGCAGTTAAAATTAAAAATGAATTTACCTAATTTTTAAAGATTGTAATGGTAAGTGTAACAATTTTTTATTTGTAAGTTTTTATTAATTTTTATTAATTTGTTATTTGTTAGAGCCGTTTTGAGCTTGTTGAGCTCTTCTCAGCCAGAGCTATTCAGACAGTGCAATATTCAAAAGGCGTAGGAGGGGAAGAATTGGGAATTCGCGATGGAACAGTAACCCCTCAATAACTAAAAACAAGAAAATAAAAAACAAGAACAAAATGTGGAATACAAATCCTTGCGCAGCACGAATTCCTAATTCTTCCCCTCGTACGCCTTTTGAATCTTGCACTGGCTAAGAAGAGCTCAACAATCTCGAAACGGCCGTCCCAGAGCTCAACTCAAAAAGGCATTCTTATGTGAATTGATTGCTTTCCTTTTACCCTTTCAAGGGTTTGTTATTGTTTTGTTTTTGTTTTTTCTTTCTTCTTTTTCCTTTTTTTATGGTCAACTACTTTTTAAGATAGCCGAAGTGATGCCCAAGGATTTGTATTCCACATTTTGTTCTTGTTTTTTTATTTTCTTGTTTTTAGTTTATTGAGGAGTCTGTTTCCATCGCGAATATTATTATTATTTTTGCCAGTGATTAGTAATCTCAACGACGAAATACTTCGTGATTATAATGATTGAAATTTAGAGAAGAGGAATAAAAAAATAGTAGGCATGGGAATGGCACCTCCAGAAAAATAAACTAAAAACAAAATACACATTATACACTTATATGTATATTCACCTCTGTACGAGATCTAGTGTGTTTACAATGGTTACTCCCAACTGATGATCGCCAATCAAGCGAGAAACAGCCGTTTTGGAATGTCATTTGTAAATACGATCTCACCCTTTTAATAAAAAAATACTTAATGCAATTTTCGTTTTCTTAATTTCTCTACACATACACACCCTGTTTATGTTGGTAGAATGCTTGTTGTTTTCTCTATTTACAATATAGGTCTGTTCGCTTCCAGGAGCCGCATTATGTCCTTTCTACACAGCTCATAAAAAGCAACACTCTCCTGGAGAGATTTCTCCTTTCCCAAGATACATTACTTTTTAATTTCATTAACAATTTTACTTTTAATTAAGTTTTAATTCTCAAATTCATTTGCTTTCTTCGTTTAAAGTATTTTTGATTTTAAAAGCCATTCTCGTGAATTTTCGATAAATTTCACTTTTAGATTTTTTAAAAGCAAATTTGAAATAGAAACCTGTAATTGGACTTCGTTCAATATGAGACGTGTTGAATTAAAATCTCTGATAATTATCAATTAATTATTAAATCTCTAAATTTCTAAATGAGGTTTAATCACAATCGAACAAAGCATCCGCAATAACAGGAAATCGTAACAATAAGTTTCGAATTCGAAGAAAAATAAGGATTGTACTAAAATTATTCGGTCGCGAACATATGCCTTGTCATTAGCTGCTTTAAGCTCATTGTATTATTTCCTTGCTTGCCTGTTTATACATAGGATTTGTTGAAATTATGCACCTCGGGTAGATCTTCTTTTTTCTTTCCTTTTTATTTTTCATTAAAGGCTTATTCTTTACCTTAGCTGTTTCCTGCACGGAATGCAAAAATAAAATCGATGAAGGCTTTGTAAAATTGCACGATAAGTAAAATTGAAATACGGAGTTAGAAACTGTTCAATGTAAAAAAATGATGTTTCAAAAGTTCTTTAAAAATCAAAATTAGACATTAAGATTGCTGTAACTGGTATGGAAGTATACGTAGTACGTAGATGTCGTTATAAAGCAACACTACTATGAGAAAGTGATTATGGCATTCTATGGACAAAGTAATCAGTCAATAAACATTTTATTATTGTTGATTGTTTTCTTGGGGATTGGGGTGTTTCTCTTTTTCTTTTACAGACACAAATTTTAATTACGTAAAACAAAGACCAGTTGTCAGCGTGACCAATTGGAACTATTCACGGCTGTAAAATTTAAATAAAGTTAATTAATTTTGTCTTTGTTCAATATTTTTTAAGTGTTCACTAAAAATAAGTAATGGGTCGTTTAAATGCCCAAGGTTCAGCGTTGAATTTCTAGGCAACATAGTCTAGGGTTGTTCACGGTCTATTAGGGGTATTGCTTTTCTGTAATTTTAAACTAACAGAGAAAAGCTTATAGAGGCTTTGCCATGTTTTCAAGAAGTTTCTCGATGATGAAACGCGATGCTTGTCCACAGGCAATTGTAGACAGAAATAACCTAGAATTTTTCATGGCATTTTAAGACAAATTATTCATTGCTGTTGAATACAATTCTGACGATAAATACAGAAGGAAAGTAAAGAAAGTCTATATGGGAGAAGTAAGAATATTAATAGTACTAGCATATGACAAAGCAATAATCTTCATGGCATTACGTAATGCTGAAAATCAAGAGAAAGAAAATTAATCGAAGAATACAAAAGTATTACTAAATGCAGACACTGCAAGAGACAAGCATTTGCCATAAAACTGAAAATAACTATCACAAGCCCTCAAAATAATACACAATTAAATGGAAAGAATATTTAGAAAAACTTTAGTGGAGATGGCTTTAGGCATCTTGGTTGATCAAGAAAATACAGAAGAGGCATTGGACAGAAAGTGCAGGTAGTGGAGAAACTTCGAAAACAGTCCAGGCAGCGTAGTGAGCAGACTATGAAGCACAAGAGGATGATTATTCAAAAACTTTTAATTGTGCTACGTCTCCCCTCTTTCCGCGGAAGTTCAATATGGCAGAGTTGAATATCATAATCGATTCAATTGAACTAAGCAAAATATAAATTGGAATTTTGACAAGCTGTAACCGACATCCGTTTCCCACATTTAACTAATCGGATCAATGAAAATATTAAATACAGTGTTTAACTAACAAAAATAAAATCAAATTAGACTATCCACACATTTTTAATAGCTATGGAAAACAGAAATGCTATTTATCTAACAGAATAAATTTATAATAGTATTCCAAATTAATGAATTAACTACGAATAAAGAAAATAGGTAAATCAAAATTTATAAAATGTAGTCATTCTCCTTTGAAGAGAATTTAACTATGATCCTGAATTTCAACTTAACTTCTTCACAAATTACTTATGTGTATATAGTACTTGTGTATACGTTAACGTCCGATATGTGGTTAATGTCGAGATTACCAGGGAAATGACAACATTATCCAAGTGCCGTGGGTAATGACCGAAATAAAAAGTAATTTATCTCCTAATCGTCTTTATCTGTTAATCTTGACTTTACCCAGTGAAACCTTTGAACTTTGAATATTTAGCTAGCATGTTTAAAATTATTTTCTTAAGTAAAAAATACTGTGTTTGCAGAAAATAAGGCTGCTACACACGATCAAGCATGTATGACAAGCATGCAGTTTTAGCACGCTTGTCATGCATGCTTGATCGTGTGTAGCTAAAAAATTTTGCTTGATCAAGCTGCTTGTTGCAGTCTGAAGATTCAGACTGCAAGCTTGAAGCCACGGCTTGCGCATGTGCGTTGCAAAAAATAAATAAATAGAGATACAGCATTGAAAGAATTGAACATTTCAAACATTTCTTAACCAATTTTGATACTACAAGGATCTGTAATTATATTTCTTTGTTTTTAATTTTTTAATAAGTTACTATGCATATGTCTTAATGCGCGATTTTTTTTTTAGGAGTGACAAAAGATTCAAATAGGTTTCTTCGTTCATTCATTGAAAATATATCCTAATAATTATGTCAATCATTAGGATATATTTTCAATTCACTCAGTAAGTTAGTGTGAGAATAGGTTTTTCTTTTCAATAACCAGTCTTTACACCAAATGCCACGTTTCTTCTTTCGTTTTTTCCTTTTTGAAATCAGGACACACGCAGCCAAAGCGAGCAAAGCGTCGTGCGTCCGAACTCCACATATTTCAAGGAAAAAATTATGCTTGTCAAGCATGCAGTACCGTGTAGTGGCGAGAGCGTATTTGTGCATGCTTGATCCAGCATGATGCTTGTCATGCATGCTTGATCTGTGTAGCAGCCTTAATACTGAATACAAAATTATTGTACATAATTAAAGAAATCTTCTCGGGTTTCCAGCCAAATAAGAATTTTGGAGTGGTCCAAGATTTCGGACGCCGTTATGGAGTTTATCTTCAGGTAATGCGAAGCGAGATCACCGTGGCTTTTTAAATCGTTTGAGAGTCGTTCTCTGTGCGGTCCGCGCTTTCAGGTGCAGGTGTTTTTTTTGGCGCGAAAACGGCGCCTCTGCGTGATTGGTTGCGAAAGGCGATGGCTGCGAACCACTTGCTACTGAGTGGCAGCGTATTGTCTCTGTCAACTGTGTTGGTTTTATGTTTAATGGCGATGGCTTCCCGGATGAGACGATTCCAGTAGCCAGAGGACTTGGAAATGATGGAGGTGCCGGAGAAATCGGGCAGGTGGCCATGGTCGATGCAATACTCGACCAGACTTCTTTCTTCTGGCCAAGCCGTACGTCTCGCTGATGCTCCCGGAAACGGGTCCCCACAGTACGGCTTGTTTGACCGATGTAGGCCTTCCCACAGGTGCCTACAAGTTCACAAGTTTTCTCCGAAAGACGATCTGGGACTAAAAACTCCCAGAGTTGACCGAATTCCCTGCTCCTAAGGGAAGGTCTATATTGATCAAAGCCTACATCGTTCGCAGCCATCGACCTTCGCAATCAGTCATGCAGAAATGCCGTTTTTCGCGACAAAACCCTCCATCTGAAAGCGCGGACCGAACAGAGAGCGGCACTCAAACGATTTAAAAAGAAACAAAACTAATGTTTGTTTTTTTTATATATAAATATGGATTACTTAATAAAATTTTTATTTTGTTTTCTTCCAATCAGCAGTTTTAGAAGTTTTTTTAAAGAAGTTCGAAGTTAGAAGGCTGAAGGATACCGGATGTCATTAAGTAACTGACTGCAGAAAAAAAATGAATCTGTTTAGGACAGGCGGTTATCAGTTGAATTAACCAATTTCACAGCAAAGGCTAACAATTTCAGTTTACCTCAATAGATCTTAGCCAGGATTTCATTAACCATTACCATTTTCAATTTACTCAAGCTAATAGCAGTGGAAGTTACTTAGTTATGTGTTCAGTTTAGAACGTTGATTTCATCGAAACTTTAGATAGATGAAAAGCTTAATAATCAACATAACTTGAAAGATTATCTCTCAATTATAAATATTAATTTAATTACTCAAGTATATATATGTATTTATGAATACGACACATGTATTTATGTATATGACACATTTCACAATGACTACGTGAATTAGTCGAAATTAATCATGTATCTTTATTTGTTTAAATATAACTTTTATTATTTACTATTATTTATTTGTGCATGTTTCCTGTTTATTCTGCATAAGTTCCTTCCGCACGTTAAAGAAAGTTCAAATTAATTTAATTAATTTTAAGCTGCTTTTAATCAAATCGCCAATATTTGAAATATGGTAAGTAGATGTTAATATCACGAAAATTCGTGATTAAGTGCTTCGTTAGAAAATGCCGTAAAGTTATTAAAGCATAAACATAATATAAAATAACAAACTAAACTTTAAATAATTTCGTATAATTAGCTTCAAAGAGAAATACATTTATAATTTACAGGTGCAATATTTACTGTCTGTCTCTGTTACGAATTTGTGTTATTATTTCCCGAATCATACCAATCAACTAAACCTCTGCAAATGTCTAATCGTTAATTGATTTTAAAAGACATTGTAATCTGTCTACTAAATTAATTAAAGTGTTATTTACTGAATAATATTTTCTGGTCGTTATGTTTTCCGTAACACTGGAAATGTTTCTACGTTTGTGACATTGTGGAAAAGTTAAGCGCGCCCCTGTTTTAAGAAATTGCATACAAAGAAAAATTCAAAGCTTTGTTAAAAGATGAAATTCTTAAAATATGGTGGCCTAAAACTATAAGAAATGAAGATTTATGAGAGCAAACACGATAATCCAGTATCATCTGAGAAACAATAAGAAGAAAGTTTGATGGTCATACGCTGAGAAAAAAAGGCCTGGAACCTTGTAAAACTGCACTTCAAAGGAATCCACAAGGATGTAGAAGAGGAGGAAGTCCTAGAAATACTTGGAGAAGAATCATCATTTAGGAGTGTGGGGAATAATCTAATAATCTTTAAATCTTTATAATTACACAAAACTCCTCTAGTATTTGCACTGTAACTCAAAATCGAAGTATCGAAGCCAAAAACGAATAACATTATGAGAAATTAAACTAATTTTGCTATTTTTTTTTTTTACATTTACCACAATTCATCTATCAAAATCGAGACAAATCTTACACAAAAAAGATTAAAGGTACTTTACTAAACTTTACTCCATAATTCTTCACAATATTTCGGTTTTCTATGTAATAGTAAGAGGCAAAAAGAATAGTTTTTATCCTCTTATTCACCTGAGGAAGTTTCTCGTACAGAAAAACGAAATATTGTGAAGAATTATGGAGTAAATTACTTATATTATGTAGTAAAAGATACTTTATATTTACCTTTTTATATTCAGACTGAGAAGCTAAACAGCAGTCTTTGGATCCAAAATGTGAAAATTAATTAAAAAATTAATTCAAAAATAAGAGAGAAATATTTTATTAGTGATATATATATAAACTTACTAGAGTTAAGTGGGTTTGGGAAGTTAACAATTGTAAAAACTTTCAAATTATTTAGTTTCGGAAAGTAGATATTCGTTCCTGATTGAAAAAACAAACCTAAAAGCGCATAGAAACATGTTTGTACTGCTGATTTTTCTTTTCTTTCAGAAGAAATCAATTTGCGAGAAACTACAAGAGAAATTCAACTAAGAATTTTGTTTTTCCGAATCAGCACTTTCGTTTCTTGACAGGTCTCCTGTCGTCTTGGGCAAAATGCCAGGAACCAAGACAAAAACAGTTGGATTTATTTGCATATTCATATTAGGTTTCAGATACGCAATTAGTCCTAAACACGAAACATGTTTTTCATTTCTACGATTTAAATAATTACAATTTAATAAAGTTTAATTACCATCCCGTGTTTACCCCCTTTCCACTGAAATCTGTCCGAGTCTCAACGTTTGCCCCCAGAAAGACTAAGAAATGTAGGCGTCGGTTGAAGGTCGAATTGGAATTTCATTGAATCAAAGCAATAAATACTAAGACATGATTCATTTACAGATTCAGATATAATTAATAGGCTATCATTAGTTAAAAAACAAAGATTATTTATAAAAAAAAATAAATCAAAAATCAGAAATGCACAAGACTAAAAGATTTGCACTCTTAGCTATCACGGTTGGGAAACTTGGACGGCCGTTTCTGCCTTATTAGGTGTCATCGGCCAGATTGGGATTTCCTTTGCTCACATTAAATCCCCTTCAGCCTGATTTTTATCAGGACAAGGGGTTTAGAGTAATTTATTTATTGTTTATTTTTTATTCTTGTGTTTTCTTGGTTGAGGTACCACTTGCGTTTGCGGAGGTGGGATCCTTAACTGTTGCACGCATTCTGGGCTTAACATGGAGGTAAATCTGCCTGAGGATGCCTAATAAGGCCATTCCAGTTTTCCAACCACGACAGCTAAGAGTGCAAATCTTTTAGTCTTCTGCATTTCTGATTTTTTTAGTTAATAATATGCACGTTAAACTTTATTTCTAAAGATTATTTATATTATAAAAAGATTATTTATATTATATTTATATTATATTACATTTCTAAATTTATGACTTTTTAGAAATATCATAAAATAGGCTAAATAATTGGTCTGTTTGTTTAAATTTAATAAAAATAAAAATAGGATCAAATTGAATATGTTTAATACACTATGTCTCTTTACGAACTTTTCAATCAATGGATGGATTTTCCTTCAAACTTGGTTGCTTTTTTATGGATAAGAGATCAACTTAATTTTGTTTCGAATTACATGTTAATTTCTTGACTGTGTACAATAATTTTTGGTGGTAAAAGAATTTAACCTAATAAAGATGAAAACAGCTATTTTAAATCAAAACGTGAAATTTCTTGAATGGTGCCAGTAATGTTTGAATCCTGAAGAATTCAAAAATATGTGTCATAGAAAATTAGTCATATTTAAAAAAGATAAATACAATCCACTTACTTTTGAAAATAGACAGTTTACAAAAACAATATTTTTGTACATGAAAAGGATGTAAGCATCTAGGATAGCTGTTTCAGTCTTATTAGGCTTCTTCAGCCAGATTTACCTTTGATGATAGCTCAGAATGCGTGACAAATATGAGGTTACCACTTCAGCTCCCCGAAGTGGCCCGCAACAAAATCAACACCCCAACGATAATTCACAGTTGCCGGGACAAAGAATTGGAGGTCGTGAGGTGAAAGATTTTGTTTTGGGACACCTAGGGAAAGTGAAATGGTAATTTCATTTTTGTCACCCGTTCTGAGCTATCATCAAGAGCAAATCTGGCTGAAGAAGCCTAATAAGGCTGAAATAGCTGTTCCCGATTCCCATTACGATAGCTTAGGTGCGAGAACCTTTGTTTATTTATATGCATTTTTAATTTTTTCACTAAAAATATCAAAGAATATTGAAAGAATCTGTTTTTGGATTAAAAAACAAACAAAAAATATGCTCTATCATCTTACGGAATAATATTTGTCCAATAAATAAAAAAAAAAAAAAAAAAATTACATGCAAAACTGGTTTCAAGCTGTCCAAGTAGTCGATTTATTCTTAAATTTAATTTTGTCGATTTTTCAAGATAGCAAAGAGGAATCGAGATATTTCAAGCGGACAGACAAAACAGAGGAGTTGTACTTGCAAAAACGTAAGAAAAACTAATTTCGATCGACTCCAAGATATATTTGAATCTAATTGAAGGCTTTAAAAATTTAAGACATTAATGCATTAAATTCATTGTCAATTTCATCATCAGAATTTTGTAGTCTTCAATATTATTCTAACTATGTATAATGCATTTCAAATTCGACTATGCCAAGAACTATAAGTAATTATTATACAACGAGTTTAGCAGATGTAGATAAAAAAAAAGATAGTGACTGAAATTGACAAAAGAAAAAATATAATGTAAAATTAGAGACAGTCCTACAGTCACCAGGTGACACTGATTCGAATCGGGATGACATATGAATGCCTTGACTTTTCTCTCCACCCAAACCATATTTGTCCGAAATCACCATAGAAATCTTGTAAGAAAATTTCCTGCGACTTCCTGGAATTCTTCATTCCAAAGAAAGAAAAGGATTTATCTTGTAAACATAAGAAATTTATGGAGACAGAAACAAGACACAATTTGTCTCAGGCCATTGAAAATAAATAAGAATAAAGACAAACTGTAAGCGGAAATAAATTCAGAAATAAAAAAGCCTTCGAAGTTAAAATTAATATATATTAGCTTAGTTTGATAGTGCTCATTTTTTTGCATTCTTTTAGCATATTTATTTATATTAAAGAAAGTGTTTCTTTAATTTGTATTTTTTAAACTAATAAGTGACTTTTACATATGCTATAATGTATGATTAATTTAAAATGTGAAAAAAATTCCTTCACAAACATACATTAAAATTAATGAATTACAATTAGGAAAACGTATTTGTAATCTTCAAAATGCAATAAAAATCAATCTAACTTCATCATCCTTTATATGTGGTCTTGCGGAATGCATGAGACATATTCCAGACTTCAACACAGTCATCATACTGGGACAACAAGGCAAGTAAAACATACAGGACGCCATAGAAACATACTTTATTAAAACACTTCATTCAGAAACTACCTAATATTCATATTCTATTTTATTTGAGTCATTTTAGGAAAGAACATGCAGCACCAGTGATCACTGACGGATCACTGCAGAAAAAGATGAAAGCCACTAGAAGCAAAAATTTGAAAAGGGGAAAAACTGACTATTTCGGAAACCAATGGATAATAAATGCTGTAATAATTTTTGGGTTGTATCTAATAGTATTATATTAGAATTTAGTGGAATTAAATACAGAGTACTACTAATGTTTTGAGATAAACAATATTGAGTGGATTTTTTTTTTTTTTATAACAACTATGATGCTGATACAAAAAAACCTGTAATAATGGTTCGGGTTATTTCTATAGTTCCATCAGCTTCATAAAACTTGTCTTAGCATTAAAATATTAAAAGTATCTAAGACTATCATAAGTTCTTCTATAAGCACTAACTTGCTTCACTTCAATAAGTCTTCCCTGTATTCCTCAAATACCGTTGGTATCAATTATATTAGGATAATGGCCTTTCACTTGTGTGAAATACTATTTTGGCTGTTCACTTGTGTGAAATAATTTTAATTGGCTTTTCACAATGTGTAATTTAATATTATCTGGCTTTTCACAATGTGTAATTTAATATTATCTGGTTTTTCACAATGTGTAATTTAATATTATGGCTTTTCACCCGCGTGAAATATTTAAGCTGCACACCTTTGAATATTACAACTCACGTCACACTTCTATATTACGTCATTCAACATTAACGTATCTCCTAACATTAATATCTTGAAGTACAGAAATTACTAACAGTTCTCTTTCACCATTATTTAATTCTTCTTTAAGAATTCTATAATCACGACTCGCACCAGTTCACTTCATTAAAGCGCCAATAATAATTGAATCGTTTCACGCTACTTGCGGAAGATTCTATTATAACAAATCTCACTAATCTGTTCCCTCTACTACACTTTAGTAGTTCCGACAAATTAAATAAGGCTTCGAATAATTCTTCAAGTAAATAATTGAGAAATAATACTTTGTACAATAGCTTTAAATCAAACAGTTAATTGCAATTCTCTTCGCACTTCAAAAGTCTTGTGGTTATGTCTTCCCGTTACTTTCTTCACTTTCAGAACTCTGTTTGCAGAATGTAAAATCCAATGCTCAATAGACCCTCAAAGGAATATTTTGAATAAGATTTCTACTTACAGTTTATTGAGTTCGTTGATATTAAAATTCTCAGTAGCTCGTAGTCTAACTGCGTAGCACATTTTAAACATCCCGCCAGAACTTTGCTCAACCCTTCGCAACGCCATTTGTTGAAGTCGCTTCCCCATCTGGAACGTTACTGCTTTCCAATGGTGACGTAACACGCTTTAGCAAATTCTCTCCACGTCATAATAATTCTCGTTCGCTGCGCCTTCTGGCTGTCAATCAACATAACTTCAATTCTCACTAATAATATTAACTACTGTTCTCTTAATGTCGTCATCTCATCTCAACCCCAAAACGAGGCAGTGTTGCCTTTCTTATTCATTTTCTTCGCTGACGTAATTATTACGTTTCGTTATTCAAATTTATATCATATTAATTTACTTAAATACATTTTAAAGCTTTCCAAAATAATAATAATATTTATTTATTTAAAATAAATAAAAAAAATTCCTACAAATGCAGATGACAATATCCTGTTGGACACCTAGGAGTGAAACAGAGTACGTCACATTTCCAGTTCTGTGACATCAGGACAACGTCATCAATGACGTAGTTTTTTCCACCAACGACGAAATGGCATTCAGCGTTATGGAATAATTTAAATTAACTTTTTTTTTATTGGTTGTTTTAAACTAGATTTGGCTGTTGACAATTTTGAATGTAATTCTTTGGTTGAAGAGGAGCCCTGCTCAGGGTGCTCGAAAGCCTCCTGTTTGTATGTTTTTCAACTTTTTATAAAGAAATTTTTAACATAATTTTAATGTGTTTGTGAAATAACTTTTTTCACATTTTAAATTAATAAGTATAACTTTAAGACATTAAGAAATATATTATCAATTTTTTTCCCAAATAAAATGAAATATTAGTATGATTCTCTGTTTTTGCCACTTTGAAAGCATTTTAAATCAGCTGTTTTGAGCTCACTAGTTTTTATTATATAGCTGTTTTGAGTTCACTAGTTTTATTATATAGCTGTTTTGAGCTCACTAGTTTTGTTATAAAGCTGTTTTGAGCTCACTAGTTTTATTA
>JAFIDM010000005.1:39762879-39814788 GCA_023159025.1 Thereuonema tuberculata | reverse complement strand
TACTAATTCTTGACACATTTTGCCATATAACATTGCGTTTATCACTACGAAATAAGTCCAAATCATATTTCTTTACTTCACTTACTGAGTGACGTCTATTCATTTTGAAGAAAATTCTTCAGAATTACATCCACCACTTAATTGTCTTTCAAAATTTATATTCAGGATTTAAAGTTTGACTCGTGACATGAAATTGTCAGAAGTTAAGGAAGTCAAATTCAGATTTCTTGCTTGAAAATATTCAAGAAGATTCGTTCACTCGTTCAAAGTTTATAGTGAGAACAAGCATAAAGACATACTTATCTTATAATCGTGCTTTTGCAAAAAATAGGTTAAGAATTATAAAACTTTAGTGATATTGAAGTCAATAAAGCTGTCAACTTTTGTACACACTGTTCTCATATTGTGGTGAAATAATCTGTTCACTGGTCCGATAAAGGAAGGGAGACTAGGTCTTAGCTGGATCTGAACTCAACTGTTTTATTAAGGTGAAATCAGGGGCTTAAATACGTTTATGTACAACGATTGGGATTGGTTGGTGCGCTTTAACATTTCATTGGGTGATTTAAATGACATGTGATTAATATCTGGATTTTAACTGAAGTTTTGAATTAAAGGGAATTATGGGAGCGCACCAAGAATTTAAAAATAAACAAACAGAATTTGACCGTTAACGATAGAATTTGAAATTTACAACAGGTTAAATTATGATTGATCAGAACATTGAAAATATAAAATAGTAAATAGGATAAAATAGAATAAATGGAGTAAAATACAAATATAGCTATAAAAATCATCACAATATTTTGATTAAATTGGAGAAAACCGCGATTAATATAGGTATCATTATAAAATAGCCCGTAAGTTTGGAACTGGGAGAATAACGTTTTTAATGTCTGATTATCAGAAACTACTTCCACGTTCTAATTAAAAATTGTGAAAGATTTAAGCTTTTGGTGAATTTAAGTATTTGTTTCAGAGGTTATTTTATAGAACAGAATTAGATCAGACGGACCCAAAATAAAATTCAAGATTTTGGATGACTGAATAAATCATAATATATTAATCAAATCTGAAGGAAAAATACAATTAATATTAAAATTTAAATAACTAATCTAAAGTTATTTTGACATGTGCTTCCTTAATACAGAATTGTTTAAAAGTTTGTCAGTTCTTTATTTTCACTGTCACTGTCAAATGAATTGTTGTTTATTACCTTGACTTGGACGAATCTTCGTAGACTTAAATCTTAATAGCCTTATTACCGAACTGCTTCTTGGTTATCCATAATCGTTTAGTCATTCGTCACTTTACTTTTGAATGATTTAGGACTACATTTGACATCGCTTCTATTTCGGACACAACGGGAACCTTGATCCGCATAATCTTTTATAATAAATACTTTCCGAATCAAATTTTGGAATCTTGCTGCTTTGGGTAATATTCTATGAAATCTCACCTGCGGAATTAAGGCTAATTTATTTATTTTTTTTCAAATAAACGTACAAAAGCACGAAAAGTACAAAAAAAGCCACCGTTTCAACCAATTTCATGCGTAGTACGTATTTATGAATTGTTTCGTTCAAACCAAAAATAAAAAGAAAATTAACGTTAAGGTGAGATTTCATAGAAAATTACCTGTTTTGGAATTCGTTCCTTTTATTCCAATTTATATTGTATATAGCCTTCCTATTCCATCTTCATCACATCCGTCATCTCTTCTTTTCTTCTTCTTTCTTCGCCGTTTCCGGTCTCACATCATACGATGCACTGCATCTTGTTGCATCATCACATTGTTGATGTTATCACATCTTTGTTTACTTCACTTTCATTGTTGTGTGCACGATGAAAACACTGTTCAGAAAAATAAATGCAGTCCTATTTTTGTTTCTAACTTTGGAATTCCTTCATAAAAATTATTCATTAGTATCAAAAAATAAAAATAAACACTCACATGGCTTAAGAAGAAATTGAATCCAACAGTGAAATAGATCATCCGTCATCTCAAGATATTGATAAATATGTAATTTTTGAAAAAGTCGATCGTATAATGGTGATAAACGTGAATATAAAATCGTAGAAAAAGATAAGTTCTCCTATGCATAACATTTACATATTTTATCAGTTTATCTGGAAAACATTTATTGATGGACATGCAGATTACTTTCGAGATATTTTCTCTAAATTTAAACAAAACAGAGAAGTACGAAAATGTTTAAGAGGTAGTATGAAAGTGTAGTTCCACATTTCACCACCACCACTTATATAATAAATATAAAATAATAAATATAAAATAAGTGGTGGTTGTGAGATTCCCTTCACTAGAGAAAATGCCAATACAAAAAACACAACACCGTTTCTGTGAAGATATGGTCAATTTATCCTCACGTCATCAGCGGCGAAATTTAGAAACAATTTAGAAAACAAAAACGTAGTACACCAAGACTTTGCTCTTTTTTAAACTACAAACAAAACCATAACCAAACACATCACCGTCCGACTTTATATGTTTAGTAATATAAGTTAATTTTATTCTTATATTCTATACTTTCTAAATTTCTAAATTGCAATTGATTGTTTGAAATCTTTGCTTTTCAGAAACTCGAAGGCCTTGCTTTGAGTTATTATTTCTGTTCATTTTATTTATCTATCTACATATATATTTATTTGTTTATTTATTTAAAAATATAACAAAAAGAAGTACATAAGAACAAGAAAAAGCTTAGCATGAAAATTATGTTAAAATTACAGCTACAAAAAGGAAAAAAAAAACTTTTAAAAATACCAGATTTATTAATATTTACTTAGAATATTCAATATTAGATATTCAAGTCAAAGCAGTTGAATATTTTCAGTGATTAACCGACTTATCAATTTTTACGTTTTAAGAATTGCTCTGAGTTTTCTACATTGCTATGGATGTTTTCAATGTGGATCTAAATACACGAATGGTAATGATGCATAAAAAAGTCACTCTTACTTACACAAAATGAATTACGAAGTAATTACAATTAAGTAAAAGGGGAAGGAAAAAAACAATGGGCCAACGAACTAGTACATCAGTCCATTGATGACACACCTATTGACCACTGGCAATAATTATGGCACATTAAGAATGATCTGGAGGAATAGCGATGATGGCACCAAACTCGTTCTGTGAGTTGTGACACGAGACAGTTTGTTTTTTCAACACTTTTTTCCTTCTTCTTCTATGTCTTAGCATTCAGGTTTTCTTGTTTACCCTAACCATTCCTACTTCAGAACGCCATCTTATCTGATACCGAACCAACTCCCCCCGAGTGGCCTCCGGTTTACCAAAAAAAGCAAGTGTGTCCTTGACTAAGTTCAAATTAAGAAATTAAGAATGAAGGCCTCCTTTCCAAATGTTTACAACTAAGAAAATTAAACATAACGAATAACAATAAAAAATTTGCAAATTAGTATTTTGGTTTCAATAATTTTCTTTCTATTTATTTTTTTCCAAACTACCACTGACACTTTAATAAACTTTAAAATTATTCTATATACTTATTATTACTATATACTATTCTATAAAAAGAAAATCTGCAGATGGCTTGGAAATTACTTTCCATATAAAAGTTAATTTGGTAATTATAGAATAGTTGTGAAAGATGCATCACAATAAAGCTTTAGGTATGTACAAGTCTAGAGGCTATGGAATGAATGAGGATTATCAGTAAATATGCTTTCTTACTGTAAATGCAGTCCAATCCATAAATTCTGTGTTTATCATTCTGAAAGAATACAAATAAAATAAATTAATTCACAGTTTTGAAGTAAAAACACAAACCAAGCACCTCGTACAATTTGCATCCTTCGGGCGATTAAGTGCACCAGTGACGTCCTTGAACCGGAAGTAATCATATTGGGTCGAAGGAACATATTTGTTCTCAGCAAAATCGATTCAGGGTGAACAGACAGACCCAATTTTGTCCAAATACTACTATTCTCCTGACTCAGTGACCGTAAGTTGGTTGTTTTTCCCCAAACCTCCAAGCAATGGGGATTAAAACGAGGTATATAAGACTATGGGGCTCCGACTCCCGGTTTGGGTTGTGGATGGCGTTACACACATAGCGCACACAGAAACCCTAATTACCTCTTACTCTTGGGGTTTCTAAAAGTTAAAAATAAGAAAAAGGAGAATTGCTACCGAACTCTTTCGCACCTAAACTTGTTTAATGTTCGAAGTTGGTGTCCTGAATCAATTTACATTCCATTCAGTTTCTTAATATTAACATCATAGTCAAATGATGGCTCATAAGTGTATTTTCTTCTTTTATATTAGCATTACTAGTTTAATACACATGTGGTTGATGAATTATTCAAACTTACAGTTTATTAAAACTTATAATAAGGTTGATGAATTATTCAAATTTACAGTTTATTAAAACTTATAATAATTGAGATTACCTTTAATAGACTCGAGATATCCAAGATAAAAAACGAACTTTCAAACATATTTCCTGATTTTAAGTTTCACATATTTAGGAAAAAAATTTAGGCTTGTTTACCCTAAAAGGCCAAGTTATTTTTGATTTACAATTAAGAAAAAAATAATGTAAAAATATGTGACATTAGGAAATGGCGCTCAAAAGGTTGGATTGAAAAATTTAATATTGCTTACTGCATAAAGTCCTTCGTACCTCATAGTCACCACATTTATTTTTAGAAATATCTTTAAAAATTAACAACACTGACAATTATGCTTCATTTTACAATATCTTCAGATGACTGTAGTTACAGGACAGCATCAGTACCATAAGCTTTTATGTTATATCACTGTGAATATGATATACTGGATGTAAATGAATATATGCAACAAACTTCTAGGGCATACAGGGTTATGAAAATGGAACACGTTGTGATAAGGAACATAGATCCGGAAACCCACGATTTCCTTTTACACTCCGGTTTGTTCACTTCAATAGTTTGAACATTTTTGAATGTCTGACATATAGAATTCATAATGATCACGTGATATAATAAAGTACGGCAATTACCTAATACAAAGGTAGCATAAATCTCTTAGAACATGTATTGTTAGCAGTCTCAGGATATCTTAAATGGAGTGCAAATATTGTGCTAAATAATACTGAAACAATTTAGCAGTGTTTTCAAATCAGTGTATCGCTAACAACTGTTAGTCGTTAAATATTGCTAGATATTATTTCCTGTTACATTTTTCTCATAACATATTCATAACAGAATATGTAGTTTTAACAGAATATATATTTTCCCAGAAAATTATGTTTAAAGTTCCCAAGAATTGTAACATTTTGAATACCTACCTCACATAATCAATGTTGTTCTTTTAATATGTGCTTAACATGGCTTCTATAATTTCATAGGTGTGTCCAGAAACTTGGAATTAGGGGTTGGTGGTTACAAAGATCCTGATCGAATTGTCCAAAAAACATGCTGGCATATTTTTTTCCGAAAATAAACAAAACGTAAGGCTCTCCAATAAAAAAAATGGTATATTGTTGGGGGGATGCAACGTGGAAGAGGGGTTTACAACCACCTTTCTTGGCTCGCGAATGTAAACTCTACTTAAATATTCCTTTACTCCATTTGTTCACAATCATAAAAAGTCAGTCATTTTATTATCTAATTAGAAATATGTCACTTCTTTATATTTGACAGAGTACTTCCAACTGATGAATCATCATAATCGCAGAACAATTCTATCCCTAGATATTTGTGTTAGATGCTTTATAAAACAGTGTCTTAAGCACAAAGAAATCCAATAAGGGATAAATAAGTCTTAAGTCGATGCAGTACTAATTACCATGTTTCATTTTGTAATGGCTACTTTCGATGGACTAAGCCTTAAAGCGCCTGACTGGAATATTCACGACAGTTCTGAACCACATGACCTTCTGATCTCTCAAGTTAACGCGATCACTTACAAAATAAGTTTGCAAACATTTCCGTTCATGAAGTTCTTAGTTTGAACTTATGTGTGAACAGCAAGCCTAATCTTCGTTGTCAGTTGAGAAAGATGAAAGGATTAGGACACGATTATGAATTGGGAGAGAGAAGAGAGCTTTGGGAGAGTATTGGACTGTGGGAGCAAGCAGACAGGTGGTGGTGGTACCAGTAAAGGAGTCTAAAGAAAGATAAATGAGGGATTTCACATGTGCAAAAGAAATATGCATATTGAAATTCGATAATATTCATCACAGGAAAGAGAACGCCCACTAAACACTCTAAAAACCTGTAAAGTATCATTCAATTACGTATAGTAAATCCTTAATATTTTCCATATTGTTTGAAGTTCAAACAAATATTAGAAATATCTGAGTATCGAAAATAACTTATTAAAGCAAAAACTTCTAGAAAAGATTGAATCACTTTAAAATAGCCTAAAGATAAAGCAATGTAAATAAAGAAATAAACTGCAGAAAAGTTATTCAAAATATAAACCAAGGACTGCACAATGAATAAACAAAAAAATGCCTTTTTGGTTAAACAGAAAGGATTTTTTTTTATTCATTGTGCAGCCCTCGGTTTGTATTTTGAATAAAGCAATGTACAGTGTTACCTCCTTTAACGAACACCCTGAATAGCGGACACCTCTAATTAGCGGACATTATTGCGGGTCCCAGTCCCTTACAATAGCACATTCCATGTTATCCACTCCGAATAGCGGACACTCTGAATAGCGGACAGTTATTTTAACTGTAAAAAAAAAAAAAAAAAAAAAAAAAGTTTTTTTCGATAACATTTCGACAAACACATCATGGTTGTATTTACATCGGTGTCCCATACATTGATATATTGTATCTGTGTCTCATGATTCAATGCACGAATCTGAGGACCTTTTTTTTTACTGTAAATATCAATACCTCGTAAAGCTATCCTATAAACGTGTCGATTAAATTTAGTGCGAATTAAAATGGCGTCAAAAAGGAAGAGATTGGCACTGAAAGAAAAAATTGATGTTCTTGAAATTGCTGAAAAAGAAAAGCTGAATGTGCGTTGTCTTGCTGAACGTTTTAAAGTTGGAAAAACTTAGAGAAGTGAACTTTTGAAGGGCAAAGATGAGATTAGAAAATGTAGATGGTGAATTCAAACGAAAATTCGAAGGATTTGAAGTTTCGTAAAACTGAAACAAGCAAAATCGACGAAGGGGTGATAAAATGGTTCCGCTCTGCTCATGCAAAGAACATTCCTATAAGCGGTGTTTTGCTTCAAGAAAAAGCTAGAGAATTCGGTCAAACCTTAGGATTGAACACGTTTAAGGCATCAAATGGATGGCTAGAAATTCATTTTCCATATACTGAAATTAATTTTGCCATTATTTTAAGTAAGACAAACGGATTAGCACTCATTTAAAAAGGAATATAGTAAATAATTTGCAATTGTTCATATTCTCTCATATCGCAATGGTAATTGTAGAAATTTAATTGAGATTGTACGTAATTTTTCATTAAATAACATGCTATAAGCTAAAAAATGAAAAAAAGATAGTCCTCCCCAATAGCGGACACCTCCCAATAACGGACGAAACTTCCGGTCCCGTGACTGTCCGTTATTCGGAGGTAACACTGTAGTTTCTATCTCCAGTCTTCGAGAAGATTTCTATGATATGTTTTGTAGTTTATCATTAAGCATCGTAAATTCGATTTAAAAAATGTTTAGGATATAACAATTGCTCTTTTTTTTTCAAAAAAATGATTTTATTATTCTTTATGACTTATATTATTATTAGGTCTACATCATCTCAGATATTTGGAGTAAGGCAATTGGAATATTTATTGCCACATGAATGTTTTCATCAGAGAGTTTTCATCATTCATGCCACATGAATGTCATAACAATGGGCGAGACTTGGGAATGCTCTGGCATTATGCTTGCTTGTATGAAATAAGTTAATATAATTTTGTGCTAAAGCATAAATTTAAAGGCGACCCATAACAATAAAAAAATTTAAAAAATAATAATTAAAAAAAGGAAGTATGTAAGGTAAATAAAAAAAAAAATAGAAAAAAATTTATTTAAAATAAGGAAAATTAGAAAAACAAAAATCAACTAAAACTCACACATAATCAATTCAATTAAAAAAGGTTTAAATAAAACATGCTAAAAATATACGATACATTAAAAGTTCCTAGGACAGGACAGTTTCGGGGAACATATTCCCCATCAAAGGCAAAAATATGTATCGTATATTTTTAGCATGTTTCATTTAAACCTTTTTTAATTGAATTGATTATGTGTGAGTTTAGTTGTTTTTTAATGTAAAAAACAAAAAAATAAATACAAAAATCAGTAGATATACGGATTCTCACCAACTACCTACGGATTCACAATCAACATCGACAGAGTCCTAGACTTTACCCATCAATCTGTAGCGGACAACTGAAATGAGATGGTTGCATTTCTAACATTTAAGCTAATAGCGGAAATCCAAGGGAAATAATTGCAAATATCTCGAACATGGTGGGGCGTGGACCCCTGAAACTACTCTATTCCTACTAGATTTGGCCTCTGAATACGATGGTCACCATTTGGTCCGTTTGCCGATGGTCCGTTTGCCGATCCGACCTTTGTTCGGGAGTTGTTAAAGGAGGACAGACACGAACGGACGGACAGGGCAAACGCAGTAGCTACCGAATTTGATCGCTAATGATTTTGGTCGCTAATAAAACTTAGGTCCAGGTAAAACCGTGAATGGAAAACAATTCAAAACTGGAGCTTTTTATAATCTCTGTTGTCCACAAAATTTTATCAAATAATTTTGTGCAAAAATTCAAGAAAAATACTTGTTCAAAACTAAATATTAAAGCATAAGTTTCCGTATCATTAGCAATTTTTCTAACGTTTAACTTTCATAATCACTTAAAAACGTTCGAATATTTTAAATTCTGGTATGCTATTAACTTCTATTTACTTAATTTGTCTTTAAAAGCTAAGAAGTTTAATTTTAAAGTAAAAAAAGTCTAATGTTCTTGATTTCCTTAAATTTACTTCGTTTCCCTTAAAAAAACATAATTTAAAATGTTAATATCTATTTTACAAAAGTGACAATTTTGATTAATAATCCATTGGAGAGATAAATAATCCTATACTTTCAAATTTCCGGTGATTTTTTTTTAATCCTTTATTTTCTCTTATGATTAAATCTGAACTAATCAAAGAAAATAATAAATAGAAAAAAAAAATGAAATTCAAATTTTTGGCTGAAGAATTGGATCTTGTGAAAGATTTCTTTTATAGTAAAAGAATATTAATCGAACTAAGAAAATTTTTGTGCTATCAAATACTGTTTGTTAGGAATTGAAATTAATGATATATAAATCCAGAAAACGAAGTCAAATACAAAAATTAAAGCAAAGTAAACATAAAAAAGTATACATTTATATGGACTGTTTTTTTTTATATTATAGGTGGTGTTAACTTATATAATATTTCTAAAAAAAGATATTGAATTTGAATCTGTGTGCACTTTTCATTAAATCCTGAAATGTAATCGAGTAACATAAAAGACAGAAATCATTAAAATTAAACCTATAAAAATTCACAAAAATGACAATAAATATTTCCTTACTTTAACTGTTGTTTTATGAATGTTAAAAATTTAAACTGATTAACCATTTCTTTTGTTGTAATCAATCACATCGTAGTGTAACTGAGTAATCATGGCATGGCACGTTTAAATAAAGCAGCATTATATTCGTTATCATAACAATTGACATTAGTTTACAATTCTTTTTGTGTTTCAAAATTTTAAGTATGTTTTCGCTGAATTCAATAGTTTTATATTAACCTCAGCTATTTCATAATGGCGCGAACAACGGAGGCAAAGGACAGTCGCTTGAAGGATAATTTTACCAATAAAATATATGGAATCTTGGCTGCACAAATCCTGGTTATTACTGTAGTCTCAACACTAATGATCAAGCTGTCCTGGATTGACGAAATAGCAGAGGACTACTGGCGATGGATAACTTTATGTTTAGTTTCCCGTAAAGCGTGTCTGTCGACTTCAGCGCCAAGTTGTTACTTCTTCTTTGGGATTTTAAGCGTCTCCGAAGGGTTTATAGTTGCAACTCTTATTTCGGATTACGTCACAAAATCCATTTTGACAAACATGGTAGTGACTGCTGTCCTGTTCTGCATTCTCAGCGCCTACTCCATTAATTCTGGGAGTGATTACACTGCGTTTGGTGAGTTTTTGATTCAGTTTCTTCTGTTCTTCTTGTGTCTTGGTCTCATCAGGTGGGTAATACACTTTCTAAAACTGAGCAAACTCTTCGGAAAACAAATGAACAGCTTAATATCCACTTCCGGTATATTTCTATCTTCAACGTTCATTGTTCACGATACTCAGATGATTTTTAAAGACAATTTTTTTCGCACGTATGCTTTCAATGAATATTTGAGAGCATCGGATAACCTAATACTCTATGTGTTGATTCTCTTTATCAATAATCTAGCTTTTTTCGAAACAGAATTAAGCAGTGAGCAAAGCATTTTCATGTAACATCTTAGAAGAAATGTAAAGAAAACTCAACAAAACTCAGGCCTGAAATGTTGTCAATTGAATGTATTTTGAGTAATATTTGTTTATTGTTCAATTATGGAAGTTATGGTTATTCCATGCAGATGTAAAAATTTATTACTCTTTTTATATAATTAAATATTTTTATTATTCAAAAAAGCTGGTCTCCCTTCAAAACCGATAAACAAACATAAAGTTAATAAGTAAGAAGGTTTAACGTGCATTAAATGTAATATGCAAACGGAAAAAACGAACGATGAAAGGAAAAAACGAAATGTAAATCAATCTTGATTTACATTTAGGTACCAATTATTTTCTTATTTCTACACGAAATGAAATGACTTTACATTTTTAAATATGCGGTCTCAACAAAAGATGAATCACCCAAAATCTTATCTGAGAAATAAGATAGAATCCTCGGAGATAAGTAAGAGCTCCTCAAATTTTTTAAAACCTAAATACAGGAAGAGTGAGATAGGAATACAAATTCCAAAAACATACAAAGAACTGGTTACATTGCAAGGGAATCTGATATTCACCCATTGTCCATTGCAGAGGCTGTCCTAACCATGGAGGTTAAAAGACCCTTAGAATCTCCAGGTTAAACAAGTTAGTTTCAGCCAAACCATATTGTTATGCATTCAGAAAGTATTATTATATTAACACAAAACAGGATCTTTTTGATTGAAGCTTTTACGTGCAGTTGTAAATTCAATCTAAACGACAAGACTGCAGTGAGAATAAAAGAATTTTATAAAAAATTACAGTTTCGAGAGCCTGACTTCCGGCTCCCTCTTCATCAGAGTCCGATGAAGAACAGGAAGACAAGCCCTCAAACTGCAAGTGTACTTTACAAAATTCTTTTAATCTTGAGTGCAGGCTGGTCGTTTAGATTGACAAACGAGGATCATTAACCTGCTCTGGTTAGCTTGTTATTAGTATTCGATCTCAATTTTTTTAAAGAAATTTCCTTTAAAAATGAATTACTCGAAGCTGGTTAGTTTGATAAGATCCAATCTGTTATTTCTGTTGAAATTTCACAGGTTTGTATATTTTGTAATCTTTGTTATCGGGAGTGTTTTGCTTACAGCAACGAAAAATTCCGATATACTGTATATTGGTTAACAATATTTTTACACAATATATTCTAGTGAACAGCAGAATAACTCAGCTTTATCTAGTTCTACAGTAACCAAGTGATATTTATCATTTAAATACGTTTCATTTATACAAAATAGAGCAGAAAACATATTGACATTCACAGAAATTATTTCATACAAGACGGGTACCGTCGCTTCGCTCCGGAACCCTTTGCATGTGTAGCATTACAAAAAAAAAAAAAAAACTTTATTTATTTAGCAAATTAATATGGAGATCGGAGAATACACGACTTCCCAGCTCGTTGTAGGCTTCTCCACTTAACTCAGGTGTATTGCGCGTTGGCACTCACACGTGGGGTTGATGCAAAAACACTTCATTTTTGCATGTATCTTCCAAACGCAGAAACGTTTGTTAATGAATGATATACCGTTCGATAGAACTTTCAAATACCAACATTTTCTCAATATAATGTTATCTTCCAACTTTTATACTTTTCGTTTAAATTGAGAAAAAGTCAATATTTGACCCTTTAAAAGGCGCCATCTTGGAAACCAAAAAAGTTTTTCGAAATATTTTTATAGCATTTTGTTTGTCTTAAAAAGATCTACATTTTATATAGAATATATATCTATCTCTTATAGGTAGGTCACAAAATTGGAAAAACGTAAAGTTTTATGACAATGACAGACAGAATAACGCTTTTATGTAACATAATTCCGAACAACGAGAATCTATTATTTTAACTATCAAATTACATCCTTACACTTCATTGAACTGCAATTACTATATGTTCAATGCTTTTTTTTTTTTTCAATGCTTATTTTCTTAAATAGGCCTATATATTAGAAAAATATTATTAAGTAAGTTATTATTAGTTATATTATTAAGTTATATTATTAAGTAGTTATTTGCTACTTATTTCATTGAAATATCTTATTACTTACTTTTTCTTCATCAACTTAAGTAAAATCCCTTGCAATGTAAATTTTGCAGTCAAATTTACCAAAATAGTTTTACTAATAAAGTAATTGTAGAATGCTGACAGAAACTTAAAAATCTCAAATCACCAGGCCAAAAAATAAGTCATTAATTTGACAAGTAAAGAATTTAACGTACCGTTATGATAAAGATAAAAAAGCCAACGGCACAAATTCAAAGAAAAGTTGGAAAAAAAAAAAAAAAAAAAAAATTAAAAATTTAAAAGATGAAGATAATAATTTAAATACAATAAAATCCGACGTACGTTTCGGAACCCCTATTTCCTAGGTTCCATTATCAAGAAAATTAGGACCCCCCTACCTTTAAAAAGAAGTCATCCCTTGTTGGGAGTCGTTGAGAAAATGAAGAAACACGATGCCTTCCTAGAATCTCGGTTATAAGCTCTCCCTGGTGGGCGAGTAGCGAGACAGTTACAGGAAGTAGTTGTCTGCATTATTTCTATTTTTATATATATTTTTTTTTTTTTTTGGTTTGTTTGTTATTGGGATGCGTCGTTTCTTTTATAAACCATATTCTAATACATTCTTTGTCGACAAATCCTGATTGTAGCTTCCTAAGACCCTGATCATTCCGGATTCGAAGAATTCACGTAAGTATCTTATTTTTCTTACACCAAGAATCTCAACGTTGTCGATATCGAGGGAGTGGTTTGTTTTCTGGCAGTGAGTCACAGTACTATATTTCAAGTTTCTTGCTTTTATTGCAGTATCGTGTTCTTTCACACGGACTCCCAATTCCCTTTTGGAATTTCCAATGTACAGGCATTGGTTATCAGTAGTACTAGAGGACCTACATCGGATCCCGTATATGGTTCCTTTCGTTTCGAATATGGTGTCCTTATTACGTGATTTCTTTTTCCTATTGAGGAATGAACCTAGGGTGTTCCCTGGTTTACAGGCTATTCCTATACCGACGGCTTTCAAGATAGGTTTGATCTTTTTAATCATGAACTCATCGTATTTGATTGATACGTATCTATTTAAACTAACAGGGGTGTTTTTTGGGCCCTGTCCCATCATTGAGCCGCTAGTCATTAATTTGTATGGTAAGGGAACACAAATGCCTTGCTCTATTTTCAGTCTTAAAAACAAAAACTAAAGAATATTTCTTTGTTATTTACAATAGGAAATAATCATTCACCTTTATTACATTAGCGAACCAAGAATTCGACACGAATTGAGTTCTTATGTCGAAATACTTTTCTTTTCCTTTTTTTAAAAAAAAAAGAATTAGAAATGAAACAGCTTGTTCAGTTTTGCACAACACCACCATTTACTCAACCGTCGATTCAAAAATCGCAACTCGAAGATTATATGGTTGGACGAACAACACTGGAAGAGATTCTGACTTTGCAATACTTTTGTACGTTTCTACGTTTCTTGAGAATCAAAAATTAACATTCACTACTTCTTAACCTAACTCCCTCTCTTCCAAAAATAATCGATCAAAGCAGCAAATTTTAACTTTATTCATCGTTTTATAATTAGTAGCAGTAATTAATGAAATAAATTAAAAAATGTTTAACAATGTGATTTTATCTTTTAGAAGACTTAGCAATAGGAGGAAAAGAGGATAGCTTATAAGAGACAATTACTATTTATCTTCTATGAAATTTTGATACAAAATAAAAATAAAGATTTTACTCGATTTAAAACAGTAACTTTAATGTTATATCATATTCAAAGGAACACATTTAGCCAAAATATAAATTAGGCATATTACAGAATTCCTGTTCGTCTATGAAAATTTTATGGCAATGCAAGAGAATCAGTCTAATACATATTTCCTAATTAAAGCCTATTTATGATTGTTTCAGGTTGCCCCCATTTAATATAAATTTCAAAATTAAAGCTGATAGTTTTTTATATCCGCGTATAGCTAATTATTACAGGCATTATAAGTTTGATTTAAAGTTTATAATATCCTTTAGAATCTGTCCTTAGAAAAAAGGGAAAAAAATGGTTTCTAATTTGTTTTAAGATTAAATATGCAGATCCTAAAGCATAACTGAAAGATATATCGTACAAAGCTGAAATGTTAGATCTGTGGAAGATCGGTATTAATTTTTGATATATTTTGACCAACAAATAAGGAGCTAAAACGTACCAAAATATCTTAACAGATAAAAGGCAAATTTGCGATTCTCAGAAATTGTACATCCAACTATGTTAAAATTTTAGAGATGCATGATTACAAAGAAGATCTTTATTGATTTTGGTAATTGTATCCAAGCGATTAATGGATGAGTTAGTGGATAAGAATCGCTTATTAGCTGCCATTAGTCTGATCTACTAAGAACACTAGTTCCCTAACAAAGCCAAATCCCTTATAGAAGGATCATATTCTTAAAACCAAGATCCTGTTGATTTTTCTAAGAATTGTTAGTTAGCAAGGAGTTTGGTGAACGAACGAAAGAACGAACTTTTTCCTTTTCAACAACATATATGCTATTATCCGCGGCGGATAATGGAAAGATGGTATGCCAATTATCTTATTTTTTTTACTTATACTATGTTAAATAGATGTTTATAAAAGTTTTATTGTGGTTTTGCTTGGAATTACCAAATCCTTCTCCAGCAAAATTGGTTTCAAGGTGTTTCATGGCATCAATAGTATATAGTGACAACTAAGGTGAGGACTGACTTCGTACTGGGTACCACATGTTCCTCTACCATCGTATTTGTCAACAAAGTAATTACCGACGAAATTTTTTTTTTCATATAGATTCTACTTTAGTGAAATTTGAATGTAATTTGTGACAGATCAGCCGTGTTGGTGGACCTCGAAGATCCCATGTACTTAGTATCTAACGTCTAAGATCTTTTTTACTTCTATGAAGCGGATTGTGACTTATCTACAAAGAAATTGAACCTTATTCCACTATAAATTAATAAAAGTTAATAACGTCTTACTAATAGATTATATACAATGAAAGTATCAAAACACACTCGGATGCTAAAATGATAACTATCTTCAAAAAATTAAGTCGCTAACTCTGTACAATTCCTCTGTAAATAGTTCGTTTGATAATCAACATTTGGACACAATCACCACTTATACAAGAAAGTTCTTACGTGTGGCGTTTCTAGGCCTACTCGAAACGGCACTAGGCTTGCTTTTTTTTTTGTTCTGAAAGAATTCCAGTATAAAAACATTTGTTTTTACATTCTAACTTGCTAAAAGTATTCATCCACAGAATTTCTGACAACAAGGCACCTCCAAATATTATTCAGAACACAAAACAATCAGAATCAACGACAATTTTAAATGTTAGCCAATGGTCTAACTTAGCAACAAACAGATTTTCCCTATCAATTTATAGTTTTTAATTATTCTTAACTTCTGAAGGATAAATTTATTAATCTTTAAGGATCGTTACATTTAAACTGACTAGTTTATTAAATTTATTACCACTACTTCTATATTAATTACCATTATTAAAGCCTACTTAAAATGACTAATTAATAAAACTAATCTATTAAATCTTAACCGAAAATTAAATAAAAAGAATCTTTCACTTGGTTTTGTGCCGTATTATACCTTATGTAGTAGAAAATTAACATACAACTACATACAGAAATACATAGACACCAATATAGACACCAAAAAGTTAACTTTTTCTCATAAATATAATTTCGTGGATCAATACGATTTCTAAATTTGGTACTACAATGTCCAAACTAATGGGTCGTTTCTTAAAATTAAAAGAAAAAATATCTTTACTTCAAAGTTCGTTGTTTTCACATTTAACTTGACTGTCGAAGAGTGCATATTCCTTTTTAATAAAAAAATTCAGAGACTTCTTTTTTTAGGCTTCTGATACCGTGAAGCCTAATATCCCCGGTTTGTCTGTCTGTCTGTCTGTCTGTGGACAAGTATCAACTCAGCAACGACGAGGTTAGAGACTTGATTAGGGTGCCGTTGAAAAGGTCTTGCCAAGAGTAGTTCAGAGCCGTATAGTTTGTGTGTCTAGCTGGTCGGAAAATTACTCAAAAGTTTTTGAATTCAGTCTATTAACAAGGTTTGAGCTAAGAATGACGATTATTCCATATAAATAGTGATTTTTCTATATTTTACGTAATATAGATAGGAGCTACTTCAATCTCTTTTTTTTTTTTTTAAATCATTATTAGGAATTCAGTCTATTAACAAGGTTTGAGTTATGAATGACGATTATTCCATATAAATAGGGGTGGGTAAGATAGCATGGGGTCGCAAACAGACTCGCGCGCGCATTTTCTAGACCACCCCGGCGCTGTCTATTCTAACGTAAAGGTGACTCAATCTGTACTCTACTCATCCCTCTTCAGGGTTCATGAGTCTATTGTGGTAGATTTTGAATTGTAAAGTTTTCAATAAAAACAGCTTGTTAGCTTTTGAATAATTTTCTTCATTCATGTATCAGAAGTCGTTGCGAAGCATTGTGATTGATTTACTAATCGCTATCGCTACCTTGTTTTCTTTCTGGAATTATCCTTGTCCGAATATATTCAGTTGACAGCTGATGATTATCACAGGAAATAGAGTAGATTAAATAAAATTTATGGATTAAAGTAATTTACTAAAATTCTACTTTTAGTTTCCAATGTCAGAAATGGTTTCTTCGTTTAAATTTTCTGCTCCTATATATTCAAATTGGCGATACCCAATTGCATTCATCTTTTGGTCGCTTCGTGCCATTTCTTATGTCCTTCTTTTGCACACAGACAGTTCGCTTTACAGGAACTAAAGCAAAATTCGCAAACTCAGCTGTTACGCTGACGGTCTCATCTTGCTAAATCACATATACCCACTTTCACACCTCGTATCAGTTCGGCAGTTATTCGGAGCACCGAACTACATAAAGTAAGACGAATTCGGAATTACATTGTTCGTATCATAATCCTGGAAAGCCTTGTTTTGTTTTATTCTTAGTTTTTAAAGAGATTTATTATTTAGCTGGTTCTCTTTCGTCAGGTAGCCGCTGAACGTAGCGGAGTTGTCTGATTCACTGTAAACCATGGCAGAAACACCAAACTGCGAATCTAAAGTAGCCTATCATAACAAACTCCTCTTGAATAAATCAAACGTTTATTAAACATAAATTCTTCTAAAATAAAAATTCTCCACAAGACAATATTTCAATAGCTTTACCAGCTATCTTTTTCATGTTTGTTGTCAATTTGAATTTATTTTTCTGTTTGGAGTTGGCAGGGAAGAGGACGTTGAATGTCTTTTCCCTGTTAGTTTTATTTTATTTTATTTTATTTTATTTTACTTGGTGCTTGAAAAAGATAGCTGGTAAAGCTATTGAAATATTGCCTTGTGGAGAAATTTTATTTTAGAAGAATTTATGTTTAGCCTATCATGAATTAATTTTTTTTTCAGTTATCAGTTGTAGAGACTCATAACTGAAAAAAAAATTCAACAAAAACTAATGCCACATCAGATAATTCCACTTTACAGTAGGTAGAGTGGATTTAACTGAGACAGCATTACTGTGTTGATTCTTCCTGGGGAAGAAGAACATCTCACAATTTGAAATTTCAGAATGCCCTTATTTCAAATATCGTAACCGACATCTTATATTAATCCATCTGCGAAACAGTGCCAACTAAATTTGTATATTTCTTAAAACTATAGACAAATATTTTGGAATGATTTCGTTGAAAAATAGTGTCTTAATTTCACTGCTTCGGTGTTCTGCATAAATACCTAAAGTTCTTTTGCTGCGGAATGAATAGCAAATTTTAATAGAAAGAATAAATTCCTAGCAGACGACATTAAGAGGACAATGATCACACAGTACACACACAAGCACACGAAATACTTAGATTTCTACAACATTTATAACAAGTTCACATTAAGATCAAGCTTTATGTCTTGCCTTTTTTTTCCCTCAAAAAGTGTCATTGTGTAATTCGTATTCTTTTTCGACGGAAGATATGTAAATAAAGCATTCATAGAACCTTGGAAAATTGTGTTAGTTTGTTGTAATTAAGTTTTAAATACCAGTAGCAAATTCAAAATTATCAATATGGTAATAAATACATTTCTGTCATCTCGCTGCCAATACTTTTTTCCATGAGCTTATATTTCCCTCGGAAAGTAAAGTAAGATAATAACGCACAAAATAACATTTAAACAAGTGTTTATGATTTAGAAAGATTGGCAGCTAATAAAAAAAGACAAGTATTATTTCCAAGTCAAGTGTTTTAACGTGTGAAAACAAACGTTAAATTGTAATTTAAAAATTGAAGCCAAGACATAGAAGCTAATAATTTTAAAAAACATTTAACACATTACAATGAAAACTATTCGCTAACGAGCTGTCGTTAAACTTGTCAACGGCTCGTTAGCGAGTCGAAACTAGTATGAATTTTAATGTGTTAATGTTTTTTTAAAATTATTAGTCTGTGTGTTGGCTTCGATTTTTAAATACAAAAGTATTATTTATACTTATCACATTTTCGTATTAATTTAGTACGAATATTCCATTAATAGACTAGTAATTATTGTAATTAGTAATTATTAAAATGTTAATGAAGCAATAAATGACAACTATGAATCAAATTAATAATTTTTATTTTCTCAAAAATAAAAATTAATAAAAGCAAAATGTAGGGAGAGTTACAAAGCAATTGACTTTGTCTTCTATATTTGTTTCCAACCATGGGGCAGCGTCAGAGGTGAGGGTGAATACCAACCCGTTCGTCTTCCCACCCGTCACTACATACGGGTACATAAACAGGACTTTTACATTGGGAGTCAGGGACAGAATGGGATATATCTAAACGAAAAAGAATAAATTGAATTGTAACCAAATAAAACTGAAATAAAATTAAAACGAAACAAACTGAAATTATTAATAATATGAATAAATTAAAATAATAAATAAGGAAAAAAATGAAGGTATAAACAATATAAAAATTTGATTAGGAAAAAAAAATGCAAAAAGTAATAAATAAAAAGGATAAAAAAAATAAAATTTCTAAATAAAAAAATGTTAATTTGTTAAATAAATTTAAGGAATTTAGAATACGGATGATTTATGGAAAACTAATTAGTCATACACATCCCATTCGATAACTTTCTCCCTTAGAAGGACGTAAATAATGGAACTGGGTTTTCCGCGATTCTGTTTGGGAGTGCTTTCTAGTAAGATTAAAGGATCGATATTGTAATATTTTTTCTTGAATCCATAATATCTTACTCATCATTATTATTCTTTCATTGTCCACGTATGGCAATGAAACTATATCTATCCCATGATATTTTAGTTTTTCTTTTCAACTTCTTGTTCATAAGAACATGCTCCTGCTGCTAAGCTCTAATCTTTAAGTCCTGGAACATACTCAGTTTATTTCACAAGTTACAACTTGAAATAAATAAAATAAGAACTGTAATATGCCTTATCTACAGAAGGATAGGAAAGCTGTTCACCTATGAAAGGATATATCCTATCAAACTGAGATTATCTTTCCAATTTGAAGAGAAATTTGATACAAAAATCTTATTTTCCATAAGCTCTCATCTGTATGTAAAATGTCATTACTTGCTTCCAATAAGATCAGAATATTGAGAAGACATTCCAGTCTTTCCTGAAATTGTAATCTTCCTAAGATAAAAGAAATCTGGGAAATTTGGTGAAGCAATAAAATCATTGGAGTAGATACAGTTGATCGAAGTGTCCTGATTCTAAGTGATCACACATCTCAATGATGAGATACAAATGAAGTTGGTTTGACTAAAGCACGTGAAGAGTTTCAACTCAGCCGAGCTATATTCCACAAAAAAAAGAAACTTAACCATCTTGTTACTCTCGAATCAAGAATAAGATATGGAGAGAAATTAGAAAAAGAATACGAGTTAAAAATTTTGCTAAATTAAGTTAAACAGTCGCTTTTTATTCACAATACAGTCAAACTTGGATAATTCAAACTTGTTTAATTCGAAATTCTGGATAATTCGAATTTTTTGTCGGTCCCTAGAATTCTGCATTAAAAAATAATGTTAAAAAATCGTCGATAATTCGAATTTTATTTTGGATAATTCGAATTTTTCGTACTGTTGTACTTAAAATATTACGGTAAAATTGTTCCTGAGACTTTTCTCAGCTAACATACATTATTTATTTTAACGGATTTTTAAGGAAAACAGAAGCGAGGGTTGGAATGTATTTTTGTATCAATTGATAGGTTGGAATTATATGCTATGACTCAAAGATTGCATTCAATGAAGCAATTAAAAATATCTGCCTTTTTTTTAAAAAAAGTGATGACTAATTAAGCTAGTAAAAAATGTTTGATTTAATGAAAAAAAAAGTGTAGCAGTATTCTCAGATAAAGTTTGTGTGTATCGTGGAGTTAATTATTTTTATTTATCTCTTCTGTTTGAGAGAATATATGTAATTCGAAATTTTGGATATTTCGAACTTTTTCTCTGGTCCCTTCAACTTCGAATTATCCAAGTTTGACTGTACTTCAATTTCTCGAAACCAGTAGTGATAGCAGACGAACCAGCAGGAGTGGGAATCCTTTCAGGATGATAGATGTGAATTAAAGGTTTCTTCAATGTAGGAAGTTGTTAAGTATCTCTCAGCTGAATCCAAGGAATGGAACATGATTTTGATTTCCATTAATTTTGTTAGAATATCAACTTCATATGAAGTATCAGTGGAAATCCCAATTTCTTTAACAAAATACTGGAAACTATTCATCAGCATTATCTTTGTTCACTGTTCCTGATAATCACGTTATTTCTACAACTAGCCATCTTAAAGCAGATATTATTGCTTATAAAACCACTTCATTTCTTACAACAGCTTTACCAAGACCGGAATCGAACATAATGAATACAAATCCTATTTCAGCATACTTTCCACAGATGTTATTAAGAGAGCTGTAGGTCCCATCTGTGTCGATTCTTTGTAACTGTTAGTGATTACCTATATCTGATATAAGCTTGGTGGAAATTCTCACTGGCTTGCTACTCATCTCCGTGAAACTCGGTCAGTTGTTCAAATGAACGCCTCAGGTAGCAGCAGTAATGACCACTTCACAGTCCCTTTAGGAGAAATACAAACACACTTCCACAGGAACGCAAACGAGAGGATATTTGGATATTCAATCTCAGACTAACAATGTTGTTTTGGAGTTCGAAAAATACGAAATGTTCTAAATAACGAATCTAAGTAACGAATCATTTACGAACAAATCCATAATCAGCTAATCCTTCCTATGAAAATATCAAGTTAACACATTTGTATAACTTAAAAATTTATTAAAAAGGAGCTTAAGGTTCCCTTCTTAGGTTTCATCCAACCTTGGCTAAACCAAGTTTTTAAGTTTTCATCCAATCTTGGTTAAGCTAAAAAAAATACCCAAATTGAAACTTCTGAAACTGCTTATCAAGGTTTAACGACTTTTATCAAGAGTGTAATCTTAAAACATTATTCAGAAACATCTTACAAAATATCAAGACTTAAATCAATTTACAAGAAGAAAAAAAATGGGGGAAAAGGAAAGAAGAAATTGCTTATCAACTAAAAGGAAAGTTTCAGAAAGAATATTCGTACAGAAAACTTCAAACCAGATAAATAGTATAGACTATTTCAAGGAACTTTTTTTATCCTTCCTTAGGAAAAATCATGAAGATAAGTCAATTCTCCGTAAACCTGATCAGAATCCGATAACCAGATCCATTAGCACAGAACCAAACTTTAGGAAAATGTTTTCGTTTTTTCAGAAAAAACTATTAAACCATTTCGCTGTTTAAAACGTGAATATCACTTCTTTGTTTTTTTAGCCACCCATTCGGGAGCTACTGTGATAGCGACCAAAATGGTAGTAGCCATTGCGTTTGTCCTGTCCGTCTGTCCATGTTTGTCCACCCATTACAACTCCCGAAAGGAATGTCGGGCCGACAAACGGATTTCACCATCGTGTTCAGAGGCCCAAACACTTACGAATGGAGTATTTTCAGGGGCCAATGAGATATTTGTCATTGTTTTCATTGGATTTCCGCTATTAGTTTAAATGTTAGAAATGCAACCATCTTACTTCAGTTGTCAGCTAAATTCTCGAACTCATACTGAATGTTGTCGTGTATCTGCTATTTTTTTTTTCTTCTCTTAATCTTTTTTTTCTCAATGTCAGAGTGGATTTTTTTTATTTTTCCTTTCGTTAATGTACTTATTGTTACTATTATTATTATTTACACAGGACACTACAAAACAAATGTGTATCACAGCTGCCAGTTCTTTAGCTGGTGTTGGCCTTCAAACGCATCGAATTCTTCCCAAGAATCTAGGATGTCGTAATGTATCGGCGCAAAATATGTGCTGATCCAAGCAGTGCGGCTTTTTGGAGTTGACCGATGGAGATTTTGTCAATATTTAGATCTTGTAAGTGCTTACCAAGGTTTTTTGGTATAGCACCCAGTGTGCCGATAACCACTGGAACCACCACTGCCGGCTTGTGCCATAATCGTTGAACCTCGATTTTTAGGTCTTGATACCGTGTGATTTTTTCCAGTTCTTTTTCTTCCACTCTACTATCACCAGGTATGGCTATATCAATTAGCCATATCTGTTTCTTTTCTATCACTGTCAAATCTGGCGTGTGGTATTGTGTGCTAAGATCTTATCTGTCCCACAGTATTTTCACGATATCATTTTCAATCACATTGTTTACTGTATGTTCCCACCAGTTGTTTGTTGTTGCAATGTGATAATTTTTGCAGATGTTCCAGTGAATCATCTTTGCAACTGCATTATGCCGCGTCTTATAGTCCGTCTGTGCAATTTTTCCACATGAGCTGAGAATATGATCCACTGTTTCATCAGATTCTTTGCACAATCTGCACTTTGAGTCCATTGACGATTTTTCAACTTTTGCTTTAATTGCATTTGTTCGTAAAGCTTGTTCTTGAGCAGCTAGAATTAAGCCCTCTGTTTCTTTTTTTAATGTTCCATTCGTAAGCCAATACCAGGTCTTATCCATATCTACTTTTCCTTTGATGTTTTTAAGAAATTGGCCATGTAATTTTTTATCTTGCCAGCTTTCTATCCTTGTTTTAATTACATTTTGTCGATAATCTTGTTTTGTTTTATTTACTTTTAGTAAATTTTGTTTTGTAACTGCAATAAGCATTTGTTCTTGACTGCTTTGAACATAATCTGCCAGTGCATGTTTTTCTTCTTCTACTGTTTGTTTAACTTGCAGTAATCCTCTACCTCCAGTTTGACGGGGTAGGTATAATCTATCAATGTCACTGCGCGGATGCAACGAATGATGAATTGTCATTAATTTTCTTGTTTTTCTGTCCAAAAGGTCCAATTCAGCTTGAGTCCAGTTGATGATACCAGCAGTGTATCTTATAACTGGTATTGCCCAAGTGTTGATGGCCTTGATAGTATTCCCACCATTTAATTTTGCTTTTAATAGCTTTCGGACCCTTTGTACGTATTCTTTACTGATGATATTCTTAACTTGGCCATGCTTGATATTATCCATTTGCAAAATGCCAAGGTATTTGTAAGCTTTATCATTATTGTTTCTAATATTTTGACCATTTGGCATTTCAATTCCATCACTGTGCAAAATTTTTCCTCTTTTTAATGCCACACTTGCACATTTTTCTAGTCCAAATTCCATAGAGATATCAGTGCTAAAGATGCGGACAGTGTTAACAAGTGATTGGATTTCAGCGTCTGATTTTCCATAAAGCTTCAAATCATCCATAAGTGTGTGTAAGTGTGAAATTTTTGTTGAATTTTTGGAAGTTTGATAGCCAAGTTTTGTTTTCTTTAAAATCATTGAAAGGGGGATCATGGCAATGATGAACAATAGTGGTGATAATGAATCACCTTGAAAAATTCCCCTTTTGATGTTAACTAGTCCATATTCTTCATTTCCAACAATTAGTTGTGTCTTCCACTTCCTCATTGTTTTTTTAACAAATACTGTAATGTTTTTACTAATTCCTATTGTTTCCAAACACTTTATGATCCAGTTGTGAGGCAATGAATCAAATGCCTTTTTGTAGTCAATCCAGACCATATGTAAGTTTGTTTTTCGTTTCTTGCAATTTTCTAGTATCATTTTATCAATTAGAAGTTGATCTTTTGTACCTCTGCTATTTCGTTTATTTCCTTTCTGTTCTACAGGCAGGATATTATTTGCCTCCAAAAAGTCTTGAATATTATCACCAATGATACCAGTTAACAATTTAAATAATGTTGGCAAGCATGTTATAGGCCTATAGTTTCCAGGTGTCGCACCTTTTGCTGGATCTTTCTGGATAAGATAAGTTTTGCCAGTTGTTAACCATTCACTTATATTTCCACTTTGTAAAATTTCGTTAAATTGCTTGGCTATGATCGGGTGTAGACTAGTCAGATATTTGAGCCAGAAGCCATGCAATTGGTCATTACCAGGTGATGTCCAGTTTTTGACTTTTTTTACTCGCTTTTTAATCATTTCTGTAGTAATAAAAAGATCTTGCATTTGATTTTCACAAAAATCATTTTCAAAGTCTTTTATCCATCCAGCATTTTGCTTAAAATGTTTTTCATTTTCCCACAGATCTTTCCAAAACTGATTTGTTTCATTCTTATCAGGTTTTTTACATTTTGGCTGGTTAAGGCAGTTAATGCTTTGGTAGAATCGTCTTTGGTCTAATTGAAAAAGCTGGTTTTGTCGAAATTGAACAATTCGTGCATCATAACGTTCTATTTTTCTGGCTGTTGCTGTTATCTGCTGTTTTACAATTTCTAGTGCTTCATCAACTTTTCTTGTATTGAGCCAGTATTTCTTTATTAATTCCTTTTTGATTTTTGCATTCTTCAATTTTTGTTCTTTCATATTCTTCAAATTGCTTGCATCAGAGCGTAATTTTTTTATCTTTAATTCCAGTCTAATTTTCCATTTTGGTGTTGATTTTGCTGGTCCATTTGGCTTGTTTTTTTGAATACCCAGTTCTTCTGTGACAATTACAGCTGTGCTGTAAGCAAGCTGATTGGTTTGCTCCAAAGATAAAATTGGAACTGTTGCTAATGCCATATTCACATCTTTCATGATTGGTGCAAGGTCTTTTTTTGACACCACTTTTAAGGTTGGTAATCTTTGTCTTTCTGTACATGCTTGTGCATGTATCATTATTTTTTCTTTTAACTGTTGTTGCCGTGGATTCAAATCATCAGTGATTTCTATGTTGATTTGTGTCAGTGGTGGTTCAGTAGTTCTTTCTTCTTCAATTTGAATATTTTCATCATACAAAATTTGTGTTTCGTGCATGCCACTAGTCTCCTCAAAACTGCCTTCAGTTGTTTCAACAGTTGACTCTACTTTTTTACTTTTACAAATTTCTTGAATTTCTTCTAGTTCTACATCACTAAACACTTTATTTCGCATTACAAAACGCCTTTGGTCTGCGAGTCTTTGTTCTGTAATAGTTGAATCTGGGTATTTTGCTTTCCAAAGTTCAAACATTCTTTTTAAATAACCACGTTTTTCTGGTTCTGAGTTGTAATAGCAAACCATAATAGCACGATTTTCAGACACAGTATATTTTTTTCGCTTCAGTTGTTTTTCTTCCAGTAGACCTGCTTTATTATTATTATTATTATTGTTATGGGTCGCCCTTAAATTTACACTTTAGCACAAAATTATATTCATTTGCTTAATGTAGTGACCAATTGGTCAACACTGGACTGAGTTTGAGAATTTTTTTGTGGTTTCTTGAATTTTTTAAAAGATTTTTTGAAAGAAATTTGCTTTTGAAAACTGACAAAAATCCCCACAAGAAGGTTTGCGGAACAGAAACAATAAATTTCTTTTTATATCTAACATTGCAATAAATAAATCGTGTAATAAATCGTTGTCACTTGTCAGTCCTTTGATGTGACAAATAAAATTAATTTGATTAGCAAATTTCAGTATTTTATTTGCAGATTAATTAATTTTCAGAAAAAGGAAAATATGAAAGTTCTATTTGTATTCGACGGCTATTATAAATTATATATATAGAAAAAGAGAATTACTTTCTTTGTATAACTTTTCACGGCTTTTATTTTTTTTCTACCTTTAAAAAAGAAATTTGTAAAATATGCTACAAGTTCTTTCAAGAATTTCTTGTTACTATTAAAGTTTCCTTTATTTTAATTTAAAAAGTACTTCACAAAATAAACAAACAGCGGTTAACTTAGTATTGTCCAATTTGTTTGTCGATTAGAGAACCATAATTTCAGGCGAAAGAATTTTCTAGTATCCAATTAGTAATTCCAAGACGAACGACACAGGATGAGAAGCTCCATCTGGGGACGAATTCCACTTGGTAAACGGCCCTCTGGTGAATCACACGGGAATATGTCGTCCATTTCACGCACAACCATAGTTTTCGCCGCATCATATTACTTGTTCAAACAGTTCCCGATCTCATAAAGAAGGTTCAATGTCCGAACCACTTCACATTCAAAGTAACGTAATCCTCTTAGAGATCCTGCATTCATAAACTATGAGAAAATGAATAAATGAACGTGATAGATCGATATTATAGACAAGAGAAAGAAAACTGTATCAGCACTATCATCTGCCGACACAATAGCTTTCCCTGAATGTTTATGAATGTCTACAAAGTACAAAATGGTAAACACGATATACCTGCCAAGAGACTTCAGAAAACGACTAAGTTTATTCTGCTGTGGGTTTTTCACCACAAGCAAAAATAAATGATGCAGGAAACTTACTAAAATTTATTTCTGTATCACTTGAATTTCCGCAATGTAAACATTATGTCAAGGTACTTACAAATACTTAGGAGTAGATGAAAATATACTAACTACCGAATTTCTCTACTATGTTAAATAATGCATTTATACCTTGTATTTTCTTAATCAAGTTTTTCTATGAAACTGCCATCTTGTCTCGTGACCTTATTGTGTTATTTCTTAAGGATTTCATATACAGTAACTATAGTTTCTTAGCAAGCAAATTTGCTTAACAATGTAAATAGCTCAGTTACTAAGTTGTTTAATGTCACTCACTCTATTTTTCTATTTCACTATTTTCTACATTTCTTTCTTATATTTGTTTTACGTAAACTTTCTTATGTAGTGCCTAAAAATAATATTTAGAGATTTATTTATTTTTTTATTTATTTTCATTTATATATCGTTTGAAGGAATGCTGAATTTGTACTTTTTCATTAAAATGAAATGAGTTCTATTTTTAAATTTCCATAATAAGATATCGAATTCCAATCAGATCAGGCTGGAATCTTCTAGCAATCACAGCATTTGTAGCACGGATTATAAGGAGAAGATTGATGAATAAATACTGACTTTCAGTCAGTAATTCGACTCATCTCAGTTACAGAATAGCACGTTAAATCATGTAAAACTGTCAGGATTCCTGGTTAGGGATTCACCATTCGTTAATTGGAATAGTTAATAAATGTTCACTATCCATTAACTTCTTTGAAATACTCTAAAATGCTGAAGCCCGATCAATCATACTAAGATATACAAGTGATTACCAATTAGATAGATTGTAAGAAATGCAGCAAAGACAACAGAAAAAAAAATACAGAATTGAAGTAAAAAGTTGACTACTGTTATTTCTTCATATTGTAGCAATTTTATGTTAATCTGGTACAGTCGGACCTCTATTTAACGAAGTCGCTAAATCCCGGAAAAAAGTTCGTTATATGGAAAATTCGTTATATGGAAAATTCGTTAAATAGAGATTCATCTTTTAAAATTACATTAAACTACGTAAAACAGATTTAAAATACATAAACAATAAATATTATTAAAAAAAATAATAATTTTAATGACATAAAGCATACATTACCACATGCGTACTTAAATTTTACTAATAGTTTGTTAATTTTGCTTGAGTTTTTTTTTTAAACAGTGTTTTCGCTCATAGAAGGTCTCGCATCTTTGCAATGCACCAAAAACCCCTTCTTCAGGCGTATTTTCTTTAAATTGTTATCCGCATCGGATTGTTTCAAATGATTATAGTATTTCATCATTCAAAGGTTTTTTTGATTTCTGCATCATGATCATTTCCATTTTCATCATCGTCATCTTCATCGCAATTCATAGCTGTATTATTTTTATGGATATGGGGTGGACTGGGGATTGCACTTCCTGGTTGAAATGCAAAGAATGACAGCGATTGGTGCCTTGTAAAAACATTTCAAGGAGAAAAAAAAATAGATATCACGAAAAAGTTCGTTAAATAGAAAATGAACTTCGCTATTTGGAGGTTATTTTACGAAGAAATTAGCAAAATGTTCTTGGTTCCAAAGAAAAGTTCGCAAAATAGAGAAATTCGCAAAATAGAGGTTCGTTAAATGGAGGTCCGACTGTATCTTATATGTTAGGCATAAGTAATATATTACACGAACAAACAAGATATTCTATCTAAAATTTTTATTGAAGGAATGAACAGTAAAAAATTCATCTTCAATAAATCAGCGGATTATCATTATCTGATCAGTAGCTCAACAGATTTATTTAAAGTTTGAGGCTTCATTTAAACAAAAACAATACCTAATTACCTTCGGAAGGTTAAATAAAGAAAACTGAAGCTAATATTCACTTCCTAAACAGCTTTTTTTTCAATCAGTCAAATATCCACTTAATAATTCTCAGTGGGAGCATACACGAACATCACTATTCCATCTATAAATTTTAATGCATAACAAAGTTAAACTTAGAAAATCAAAAAGTATGGTTTCATATGCTGTTCATATCTCCAATTTATTTTAGTGAAAATTTGCTTGCTGCATGATTTCGAAGAATCAATTCGCATTTCAACCATCTGCCAGTTTTTTGTTTTGTTAGAATTCAAGTCAATAAAATGCAGGCCCTACTTTCGAAGTTAAACAGAAAAACATTCGGAAAAGTATTCTCATTTTTAAACAGTGTATTTGCTTTGCAACTGAAAAAAAAAACAAAAAAAAACCGGCCGAGTTTCTAAGAAAAAATGCAATATTACAAATAAACAAAACATCTCCTAAATAACAGTACCGAAACACGATCACTCCAAACTTTACCTTCAGCAAATTACATTTAGTCTTTGTTACTATATAGATCCTTTTTTCTTTTTTTTTTTTGAGGGATTTTTCCCACTCTGCGATATTTCAGAGTGGGAAAATATTTTCTCGATATTTCGGCCCGGTGCCTCGGGCCTTCTTCGGGAGATCCAAATATATATATATATATATAACTGTATCAATTATATCAAGGTGGGCGCTAATCTAACAACTTCCGTTGTTAGTTTCTCGGATAAGTTTCTCTTATCGAAAATCTCTCTAAAAAAAAAAAAAAAAAAAAAAAAGAAGAAGATCTATGTAGTATCATCTCCCACTCCTCCTTCAGAACCAAACTATTAGTCTATATTCTTTTATCAAAAACACACCAACACTACATCTTAAGCGAAAGTCTTTATCTTTTAGATTAAAGAATATATTTGGAAATGTCAAGAATTGGTTTATTTATTTATTTATTTATTTATTTACGTACCTGTTTGGTAAGAAGGATGAAGATTAGTTATGATCAACCATTTGGACTTTTTAAACTTTATCAGGAATTCAAAGATGTTTCGAAGATTGATTGGTTAAGAAGATTGATTGCCTTAGAAGAATTATAATTTCGTAAGATGTTGGAATTTTATTTTAAAGATGGATTAACTTAAAAGTCTAAATTCTAAATTTCGTAAGATGTTGGAATTATGAAGATGGATTGGCTAAGAAAATGGATTGAATAAGAAGAATTCTATATTTGGACTTTATTATAAATTTTATTCAAAGATGGATTTATAAAAAATAACAAAATTTAAAATTTAATAATTTTTGAAATGTTTTTAATGAATCAGTTTTTATTTCACGTTTTAATTATTCTCATTGTTACTCACGTTCAATTCACGCTTATGTATGTCTTCCTTAAACTTATTGTTGGTCATCTCTTAGAAGGAGAAAGATGTTCTCTTCTCAATGTATTATCCCTTGATAAAGATTTTTTTCGTTTAGAAAATCGAAAAAATCGGTGAGAGGATGTAGCGTTGGCGTGTTTTTGATTAAATAATATTAGTCTATGAATAAATTTAACGTGCTGGAAAATTTATAAAAAAAAAAAAAAAACAGAATAAGAACTAAGATGAGTCCTATGCAGAACGAAACGGCCGTTCCCGTTTCCTTCCGATAATTGAATCAGAAAGGCGATCTATCCATGTGCTGACCTTGGTTCGTATTCTGTTTTTTTTTTAAATTTTCCAGCACATTAAATTTATTCCTAAGTTAATTCACCTTGAAAATGTGCTGAAAATGTCTGTTAAGTCCAGCACAGAATAAACAAAACAATTGCCATTTATTTAAGCAATTAAATTTGCTTAATTCACCTTGTTAGGAATTTTAATTTCCTTTTATTAAAAAGCCTTCTATCCTATCTTTCTTTAGGAAAAGATTTTTTTGTTGTGCAAGTTCGCACAGCATTTATTGTTGTTGATTTTCTTGTTTCGGGGGTCATTGCCAGGTGTGACGGTGACCTCCACGTAAGTATCTTGCGTTTCTGGGTCTTTTGTCGGGGATCCATGCAGGACGAAACGGCCGTTCCCGATTCCTTCCTATAATTGAATGAGAAAGGCAATCTATCCATGTGCTGTCCTTGGTTCTTATTCTGTTTTTTTGTTTAGTCTATGTTTTTTAAAATAATTTTTAAAATTTTCAACTTTAAAATACTTTTCTGTACGGTGACCAAAATGATATTAAATATCTCTTTTTAAAGATTTCGTTTGTTTATTATTAACATAACCATCAACTGTACATTTTTTCTATATTTTTACTACCGGTAGCAAAATTCCTGTTCTTCGTACGGGTTATAATGATGTGGATGAGAAAGAAATTGAAATTGTAAGATCTCTTCAAAATGGCATTGCAGACCGTTTAACTCAGGTGTATTGCGGATTGCCGCACACATTTCAGGGTCATCTCCCACTCCCCCCCAAAAAAAAAAAATAATAAAGTTTCTTTTTATACTTTTTACATTGTCTACACTACGTTGAATTTCAACTTCGTAGCTTTGGGAAGTATGGTAAACATTTCGAACAGAGACACGTATCCACAAATTTCCTTTTTATATTGTAGATAAAATTGTTATTTAATTTATTTTTAGCTAATCAATCATAACAATTTTTTTATCATAATTATGAAGATCACCAGTGTAAAGTCACCGACATTGTCTGTGAATTTTAGAAACCAAGTAATAGATTGCGCATAAATCGGCTTCACCTATTATCATTTGCCAAAAGAAATTTCGATTCCTGCACACCTAGAAAGAAAGAATATTCAAGAAAAATATTGTATGATTTTATTTAGTTATTTTTTATTTTTTGCTGCCTCCAAATTATCAGACAGTGGTTACCAAAAAAGTACAAAACAAAAATTAATTTTCAGGGCAGATTCGATTTGTCGATTCGACAAACAAACAGGTGGCCAAGATATACTTGTAACTTGATTTATGTAGTTCGTATTACCTTTTTAATTCGAGAAATCCTTTGTTGTTTTTCCTTTTCATTAGTCATTTTGTCTTGCCGATTCTCCGCCAATTTCTGTCTGAACGTGATCTGCATCCTTCAAGTTCTTCGTCTTAAAACAACTTTACTTGTATATTGTCATTAATTTTATTACTAAAGCAACGCTGAACGTGAAATCATCGTCTATTTGATGTATAACTTCAATTGAATTCTGATGTATATCTATATATCGTATTATATCATCGTTAACAATGCAATGACTGTTTCGTAATGGCAGCTACAACATTTATATCTCTTATTGGGAATGACTGCTCCCCTCACCACGTATCGTTTCAAGGCTTATTCTAGGAATTATTAGCGATATCAATGACGTGTCAAAGTGAGCGGAGTCTATAATGGAACCCGTCAAAACCATGGGTGGAGTAGCTAAAGCTCTCCCGCCTTGAAGGAACCTCCATCAATATTTCGAAACAAGAGTCGCAACGGGTGTTGACACAGCGTTCGCAATTCACTAGATTGGCCGGAAATGGGCTGCAATAGCAACTCGGATATTGTCGCCGTAACTACTCAAAAACATTCCACTTTCCCCTCCGCAATCTCTTACCACAACATCAAAAGAAATTACATACAACGATCCAAACATCAATAACGGTTTGGCACAAATAAATTCTTTTCATCTAGCCTGTTCAAGATTTCTTCTTAAAGGAAAGATTCGAGAAAATCTTAGGATTAAAAGTATATTCTAAATGTATGAGGCAATAAAATATACTTTACAAAGTTTTAATTCCTTTTCTCAAAATAGCTGATTTTTTTAAGAATAATTCCTCTGAAAAACTGCTGAGGATTGATCCAAAGAACTACAACCCATGAGCGTGGGATGAGAAAATGATTTTTCTCATCATTTGATGAAAATAGAGAAAACTATTTAAATCAGAGCCTTCAATTTTAAGCCGTGCATCTTACTAGAAATTATGATTAAGCCTTACATTTTTAAGTTTTTCGCATTTACAATATTTGCCAAGATTAAACATGCCATTCATTCCAGCGAATTCTCTGTACTTCTTTATTTGAACATGGCCTAAAATATTATTTTTTTAGCCTACAACTGTAGGCTTCTATAATAGTTAAAAAATATGCAACTATTAAGAAAATTATATATTTTGTAATTCTATATTATATTAAAATTCTATACGTGCAAAAGATATAAAAAATTAACTGTACCGAATTAGTAATAGCCCTACATAATTTACCTTTAAAAAATACAGATCAAGTCAATATAATTTTGAAAGTTGAATACTATTTCTTTATCGAAATTACAGTTGGCAGCCATTTTTCAAATAGAAAGTGAATGGTGCATTTTCTTTCATATCAAAGTGAATTACACACAATGGGATCAACTTTGTACTGAATCACTATTGATCTACGGGATTTTAGCGCTGCAACCTCTACTTGTTATATAGTTTTATTTACCTCAAAGTTTCTTACACAATAAAATCATACAAGTGAAATAGATCCATCTGAGAAGAAAGTTTCAGAAGAACCGCTAAATAAATAGTTTCAGTTATCGCTACAGTTATTAGTTATTGAACTAACATCAACTCTGAACTCGTTAGTTGAAAGATATACATGCTTTCCAATCAACATTAAAATTAAAGGAATCTAAACCTGTAATGATAGTCTATGTCAATCATTACAGTTTTAGATTCCCAACACGAGATGGACGAAATCTGCCGATTTTGATTTGTAAGTGCAAGATTAAACTTTTCTTTTTTACCTAACGTTTACAACGCTTATTAAATATATGATAAATTTTAGACTAAATCTGCAATTTCTTTGGTAGCAAAGTTCGACATGTGGATATAAATACGTTGTTCTTAGAAAATCTTAGGTAGTAGAAATTATATTATTGAATAACAATATGGACTCATAGAAATTATATTATTCCATCATTTTTCTACGTATTTCTATTTCACAAAATACTTAAGAGTTGCTACATAACTAAAAAGATTATATGTTGGCTATTTTTAACTCTCAATGAATTTTGCCATTTCTGTTCATCTACTCTTTTATGTATCCTGAGCACGGAAGTTCCAACATGATCTGAAAGGGGGTTAATTAACTTTAATTCTCCCCTTTCCTTTGGGTCCATTGGCCCTGAAGAAGGTGACAGAAAAGGAGCTAAGAAATGGAATTGCCTGCACATTGAAGAAGAATAACTGGTTCAATATGCAGCAGATATCAATAAATTATAATATGCATTGTGAAAGAAATAATTTTAACAATATTAAAAATAAAAAAAAAATAAAATGAATTTCCGATATAATAAAGTTTGCCAATGATAAGGAGTGGGAAAAACAAAAAAAATTATTAAAAAAACTAATTACTTTATATACTTCATAAAATTAAATTAAAATTTTATACTTGCAATGTAATTATGTAATTACAAAATAATTAAAATCACTATCAACACATAAGATTACCGTAACACCAATTTGGAAGAAAAGAAAAACTGATGGATTAGAATTAATGATAATAAAAAACCAATAATAATTTAAAAATAATCAACGAGTTACGAAAGAAAGTAAGTATATAGTTTATATGGTTTTGCCGCCATTAAAAAAAGTTAATACATTTTATCAGAGAAATGAAAAAACATAATACAAAGATGATTTAGTAATATTTACATAATGTAAATGTAAATTTAGGAATTATTTACTCTTATTATCAATCTATGTTGTAAACCAAAAAGCATGGCTAGGAAAGGAATGAAATTAATCAAAATAGCTCAGAATCAAATTCTACACGAGAAAAATTTATTTCTAAGGTAATTACTTCATTATAACCTTTTACTGTAGAATTCTGTGCTCGGATTATTGTTCCAACAATTTTGACGAGCGTATATGCTAGTATTTAAGTAAATTCCGTATGTCGGAATAGAACATATAGTATTTTTTACCATATGCTTTATGCTTACAATTTTGTTTTGCGCTAAAAAATGATATTCTTAGCAAAAACAGTCTTTGCAGTTCAGTTTCAAATGTATTCAAAGAATAATGTTTTTCCAACCACCTCCGCACCACCTCCACAACATGTTAGTTACACGGAACCGCGGTCCGCCCTCATCACCCACATAGTCGACAGCAGGTCGGCAGCCACTTCGTGTTTATGGGTGCGACCCGAGTCTCTTCAGGGAATCTCCATCTACACCACGGGATCCCCAAAGAAGTGTTGACCCATGATTTGTCGAGGCAGATCCGCGTTGCTGATATTTCCTTCTGCCAAAAGTGGAAGAGTTGCATAAGAGATTAAAAGCGATTGAAGAAGAAACTAAAGTTCGTTTCAAGGCTTTAAAAAAAAATATTCAATTTTTTTTCTTTTTGGTTTTTATTAAATTAAAAATGTTTTAGGATTAGAAAGGATAATCCGGTATTCCTCGTGCAAAAATTAAGTAATCAAAGCATATAGCCTTTTGTAAGATCTCAAGGTTGATTTGATTTCCCACTGTTTGCGTTTCTATCAGAAAGCTTGGATTCTATTATGAAGCGAAGTAGCGCTACATATTTCTCAGAGATAGCTGTTTTCAGTTAAAGTTAGAAGAAGTTACGAAATTTTGTCCCTTCTATCGGGCCAACCAAATATCTCAATGGATTTAGTCGAAAATGCATTGTTATCAAGCAGTCGATCACTTTAATAAGTTTTATGGCCGTAGCTTTCGTAGTTACGAATAATATTATCAACCAACAAACATTTAAAATATTTACTAATGCTTAATGCTTAAGATTTAAATTTCCTATTGCGGTCACGCGAAATTTGAAATTACTCTCACATATCTTAATCTGATCAAATTTTCTGTTACATTGCAAGTGAGAAACACGATTCACATTCTTCTTCTTCTTGTATTTCTTGGCTTATCTTAGTCTTTTGCTTATTGTGATGCTTCTTGAATTTGCTTTCGAATACTGAGAAATAGAGCTGAGGTGATTATTATTATCCAATTCTTGGGAGCCAATGTTTGATTAAATTTTATTAACTTCAGATAAACGCTTTTACGTCTTATCTCTTTATAATCTTTTCATTGATTTTATTTTGCCAGTAATTGCAATAAACACGAAGCAAAATAAAAATCCAAAGTCAATTGTCAAAAAGTCTCTTAATATCATTCTATACTTTTCTCTATTAAACATCATGTTTTCATTAACAAATACAATGACGCAGACTAAAAAGTGGAAAGTTACCAATGTGCAATGGATGAATTTCTAATAATAACGAAAATAAATCACTAAATATTGTACATTAACTTAGAAATGAAGTATGTTTTTAGTCGTCTTTTTAATTTGCCTAAATAATTCTTTCGAATCTATTGTAAATTATTGACATCATCTTCACAATATGTTGCTTTACTTATTAATGTTCAGAAATGCACAGATTGTAGAGGATTAGAATACCTTAACATTGTATTAAATTGCCGTAAAGAGTTCACATATGAACACTCGTCCCGCTCTAATTTAATAAGAAATCTAAATTAAATTCCAACGCATAGAATTAATAGATGTAGTCATAACTCTCATCAAATAATGAAACTGTAAAATTCTTTGCAGTTAACCCCGTAGCCACGTGGTCAAGGAACTTGACTGCGACCTGGAGGAACCCTATTCAATCCCCAGCGGAGATCGGGGATTTTTCTAAACTGAATTTTTCTCCTAGGGTCTACCCAGCCCTCTGTAAAATGAGTACCGGATTTCTTTCCTGGTGGTTAAAGGCTGGCGGGCGTTGGATTGACCATCTGACTAACGTAGTTCCTTTGGTCATAGAACGCCGAGATCCTTAACTCCTACGACATAAATAATACATAATAGAATACTTTCACTTACGAGGTAGCTAAAATTCTTTGCAAAGTGATGATTTCTAATTTGGAACATATTGGTTCGGTGATTAGAAACTTCAAATACTGTTTTCTTAATCTAGAATGAAGTGTAGATAATGATAACTTAAATGTCTCGATATTACGATAATTGTAAATAATTATATCGATATTGTAATAACAAAACTCAAAAATTCGATTCGAGGATGATTTTGAAACTATTAAGAAAAAATCAAATGCAAAAATAAAGAATGGCTTCGTTAACCTTGAAAAATGTTATTCCTCGGCAAGCAGAATGAAACTAACTGTACTTGGGGGTGTAATGTCCTGTCGCTCTCAATGACCTGACGCCCCTGCATGCACAGATAAAAATAGGTACGTTTCTTAATCACATCCTGGTTTGTCCCACATAAAAACATGGACTATCCATTTTTTTTATTTGGTTAATGTAATAATTGCTCCATTACGTTCACAATTAGACATCTATTAAATTTATTGTTCCTTCCGCACTATTTCAAGGATAGAGTGATTAATTGAAATTGTTGAACCATAAAATCTTAAAATTCCGTAAATTGTAATGAATTATTCGATTACGTATACTTTTCATACTGGAGTCTTAATGAAAATATTAATATATTTAAAAATATCGGACAGAAAACATTGAATGAAACGACAAAAAATATCCCTTCACAAAATATCAGAGTTCAGTTGGTTCGTAAATTATTAAAGCAAATTCTATGAAGAATTTCTAAAAAAAAATTAAAGTAAATAATCTGATTAATTCCCTAAAAATATACTCATTTCTGCAATTAATTGAATATTCCTTTTTTCATTAATATGAAATCTGAAGAGATGAACAAAACGGAAGAGGAAAAAGGAAAATTTAAAATAATAATTTTCTGTGAGAAGAATACCTTTTTCCAAGAAACGTTTGAATGGATATCCAATTATTGGTAACTTATCAAATCAAATGGATAGCATTATCGAAAGCCAGTGTGCAAGTGTTTTACTCACGATACTATAAATAAAACAAGAAGTTTCGTAAAGTATTATATCCTATTTTTAAGTGTCATTTTCATTTGAGTCCTGAAAATAATACCAAGGAAATCCTCCATGTTTCTGTAATATCGACCGAATACAATCTCTCCTTAAATTTTTCTTTTGCTGAAAATTAATTAAATCCAAAATAATTAAGATCCTATTAATTCTAATCCTATCAAAGCATGCGCAAATGATTACTTTAGTGGATTACTAAAGGAATTAAGATGTTCTTAGACATTGATAGACATTCATTGTTCCCCTTCTACATGTACAAATGTCGTCACGCGACTTTATAAAAAACTTTTCAAAAAGTTATAGGGTCTGTTGTGAGCAAATATAGTTTCAAGAATCCTTTCACAGATTCAAAAGTTATATCCCTAGTATTAAACATACTGATATTGGGACTTTTTTTTTAATAAAAAAGAGCAAAGTCTTGAAATAATGCGTTTTTGTTTTCTAAATTTTATAAATTTTAATTTCTGCTTTCGCCGCTCATGCCGCTGATGACGTGGAGATAAATTGACCGTATCTCCATAAAAATCTCATTTTTCAAATCCAACATCACTGTTCGGCTTTATATAGTTTAGTAATATAAGTTAATTTTATTCTTATATTCTTTACTTTTCTAAATTGCACAAGATTGACTGAAAATCTTTGCTTTGTGAAATTCGAATAATATGCTTTTAGTTTTGCCTGTTCGAATATATATATTTGTATTTATATTTATTATGAAACTCTGCTGTTTCATAATAGACTAAACTAGGACTGCTGTTTCGAGTTAATTTACTCATCAAGTAGAATGCTAACGGTAAATCAGACATTTAATTTTTATTATATATATTTATTTATTTGAAAGCCTTGTCAACAAGTAATGTTTGTGTGGTCTTTACTTTTAATGTAGGAATGAGAATAATTAAAAGTCCTACACGAGACCTCCAAATAATTACGAGACCTCAAAATAAGAAGATTCCAAATTTCCGCCCCACAGGTTATTACTTTTTTACTTGTAAGTAATGGCTTGGAAGCAGAAATGAGAAAGATTTAATTAATACTGAAATAATTGAAGTGTCGTGGCTACATTAAAAATTCATTTTTATTGAAGCTTCTGCTCTTCCTTCTCTCAATGAAGAGATAGTAAAAATCACAGCTACGGTCTTAGTTTTTTTAACAGCATTGTTCCACTGAAATAAAAGAATTCCGACAATGTTCAGCGAAATCGTAAAACAGGGTCATTAAAAGAGTTAGAGCTTACAAATAATTACACTGTTAGATTACTGAAATTACCATCTGAAATCCATTTGAGATTCCGTAATTAATTCTTAGTTTTTACGATTGAACTGAGATGTTTGTAAACTGATAGTCAAGAATGTAGGAGGGTTTTTTTTTTAATCTGTTCTAGTTGATACTTATCTGATCAATTGTCTCGATCTTCTGGACTTCGATATCTACAGAGATTTCCCCCCCCCCCCCCCCAAAAAAAAAAATGTACCCAAAGATAGCGCTCAAGAAACAGAAAAAAAATACCCTGTGATATCAATCGAAGATTAAAGAATAATATTAGTTTTAATCATACTATATCTTGAGAAATAGGATTTATAATATCAAGGATAGATAATATATCATGCCCACATCTTTGCGGCATTCAGCAAATAATATTTCCGAGATATCAGTTGCAACATTGAAAAATATCTTATCTTAAACATTTTTTTTTTTGGGGGGGGGGGGTGGTACAGAAATTCTCTATATAGTAGATACCTGATTATTTTAATAGGGCAAAAGTTGATTTATGGCCAACAATGGCCTGTCGTTCAAACAGAATATCTGGGGGAAACGGAGTTTTAAAGCTAATCGCATGATAGAATTTTTCGAAATAATTGTTTTCAAATTGATTGTGTTGTAGATATCAGTTCAAATATAAGTCACTAATCTTCTTTCTTTAAATTCTTCTTGCACAAGTACATGGAAATAAAGAATAAACATCCCACTAAGTTAGTTTCAAATTTTTTGATACCATTGATGTCTAGATTCAGTATAGTAATGAATTCCCATCATACAGAATGTTTTGATATCAATTTCTTAAGATTGAATGGAAAAAACACATTCGTTTTCCGATAATTTTTAAGTGTTTATATATTAAAATAAGAAATATTTTGGAGGTTTTTCCACGAATTCGAATGAATTTTTTATTTTATAAATTCTTTTCAAATTCCTTTCCTTATAATCTTCATCAATGACTTAATAAACAGAGTGAACTGAATAAACCTGAAGATTTTGAATCTATTTGTTTTATACGTGTAAACCTAAAATTCAGCCTTGAGGTCAGAGCGTTGGCCTACCATTAGACAGATTTATCTGAGCCTAGGTTGGAATCCCGGAACGGCAAGGATATTTCTTTTCTTTCCTGTGATTGTAAGCTTTTTCTTTCTCTCCTTCCGCTGTTAACAACATGTTTCTTTCAGTTTTAAGGTTTGAGCAAGAGGTCTGTACAAGACCGTGGTACTAGTAAGGGGTACTCACGGCTACAAATTAATAAAAAAAAGAAAATTGTATCCTATTATTCGAAATACAAAGAAAGTTTCTGGAGTTTTTTTGGTCATGAAAGGAACTGCTTATTTTTTTCTCGATTTATTAGATTTTTCGATCTTTTTTCCGAGGAACTAGAATGAGTTGAAATTTTGTATATAAGGAACTGAAATTAGTTGATTAGTTTTAGGAATTTCCAGAGCATTATTATACATACTTGAAGCATTATATGAATTATCGAGAATTCAGAAATATAAGCAAAGCGATGTAGTTCATGAGTTGTTGTGAGGATAATTAAAGAGAAATGGAAAAAAATTATCAAATGAAGAAAATTTTCAATTTTGAATTTTCAATAATTTCGAACATTAAGGATTTTTCGCTGTAAAAGGAAGAAAAAATTTGTTTGTTTGAAGTGAATATATTGGATTAGCAATAGGAAATAATCCATAAAATTATTGTTGTTATAATTGTTGTAATAGAAGTGCATGTTTTGAAACAGAAACAATACTGAATTGTTATCAGTGGTACAGTTGATATTACAATAAAGACTGAGATACTGCAAAAGTGTTACAATCAAAAACAACACGAGCGAAAAATATAATAAAGAAAATGAAGAGTGCATTTTATTAGATGCTTGGTTGTTGATTTCTCTCTGTTGATCCGAATGAGAGATGGAAGATTGTACGGAGAATAATGGAAGACGCTTCATGAGTAGAAGCAAGAAGATTAAATCCCATCTTGAGGTTATGTCTTAAGTAAATATAATGGACTTACTGATCAGAATTGCCGATATAGACTACTGTGAATTTATATTAATTTCTCTGTTATTTAAGCTTCTTATAGGAATTATGACTGGAGAAATTATGCCTATAGAAAACATGAAGTCAACCGAAGGAACTATTGCCGCCATATTGGATCAGATGTGGAATAACCAAAGAGGAAACTGCTTGGACGGTATTACTTACTGGTAGTGAGATGTGTGATACATTATTGATACTTCATAAGTCAAAAGGATTGAAGTAAGTGATTTTATGTTCATTTCATTAATCAACTTACAAGAATCAACACATCATAGATACTTCCGGTATAGTAATGGACTTAACTTCAAGAATAAGAGTAAAGTACTCAGTTAACGATAGTTAAAGATTATAATAACTACAAGATGCAAATTCTTAAATATAGCCAACACACAAGTCTAAATAAAATTAGTTAAAAGTTAAAAAACAAATATTTACAATTTTGCAATTAATAGACATTCATTGATTAAGTGAATTGCGATTAATCAGTGATTTAGAAATTGTTTTCTGATTAACGTGATATGAGTGACTTTTAGAACTGAACTGATCAACGAATTAGTGTTATCTCACATAATAGTGATTTTTACAACGAACTTTAAGGAAGATAATATAATTCAATTATAGTGAAATATGAACTAATGAAGTATTACTTATTTGTAATTGTGCAATATTCATAGTAAATAAGCAATTTATGTTACAAAGGAAAAAAAAATATTTGACTCTTGAATTTGTTATTGATTACAAGTTATAATATACAGTTCATAACTCTACACTGTTTTGCTGATACTTATTAGATTAAGTATATACCAATAAATACATATAGATAATTGTGTGATAAATTTTTCAAAATTATCGAGTGTCGTTGTCCTAGCAACGGTATCAAAGACAGAAACATTACAATAGTAATGTATGCTTGTTCACAATTATTGTAGTCGGGTAACAAGAGCTGTGTTATTTTTCTTCTTCTGTTTGATTGAGGGAAAGAGATTACTTTCAGTTTTTACAATGATCACAAACGGTGGTATGATCTTATTATTAAAACAGGTCTTCCTGAAGTATAATATTTCATTGTTGCTAGATTGCTGTTCCAGGGAGAAATCTTTAATACCGAAAGATTTATTAAAAATATCTCATTCTTGCGTTTTTTGCTTATGATAAGTCACATACATGGGTAAAAATAACTAATCCTATTATTTTAAAGAGATGTAATCATACTATTAATAGGCAAAAAATGGTTGTCCGGATGTTTGTTTGTCATCAACGTGGAGAGAGCGGAGAGAGTCTTATTAGCTCACTACTATCATGAGAAAGCAATTGTTACTGTAGCGTAACGGTATGTTCTTGGTCTGCTCACCGAAGGGTCCGGAGATCAAATCCCACGTAATCGAAGGGTCCGGAGATCAAATCCCACGTAACTTTTTATTTTATTTTTATTTATTTTTTTAAATTTCATTTTATTTATTTATTTTTATTTTTTTACCTTTTTTTGTTTTTTCTCTTGTTTTCAAAAATATGGTATGTCTTTTACTTCCGTGAATATTTCATGGGTTGGCCTAGTATTTAAAATTAGAAGCTTAGTTACAATTTTAGGACAAATAGGAAATTATTTGGATCGCTTGGTTCAAAACGTGTCTGTGCTGTAATGAATAATTTTTACACAAATTGGCAAATTCCTAAAACTGCCTATGATGACCGAGAATTTCTTTTTTTTTGTTTAGAAACTTCTCGACCGTCTCAATATCGTGAAAATTACTTTAAACAGACGTAAACAGAATGACACTTTAATTTTTTCTTAATTAAGGAAAAAATATATCTAGGAAATAATTCCCTTCTACAACTGAAGAGTTCTTTTAGCTCAATCATACGTATCAATAATAATAATAAAAATCCACCGTTTATTACATAGAAGTAAATTTTAAAAGTTAGCGCAAAGAAAGTAATTGTTAGATGTTGCACCTTTTGGTTACCAGGAAGTGCCCTTCCTTAGAGCTACAAAGATGAAAATCCACTGAGATAACAACACTTGTAAACAGATGAAACAGCCGAAGATACATAGAAACAATAAAAGAAGGAGTGGTCACAGGTGTCATTTAACAAAGTACAGATGGGTGGTTACAGGTGCCATTGTTTTCCACAGTCTACGTTTCAGGGCGTAAGCAAGTCAACAAAAATGAGAAATCTAAATACAAAATCGTTTCCAACTTCAATTCCATGGCTGGAGTTTTTTTTTAATGAATATTTTTGTAATTCTGTAATTATAATTCTCTGTTTCTATATCATTCAATACCTTTTTCTTGATACTTTATCTTGACTACATCTATTCTTATAGGAATTATTTCTGCAATATTAAATTGTAATTTTTTTTTCTTCATCTTATGTCTCAAATCCAAAAACTATCATAATTTTGATTTGATGTTCATATGTCTTTTTCTGTACTTCCAGAAAACTCGAGCAGATCTTGAGAAGCTGAAAAATATTTTTTCGTACATGTTGTCTTTTAAAATATTAATCATTAATTAAAAAAAAAAAAATCCATTTTGAACTATTTGCAAAGATTTATCCGTAATCTAAGGAAAAAAATGTTTGACAATTAATCTATCTCCGATTTTTTTAAATTGGCTAAGAGTGACTTTCTTTCTAGTAAATCACCGTAACAATGAATAACACTAATTAAATAAGTCTTAACAGAAAGAACTCAATGTCACATTGGCGACCTACCAACGGTCCACAGAAATCTGAGAAGGATTCTAGTTAAAATTATTTATAGCCACAAATAAATTAACAACTGTCATTCCATTACTTTTTTAGTTCATCTGTCCGTTTAACAAAGTTACTCCGTTTAACGTTTTGCAATTTTTTTTTTTTTTTTTTTTTTTTTTTTTTTAGATTTTACATAACAAAAAAAATAAAAACAAAAATAAAAACAAAACAAATTTAACTTGCAGGAAAATTATTAAGAAATGTAAAACCAAAGACTGCACATGGTAAACTTTTAAATATATTAAGGTGGTCTAAAGTTATATCGTTCGGCTGAGGGTCGGAGGTGGCGGGTTCGATCACCGGCCTCGACGGAGGGCGACGATTTTTTTCACGCTCCATTTTCCTCCAAACGGGTCCTAGGGTGTACCAAGCTATCTATTGAATGAGTAACGGGTTCCTTTCCCATTTGTTAAACGCGGGAGGGCGTCGGACTAACCACTCGACCCCCAATTAGTCCCCGCTGGTTACGAAACGCAGGGAGCCTTATTTCCCCGTGACCCCAAGGCCACTCAAAAGTTACTGTCCCACTACAGGCCTAACAGTTAAGGAAAAAAAAAAAAAAAACAACAACATAGTTCATCTCAATTGGCTGCGGAAACCTGAGGTAAGACTAATATACTGTACATTGGAAAAAAAGATAATTTTTTTCTTTGTTTATGGTGCACATCACGAGCTTCTCCAATCACATGATATTGGTCTGCAGACCTTAAGTTAGAAGTGAAGCTAGTTTGAATAAATTAAATAAAATTTTTATCTTCCGCCTCACATTAGTTTTCAAGCTTTTCCCAGTAGGCCTATTAAGTATTTTACTTACTTAAGAGAGTGATCACAACTTTTCAAGATTAACAGACAAACATGAAATGTTGAAATTTTTATTAAATGAACTGTAAGTGAGACTTTAGTTTTTTATTAACAGAAATGATATCGAAAAAAACAAAAAGAATATAGAACCTTAACGTTACGAATCACAAATAAAATTAAAAACAAAAGAAAATCTGGTTTCATAGTGTACACGAATTTACAAAGTATTTAAAAAAAAAAATATCCAACCGTTGTCATGACCACGATTTGAACCTAGATTATTGCAGCCACAACGCAGTGTCTTAACCACTATACGATCACGACTTAGAACACAAGATAAATGGAACCACTAGGAGTGCCTGTAACATACCTATGCAAGTTTTAGCTTTCCAATAAGGTATCACTCATGTCTGTTCAGATCATAGAGGTGGTCTTTAGAGGTAGCGATGGCCAGGACGATCTTAACAGCTCCCTCCCCCTTTTACACTGTGTTCTGGTCGTTAAAAAAAAGGATAAAAAAGAACTACCCCAGTGCAGCAAAAATGTTAACGTAGTTAATATTAATTAAAACTAACATTCTTAATTTACACTCCTGTCCATTAATTAAGGATAATGGCAATTCAGACACATACAGCTATTTAATGTAAACCAATTTGGTTTACATATGAGTGATACAACTGAAAACAATAATAAAACACAAGAAACCAACAATCGTGGCTGAAAAAAAATACTAAAATGGAAAAAAAAGCAAATTTAGAGTCACACAGTTTTTGGCATGTCTTGGAATAACAGCAAATTTTAATGTTCTACAGAAATGTTAATTGCATTGATGTCCTGTGACAGAAGTGCATGCCATACAACGATATGGTAAACTGCGGATGAGCTGTTCCTGAGGAATCGAGTTTCAATCCTGCAACAATGCTGTACGCAGCACTTGAAGGGAAGGAGGAGGAGGATTCCGTCCTGCAATGCGTCTCCCGATCTTATCCCAAGCATGTTTAATAGGGTTTAGATGGGGGGATCTCGCTGGCCAGTCTATGCGCCGGATATCCTCTGTTTCCAGGAATTCATTGACAAAATCAGCTCTATGGGGACATGCGTTATCGTCCATATTGCACCCCTACAGAGACGGACATATTGTTAAATACTCTGGTCAACTATGGTACCTCTATCAAAGACATGGATAGGTGTACACCCTGTAAAGAAAACTCACCCAAGTATTTCAAATAACTTTTCATTACATGATTTGTTTACTTCCAATTTTTTTTCTTAGTCTATTTAAAAGAAATTAATTCATGTACCATTTAAATATCTCAAACATTTTGAGTAGTTTTTAAAATAAAAAATAAAATCAATTTTCAACTATAAAGAAAATATAAACTCGCTAAGAAATGTTTTGATTTTGACACCTGCAAAGTGATTGGAATATCCCAAATTTGCATAAAGATAACTAAAGTGGCTAAAGTATGTAATCCATTCATTTTTGTAGCAACATATGCCAATACTTTATCATGCCTCGTGGAAATTCATTAACTGACAAAGAAAAAAAAATTCACTTTCTCCCTGGTCAAAAAAAAAAGGCAACAAGGCAAATATTCTAAACATCTCACCACATTTAAATGTAAAACAACTACATTTAATACAAAAAGCAAATTTTCGAAAAGATTGCGTCTTTTCTTTCTCAAGCCTAAAATAACAAAGAAAGAAAAGACGCAATCTTTTCGAAAATTTGCTTTTTGTATTAAATGTAGTTGTTTTACATTTAAATGTGGTGAGATGTTTAGAATATTTAATAGTAGAGGCTTTAGAAGGAAAGATCTACTAAAAAAGTATGGAAACTTTACATATAAAACAAGGCAAATAGCCTCAGAATTAAATCGTTCACAGACTGTTATTCAAAATGTCATCGAGACAGGAAATAGTTATGGAACCACAAAAAGACCAGGTAGACCTCCAAAACTCACACCTCGGGAACACCGGAGAATTCAAGATCATCTTGCGTCTGATGAGATGTCCACTCTGAAATTGCTCGTGTTATCTCACCAAAGACTGTATCTCACCTAACTGTATGGAAAAGCTTAACGTCAAATAATCACATGAAGTTTGTAAAACTGAAAGCTAAACCCAATCTGACTGCCACTCATCGTTCCAGCCGACGCGACGTTTCTTACTGGGCTAAGAAAACAGTGAAATGGCATCAAAGGTGGAACGAAATAGTTTTTTCTGATGAAAAACGTTTCTGTGTTGACGGTCCTGACGGATATTCCGCATACTGGCATGATGTACGCACTCCGTTGACGATAAGATTAAGCAGACAACTTTTTTTTTTTATCATTTCAGGTTTTCATCAAGCATTTTCATCATTTTTAAGTTGAAAATATCGAGTAATATTTGGAAAACGCCCAAAAAATTGACTGTTTTTGAATTTTAGTTTAATTAATTTTAGAATATTTTGAAAATTATAAACAAAAAAATATAAATCCCAAATGCTTCACAAGTTCATATTTAAATTTTCAGAATTTTAGATGCATTGGAAAAAGAAATATATAAAAGAAATAAAAGGTTTACAGTAGCCTGCAGTTGCTTGAGTGCAGGACCTTAAGCTACACGATTTACAAACCTATTATAACTACACTGTTTAAGAAGTCTTGCTCTGGTGACTTATATAAATTGTAATAAAACTTAATATTGATGTCATATCAAAAATTATCAAATTATTATTGATTTTAAAAAAACTTACGGAATTAAAGTCATGGGTTAACAAGACTTTTTTTTCCCTTCCATATTAGATAAAATATAAAAGACAATATTTTAATTTTCATATAAAACAATAGGCAAAGATATTTACAATTAAAAAAGTATATTAGAAATAAATTTATCGATAAGCACTTTTTTTGTGTCAAATTAAAAGCGGGAAAATCAGTTTAACTCAGAACTACACAAATTCAACCACATCCCGTATAGCAATGCTTCATCAATTGCTAAAAATAAATTAACATTGTCTTACTTCAATTCTTTAATGACAATAAATGGAAAATAGCCAATTTAAACAAATGACAGGCACGTATATTTCTAAACTTAAATATTTATGTGTATAGAAATAATGTGAATTATTCCCAAAAATTTAATGTAATATGAACTGCAGTGGGTTTCTGATACAGTTTTTAATGACTCTCTCAGAGTGGAAGCTTAAAAAAAGTTCCATTTATTGGCGAGATTGAAGGGCGAGTCTTCATTACTTTTTTCTAATTATATTCCGTTTCCCGCCTTCAGTGACTCCCGATTTCGATTTTTCTAGGAAGAATTACGTAAATTCCTATTAGTTTGTACTGCATCAACTACTTATTCATTAAAAAGAAAATCAATTTATTTCTGAGAACAATAGGATTTATTTTCCATAGAATTATTATTAGGATTTTTATTCTTTTTTTTTTCTTTTTTTAACCAGGTCGTTTCTTTTTTCTTTTTTTCGCAGTGATTTATGTATTTCGATTTTTAAGACTGATTTAACCGATGATTCTAAAATTTTCAGTTGTATATTAAGAAAGAAAACAACAAAACAAGTGATAATATCCAAACACACTAAGACATTTAATTTTAGACTAATGTTTCCGATTTTTACGAAAACAAAAAGGAATTATAATAAAAGGAGTGTTGGCCGTCCCGGCGTGGCCGAGCGGTCTCGACGGCGGTCTGCCGTGTGGCCTATATGCCAGACATCTGGGTTCGAATCCCAGCACGGGCATGGATGTTTCTTTCTTTCTTCTGTGTTTCGCCCGTTTCTCCCCTGGAACTTACAATTTCAGGATTATTCAGGTCGAGATGAGAATCTCGTCCCCCTTTGACTATTCTAGCTTCTTCCTAATGTTTTCGGGTTGGGCTAGCGCGTGATCCGTAGTTGGCCGATTCGCGATCAAAAAAAAGGAGTGTTACAATGTTAATGGTAAACAATCAAAATAGGTCTCTGGTTTCGTCGAGTGATCTCGGCCGCTGCTCAAGATGCTCAACGGCAGGCTTAATCTGGATTCTATTCCGCGTGACTGATATTGGGTGTTTTTATTTTTTCTTATGTCAGAAAGATTCTGGAAAAAATGTAATGAATTCAAGAAAATATGTTGTTTGAATTATGAAATTGTGAACTGTATAAGCATTTTTTTTTTCAATATTTTCTATTCTTACGTTTTATTCTTAACGTAAAGCTTGCTTTGAATGATTTGAAGTAAAAATTTGTCACAATAAAGTAACCTAAGCAAATAAAAGACAGTACTTCCATTTTAAATCATTATTTACAGGTAACTTGTAACAAAATACTCTTTAGTACAAATGAAGGGATTGGAAAAGATAAAAATTTAGCTGCTTTAGGAAGTGAATTAGTAAAATCTTATATTAATAGCCAAAATGTCATTGCATTTGAAGAATTAAAATTATAATATAAGATTGTTAAAAGATGGTTTAAAAGTAATGACATGTTATTGTTGTTATCCGTCATGAATGTTCTAGGATGATTTTATGTTGTATTGATATTTATTAATTGTTTCAAAACAACTATTTAGTTGAATTGAAGCTTGATAAAGGAAAGAAAGAACTCTTTCTGAATTTTGCTATTAAATGTTTAATAAAATACATATATTTATTAATGAAGTTGAGAAGTTTTTAAAAATACTACTTTGTTTTGTTTGTTCTGTTAATTTCCAGTTCTGATTTTTATAAGTTTTTATATTCATGGATTTGTATCGTACATCACTCCTTTAACTTCTGAACTTGTGAGTGGATCATCTTGAATCTTGGTATGTATAGTTATAGATGAAATACGATTTGTTTATTTATTTAAACATTTTCTTTTTTTATTTCTCTTTTGGGATCTCTGGTGTCAAATGTGAATCCTCTTAGTTTTACGTAGTAAAAATGAAGTACCCCAAAACAATTGCCACTGTTGAATATTACTATTCTAGTTTTCTAATAAAAGTATTCATGTTCTATAGCTACTCTAACCAGAGAAATTAATTCAATGTCGCATTTATATTTTACATCATACGAACTAAATGTAATGTCCCATTTATATTTCTTACCTTTTTTTCTAGTTAATTATGTATTTGTTTTCAGTCTAGCTTCCTAATTGCAATTCATCCATCACGGATATTTGTTTAATGGATTAATTTGGTAACACAACTGTATTTTGCTAAGAGGAAAGTAAAATTAAACAAAAACATAAAAAAACAAACAAATAAGTTACTAAATCAATAATTAAGTCAGAAACAAAAGTGAATCCAAATACAAAAATTTCAAATTTTCAAAAACGATAAAATAATAAAATATTTATTTTACTAAATAATATTTGCTTAAATTACAGCAGTTGATAACATCTCTAATTCTGGGAAAAACAAAAATAAAATAGCTACAAGCCAATTAAGTAAATAAATATATATTTCATTTGATCAAAACTTTATAAAAAAATTAGGGTAGTTACTATTTGAAGTAAAATACGTCGAAGAATTTGTAGCCTACTTTCCATAAAACCTGATGGCCTCAAAACGCAACATAGTCTTTCTCCTAATCCTTTAATTTTAATTTGTAGCGAAAGGATTTCAGAAAAAAATGTAATGGTTTTTTTAAAAACCTATCAGAATATGGAGAATAAAGAAAATTCGGTCTCAGATTCAAAAGTGAAGGAATAAAATACATATATATATATACTATGCACATAATCACACACGGATGAGTTTGATAAACGTATCTTTCAGCTGCTTCGAAATAGATTAAAAATTCATGTAATATTTAAAAAAAGAAAAATTATTGATAAGATAAAACATGCCTAACTAAAAATTTCTTTATTTGTAACGCCTTAGCTGCCGAATTTAAATATATGTCAGTGACTTATCAACACAAGACATTTCATGGTAGGTGATCGATCATCTTTAGCCTTCATCAATACAGAACGAGTTCCTTATTTGCTTCTTTTTCTCATACGTATGTGGGAAACACAGACAGCATATTGTGAAGAGAAGCAATGTGCTCTAAAATCCTTCAAGACTAATTAAATAACATCTATACAAAGATTTCCGAAACATTTTCTAAATAAACATACAATATTTTCCCTAATACAATTTGCTGTTACTTACACACAATGAGCAGTGTTACACAAAAGATTTAGGATAATGGCGGACCCAATTCTTTAAGTTTCAAGAACTTCTACTGCTACTCAAATACTTTACTATAATAAAAACAAAGGTTTCCATGGCAATAAAAGCGAAAATTTTTGGAGAGAATAAAAAATGTCAACTTTTTAGCCTCCTTTGATACCCAAATGTTCATAGTTTATCAATAGTCATACCTCGAATTACGTCGCTTCGATTTACGTCTGTTTTCAATTGAAACAATGTCCCGGGCTTGAGTCCGCTTGCTTCGGACTTACATCTAATTAAACTGCATCGCGAGTTTTTTCCCTCTTGTTGACTAATTATGACAAAAGATATGCCCTCTCCAATTTTCTTCCATAACATCCGTCAACCCAAAAAGAAAAAAAAAGATATGTTTTCCTACGTTATGTTAAGGCCGGTACGGATTTTCCTACTCTTTTCTTCAACTGTTTATAGAATAGTCCCATAGAACAAAAAAACTTCGAAGCGTTCTTATGCTAACGAATCCCAAAAGCTACTTCTTGTGTGGGATATAGAACTGCTTTACTGTAGTTGCTTTAATAAAAGTATTTATTCCCATATGCATTACATGTATTTTTATTTCTTATTTATTTGTTACTGTACAATGTTTATTTTAATTATAAATTCATTATTAACGTAAGTTATACATGCACATATTGTAGTTCAGTACACATATCTTAAGTAAGTGAAAAATCAGGTAGAGTTTCAATGTAAGTTATCCCTAAGTTGAACCAAAGATGACGTAAGTGCAGGGCATGTCTGTATATTGTGACAATACTCATATGTCGATGTATTATAACTATTAAAATATTAG
>JAFIDM010000005.1:39743897-39762869 GCA_023159025.1 Thereuonema tuberculata | reverse complement strand
TTAGTGCTTCGTAAGTGAAAATTTGTGCTTCGTAATTTAGTTATTTAGTGCTTCGTAAGTGAAGTTTCAGTGCGTCATAATTTAACTTTACGCTTCAAGAAGTTATAAGCCATAGCTTCGCCGAAAGTATTGTTCTTGCAGTGTTGCGTCATGTTATTATTTTGCTGTGTCGAATAAAATGGTTAAGTTTAATTAATGTGGTGAAGGCGTTGTGCTTCTTTGTGCGTGAACGTGAAGTGTGGCTCCCCCACGCTCCGAATGGATTGGATTAGCCAGGGCATACCATGTAACGACTTTGGAGGGGGTAGATAGAAAATTCACCGAACGGACTTTTCGGTTGGCGCCCAACAAAATACCCGAACAACCCCTGAAGGACTAAAATTATCACGTGGTACCGTTACAATATCTAGGATCAATTTTAATCATCATTTGATCTTCGAAGGGTTTTTAATCTCAGGATATGAATGTAAGTAATGAAAGAAAGAAAAATAAACATAAAACTTGATACATTTAAAAAGTTCCACTTTGGAGTTTTACTAAATGATTGATGACATAACAAATGAATCTTATCTTTATGCAGTTTTGGGGAAAATAAATCAATGTTCTAGAAGATTTAGGAGTTAAATTAGGGAAGAAGGTGAGAGATTGTTCCCCAAAAAAATAATCACAAGCCGTATTTACATAAAAGATAAAGACGAAGATTACAATGTACGAACAAAATAATAACAGTCTGCTTCTTTAAAATAAATACATAAACTCCAAAATGACCAATACTTAGTCTTTTTTTTAATCCAAAGACTTTTTCGAGATATATAATACAATAAAACTAAAAATTAAAGAGAAGAAAAAGAAAAAGAATTTCTTTCTTCTCTCTACATAATACAAACATAACTAGTGTGACTATATCGTACCTTTGTTTTAAAATAATAATAAACAATTTAAAATAAACAAATAAGACGAAATATTGGTCATTTTGGAGTTTGTGTATTTATTTTGAAGAAGCAGACAGTCATTATATGAAATGAATACCAGATTTTGTGAAAATAATAACAGACTTAATAATATTTAAAGTTAAGTATACTTAATGACTTTGCATAATCTTCTAATGAAATCAAATTCTTTCAATAATGTAGAAAAAATCCATATATTAAGACTCTAAAATTATAAGGCAATATTACGTCCTTATGTAAAAGTCCATCGAGCACTTACAGCGAGTCAAAATGTTAGAATTTTTTTCTGTAATTCGTAAACTTTTCTATTGACCTTTCAGGATCAAATTACTAATAAGGAAAAGTAATTCATGTATTTTGAAATTAGCGATACGATTATCCCTTTAAATCTTTTCGATCATCCCTCTTCATATTTCAAGAACGACTGGGAGGATTCAATGACCTTTTAACGAAAGATACTGACAGCGAGAAACAAAGTTATTTCTTAGAGATTCGATGAAAATAGACGCTACTGCGATTATCAATATTTTTTTAAGAAAGAGAAGAAAAGTGGTAGAGAAACCAAAAGCCAAATCAACGATTGGAGAGGAAGTAAACGTGCGGAAGTAAGACTGGTTATTGATGAATCTTGAACAAAGTAACTTCCATGTAAGCTGTGATAAAAACCTCAAACCGAAGAAATAGGAAATCGACAAAGAAAGAAAAGGAAGTAATAACGATCCAATTGAGATTACAAAGAATAGAAAAATATGACTGACGATGGAGTAAGAAAGGAGCGACATTTTGAACTCAATAGCTCGATTTCGCTAAAAAATAAAAAATACATAAAAAGTTTTGTAAGTTTCCAATGATCGTTTTTTTCAAAATGATTGCTCTGTCCTAGCAACTACAATAGACTATATTATTCAAAAGTATAGCCTAGATCCGTATAAAGATATTTTCTTAATTTTCTTTTTCTTTAATGAGTTGAATTAAAAGGTCTGCAGCTTAGCACTATACTCCATGCTTGAAATAAAGTGTTGTTTATGTAGAGTCATTACATCTTTGACGTTCTCTTAGAGAATATCTATGTCTTGCTTTAAAATAGTCGTACGTAGATATGTTATTTAGATATAACTCACCTGAAAATGAAAGAAAATGCTCGAAATGTTCTCCACCGGCCGCTATGCATGCAACACAATCCATCGACTGTCGAAGATGCCAGGCGCACGTCGAATTGTGTTGCACCCATCCCCTATGCGATCATGCTGTGCGTGGGTGTCAGGAACCGGTGTGGTGTACACTAATGCTTTAAGATAACCCCATACGAAAAAGTCCAGAGGATTTAAATCAGGGGAATTAGCAGGCCCTGTTAGTCCCCCTTTTCCAATCCTGAGCGACTGTACGGCCAACACCTCTATATTCTTGCATGTCCATATCTTGGAAATAAAGCATTTCCATACCTATGTTTATATGACATTTATTCGTTGTTTTGCATGATTGAATACAACCTTTAAGTTTGGCAGCACATTTCAGATACACCCTGTATAGCCTATTCGAAAGAAAATTTACTTCTCTTTTCTACGAAATGTCTTAATTCACAAGAAGGCTCTTCTCCCTCAGATATACAGTTATCTTCGATTATTTTCCGATGAATTGAAGATTCAGTTCTGAAGCCAGAGCTTGAAATTACTCAGTCTTTTCATGTTCGAGTTTCTGTTCGATGAAATGTCCAGTAGCAAGTCTTCAGATGACAGCTTTTCAATGGAAGAGGTTGAGAAACTTATTTCCATCAAGTTCTCCAATAAAATTGAATGTTTTTCCTAAAGGCATTTGCATAAGATTGCCAAGATGGAGGAAAAAAAAACTCATTATTTGCAATTCTAAATATTAAAAATCTTTAAAAACTGTAGAATGGTTGTTTTGTAAGTTTGGAATATCTCGTGTATGTTCTCCAATAAACGTACATTTGTAAAACAATACGTACAAATATCTAAACTATTTCAATATTTATGTCAGTTATTTTATTTTTTACGTGATATGCTTGGTAATGTACAAAATTATTGATCAAATTTCATGTGGTTAATTTATTGTTTTGTAATATTTGGAAGCTTCCAGAACAAGTATAAAAAGAATCATACTTTCTATTTTTTTTTCTTTGTTTTTCTTCCCTCTCTTGAAATATAAAATCTATAGGAATAGAACTACTGAACAATGAAGTTGCGATCAGGCCCAGAGGACCGCGCAATGCAGCTGGAGGGTAGGCTCCAGTGTTCAGAACCTACGGGACAAAGTTGAGGACGGGGGGTCGGCCCGTCGCTCGCCCGCCTTTAACTCCCGGGAAAGAAACCCGGTACCCATTCTATAGAGGGCTGGGTAGACCCTAGGGCCCGTTTGGAGGAGAAAGAAGCCTGGAAAAATTCCCGTCCTCCGCCGAGGCCGGGAATCGAACCCGTCACCTCCAACCCGCAGCCAAGCGCCCTTACCCACTCGGCTACCGGGCCCACACTGAACAATAATAGTAGCTTTCTAATGTGGGCGATCATTTTTATACATTATGAGATTATCTTACTATATTTCTTTTTCAATACTGAATTTACTGTTTACCGAACATCTTTTAATATTTTTACGAACTATAATAAAGTTTGACTCATCACGTAAAAGAGCGAGTGTTTGTTCGTTTGGTTGGTTGTTTATCTTGAAACAACATCGCCAATTCTCAACGGATCTTTACCAAATTTGGCACGAAAGTTCACATGTATTTCAGAACAGTGCATGAACTACGAAAATCCGGATCCGAAGTAAGGGTGTAAAGGGTGCGGGGGCAAACATTCTTGAAGGGTAAGCATATCTCTAAAATCTCTTTAGGTGGAAACACGAAATTCACGTTAGTATTCTTTGTCCAAATCTAAAGTATATGTATTCGACGAATTTCGGATATTCGGGTCGTAAGGGATATAAACGGGTAGAGAGAGGGGTAACTTTTCTGCAGGGGGTGCGTATCTCCGAAATCGCTTGAGTCGCAAACACGAAATTTCACATTAGTGTTCTTTGTCAAAATCTAAAGTATACGTATTCGACGAATTTCCGATATTCGAATCCTAAGGGATGGAAACGGGGGGGAGAACTTTCCTGCAGGGTATGCGTATCTCCGAAACCGCTTGAGATGCAAACATGAAATTTGACATGAGTGTTCTTAATTCTAAGTTTTAGTTTTTAGTTTACTTGATGCAATTTGCTTTTTTTTTAAAAAAAAGTTTTTTTTTTTTTTTTTTTTTTTTTTTAAAGTTACTTATACAAGGCTTTTGGAGCGAAGCGAAGGTAACAGGTCTATAACATAATTTGTAACTATCACACGTATTTTATTACCAACTGGAAAAGTTTCAAAGTGATCACACAATTAAAATTTCCTCGTCAACATCCACGTGAGGCAACACTTTTTTGTAACCCGCGCGAAGCACAGGTAATTTTGCTAATTTTGCTATAAAACACTTTATTAAAATTGATAGATAATTGTTTGAGAATACATTATCTTTAGATTTGTAAAACCTGGTGCATTGTCTTGATATGAAAATACATAGATTAAGCATGGCACATCTGATATCAAGTTTAATTCGCAATTTTATTTGAATCGGTAAATCATATAGTCGTTACTTTTCCAGTTAGTAATAGGGACTATTCTAGTGGATGTCATTCAGGTATTTTGAGTCTTTTATAATAATAATGAATTTTGTTTCGGATATTCAGTCTGAAAAGTTTTTTTCTGAAATAAGTTAATAACCCACAATGAAAAGCCTTTCTCAATTTCTAGAATTTATATTTCGAGTCCCATAATTTTTAGGAATTTCCGTAAATTTAGTTAAAATATCAGTTAAAAAGTGAACCCGGTAATTCAGTGGCACATTCTCTATTAGAGCCAGGTTCAATTCCCCCCCCCCCCCGGTATTCCTGCAGACAGATCTTAGGGTTTACTTAAGACGCTGGGAAAACTGCTTTCTTTCCCAGATTAAAGGAGGGAGGACGTCGGACTGACCACTCGATCTTAACTTTATCCCGATGGTTGAGAATAAATGAAGCCTACACCTCCAATGCCCTGAAGGAATGCTCCATGATCTGTGAAGTGGGATCCGATCAGTTAAAAAATCTTAGGAGTAGATCCTTTGACAGATGCTTGTAAAACCTCACATTATTGAATGATCAAGTCTTAATTATTACAATATATTTTTTAAAAAAATTGAAACGATTTTATTATTAAAAAAAAAGAAATAAAGAGATAGCATATTTTATTCACGCTTTGAGCTACCATTAACGGGAATATTTAAAACAGTTGTGACGCAAGTGCCCTTAATATGGAAGAGTTTAACTTGCACTAATTGTGTCTAGCGTTAGCTGGCCGAGGTTTTGATACTGTGGTGATTATTCATTTTATCGTTTGTTTGTGCGGGGTCCACTCCCAGGAGCAGGAACGATTTCAATAGCCTTTGAGTTGATCGTCAAAATGAATAAATTTGGCTGACGAGTCCTAACAACGACGATACTCCCAGATTCCCGTCGACGATAGCTCAATAAAATGTGCAATCTCTTAATATCTTTTTTTTCATGTTTCAATTTGCGCAAGTTAAACTCTCAAGATTTTACTAATTATTTTATTTATGATCTGAATGTAATTAACTATTGTAATTAACTCTCATAACAAAAGTTATATAAAAATTAAATTTGTTTTGTTGAGAATCTCCCAATTTAAGAACTGTTTTCAAATAGTTCTAAGCAACTTAACCCTAAAAAATTACAACAGTTTTTTGTACATCTTAAAACAAAATCAATAAAAAAGTCTTCAGGTGTCAAAATTATTAACATATTAAAAAAAAATCAATTAGTGTAGATGAATTTCAGTTCGAATTCTGGATGCAGCCAAATGGATGGCATTCAATCAGTGTTAATTAAAATGGAGGGAAATTTAATTAAAAGCAGGTTTCACTTAAATAAAGGCACCGAAAGGAAGAAATAGCTGAGGGATGATTATTACCTTTCTAAAAAAATGCATTTCTTCTTCTACTTCGCAAAAAAAACTAACTTTTGATTAATGTTATGTTTGCTTAAATCTCTTGTTGAAACTCATGAACAATAAAAGTACAAATTGATACAGAGTTTGAACATAGGTCCTGAAAAGCTTGAAGTGAAAGTATACATCTGTGGTGATAAACTTAATAAGAAAATTGTTAAAAATATGCAAAAAATAAAAATAATTGTCTATAAAGAAAATATCTGGCTAATAAGCTGTTACATATGGACAGCTCCACTCGTGTCATGAGAGTTGATGGTTTCGTAATTCCCCATCCCCACCTATTCACTCGAAAAAACCAAAGGAAACATTAAAAGAAATGGAAACATTTTGGGTTTTTTTTTTGATCGAATAGGTTGACCACCATAAATAATATTCACAACTCCGCCCACTCAACATTCCTGCTACCTAAAAAAGAAAAAGTAATTGCTACTGTTACAGCGATCTGAAGAACTATATTGCAAGCAATAGGATGTAAGGAAACTGGTATCTATAGCACTTACCGATTGGATTCATATGGCTTATTAATTTGCATTGACTATATCTGTATAGGCGATACAGATGTGTTTTAAAACCAAAATAAAACCAAACGCGAATGCTGCGATCTAATCCAGCAGTAAAGACAAAAAGACATGGATTTCTTATAAATTGCTTGTTTTTTAGTCATGGCTTATGTGACTCTGTCGTCACTACTTTAGTACAATAATTTGGCTCTTAATTATTATAGATCAGCATTCAGCTGAAAATTATACAAATATATTAATGAAGTCCTATCAATTGCGTAAATTGACATTAAAAGATAATGCTTGAAAAAAAAAAAACGTTAACTGTTTGTATAGGATTAGGAAAAAAACTTAGCAAAGCCTCACTGAACAAAACGATAATATTCCACTGCTTTGAATCGACGCTGCATTCTCCTCCAAACGGGTCCTAAGGTCACCCGGCCCTCTGTAAAATGGGTTCCGGGTATCTTTCCAGGGAGTTAAAGGCGGGCGTGCGTCGGGCTGACCTCCCGACCTCAATCTAGTCCCGTTGGTCACGAAACGCTGGGAGCCTTACCTCCTGCGCTCCCGTGGGCCTGCACGGCCTGTTTATGGGATTGCTTTAACTTTAACTTTTAACTCTCCTGAATATGAGGTTTCGATTTCTGAAGAAAAAAAATTGTTCAAATTTCGGCCGGCCGATAAGAGTGAATTGTGGCTGCTGTCCCCGTAATTTGCATATTGTCTAACTTATATAATAAATATCAGCTAAAAAGAGTTAACGTGCAATAACATTGCAATCACATGTGAAAATCAGACTAACATCACACATACGGCCCCACGTGCCCTCCATCGCCTTGCTCGACAAATTGCATTCGCTGCACAACACACTCGACATGCGTTGAGTTCTGTCGTATGTTGCGAATTTCTTCTTTGAAGTTCGGAACATTGCCTTGATAAACGAGGCTCTTTAAGTCGCCCCACGGTCAAAAATAACGGATTCAGATCTTGTGATCGGGATGGCCTTGCTATGGGAAATGATCTGCTAATTACTCTGTCGTCTGAAATGTTCGCCGTAATAAGGCTTTCACAGGTAAAGTTATATGAGGGGGTACACCATCTTGAAAGAAGATAGTGGTGTCAACACAATTCCTCTGTTGAATTGATGGTATTACAGAGCTCCGGAGCATATCGGCATATATGGAGCCATTCACAGAACATGTCACTGGGCCCGATGCCGAGTTTTTTCAAAGAAGTAAGAGCCAATGATGAAGGATACCGTGAAGTACACCAAACCGTTACTTTGGTGAATGCAATGGAATTTGCTGATGAACGTGTGGATTACTGTCAGACCTAATACGGCAGTTCTGAGTGTTTACAGCACCATTCAGATGGAAATGAGCCTGATCACTCCACAGTATTCGCCAAGGCCACGCATCATCCACCGTCATCCGAGCAACGAATATCAATGCAAACGCTTGCCGCATATCATAATCATCAGAAACCAACTGCAGACTGTGAGATATTTTATAGGGGTGAAAACCTCAAGACATTTCGCAGAACTCTCCACACTGTCGTATACGGCATGCCCAATTCCCGTGATATTACACGTGCGCTACTGCTACTATGTGCATTTGCGATTCCCAGCTCCAACTACTGCAGTTGGAACTTCGTCTGTTCTCTGCAGAACACTTGGCTTGCGACCTCATCCGGGTTTTACAGCAAAAGTTCCTCTCTTCAAATCATTTTCCGAAGATTAGTAATGGTTATTGGACCTCTACGTAAACCTTTTTACTGGCGAAATGCCTTACATGCAACAGAAGCATTGCTGAATTTTTGGTATAAGAGTTTAACAAGTAATGCGCGATCCGCTAAGGTGAGCTTCATAACTCTTCGTGGATTTGTTAAAAATGTTTTGTGACTCTTTTACAGGCGGAGGTTGTTCGATTACGTCACAATATGCAAATTACGGGGACAGCAACGCCACAATTCACCCTTAGCGACCGAAAATTGAACTAATGTTTTGCTTTGTTTTTCTGCAGAAATCGAAATCGCATACTCAGGGCAGTATGTGTACGAAATTTTGTTGAGATTCACCCAGTAGCTTTCCTGTAGAGAGATCTAAATGGTTCTCTTTAATGTGGATCACCAGATACTTTTAGGAAGACACAGGATGAATCTTAAACTGTCTATAGGAAAAATAACCAGAGGAAATCCCTCGACCTTCAACAGGAATTAAAACCTGGATCTCCATTCCTCAGACATTCGACTTATTATTTGAGCCGGAATAATAAACATCTCTTTACCTTTCGCTTAAATTTCATGAATGCTTCACGTTTTTGCTATTAACTTTAGTTATTTATTTATTTTTTTTAGCCAAAATTATAAATTTCCCTTTTTACATGGTTAAGCTAAACAAATAGTTAATAGAATACTTATATTCTGGTTTTGTTATCACTTGTTTTCCTTTTATTGCAGTTTCCTTCAAAACAATATTTGAAAACTATTAATAGCCCAACTAGTAAAATTCTATCAATCATATTTATCCAAATATGCACTCATATTTTACAGGACACGTTAACAGAAGTTTTTAGTCTGAAAAATTAAAAAAGCCATCTTTAAAAAACTTCATTTTGAATACATCCTTCAAGATCATCCACGTATGTGTGTGTTTTCGAATTCCTTTAGTAACAATACCTTCCGTTTTATTTAATAATCAACTTGTTTAAAAAGAAAATAAAACCACATATAGACCAAAAGTAAATCTTATCTTCGGTCTGGAAGCATCAAAATTATGATCTACGATTTAAAGTAGAAATTCATCCACATAATTCCCTTTCATTGAAAAGCATTGAATTTCCCAAATAATCCATTCTGTGAGACACTACAATGGATATATTAAATTTTTCATAACATAAATTGGTGCGTATATTTATTTAGAGTCAAAACGAAAAAGAAGTTTTAGATTTACTGTTTTTCGTTTTTCTTTTCGGTTTCCGTTTTTTCAAGTGAATAACAAGACAAGTTACAGCAATCGAAAAAGAATCGAAATGTACGGTGTTGGTCTCCTAAATCTAATCTGATCAAAAAAATAAAAAAAAAGAACTGTTGTGTGGTAGTCAATTGCACAGGCGCGTACTTATATACAAAAAACATAGGCCTCACAAATGTTTGGAATAAATTTCAATGTTGGAAAATTTTTTCAGTAAAATGATAGAGAACAGAATAAAAGCACAGGACGCATCTAAGAAGATGGAAACTTAAGAGAATTTCAATTTTATATTACGTTTTCTATTTTTGAAAATTAGGAATTTTAGAACGGCAAATCTTGGAAATTCTAAATCCACAGTAGAAAATTCCTAAATCAAGATATGCAAAATTATGCTACTTAAAAATATTTTAAAAGCCAAGCTGTTCTTATTTTATTAATAAATAGGAAAAAAAAATATTTTTCAGTTATGTTTAAATTGATATGACGAACGATGATCAGCAGGTTGGAACGACTGGGGCAATCGGCAATTGAAAAGAATGGGAACATGAAGATCTGTTGCGTTTTTTTTATTTGATTTATTTTATTAGTTTTTTTTTTGCTTGGAAAACAAAACCCTTTGGACGACTAATTGATCATTTGTCCCAAGCACTTAAACCCTAGCTACGCCACGGAAACTTCACATATAAAGAAAAGAGGATATCTGTCTAAGAATCAACAAAACAAACAAACAAAAAAATCGAAAAGAAAATAGCGGAAGAACAATTTATTGAAAAGGTTTATTGATGAATAGTGAAATGAATGAATTTATTTAATGACTGTGCGGTTGAAAGATCAAAGCTTATTTAGCATAATTAGTGTGCGTCTCAAAAAAATTAGGATTGTTATGTGAATGAGCTTTGCTAATCCTCTTGAGTTGACGATTTCTTCCTGTACAACCACTTCATGTTCTTAAAACGTTAACCCTTGCTGCTACTTAACTAGTCGTTTGAGGTATCGCCTCTTGAGCGAACTCTGCCGGAATTCGCCAACACCACTCGGGGTGTTCATCAACACCTTTCATATTAAGTTAGAGAGCGATCGTGGTCCCTTGCTTTATTTTCCTAACGCTTTATTTTCCTAACAACTGATATTTAAGTTAAATGTAATAATGGAATTGGATCTTCTTGAAAACTATTGGGAAATTATGATAAACTGTAATTACGTGTTACGTTAAAACTTATTACAGAAAAAGAGGAAGTCTTTAAGATGGGAACGTCACGGGAGTGCTTCGCTGTAAGAATGGGAACTCGAACTAGCAAATGTGATGAATATGCTGAAAAGTGATTTGGAATAATATTGTAGGATAGTTGTTCAATTTGTACCGAAGCAAATAACCATTTTTTTTTCTTTTTACTTTAACTTTACTTGATAATCTAAATAGAACCACAAGAAGAAAAAAAAAAGTGCGGTGTGATTTTTGGAGGAAATTTCAAGAAATTACAAGAAGCAGATAAGTTGCCGAAATATTGTAATTCAGAAGATGATCGAAAGTATAAAAAGGTTTAAAGTAAATACTAATAAAAGCCAAAACTACACATAACTAATCAAAAGGTTCTCGCACCCGAGCTATCATGTCGGGAATCTAGGACAGCAGTTTCAGCCTTATTAGGCTTCTTCAGCCAGGATATATCCTTGATGGTAGCTCAGAGTGCGAGACAAATATGCGAAAACCATTTCAGATCCCCGAAATGGCCCTCAAGTAAAGTCAACGCAACAATGATAAATAACCGTGACATGATAGCTCAGGTTACCTTTCGTTTAGTTATGTGCAGTTTTGTATTTTCTTCTCTATATCACATGCCTGCACGTTAAAGTTCTTTATTTACTAATAAAATCCATTGGACCAATTTCAAAAAATTGAAAACCACAGCTAAGAAAATACTGCAATTATGATTCCAGTTAAGGTGTTTTAAATTTAAAATGTTAATTTGAAACCTCTTTTGGAAACCTTCTAGGATCCATTAATTACAAAAACTGTCAATTTATAAAGTGGATCAAACCAAACAGAAACTGTTGCTTACACTAAGAACCACATCATCCCTTTTCTGGATTAAGACATTCAATGTCATACCGTTCTAACAGCTTACATTCAGCAGTGACGTCATTGACATTAATTGAAGACTTGAAAATCATTATCTGGTCAGATAGTCTATTCTTCCTGCAGACTAAAGATGCAAGGCGAAGGGTGCACATCTCTGGAGTAGCAATCTTTCCATGCCAAGGAATTTTGCTCGATGAAGGTGTTTTTGAATGCTTTTAACGAACAAGAAATATTGTCCACTTTAGTTGAAGCATCGACTCATTTAAAACCATATAGTAAGTTCAGACAAGTGAATTTTAATTTTTCGACTGACTTTCTAATATAAAGAATAAGAAACGTAGGATAGACAGGACTAAAATTGCGAATGACTATCACGAGGAGAAAATTGGGAAATCTCAACTATCCCACGTCTTCACCAGTTTTAATCGAACTACGAGTTGATGCCAACTTTCCGACGCCAGTGGAAGATCATACCTAAAAGGATCCCGATTGTAATTCACGCGAATTTAGAATTGCCACATAGTTCAGATGGAATATTGTAGAATTGAGGTGAGGTTGTAAGGTTAACAATCAACATGTTCTTTATGATCGAATATAGGAATATTATTTCTAAGGCGGAAAAAAATGCTTATAAACTCAAAATTGTTATTAACACACTTTTTTGAAAATCTAACATTTGAACAACACATTGCGACCAATATAAAATAAAATAAAAAATATTTAAAATGAATAATAAAAAAATAGTAATTTAATAACAATTTTAAAGCAAAAGAAAAAAAATTATAATAAAACAATAGAGTAACAAATTCGCGCATACAAAAAAAAACCAAATTAGTAAGAAAATTAAAATTTAAAAAACATATATAATGGACAGTATCGATCTTTCTCTAATAGCCATAATCAAGCTAAAATATAACTCAGAAAAATGTAAAACTTAAAAGCTTTCGTATAAATGTAGTACATTATACCGTATATAACTTACTGCACATTACACAAAACATTATATACTTGTATATGTTTTGTATAATGAACAATATCTAACATGTTAATACAATAATAATAATAATAATATTTACATATATAAAAGATATATAAGTATATATTACGCAAAACATATTTATTTCAGGCTACATAAAGCTCTGGAAACAGTAACAAAACGCCTCTTTTCGTATACCTTTAAACTTTTCCCTACTAATTTATTTTGGTCTCTGTTAATAGATACTCATTACGAGCATTAAATCCAGAGAAACACTTAGGCTCTTAATCCTGAAAGACCATCTTCACTTTTCACGGATGACTAACATATTTGGTGAGAGTTTAATGACAGAACATACCAATATTTAAAATTGCGTAACTGCTTGCACAAACTTCTAATAATTAAAAGTAAACAAGACACTAATCTTAATCTGGAGGGCATTTCTCCCTGTGAAGTGCTTCAACGAGCATCAAAGGTAAAATGATGTTTGCCTGACTTCCAAGTCAAACACGTTAAATGCAAAGTGCAAACTTTAGCAACTTAATTAGTCTATCCAACTGAAGCAATCAAACCATGCGGTTGTCTTTGGGATTGTAGAAATCAACAATATTTGCAACCCTATGGTCTACCACTAAACGCTACTGCGATAAGATGGCAATTGGTAAATAATCATCAAAACAATAAGCCAAAGAGGAATTGACCTCATTACGTCAAATTATGTTTCATTCTCAGATTTCTTTAAAATGTGTAATGGTAGAGTATTGAATTGCAAGAACTTTAATGTCTATAAACTTTAAATAGAGATGATCAGAAGTTAAATACCGATTGAAAATTAACTGCTTTATAAAACTACAAGAACTTTCAGTAATTTTTCATTTTCTTTAAAACGTCATTCGGGTTAATTAGAAAGCGGATGTCATAGATAACTGACAAAACGCTCAAATAATTCGAAGACTAACTGTTAAGGAATTCTTTTCGAAATTATTTTTTTTTTAATGTCAAATATATGTAATTAAAAAGTAGTTGTCACGGAAAATCGGAAACAGTATAAAATCAGGTTGAAATGTTTTCTTCTTTTATAACGAACCGAATCAATTTGGTTTTAAACAAAATGTTCGAATTTCATCTCCTTTTGCCTCACTTCGTTATGTGAAAAAACTTGAACAGAAAACACTTTTTATTCCATTTTTCTTGTTTCTTCAGAACCGAAGTACGAACATTTCAACTTTTTAAATAACTTATATTAATTTTATACAAAATATATAAAAAATATATATTTTAAATATATATTAAAATAAATAAATAAATATACATAAAACATTATAGTATATAACAATTTCTTCGTCATTATATGTCGATTAATACTCACTTTATTCAATCGAAGCTAAATGTAATTGTTTTGACATTTCTAAAGCAAATTTAAAAAGATTTCATCTCAATGACGAAAACAAGAAATGGGCTAATTTAAATTTTATTTTCAATAATTTCAATGATATTATCAATAAATTTAAAACTTGGCGCATATTTGAAAAAGCCACAATTAAAAGCGTAAGGAACTGAGCTTCTGATGCTTACAAAATATGAAGAGTTTGATAACTCTCCTCATTTTTTTTTCCCTGATATGATTTCGGTTAAATATTTATATTTTTTTATATTTATTCTTCTTTCACTTCCTATTTTTAATCTTCCTCTTTTTTTTTTCTTTCTTTTTTTGCTTAAGATGACAATCCTTTCCTTATCTCTTCTTTTGATTAAAATTTATCTATAATCTTATTCGGAATGTATGCTCTTGTATAATTTTGTTTTGATGTTTTCTTTCTGTGTAATAGTTTTGATTTCGATATTTGTTTGTTATTATTATTTTTTTTTTTGATGGGATTATTAATTGAATGGTGGTTTCAGTTTCACTTACCTTTCACAGCTGCCATCGTCTCGTCCAGATTCCGCAGGGTGACCCTCACGAGACTTGAGTTCAGCCGCAGGTGTCCGTTGTTGGTTCGCGTAACCAGGAAGATGCGCGTGTCTCTCTCCCGCACGTTGCTGTGACACAGGCGGGGATTGCCGAACCCTTCCACAACGACCGAGTTCTCCGTCAAATCGTTGCTGCCTTTCATAACCCTTTTGACGAGGACGGCGCCCGGGTACGTCGTGTCGCCGTTCCGACGGGTTTTGTACACCTTTTCCACGGTGCCGGTGAATACGAGATTGGCGTGCTCCTCCCGCCGCTCGATCGGCTCTTCCTCGCATGTGTGCAAGTGGCTACGGCGGCGCCGACAATCCACCAAGGCGCCGGCGGAGAGCAAGGCAACTATCGCCGTCACAACCACCGCGCGCATGGCTTGCAGTTCGCGGTTATTCCACAAAGCACTGAACTGGGGCAATCAGACACGAAAACACTTCACAATAAAACAATCCATCCACGATCACCGGTCCAGAAGATGTAGGAGCTATCAAATGCCACCCACACCCGGAACACAGTTATCGACAGACGTAGTCGCGGGTACAACCACGTTGACTGATACTGTTGCCGGTGTAGTTGTTCTCTTTACCGTGGAATGGTGCATCGATCGCAGTCGCTGGGTTTGAATGGGCAGAAAGCGTTCCATCAGTCTTGAATACGCGGTTTAGGTTCTTCGTTTGTAGTTTTAGATGGAGTGTTCATTATTTTTCGTGAATTCAGCAGGAAATATATTGCTATTTTTATGAAGACTTTAAACTGGTGGATTTGCACACAAATAAAGCAGGTCTTCCAACTTCATGTTTATCAATCACAGTATTATAACCTACAGAAGAAAGAAAAACAGAAGAAACTGAAAATTATTAATTCAATTTACAATTAACTACTTCGTAAGTCTAAATAAAAAAGTAATATATTAATTCCTAATTTCCTTTTTTTTATTATTTTAATTTTTTTTTAAATAGAATAAAGGGGAAAAAAATCATTTGCTTCCGTTGTTTTTTGTTACACTAAACTCAACGCACGAGAACAATACTGCAACTCAAAGCAATAATAATTATAAGGCAATTAACTTCAGATGTCTAGATTAATTATTTAACTTGAAAATTTAACGTCGTTACACTTTTAATTGAAAATAAAAAGCAATAAAGTCAGACGAATTGGAAGTCTTAAATTTTAATGAGATTCTAATTACAAGTAAGAAAATAAATGTAGAACTTGAAAGGCAGATGGCAAACATATCTATTATAGATAATTAAGTTGGCGCATTGAAATAAGCAAATAAGAACAACAATTTTCAGGAATCGCTTCAAGAAATCCGACTTCTAAGCGCTCTACATACCGTAAACATTTTACTTATGGTAAATTGTTGATCGTACTTTTGATGTTAATAGTGTAACATTTTCATTTTGAGCTTTTATTTGCGAATTCCAGATCGAAAAGCATGTGATTATCGACAATTTTAAAAAATAATTTCAGTAAGTTCAAGTGTAATTCAGTTATGAGATGCATTGGTGGTAAGAATAATCCTGGAAAGAATGATCTATCATGTCGTTTCCATATAAGGCAATAAATATACCAATGTATAAACATTATATACTGTATATAATGCAATGTATATAACGCAAATATATATGCATACCAATTATAATGTTTCAATTTTTTTCATTTGCTTAAAATTAATTAAATCTAAACAAAGCAAATCCTTTATTACTGTCTGTTTGCTCGCTTCTGTAGTAAATTGCGAATATGTTCTATTTCACAATTCATGGTTGTTATTGTTTTTCACAAACCATTCGAATTGTACTTCAAAAATCATTTCAAGTCATATGTTCGTTAAACGAAAATTGTAAGTCAAGAAAAAAGAACCAGAAAAATTCTGCCTACGATATTTTTACTAGTTTCTTTTTTATAATTTTAGATACCTTGTTTTAGTACGCGCTGTTAGACATGCTGTAAATAAATCGTCTGCTTCATACCACAGGTGTCCATTTTCAATTGAGCAGTGTATGTTCCTTTTGGGGCCTCAAAAGATGAAAATATAAATATCATTTCCTAAAAGAAAAACATTTATATGAGGATAATTATATCATTATTTATATGATATAAATAAAACTCAAACATTTTTACTACATTTCGAACATTTTCACTGCAGAAAATGGACAGAACTTTCATCGAACCTAATGTATTTCTGGAGAAGAGACGCACCTTTTGCATTTGAAAAAAAAAAATGTTCTTGTTGAAAAAATGACAAATTTTAGCAGGAAAACATTAGAAGTAAAACAATTAACTAACTGAAGACAAAGCATTTAAATAATGCATTCATCTGGTTCTCATATGATTAACTTTCTTTAAAAAGTTGAAATAGGATACGAATGAAAACTAAAGACTGTACATAAATAAACAAATCACGCCTTTGAGTTTGTCAACAGAGGGAATTGGGAACGGCCGTTTCGTCCTTCTTAGGAACTCATCAGCCCGATTCGGTTCCCGATTCCCTCTGTTGACAAACTCAAAGGCGTGATTTGTTTATGTGCAGACTTTAGTTTTCATTTCATAATAATTTTCCTCCACATTAAATTTAGTTCTTGTTATTACATTGCCTTTTTTGGTTTGGGTTTTCTTATAATTAAATGCCTTTAGAACCTAACGATTTGTTAGGTCAAAGGTTGTTTTATGTGCCCGTTAGCACCTATTTTTAATTGTTGTTTATTTTGTTCGAGAGTCACTTTCGGGAGCGAAGATGACCTCCATTTATTTTTCACGCCTTTCGGGTTAATTATCAAGGGAGAGTGGATCGGACTGATGAGTCCCTAAGAAGGACGAAACGGCCATTCCAGATTCCCTCTGTTGACAACCCAAAGTCGTGATTTGTTTGTTTAAGGGCAGTCTTTGGTTTTCATTTCTTAATAATTTTTCTTACACGTTCAATTTATTTCTTGAAATAGGATACTTAACCTTTAAATTTAATCCATTTTAAATAAATAAAAATCTGAAGGGAGGTTGTTTGTGTTCGGCGAAGGTAATTTATAAATACGTACCGTACTTTGTTATTTTTAAACGACAATGGAAAAAAAAATTCAATTCAGAAACTTTTTTTTTTACTTCTTACAAGATCCACTTTGAAATAAGAAAGATGAATAAATAAATTTATTAAAAACAAAAACAAACTGATCTGTTAAATGTCTTCCTCGTTTTTCTTTAGCAATACATCTTATTGATTTCTAGATATATCGATATCAAATATCTGATTGCGTAATGCAATCTAAAATAATCAAAAGCGCTGTTCTTCTCGGAAGTTAGCAAAGTCCAATTCTGTTCCGAAGGCAGAATTTTAGTATTATTCTTTTTTTTTAATGCACTATATCTGGAATTGTCTTCACTTATATAAGATATCGATTCTAACCATATATTGTTGATCATTGATTAACTACTGTCCCCTGTCGGACAAAAGCGGAAACATGTTTTGAGGATAAAAAGAGTTCAGATATACCAGAGGCACTTCATTATTTTGTTCAGTTAAAACTTACAAAAATTTTAACTTTATTTTTATTTTACTTGCAAAATTTTATATTACTTCAGCAAAATAGGAACCATAAGCTTTTAATTTACAGTTTAATTTAAATTTGTATTTTTTTTTTAAATTTTAATTTAAATAAATTCTACGTAGTTTTATTTACATAAGAGCATTAAAGAGCATTAAAGAGCTCCTAACGGGACTCTAATGTAATTCAAATGTAGATTCAAATAAAAAAAAAAGTAAATTGATATCAGAGTCTGATGGCATTGTATCGAGTTATTGTAGTTTTTAATAATAATGTTTTTCTAGTAGTAGAAAACGTCGACAAAAGAAAGTTCTGAAATTAATAATACATATTTTAAATGAAAATCAATTTACTAACATTTTATAAGAAATAAGACTAAAAGTTATAATATACTAAACGTACAACGCAACTATTGTTTGAATTAAATTAACAAGAAATCATCATTTTATATAATTAATTAGTGTATTTTTTTGTCTTTATTTTTTTTTGTTGTAGGATTTTCAACATAATTAAAAAAAAAAGTGTTACTTTTCTAAATTGAAAAGTAACGTCTGTGAGACTTTATAATCTATATTTTTTATACTTAATAGTCTGTTTAAATTCCTTTCAAGTTATCAGCATAAAATTTAAGTAAAAAGGAAAAAAAAATATTTTAAAATCCCATTCCAAATCTATAACATAACAGCTGTCAGAAATAACAATCCCATTCAATTCACTTTCAAGTAAACTCAAACAATAAGAAGAAATAAATTTAACGTGCAGGAAAATTATTAAGAAACTATTAAGACGGCAGACACGCCTTTGTGACAATCTCATGTGCCCTTTAGCACTTTTTTTTTTTAATTGTTGTTTATTTTGTTCCGGAGTCACTTTCAGGAGCGAAGGTGATTTCCATTTATGTTTCACGCCTTTCTGGGTTTGTCATCAAGGGAGGGTAGATCTGACTGAT
>JAFIDM010000005.1:39629306-39678897 GCA_023159025.1 Thereuonema tuberculata | reverse complement strand
ATTTTCTTGGCATACCACTTATAAAAATTCTATATTAAAGCTATAATATCTACTTAAGTGTATGAAAAGTGATTTTGTTATCAATAATAAGTTAACAGTAAGTGAATTAAAAATTACTAAATGCATATTTCTTAAATTTTTTTCAATATTTTTCTGTGTTTCATTTTAGCCACTTATCTAATTTTTACCCATATAACAACAAAGATTCAACAAGTGAATATAATTTTGTGCTAAAGCATAAATTTAAAGGCGACCCTTTAATAATAAATAATAAAAAAATTAAAAATAATAATAAAAAGGTAGCGATAGCGATTAGTAAACCAATCACAATGCTTCGCAACGGCTTCTAAGTCATCTTTACTTTAGAATAGACTGTGCCGGGGTGGTCTAGAAAATGCGCGCGCGAGTCTTTTTGCGACCCCATGCTATCTTACCCACCCCTATTTATATGGAATAATCGTCATTCTTAACTCAAACCTTGTTAATATACTGAATTCCTAATAATGATTTAAAAAAAAAAAACTTAAGTTTAGAAACTGTGAAAAGATTTAAAATAGGGAGAAAATGAAGAATAAGAATTGCCCATGAGGGGATCGAACCCACGACCTCCGCGTTATTAGCACGACGCTCTAACCAACTGAGCTAACAGGCCATCTACAACGTTCAAGAAATCCTAAAACTGTCCGCTTTCTAAGTATCTACTTTAAACAACGTGATACTAATTTTAGAGAAAATAAAGTAGTTATCAAAATCCCAATTCTAAAGGATTACATAACCAATATCTCATAATATAATAAGTTGAGAAACTGTGAAAAGATTTAAAATGGGGAGAAAAAAATTGAAGAATAAGAATGGCCAATGAGGGCCATTATTACCTTCGCGTTATTAGTACGAATCTAACCAACTGAGCTAACAGAAGCCGTTGTGAAGCATTGTGGGATATGTGCCCACAGACAGACAGAAACAGAAGCCTAAAAACAAGAAGTAAATTAACCTAAGAACAAATAAAAAAAAAAAAAATAAGAAGAAAAAAATTAAAAAAACCGTTAGGAAAATACGAAAACCAAAAACAAGCAAGCAGACATTGAGAAAAAGAGATTAAGAGAAAAAGAAAAAAAAAAAAAAGAACGTAGATATACGGATTTGAACCAACAATCCTCACTGTATTAGTCCGAGACGTTAAGCCATCAAGCTATATTTGACAACTGAAATCAAACACATCGCATTTCTAACATTAAAACAATTAAGAGAAAATCTAATAAAAACAATGCCAAATAGCTCGAACTTGGGGGGGGGGGGGGGGGGCAAAAAAATACCCTATTCCTACGATGTTTGGCCTCTGAACACGATGATGAAATCCGTTTGCCGATCCGATCTTCCGTTCGGGAGTTGTGAGGGGTGGACAGACACGGATGGACAGACAGGACAAACGCAATAGCTACCGATTCTGGTCGCTATCATAGTAACTTCCAAATGGGTCGCTAAAAACAAATATTTTTTTTTTTTTTTTTAATGCTTTAACGGCATTCCTTAAATGCAAAGAAACAAAGCAGACAGAAAATATAGTATTTCTAAACAAGTTTCAAATTTCAATACAAAGATGTTAGGAAACTCGAAACACTATTTTCAATTAATTTCCAGAAACACATCAACATATAAAAATTCTCCTTACAAATAATCGGGTTTTTTTTTTAATATTTATTTATACATAATATTTTCATGGGAAAAATATTTATTAAATTCAACTCTTTACATGTTTCGAAAATTTTTTAATATTATCCCCCTCCCCCCCCCCCCCCCTAAATTTTGTTGATTTTCTTTTTTTTTAAGCTTCATTATCTTCGGATATAATTTTCTACTTTAGGTTGGAATGAAATTTTATCTTCTGTTGATATATTGTTAAGTTCCTTTAACAAAAGAAATTACGACTGCATTTCTGAAGTCATTACTGCAGGTTAGGTTGAAAATCTTTCTTATTTTTTTTTTGATAATATTTAGTACTCCTTATAAATTTAAATTGTTATCAGCGTCATGTTTTTTAAGACCATTGTTAGATTGATAGCAATCACAATGCTTTCTTTCTGTTAGGTCTTTCTGTTATTAGAAATGATAATTAAAGGCCATTATTATGGTAATGTTGCAGAAACAAAGCATGCATTAATGTCACTTTTAGTTAGTTTAACAATGGTCTGCAAAAATTGGAACTGATTTGGAAGTCTTGCAAAATTTATATATACTTTCGTTTCCAGTTTAAGTTTTTTTACGACTTTATTAGTTAAAATTAATAGTTATTATCAAATATTCTGCCTTGCATCAAATAACAAATACCCATCAACTTTATTACTTTATATCCCTTTGATTGTACTTCAATATGTAATTCAAAATATACTTACTTTTATTACTTTTTCCACTCAGTTTCATAAAACTTCATTATTCTGTTTCATGGCAGCGAAACTTTCTTTGCAAAACCCCTTACAAAAAGCGACCACTATTTAAAAGTAAAAATGAGAATATTACACTTTTTTCATTCTAATCATTGGAATAGAAGCTCTCAAAGAAAATATAAATTATATAATTACAAATACATATATTTTATTATTATTTAAATAAATGAATATATTTACAAATTATGTAATTCTAAATATACTATATAAATAAAATATAATGAGTAATTGATTTAACAAAAAAATAATAAAAATAATGAAAAAATAACTAGATACAATTGGTTAAAAATCTTTCAAATCAAAAAAATAAATAATAATTTTGGTCTAAGATTGGAAAACTATATAAAATATAAATTATTCAGTCAAATTAATTGCGAGAAATATAATTCTAAAACATTAAAAATTATTAAAAATGTATAAACTTTATTAATCGCTGACGTAATTGATAAGAATATTACTCTAAATTTTTAACTATTAACTTTTGTTAAGTTTCTTTTCGTTTGTATTAGATTATTAACAAAGTTAATTAATCTACTGTAATAATTACATATTAATTTATCAACACCTACATTACAGGTATTCTATATTTTTGAATACCTAGTAGGACTGGCAAACATTAAATAAAAAAAACACAAGAGTCATTTCAGCTTCGGATTCCATTTCTTTGATGATTATACTTTATTCATGTAATGTTTCTTTTTTTTTTTTTTTTTTTTTGTATTATTAACTTATGAAATTCCTCACAATATTTATTACTTTTAAAAATTTGAATGTATCAAAATTCTTTTCCCGCCTTTACCTTTAAACATACATCCATTATTATTAAAAAATGAAGCAAAAGTAACTAAAAAACAAAAAACAAAAAAAAAAAACTCATTATATTTACGATAAAAACAACAACGTCTGGCAATTATTGGTTAATTGTCAATCAAAAATATACGCATCATATTTTTAATTTTTCCCCCCTCTTTTAATTTTCGAAATTTCGTTTATGTCGATGATTTTGAATACAGAAAGGTTGTTTTTTTTAAAAAAAGAAGGATTAAATAGATATAAATCTAAAGAATTGAAGAGGATCCATATAAAATGTATGAATACTAAAATTACTTATGTAATTGCATCGTTTAAAATCATTTTTGTTTTTGTTTTTAATCAATGAACAACTCTTTAAAACAATTTATCGATTTTATAATTGAAACTTTATCCATTTCTTGTAAAGAAGTTTTTATTATTATTATTTGTTTCTATTTTCTAGAATCCGAACTTCCATTTCTTTAAATAAAAGTTTTCAGTGAATTTTCCAAACAAATATCAATTATTTTTAAATCTACTTACAATTTTGTTTGATTACTTCCCTGGTAACTATAAAATAAGCAACAAGTTTTCACCGAGCACACGTCTCTGTTGATGTTGCTAAGCAACATGTTACTAAGAATACCGATAGATGGCGCTTTTCAGAATTTCCTCTAGAAACAAAAGAACAACTAAAATATTTCTCCGTATTCTTGCATTAAATAAACAATAGAAAGTTGTTGTCATTTATGAAATTAAAATATGATAAAAGATAATTTATTAAAACTCAAATCTAAAATTAAACCTAGAATGACTTCTCGACTTTTTTCTTTGAAAGATTAAAAAAAAAATGAAATTATATATATGATGGATAGTATGATTTGTACTTCGTTTTTATTTATTTAATATTTTTTTTTGTTATTGTTGGGCAAGTGGCTGTGAACTTCTATTATTGCTGGATGCAGGCAGGTAGCCAAGGAGGGGGCTCAAGGGGCTGAAGTCCCTCCCGAAATCTAAACAAAAGAAATATCTGAGTTGTAATCAAAGGAAGTAGTCATATCAATGTAAAATTGTCGCCTATTAAGATATCCACGGGAAGACAGAGTGGGGCCTATAACTTACTATGGCCGACCACAGCACGGCACTTTTTCTAGGAATGAGACCTCCCCGAAAGAAAATTCTGGCTACAGGCCTGGCTGGATGGTTCGAGTTTGCGATACATATTTATTTATGAAAAGGATTCACATTTTCGTAAATAAATATGTAATAACGTAAAACATCTCTGTCTTCATAAATATGTAATATAAGACATAATATAATATGTAATTTATGAAAAGGATTCACGTTTTTATAAAATGATTGGAAACCGCAGAAATATTTGTAGATTTTGTAAAAGGAGAGAATAATCTATATTATTTCAGTTTTCAATTCAAGTAAAATGTTAAGAATTTCTAGCTGTCGTTCATTAAGAAATATACTTAAACTAATGTTAGACGGGTGTCCGTTCCCTTGCTATAGAAGCCTCGCTCATGGAACAGAAACAAACCACTATTCACAAAAACGAATTACAGCAAGTAAACTAAAAATAAAGTTTAAATTCTAAAAAATACATGCAATACAATTGAAATCCATTTGTAACAGTTGGAATTGTTGCCTGGCAACGCCCATGCGAAATTACATTATTGCGGACAGCGTCGACCATGCAACAGCACTCCTGTTGCCAGGCAACGTGGGTGCGAATTGTTGCGAAATTCAATTGTTGGCGGACGCATGCACGCACATATTATTTTTTTAATAATAAAAAAAAAATAATCATTCGAATTGATTTTGAAAATAAATCTTGAAAATGCCTGAAGTTTACTATTGAAAGACATACATACAAAAAAGAAGAAATGCGTGGGTTATGGATTACTCTACGACATCTATTGCAAAGCATCATAATTATTTCTACATTTCTGCAAAGCAAAGCAGAGAACAAGATTTTCGATTAATGTTTTTTATTCTTTACATTTTTGGGGAATCTGCAGCCTTAATGATACTCACAAATTAGTGCAGCCTTTCACAATCAAATTCCTATTTGGATTTAGTAGGAAACTTACAAAAAGAGCAGTAAAGGATTATTGTAAATAAATTGAAATACTCACACTGCGATAATAGTCAGAGCTGAAAATTGAAGAACGTCTTCAGCAGATTATTTACAAAGAAAATTGAAATAAAGTTATCCAAATATTTCTATTTCGTTAAGTCACACATAAATTAACTACAGAGTTTGGTCCCTCAAAAATGTCTTGAAACTTATTTTACGCTAAACTAATATCGATTTTTCCAAATACCTATGTTATAATTCTAGATATGTTTTTAAAAAAATTAATGTTTACTTTATAAGAAAATATATGCCTTTTATATATTTACCTCATCAGGAAAAACAAGGTAATTAATGCTTTTAGACAGTGTCAAAAGCAAAGCGGCCCCATAATATGCACAATTGAACAAACAAAATAATTAAAAGCAAGAGCATATATAAATGCAAGACCGTTCCTTTATGTTTTACAGGCAAGCTGTAACCTAGGAGCCGCTAGTACAATGCTTAGTGCATCAATTGGATATGTTAAAGAATTTATGAAACAATACGTTTGTAAATATTAACAATGACGTCCTATTGGCAATTATTAGTATTGTTATTATGAAGCATCAGTATTATTAGGGGAGGTGGTGGTAATATGGATCACTTTTTTATTTTTGACAAAATTTTGAATTTCAAGTGGCTCTAATATATTAAAATCGTCAGTAGCATTAGTATAAATATCGTGTGAGATAAATATCACTCATTTTTAAATAAATATTTAAAACTCTTGAATAGGTACAATTTTTTAGAACATTCTACAAAAAAATGAATTGTTGAACTGGGGTTGTAATATGAAACAGATGTTAAAATTCAACAATACTTCTTTATTATTGCTATTATAGTAAAAAAATCATTTATTTTTAATACTTTAATGCATTATTTTGCTTCACATCAACAGAAAATATAGAAACTACAGAGAAAAAGTAAAAATTAATGCTTAACACTTTATAATTGAAAGAAAACGCTCAATTAAAAATTGTATGTCTTTCATGAGCAAAAATCTGCTGATTTGGTGTTTCTTGCATTTACCATATCTTCTTGACGCCATTTCTGCCTTAGTCCCTTCTTTTCAGGTCCTAATTTACTTCTTGGCATCTTGAGGTTGTATTATGGAACACCTTGTTTCATATTACCACCAGTCGCCATTTGCAAATTGACTGATCCATTCTCAGTAATAAAATATTAATTCTTAAGTACTGAATACACCATTTTGTAGTTCACTTAATTAATAATGATATACAATATAAACAAAACCTCATTCGTATTAATAATAGTACCAGAAATTTTGTTGAATCTTACCCTGTAAAAACTTTCAGGCTTACGAAAACACACTACTTCTTCTCATAACCATACACAACGAGAAACTGAAGTTAGCTACCTCTAGGTGGCTAAAAGGAAAACCAGCGGTAGAAATTAGAGCGGTTTCCGGATGATAGCAGCAGCTACTTGCCACAAACATTGCTGTTTCATACTACAACCCTATTTCATATTACCACCTTCTCCCATACTGTTTAATTGTTATCATTATTACTAACACTGCTACGGAAAACGTTAATTGGGGGGGGGGGTCAGGGAGTGGTCCTATAGGTCTGATTTTTTTTTTACGTTGTCACCTACTTTTTGATGCTGAACATAATGGTGAAGGTTTCATTCTAATATCTCTAACCGTTTGGCCGCTACAGAGTGTGACACATAGTGTGACAGACAGACAACCCAAAGCAATAGCTGTTCCCTATATTAACTGTAACATGGGACCGCTAATAAAAGAACTGAATTCCTTATTAAAAACGTATTGTTTCTCAAAATCTCCATTTGTTAAAATGAAATTAGAAAGTATTCAAACTTTTAACCAATCATTTCAGAAACAGCAGATTTAAATCCATCAGGAACTTCTTAAAAAGACTCTAAATCAGGCGATTTAATTGCTTTTGTTTTTATCTGCTTTTAATTTATGTCTTATCTTTTTTCAGTTTTCATTATTCTTTTCTGTGGTTGATTTTTTTCTATTTTATCATTCCTGATGCTAGTTAAAGTTAGATAGGCCTATGTACAGGTCGCGGAAGGTAAGGCTTCCGGCGTTTCGTGACCAATCCCCGGAAAGAAACCGATATCCTTTCAACAGAGGACTGGGTGAACCTAGGGCCAGTTCTACAGAAGAATTCAGCGTGGAAAATTCAGCGAACCCAATTCTCCAGGCCGCAGTCAAGAGCCTTACCACTTGGGCTACCGGGCCCACCCTGTAATACTACAATTTGGTCTCTACTTTTTTTAATATATTTGTAATGTGAAACATATTAGGGTACTTGTATTTACTGATACCTGTGATTTTCGATTGACATAGAGGCAAGCAGCAGAAGAAAGCAACTGCTTTGAAGCAATTTTGAAGACGAAAGGTAAGAAGTATCCACTAGAAGAAAAAAAAAAACCTAGCCCAACTTATCTTGTCCCAAAAGGAACCAAGCGATATCAGTTAATACACAAGTATTAACCCATAATAGATTTTGATCTACTAAAAAATTAGCGTAGCTCACTTGACAAAGTTGATTTTACTGAAATAAAAACAGAGGCATCACATGATTAACATTAAGTCCATATTTATACATATCATCATCATCAGTCCTTAGCTGGTGATTGGGGTGCAGGTTTACCTCGCAGCCAATACAATGCTGTAGGTGCCACAAGGTTCGACGTATTATTTACAATATTTTTCCATTTCTTGCGATCAGTGGCGATATTTTAGCCACGTCTAGAATCAGTAGTCGTTGGTTTTTAATGTCCTCTTCAATCTGTTTGAGCCATGTTTTCCTTGGGGCTTTGAAAAAACATATACTTTGAAAAAACACTCAGCAATACCAAACTTATAAACATTATAGTAATAAATGAAAAATATCAAGGTACCGTCCATCCAACCGAATGAATTTGTGAGATGCCAGATAAAGCATCAAAGTTTGTGCCAGAATCATAGGAATTAACATGTTTTGTCTGTTAATCTTCACTATCTATCTTAAAGTCTTAGCAACCTTAGATTAATTGTGTATGCAATCATATACATGGACAATCAAACAGCTCCTGATTATTCCAGTGCGCGATTTGTGAGGGGGTGGGGGACAAGCCAGTGATCCCCCACTGGCTTGGACCAACTCAACCTCTGGATACGAATGATATTATGATATATCCCTACCAGGGATAATTATTTCCCATCCAATGGATATGTTAAATTCACATAAGTAATGTATTTAATTGTTAGATAAGAATCTATTTCGCTGAAACAAAATTAAAATTTGTATTTTTAAGGGATAGGAATTTATCTGCTTTTATTTCTTCTGATCTTTATTGACTGATCAAAGGAACAAGTTACAAATTGCAATACTTCCAAATCTGTTTTTTATCTCAATAAATGGTCCTGCAGTACTTTAATCCTCCAGTTGCTTTAATGCAGAAAAGTTTGCGAGAAAATGGATCAAGGTAAACCCTAGTGGCCTGGATAAACCAACAAGAAAACCACCAAACCAGCTAAAACAACATTCATCTCGTCTCTTCAACTGATTTATGCCCATGGTTTATTGCATTTTGATTTCAGAACTTCCAGGACCAAACAAATGTTATTGTTTACAAATAACTAAAGCCAATAGGTATATTTTCAGAAATCATGATTTAAAAAAATTAATAATCTATTGGGTGTGAGATTCTAGGTGTAAGTTCGTGTGTCTGCACCTCAGTTTTCAGGAGAGGCATGGTTAAAATTTTTAAAATGTTAATATTGGTAGTGAAGACATTACGCACCCCTCCCACCTTCTGGTAAAATCACAAATCGCACACTGGATTATCCACATCTGATCTGCAATAACCACTGAGATTAATATAGGGTCATAGAAAACTCGCACAATTGAAGTCAAATCAACCTCTGCTTATAAACACACAAAAAAAAAAAAAAAAAAAAAAAAAATAAGCAGGCGACTTGTCACTTACCATAATCTCCATTTGTAAATTTAAATAAAGTATAACGAACATAAATACTCTTTCGTCGAATTTAATCAGTCACAAATCTGTTTTCGTCGTTAAAATTTCGATGTTGAAGTCAGTATTTATGCAACATGCAATACAATTTGTTGCCTAATGAATTCACCACTACGTAACATGTGGCCTTCCAATGACAGAAATGTCTCCATCCAGTGGAGGTGATCCAGTGACGTACCAAATAAATCCCACCTCCATTGCATCCGAAAAAGGGGAGGAAGTGAATCTAGGATTTTAATATATATATATATTTTTTTTTTTTTTTTTTTTTGTAATTTGGTTGAACTACTATGAGAGCCCCTCCCATTGTTAATCCTGGTCCACCTCTGCTTTGGCCTATTCTTTCCTGACTCTTCAAACTCCAGTTTTCTTGCCTCCATTTCTTTTCTCATCATGGTATCAACTATTTTACCGCTCTCTTATGTTCGTATGCGGAATTTATTTTCTTCAGAGACGACGACAATTCCTGAAGTGCGATAACAAAGGCTTCGTTGCCTCCATAATAGGAGTTAATTCTCAGCATTCATTTTGTTTTTTAAATTATAAAATTTATAAGAGAATCAATAAGTGTTTAAAATTGTGGAAGCTTTAGAATACAATAGTAATACATTTTAATAATGCTAATTTAATCTTTCTATTATACTTCTTATTACAGCTATTATAATATTACACATTTCAGCTATTATTACCACATATTCCACAATATATTAAAGGCGTTCTCTTTGTTAAAACGTAAATTTATTAATAAGGTCTTATTTACGAACTAATGTTAGTTTTTGCAGAAAATGGTCAACAAAGAATGTAGTCTCAGATCTGAAATAATAATGCTTTCTTATTATCTTTAATAAAAATTATTAATTAAATTAATTAAGTATTGTGCGCTTATGGAATATTTGAAGAAACGGATAAATATCTAGGCTAATAAAAATAAAAATATAAGTCTACTTTAATGAAATAAAAGTGTCATGATTACGTAATGTAGGATATAACTAAACACTTTCAAAATCGTGCAAAATAAACTAGATTCACAAAGATTAAATTCTCTCATCTATGGTAGGAATATGGGTCGCGCGGTTGGCGATGTCGCTAGGTACCGTTCCGCTCACTTGCTGCAGCAGCAGGTAAGGGAGGTGCTTTAGGAGGGGATGTGCTTGACTGCGCAGCAGCTACGTTTCCGTTGACTGACTGCCGCCCTCTGCCGGGGGTTATTTCCTCCCTTCTTCGACCAAATAGGGGTTGCAAAACTGCTCAATTCAGTCCATCTGGACAAAACTCAATCAGGACAAGACAATACGTAGCAATTTTAGGAATGTGATTAAAAACCATTACTTCTTTAAAATAAAATCTATAAAATTATTTTAACTTGAAATCTGATGATTGAAGTTTATAGTTCAAAGTATAAAGAATAAACAAAAAAAAATTAAAAAAACTAAATTTTGATTTATATTACATTTGCTATTTATAAAAGATTATTTTTTTCCCTATAATTTAGGAACAATTATTTGCTAATAGTATTCCTTTTTAGGGTTGAACAAAGCTAAATCCGGAGGAATGTTGATAATCCGCTTGCGATTTGTGATTAAAAAAAGAGGGAGTGGAGGGGAAAGACAATTAAAATTTTCCAAACCACACAGTTTTAGCAATTCAAACATGTAATCTGACGAATGAGAGGAACAAAAAGTTCATAATAAATAGAAAACACAACATCTTCATCATTTTGAGACACTAGTCTCTCACCTCTTGAGTCCCGGATTCGGTTCTCATGTGGGTTTCGTTGATGGTGCCGATCCGCGCTGGGCAGGTTTTCCCGGGGTTCTCTCGTTTCCCCTGCATTTCTCACACCATCCTTTTTCAGTCTTTCTCTCCGTCTGTCCTTCTTTCCGTGGGATAGTACAAAAAGATCTTTCAGGTCGACGTGCTCGGCAGTCATGCCACCCACTTCCAATTAATCTAATCTAATGGTAGGCATATAAATTAAAAGACTAGCACAGGGGTTCTCAACAGAGGTCCTCGTAATATTCTTCGGGTTCCACAGGGATCTCATTGAATCACACTTATTTTAAAATGGTTTATTATGAATTATTTACCAGTGTAGAATAATTAATTTGCATTAAATAAGTTTTCATTCAAAATAAAGCATAATCATTTACTATTTCGTTGATTATCATCCTATTAATAGGCAAAAGTTGTACGAACTTTGTAAATTTGTAATTTGAAATAACCAATCACAGTGCAGCGTTGGAACACGTCAGGCATAACGTCACGCCCATGTTTAAAGATGGCGTCTCTAATATTCGTCTCACTTCAAGGCCACGGATCGCGATTACATAATTACTATCAGCGAATTGAAATTTTTTTTCCCACATAAATGAAGTTTACACTGAAATGCATGAAGTTCCTGCGTCAAAATTTATCAGAGAGTTTGTAAAACCTCGGTTTTTACATAATTTCGCCTGTGGAGTCACTCGCTCACTAATCAACAAGTAGGGGATGCACGTTCCGTCCTTGTTGTACAAACGGGATTATTGGTATTGGCTGTTGGACATTCGTTATTGTTATTGTTGAAACTGGTAAATCAATTTTTTATTTACTTTTATTTTAACAAAATTTGTCTTAGTCATTCAAATTATATGTGGGCTGTTGCGAAAGTCACGGCTTTAAAAAAATGAGCTTAGAACATCTTTTTCAATCTTGTGTTTTTCAAAAATTTCAGGATATTTCAAAAATGTGGCATTTGTTTTACTTCCTTTATTATTGCCTCAATTTCGACGAAACTATTCTTTTAGGGCAGCAGGTTGCCATTATGTTTAATAATGAGAAACCGCACCGCTGGCTACTATGAAAGTGGTAAATCAATTTTTTATTTTTTTTTATTTTAACAATATTATAATATTATTTTATCAAATAAGCCGATATTCAAATTACATATGGGCTGTTTATTGTGGAAGTCATGGCTTCTAAAAAAATTAGCTTAGAACATATTTTTCAATCTTGTGTTTATAAAAATGTGGAATTTGTTTTACTTCCATGAATATTTCACGGGTAGCAACTAGTTAATATAATCCCTTTACTTTTTAGCTATGAGGGGGTCCACCAAAAAAAAAAAAAGGGAAAAGGTCCATGGGTAAAAAAAGGTTGAGAAACCTTGGACTAGCAGATAGTAATTTAAATGTCACCTGCGCACTTCATATAAATGCTTTTTTTTGGGCTAAACCGGAGAATACGGTACCTGCCAATCACAGTCTTTGTAAGGATAAATCCGCGCAGGGATACATGATGGTGCATACTTTTATCTCAAATCGCAGTTAGCCAGATAAGGATTAGTTTTTCTAGTAAATGATCGTGCAAAACCATTTTTAAATAGGCTTATTTGCAAACCTCCTTCTACTTTTCACTAGTTAATTGAAAAACTAAAATTCATATCTTAAAAGTAGTGCAAAGACGGCCATCTTGTCAAAACTCGACCTAGTCCAAAACAGCCTGGTCCGTAATCTCCGGTTTCATCTTTTTTTTTGTTTTGGGTTAATTAAATATATATTTAATTGTCTGTCACAAATTATCGACGGTATCCATTCTAAAAACTTGATAAAAAATTATTTTTTTACAGAAATGAGTATTTTAAACAAAGATAATTAGGAGAATAATTTCTTCTAATCATAGGAAAGTTTTAATAAATTTAATAGTTTGAAATGAAATAGAAAATAAAAACTTGAAAAATACCTTTGCAAAATTGCCATTATCTGCCCAGAAAAATCCTAGAGTCTTCTGCAAAAACGAAGAATATGATCTGCATTTTTTGGCGTTAACCTTAATACCAGGGAAAGGCTATTTTAATATAAGGGTGAAGGGCTTTCTCCAAAATGTTTCTTGTGAATAAAATTTACTTATTGATATTAACTTAAATTAAAAGTCTTCTGTTTACTATATATAATTTTTGATTTAGTTGACTTATTGACTTTAAATTATTTCTGAAAATAATTATTAAATGTTATTTAGCGAGTTCTTTATATTGCCACCCTTCCCTCTGATTCTGAATCCCATGTGTCTAATTTTATGTAATAAATTACTCTTCGCAATTCGTTAGATAAGCAGATTATTCGAAAAGATTGTTTTTATGATTTTATAAAGTTTTTGTAGTTACAGATTCTAAATAAAATTATTAAGATATAAATAAATCGTGGCTAGTTTTTTTTTTTGTTTTTTTTTTAATTTTATTTGAACTTTATCACAATAAAAAAAAGCAGAAAAGAACAATTTTTAACAATGCTGAATCAGTATTATAAACTATAAAATGTTTTAGTAGAGTTTCGGGATTTAAATGTCTCCATTTTCGTTTAAGAAAAATATTGTATCTTGTTTTTACGAAGTCTGCTCTATTACTAAGGGAACGTAGATTCTAAATTGATTTCATTATTTATTATTTCTTTAATTAACTGTTTTTATTCCTAATTACCATCATAAAAGCTGAAAAAGCACAGACATTAGAATAAGAACATTATCTTTCTTTTAAAATTGATGACAAGAAGTAAATATATGAAAACGTAAATTGAAACAAGTTTCTGTTATTGAAGACCACATAAAGTGTAAATTTGGTCAATCACTCTCAATATTTCGTTATTTCTTTTCGGGACAGTCAACTTCAGCACTTTCTCCGTTGTCCACTGGTATGGCTTTGAGCTTGGTGCGGTCTATTGGATCAAGCCATGTACAAGGTCCTTCGTCATCCACAATAGTTACATGTTGCAATATCAAGCCATTTAGGAATTGGCTCCAAGATAACAGATTACCTTCCAAATCTGACTTACAGTTGGCAAGATCACTAACTGAAATAGAGAATCTTCATTAGGATAAAAAGACAGAAACAAAAATGAATAAAATGAAAATTAAGATCTAACAAAAATTTCTAAAACTTAATTTTTTTTGTTTTCAAATGACAGATCTAATGGCAAGCCAGAATATTGTCACTTGCTGCGTTTTTGTTATATTTCTTGGAATAGATACTGACGTGGTTTTCCGCTAAAGGATTAAGTTTCTTTAATTTCATACGCCTTTTGCTAATAGACTGCAGAATGCACTGCAGTGTCTTTGGTGTAGATTAATTCTATACAAATACCATTGCTAAGTGTATTTCAAAATGTTAATATGAATACAAATGGTAGGTTTTTAATAATAAACAACTTGAAATAGAAAGCTCCAAGTTAAGATCAAACAGCGGAAACTCCAAAAGCACCGCATTGTTGAGGAAGAATTAGCATTTCATAAATAAAACAGTAACAATATCATTCAATAAGGGGCTGTTCAAATATTACACAATCATTCATGGAGGGGGAAGGGGTTTCAAACTGTGCTTATTTTTACTGATGAGGGGGGGGATCAGAGTAATGCTTCAGTAAGACAGACAAATATTTTTCCCCTCAGTATTTTTTTCAGTGGTATTTACTGTTAACGATTTTGCAAATCTTACGTAAGCACGTCTTTGTAAGATGCCCTTTTTTGGAAGTGGATATTTTCTAAAATGGCCGCTAGATGACATCCGCTTTTTTTTTTTTTTATTGCAAACCCAATAAAAAGACAAAAATTAATTTAAACAATTACTTTAAATTTTCTTAAATAAAACCATAACATAATAGCAGTCTCAAAATTCTGCGTAATTCTTGCAATGTAATTTTATTAATTATAGAACTAAGTTTAGGAAAATAGTTTCAGTTTCATAAATCTTGTACGCATGTGTATTTGATAAATATCAGTGAATATACTCACTTTCTTTTTTGCTGAGAGATCGGTTCCAGGCGTTGAGCTGATACAAATGTCCGCTAAAAGAAGGAAATTCTTCGTCCCTGTGAACAATGTAGATCTTTGGTTTACTTTCACAACCATCACCAAAGTCGTGACTCACCGGGGTATGAAACTTTACAGAACATCTTAACTCTTCACCGTTTACAAAAATTTTGGGATAATCTCCAACCACATCCACATCCACAGAACAATAATGAATCCACGATATCGGTCTACAGAGCCCATACTTGACGGTGCTGCAACCTTTCTGGTGAACGTAAGAGCTAAAAAATGTCTGCTGACTATCTCGATCGTAATACATCCTTGAAATAAATTTAACATCTTTTATTTCTCCGTGAAAAACAGAGTACTCCATCAATGGAAATGGATAAAAATCAGAGTCATGTAATAAACGAGAATTGTAATTAATTTTAACCCAAACACACCGGGTAATGTTGGTATTGAAGTGCCAAGGAATGACTTCGGCTTCGGCAACACTGTAACGGGTTCCTGGGAAATGTAAAATCTGATTCTTAGACTGGGTGCTGTTGGTAATAAAACAAATTGCAGTCACAAAGACAATGAGACGGGATTTTCGCTTCAAGGTATCCATTTCCTGATGTGTTACTGCAATGTCCAAAGTCAAACTCAAAAATTAAAATTCGCATTTCAGGTTCTTTGTTTGTATTACAATATTTTATTAGGGATTGACGAATCAAATCTTCCATCAACACAGCTGTGCTTTTTATTCGGAAAGATCATAAAAATAGTAATGAAAAGAGTTCTTCAATTATAAGGCTGCAAAAAACATTCGATTTTAAATATCTAATAACGGAAGTTAATATCGAGTTTATCATATGATTAATTCGGATAATAAAGAAATTAATAATTTTTTTTTACACAGCTTGATTTTAATCAGGAAATTAAAGAGAGATTTTTAATTGAAAAATTAAAAAACAAAACAAAAACGTATGTATTTCCTTTTGTAGATCTGAAGGCATTTTAGCTAACTGAGAAGTAGTTGAAATGAATTAAATTTCAATAAATTTGAAAATAATTACTTAAAAGTCGTCTAATGCCAAATAATTTAAATAAAATGCACGCGCAAATTTATATGGACAGAAACTTCTCTTTTAATATTTTTTAAGGAAATTTCTCCAAGATCTAATCGCTTTCTCAACACAAGACAGACACATGAGCCTAACTTTTGATAAGTTAAATACACTCACTTCCAAAAGCACAGAGAGGAAAAATGTTAATTTCCGTAAGAGATCTGAATTAAAGAAGCTGAAATTTGCTGCAAAGGTAGAAGGAAGTATGCAAATTATATAGGTAACAGCCAATCACGGTTTCGCGTCGAGAAATATGCAAAACAGGCAGTCGTATAAGAAGTCGGCATTGTGAAGGGTTGCAGGAGTTGTAAGTGCTGATGAAAGGTGTTTAGAACATTCGTACGATTTGTTTTGAAGCTAGACGTGTTTCTATGGCTTCCAGAAGACGAATGGAAAATTCTGAGTGCTGGCGGGCTGACGGACGCATTGAAGCAGGACAGTCTATAACAGATGTTGCTCGTTTCTTCGGCATTCATCATTCCGTCATTTCACGATTATGGAACCAATTCCAAACCAGCCAAACAATTGTCCGAAGACCTGTAGCCAGTCGTCCAAGCGTTACGACCTCCGCGGAAGATCGATATATTGCTGTTATAGCCAAGCGGAATCGAAGATCAATCTCTACACGTGTGACATCTATGGTTGCAGCGGCCATTTGTAAGACGATATCTGCCACTACTGTTCGGCGAAAGCTACACATGAATGGTCTGTACGCCCGGGTACCACGAGTTTGTGTTCCTTTATCCGTCCAATCCAGAGGGGCACGATTACAGTGGTGCCGCCAGCATATGAATTGAACTATGTCTGATTGGGGTAACGTTATGTTCACAGATGAGCCCAGATTTGTCCTAAATCCGACGATAAGCGTATAAGGGTCTGGAGGGAACAATGCAAACGCAATCGGTCCCAGAACATCACCGAACATCATGCATTCCGCAGTGGAAGCATCATGGTCTGGGCAGGGATTTCATTGGGACATCGCACCGACCTGCATATCTACAGGCGAGGTTCTGTGACGGCTGTACGGTATCGAGTATTAAACTATAACTGTATTATACTCATAGTTTAGTGGAGAGGGGGCGAAAGATAGTTTCTGCCTCCCCCTCTTTCAGAAAAGTCCCGGTTGGGGGTAGAGGTTTCCACATCCCAAGATAGCACATATTTTCCACAAGGTAGTAGAGAGATTTTTTTACCCAAAATTTGGTTCAGATCCGTCAAAGGGTGTAAAATTAAATACATATAACGTTGACTTACTTTTATATATACAGTCGGACCTCTATTTAACGAAGTCGCTAAATCCCGAAAAAAAGTTCATTATATGGAAAATTCGTTAAATAGAGATTCATCTTTTAAAATTACTTTAAACTAAATAAAACAGATTTAAAATACATAAACAATAAATATTATTAAAAAAAGGAATAATTTTAATGACATAAAGCATACATTACCACATGTATACTTAAATTTTACTAATTAAGTCTGTTAATTTTGTCTGAGTTTTTTTTTTTGTTTGAAAAAGTGTTTTCGCTCATAGTATGGCTCGCATCTTTGCAATGCACCAAAAAACCCTTCAGGCGTATTTTCTTCAAATTGAATCCGCGTCGGATTGTTTCAAATGATTTTAGCATTTCATTATACGAACGTTTTTTGATTTCTGCATCATGATCATTTCCATTTTCGTCATCTTCATCGCAACTCAGAGTTGTATTGTTTTTATTTTTCACATTGTCCAAAATATCCGATTCAGTTAGTGTTTCCGAGGTCTCAACTTCAAAATCAAGTGAAAGATAATAAATTATCAATCACCACATCATCGTTAATTTCTTCTTTTTCCCTCAGCTGTATCCTCGAAAAAGTTCGTTAAATAGAAAATGCACTTCGCTATTTGGAGGTTATTTTACGAAGAAATTACTAAAATGTTCTTGGTTCCAAAGAAAAGTTTGCAAAATAGAGGTTCGTTAAATAGAGGTCCGACTGTATGTATATATATATATATATATATATATATACAGTAAAACCTCGTTAAGTAGTCACCTGAATAAGTCGTCACTCCGTTTAAGTCGTCGTTTTTCTTCGGTCCCAACAAGGTCTCATACACAATAAAGTAAAATAACCCTCCTTTACCCGTCATCAAATTTAATTCTACTCCGGATAACTCGTCATCCTCAAAAATGGCCAAAAGCATCTTTCTTCTCCATTTTGCATGCCATCTTGTTGAATTTTAAGCCCTGCCCCTTCACTTTAAGAAAGCCAAACCTTTACGGGGAATTTTCGACCATGCCTATCACTTTCCTTTCCTACCCCTTCGGGTTCTTGGAATCTCGCTGCTAATCATTCAAAGCACACTTCTCGCAAAGACTTAATTGCACTTTTTGAAAAATGATATGTTTCAAAAACAGCTTTTGCCAAAGAACACCGTATTCCCAGGACTACATTCAACGATATTCTTTTATCGAAACAAGTAATTGAAGAAGCTGACTGCAAAGACAAAAGAAAGAGAATGAGAAAATCGAAGTTTAACAAGATCGAGGAGGTTTTAGTTCGATGGCTAAAACATGCCAGATCGCAAAATGTGCCGATTTCTGCCGTGATTCTGAAAGATAAAGGCATGGAAATTGCTAAGGAATTGAACATTGAAGATTTCGGCGGCAGCAATGGTTGGCTGGAACGTTTCAAAGACAGACATTGCCTTTTTTTTAAAACGATTAAAATGTGGTAACTATAATAAGTGTTTTTTTATTTTTTTATTTTCCACTCATTCATTTGCATGTATTGATTTTTGAAAATCTTGTTTTTCTCACCGAATCCTAGAGCAATTCATGAAAATACTGTACTTCAGTATTTTTTTTTTTTTTAAATTCCCACTCCGCCTAAGTCATCACTCCGCTAAAGTCGTCAAAAATGTTTGGTCCCTTGAGTGACGACTTAACGAGGTTTTACTGTATATATATATATATATATATGACAACTATGTCCAATTTTTTTTAATCCACTGAATGTAAAAGTGATAGTACCGAAGATACATAAATTAATTTAAATTTCAAATGTATTTTATTGCTATAGTAACCAGATAACAAAATTCTACAAATGACAAAAATAATATTTTGAAAATACAACAGTTTTCAACGGATTCATGTTATTTTTAGAAGGATTGACTCTGACATTCATTGTTCAATGCTAAAATTAACAATTGCACATTACAGCATTATATAAATTCCTTAAAATTTAATAACTGCAGAATCTAAAAACAAATCTAATTGTAAAACAAAACAAATTAAACAACTAATTTCCTTAATTTTTCATAAAGAAGAGGATGATGTGGCGATTAAAAAGTAAAAAGTAACTTTTTCTGTCACAATATACATGCAATACATTTTTCTTTTTTTAACTGATACATAAACTAAAATTTTCAGCATTGAATTTTCAAGACAACATGTAGTTAAATCTTTTTCTTATTTTTGTTTTTTGATAAATTGATATTCCTTCTGAAGCACTTGCTAGCTACTTTCTTTATCGAAACCATTTACGTCAATGAATAGAACAAAGAATATGTTATCTTCAATACATAAATACTTTTTCAAAAGAAGTGAACTAGAAGTAAAGTTTAAAATTCAATATCAATTTCAGAATAAATTCCTTAAAACAATTCACTAAATAATTATTACTAACAGGCAAGGTTATTATTTAAAAAATTTATTCTTGATACTGAAAAATAATGCTTTTAGTTAATAGTATGTTTATTTTAATTTAATCCTTCTGATTTGTTTAAAATATTTTAATTTCTTTCTTGATTAAATAAGCACCTAGACCTGCTAATAACTTGAACTTTAGTAAAAAAAAAAAAAAAGCTCAAATGATAATACTTACAATTTTAATGCTTTTTATTAAAGACAGCTTAAAAGGAAAACAACAGTTCCAAAAATGGAATTTAACTATACAAGCATATGACATGAAAATGATAAAAGATGGTTTTGGAAAAAAAATTTAAATGGCCTTTAAGGCAAGCAAGTTTTTAAATTAATAATGCTTTTGAGCCAAAATTTCTAAGATTATTACTAATATGAATTAAAGAAAATTCTATCATTAAATATTACAATTTGAGGAAACTATATACAAAACCAAGTTTGAAAATTCGTAAATAAATGAGACAAACCATGTGATTAATAAATCACAGAAAACTAATTCAGATGGAAACAACAAAACTAAAAACGGTGATCTCATTTACTTACGAACATAAATCCATATTTAGTCTTTCCGAAACAAACATATTTTAGAACAATATCTTAAATTTGTAACATTAAGAAAATTTTAATAACTTTAATACAACATATAAACAAACATTGACATTATAAACATGTTGTTTTTAAAAGTACAAATTAATATAAGCTGCATTTAAATATTTTAAGTGAAAACTAGGAGGATTGATAAGAAAGAAAGAATTCAAAGTCTGCCATTTATTTATTGAACTACAAAAACAAAAATTAAAGTTATTTCAATCAAAGCTTTGCAACTGATGTGCCCTGAGAAAATTCTAGAAATGCATTTGAAATCAATATTTAGCTTCACACAAGTAAGATAACATAGGCAGAAGGAACTGCTTTATGATTCGCTTTAACAATTAAGATTAATAAAATCACATTCAAGTCGGCTTAAAGAAGTATTTCAGATACAGTATCTTTAAATATTTAATAAGACTGTTTTATTCATTGGTAAATCATAGATGTTTTTCAAAGGTTTCTATTTTAACAATAGAAGCTATGAGAAGCTTAGTGTGCTACAGGATTTCTGCAAACTTAACAGTGTGCTGTGAAGCAAAAAAAAAGGTTGAGAAGCAGTAGTTTAGTCTGCAGTGGAAGGAAGTGCTTTGTATATTTCTACCTAATCATCTAAATGATCAACAAGTTTTATACTAATGGTGGATCAATTTTATTATGCCAAATGCAGAACAGTTTCTGTCCAAAAACTGCATCTTACCACCAACACTGCTTGACACTGTTTTCTGTGCAAGATGGTTTCATTTCTAACATGTAGTGAAATATCCATGTTTCATTTCTCATAAGTTAGAATTTTATTTGTCTTAACACTTTCAGTGCAACCATAGGTGATCCCCAGGTGCCGCTAGATTATTTTACTTTTTTATTGTATATGGTAAAATAAGAAATCAGTACATACCAAATTTCAATCACTCATTATTGTGAGGAAAAAAACAACAAAAAAAAACAAATGTTCTGTGCCAACAATTGTTTTCAACAGCTCGAGATGTCTACTGAAATGCTGCCACAATACAAGCACTGGTAGCTTACTAATCAGTAGAAATTGTCTAGCCACACAAGACACCATGTAATTGGCACGTCTACTACTTGTTCAGTCTACAAGGATCCATAAGTCGGCAGTGAACGTGCTAACAACTTATATGAGAATTTCATCTCGCCAAAGATGCAGTTTGGAGTGATAGCAATGTTATGAAATACTTTGCCAATGTGACTAGAATTTTTTTTAAAAGGGTTTAGGAAAGTAAAAAAGAAAGCTTATTGACTGCATCAGTGATTACATAGAAAAATAGATAAGAGTTCTACCAATACATCTGCTCAAGTTTACTTTTTTTTCTTCTTTTTATCGGTTTGTAATTCAGCAATGAAGTTCTTACTTTCTGGTCAATCCTGTTAATCATGTAAATGGTAAATACAGTGGCGTAGCGAGCATAACTGGTGCCCGGGGCACAATACTTTTTTTGGTGCCCCCCCCCCCTGAAAACCCGATAAACTACAGTAATATATGTCTTGGGGACCATTTGGCGCCCCTCTGCGAGTGGCGCCCAGGGCATGATAGACCCCTTTGTCCCCCCCCCCTCGCTACGCCACGGGGTAAATATAATAATTTTTGCTCTCATTTAGAAAATGAAAGCTTTAGAACTTATGAATTTTAATTTTCAAAAATCTCATGCTCAATCGAAATATAAAATAAATTCTGCGATTCTCTAACATTTTGTGGCAATTAAAATATGAGAGACCTATTTAAGTTTAGTTAGAATTACTAATTTTCTACAATGCTTCTTTTTTCTTTTTCACTTTAAAGTATTTTTATTGTGACTAAAATGCTGAAGTGTTAATGCATATCTTTTCAATTTTATATATATATATATATATATATATATATATATATATATATATATATATATATTGGTTGTAGAGTCGTGGGTACCACAAGAGTAGAGATTGGTGTGGTGTGCAGTTACTCATGCCAACGCTGGCCCTAAATAAATCTAGCAACTTTATGAAATAAACTTATGTAAGGGAAAAATTAAATAGATCTATTCAAGATAGAAGAGCAAATTACTTGTTTTGGCACCTATTTAGTTAGGTTTCGTAATGCAATAGTAACAATGGCTACCAGAAAAGTTATTGGCACCATATAATTCCTGAAAAAGACTCTTTATAATAAAATATCACATTGAATATCCTTTTAAATAGAGAGAACAGTATTATTTCATGTATTAATTGCTAAACCCTTTTTGTTTTTTTAAATGACTACCACAATTTTATAACATTTATTATCCAATTTCAGAAGTTATCATATTTTGTGTTTCATGTTATTGCTTGAATATAAGTTACAAAAAAAAAAAAAAAAAAAAAAAGGACAAAATTTATACTTGAAATATCTTTCTATGTAAAACATGTTTACATAATATATTTAAACAGATATGTCTGTATCATAAACTTTCTTATTAAAGATTTCAAATTGGAAACATATTTTTGTAAAATATTTTTCTGTAAAGCAGTTAGTTATAAGAGAAGGCGGAGAGAGCTATTTCAAAACAAAATTTGTCTAAATGTAATAGAGTAGTTTGTGATAAGGTATTCGTATCCTAAAGTAACTAAACTAAGTATCTCTGAAAGTAAGGATACTTATGCAGATGTAACAGACAAAGAATATAATAAGCTGTAAAATGTTACAATAATAATAAAAAAATACTTGATGAAAATAAATGGCAAGAGTACTTCAGTAAATGTTGATGAATGAATACTAGTGCTTCAAACTTTGATCTATTTTTAAGTATTAAACAAAAACTGCTTAATAAATGTCAATAATGCATTAAAAGTGTCAAATATTGCACAGAACTTGAGATATAGAATATTAAAAAGAATTCCTCAATTTTAACTTTTCAATTCATTTTTAATGACTTATTATTGATAAATATTGAAAATAAATTCAATGGAAGACTATAATTATAAAATAACATGTTTTAAAAGCAAACTTACATGATTCAAAATAGAAACACTATTTGAATCTGATACAAATAATAAATTTCTCACAAAGAAATAAATTAAAATAAAAATTTAAGAAAAAAATGACAATAAAAATAAGTAGATTAAAAAAAAAGAACATTAAAAATGACAATTCAAACTTTGCTAAAAATAGCTAATTTTGACAAACATTTGCAGTGAGATTTTTCATTCAAAGAAACACCTTTATATTCTAAGTATTTAATATTCTAAAATTATTTTTTTTTTCACTTTTTGATATTTTATATTTTTGGCATTATCAAAATAGTCTTAGATTATGGCTTATTAAAAAAAACAAACTATCAAGTCTAACTGATAACAAAATAAATAGAATTTATACTATTTCTCGATTGCTCTTAATATGTACTTCCTCTTATGTATTCTTAAATAATTAAGTTTTAAGAAATCTTTAAAACAAGATTCTTTTATTTGAAATTGAGAGTGAGGAGAAATATTTATTATCAAAGATTCCTTTTCTAAATTTTTGAGTAGTTCAACTGAAAAGGAAAACTATATTTTCACTTTTAATTAACACTTAGTTTAATAAAACAATACCAAGGAAATAGTAATATCAATGGGATTCTTTTTTTTTTTTTTTTTAAATTGTATATTTTCTGAATGCAGTAAATATTGAAATAGTATTTAAACCTCTGAAATTTAAGTATGGTTTCATTAAATGTAATTTTACCAAACTTTCGTACCTAATAATAAAAATAAACTGAAAATGTCGAAGTCCTAAAATAGTAATATCTAATAATATATCTTTCAATTATTTGATCAATATAAGAATATTATTTTTTTTTCTTTTATTTCATCTCTTCTCAAAATATTTTTTCACACCTAACAGTATATTCATTATCTCTTTATAAACAAGTTTTATAAAAATACTTATTTTGAATATTTACAAGAATTGCAGAAGTTTTATGAGCAAGTAAGAAAATATATCTATATAATTACAGGGCCATTTTAAGAAGGAATGTAAAAAAAAAAAACTCTTACAGTCTAATAACTATACTTAAAATATGATTTAAACATACTTTTTTTTTCTGGAGAAAATTCATACCAAGTAAAAATAATATATTTTTTTTTAAATCAACTATATCTATAGTTAATATTTAAAATAAGAATTTTAAAATAAATAAAATGTCATGGGAACATTTTTAACAAATAAAAACCAACAAAATAAATGCTGCCAAATATATAAAATTTTATAAAACTTTGAAAATTATAAAACTTGTTATACATTAAAAAAAAAAAGAGAATTATTCAAAAGCTTATCAACTACTTTCAGAACCATTAATTCTGATCCATTTATTTAACAATTTCTCCTTCTTTCTCACTAGAAAAGCTTCACCTTTGCTTTCAGGAATCGTTATATAATCCAGGATTGAAATAAAGATCTCTTTTCCATCCTCTATGAGCAATTTCTGGAGCTTGCTTTTCTCCTTCCCAAGTAGCGTAAGCCTCCATTTCTTCTGACACCTATAAGAATTAAGTATTAATATGTAATTTTAAATGTAACACTAGCTAGTTGTATATACTTCATTATACTCAAATAACCAAACATTACTAAAAATTCGAAGTAATTCCTACTTTAATTCCACTATATTTTATCTCTCTTTGCGAGAGACTTCTTCAGGTGACAACAGACGACAAGAAATTTATTCTTATTCCTCACACATTCATTTGGATTACAAAAAAATAATAATAAAACAATTCAGTCATTTCATTCCTTATCTAATGCAACAACAATGTGTCTAAATCATAACAATTCAGACATAATATGTTATCTAACTCACTGGCTAGATAACATTCAACATACTACTAAATTTCTGGTGATGGTGTCTTTTGTTTCTCTTGTTTTTTTTTTAGAGTAGTTATCATCATTACAACAACAAATCTTTCATATTGATGTGCTTATGGGGTTAATAACTACATATTCTGCTATCATACAGTTAATTCTAACCGTTCTTTTTACTTAGAAAAAATAATATATGTAATAAAATTCCTTACCATCCCTTTTCCCAATTGCCATTTTGTAACTTACAGATTATTCATAGTCATAAGTATTTGAAAGAAATTAAAATAAGGGGTCCTGGTTTTTTCAAACTGTAATTTAATCTGATGCAAAAGCATCAATACTTTTCATTTTAATGCTACATTTGAACACTGTGCATTAAATCTTTTCCCTAAGATTTAATTTCCTGATCATCGTGAATTAAAGAAATTCAAATTATCTGCAATAGATGACATAGCAATCCATTACAGTGTGTGGTGTTCACCCATTATTCCCTGCTCTAATGAAACAATGTGCACTGAAAACATGCAAAGAAATGTAGAATGAGTTTTTGTTATTGGCAATACTGCAGGTGGTTTTCATACCAGCATTAAACGTCCCTATCTGGTAGATCACAGAAATTGTTCAGGTAAGCAAAATGCTTGTATAGTCTCTCAAATATCAACTTGTCATTGCTTTACCCGTAAGCCTAACACAACATGTCAGAGAAAACTTCCGAAATTCATACTGTCACTGTATTTGTATTCCACATCATGGGTACGGTAAGGCAGAAATCCTACTGAAGCTCTTAAGATAAAAATCTTCTTTCTTAGAACATTACCACTTAATGCACAGAAGCTAATTTACAAAATATTTTCCTATGTAAGACACTTCAGCAATTCAGTTACAGTGATATTTGATTGACCTTACTGAAAGACTGATCCTTTCGAGACTTTCTTGGGTTTTAATTTAATATATTTTGAAGGCATGAAAATGATTACTTTGATATTTATTTGTATATTTAAAAAAAAAAAAAAAAAAAGTTTTTTTGATTTATAAGATGATTTTATATTCTCCCCATATATGTTACGTTTATTTTAACTGAAATGGTATGAAAGGAATATTTCCAACACTTTCTTTTCTATTTCCATTCAAACTTCATAATTACATCAACGGAGGATCAGTCACATGCACAGAATGAACCACTTTCAGGGACTACAAGTCTTCCCACAGAGTACTCTGACCTAAAAGCTAAATTAAAAGAGCAGAAGAAAATGACATTAGCACGAAGAAAACAACGGAAAGAGAATAGAAAATGGAAAACTTTGGCGGAACGTGCAGAGAAAAGAAAACTGAAAACTGTCTAATCGGAAATATCTATTTATTAGGAGGCACTATGCACTAAACAGGAAGTATTAATTTGGGAAAATATCAATGTAGTATTATCCAGGTGAAAAACTGAATCAGTAGAAAGCGTAAGGTGCTAAATTGAATATTGTCTATGCTATTGATTTCTTACTGTGAAGCTAAGAAGAATAGCATCTCTCTAAGTTCTATGAAAAGAAGTTTATTAAGAGTTGCACAAAAAAGAAAGAAAATTACTTATTATAATTGAAATTTGTAGAGCTAATGAAATATCAATCATAAGAACGGCTAACAAGAATTTAGGGTCATTGATATGTAAAAAAAAAGGAAGACAAACAGATTATGGAATCTACAGCAGTTATATACAAATTAAAATGTAGGACCTGCAATGGAATTTATTTTGGAAATACAGGGAGAAAATTAGAGCGCATAAAAGAACACATAAGCGCAATTCGTAACAACCATTCGGAAGTCTCAGATTAGGCCCAACATTCGATATCATTAGGACACAATCCAGAACGTACATAATAAGGAAGCAAGATTTATGTTAGAAGCATGTGTTATCAATAGTTTTAAATGTTTTAACAAACAGAAAGGTATGGAGATAAGTCAAATAATACTTCAAAAATTTAGAAGTAATTGTAAAGACATCATACATTTTCAATAATTTATTTTCTTTTGGCTTAACAAATTTAAACTATGTAAATGGTAATTACCATGAATGATTCAATAATGTATATTCTAACTAATGTTACCATGTATAACTTAGCTTCAAGGGATTAATTTATAACAAGGTTAGTAATTTGACAAAAGATTTAACGTGCGTTAGTATTAATTAATCCCTTGAAGCTAAGCTAAACGCTAGCGGGGATTAATTATTCACCCCTTTTTATTCTTGATTTTATTTTGATGTTTTTTTAAGTCAGGGGTCATTGATTTGTATGTTTGTCCGTTTTGTCTATTCGTCCCATTTCACTGAGCAAGGTATGCTGGATGGGTTCGGGCTGATGAAAGGCCAACAAGCCTTGAAACAGCGCTGTCCCTGACTTCCAGCACAAATATCAAAAATAGCTCAGTGAATTTGTGTTTTGTCTAGTTATGTGCGTTCTTTGTTTTATTTTACTGTATAAATGTACTAACGCATGTTAAATCTTTTGTCAAGATGAAAAGATGTTGTTGTTTTTATTTTTCGGAAAACCTCTTCTCAACTTGAAAACCTCAAAACTTCTTTATCAGCGAAAACATAAATGATGCTGATAGCTGTTAGAAACTGAGTGAAGACTGTCAATACTAACAAGAGAGAGATTAGGACATAACCAAGTAACTATAACTTCGATCTGAAAGAGTAGTCAGCCTTGTTAATTAGCATATAAAATTAATAAAAGAGTGAATGAGGAATTTCCTTTTTCCAGATGATGTCATTTAATATTTCAGCTCAGTATCTTGAGCTTTCTTCGAGAGAAGTTTGAGAACTTTATTAAAATATTCATATCATTGTTAATGTTTTAGTATTAAATGAAAATGAATTACACCATTTCCTCAATATGTAATTGGCCATTTCTTGTTTCTCATCTAGCTTTTTGTACTTTCCCACTAAAATTTCCTTATTTCCACATTATCTTTTAATTAACTTTAAATTTCATTTTTAACCCTTTCAATGTTAAGGGCACACACAAAATGTTTTTATCATACTGTAGGCATGTACACATATTTTTCAACTTTACAGTGTCTAGCATTGATCATAAATCAAAGCATCAACTCTCAGGCTTTGTAGAAAACTTCAGTCATAAGTTGGGAGAACATGGATCAAGTTTTTCTGCCCGATGGCAGTACTCGAAAGAAGTGACATTAGACCTGAGGTACGCATAGCCTAGGAATACAAGAAAACATCTAAGGGGATACTTGAGAGAAAAAAATAATGTTCCACTGCACTGTAGGAGGCTTTTCTTAATGTTTTCTTAGCACTGAAAACTTTTTTGAGAAAATAACCTATTGAGCAAAAGAGATTGTATTTTATTATTTTACTTTTCCATCATATTTCTCTTTTATTTTACTTTGAAGCAATAGTTTGGTTGTTTGGTCATTAAACATTTTAAATGTATTAAACTGTAGTATATTATATAAATCAAATTTAACGTGTGTGACATTGTTATTACATGAAAAGAAAAAAGAACACAAATAACTAAAAAAATTCATTGCGCTAATTTTGGTTTTTGTACCGGGAATTGGAATTAACAAACTCTCAACAGTTTGGCTCGCTCAGTATATTCCATCAGTGAAGCAGGACAATACATGAAATGGATAAACAAGCAAGACAATGAGCCCTCAGTTAAAAAACATCAAAAACAAATCAAGAATAAAATGGATGAATAATTAATCCCTGCTAGCATTCCGCTTAGCTTATGAAGGATTAATTTATTAAAAAGTTAGTACAGTGTTACCTCCGAATTCACCATCCACATTTTCTAATCTCATCTTTGTCCTTCAAAAGTTCACTTATCTGAGTTTTTCCAACTTCAAAACGTTCAGCAAGACAACGCATACTCAGCTTTTCTTTTTCAGCAACTTCAAGAACATCAATTTTTTCTTTCAGGGCCAATCTCTGCCTTTTTGACGCCATTTTAATTCGCACTAAATTTAATCAACTCGTTTATAGGATAGCTTTATGAGGTATTGACATTTACAAAGCAACTGCAGAGAAAAAAAGGGCATAGATTCGTGCATTGAATCATGGGACACAGATACAATGTATCAATGTAGGGGTGGGGGGGCACCGATACAATGTATCAATGTTTGGGACACGGATGTAAATACAACCATGATGTGTTTGTCGAAATGTTAACCGGAAAAAAAAATTTAAAGTTAAAATAACTGTCCGCTATTCGGAGTGGATAACATGGAATGTCCTATTGCAAGGGACTGGGACCTGCAATAATGTCCGCTATTCAGGATGTCTGTTAAAGGAGGTAACACTATATATAAATCATAAGCTATCAGGGATTAATTGTTCACCCTTTTTATTCTTGATTTGTTTTTTGATGTTTTGTAATTGAGGGGTCAATGGCTTGCTTGTTTGTCATTTTTATGTATTGTCCTGCTTCACTGAGCTGGATATACTGGGCAAGTCGGACTGATGAGAGTTTGGAAGCTCAAAACAAAAATTTCCTAATACAAAAACCAAAATTAGCTCAGTGAATTTGAGTTTAGTTAAGTGTGTTTTTTGTTTTTCATCTAATATATTATGCTGGATGTAAATTATGTAATTTATTTTAGATGCTTGTCCTTTGCCCTAGAATTTATTTATGTACAGGCATAACCGGCTTTTGACGATCTGTTCTCCCTATCTATTTCGTCATGCTTTCATGTTCTTCCACATGTAAGCATTCAAATATACGTATATTTATCATCCACATGTGCAAGAATCAAATTATACTTAAAGGTAAGCTTTTATACATTTTACTGTACTTTTATGTACACAATATTTGCCAGCTAAAAAATAATGTGTTTCGCATTTCAGCGATTTACTATTTTTGACGGTGCTTTGGTCCCTAATCTGTCAAATAAGTGGGGGGAAGCCTTTATCAGTAAATTGAATACTTGAATTATGCACCAATAACCATAAGGATACGTAGTTAAAGATAATTTGAATCTGGGAGTGCATGAACAAAAAAGATTGAATATTGCCGCTCTAGAGAAATGGAAATGAAAAAGCTAGTTCTAATTTAAAAAAAAAAAAATGCCGCTTTCTACCACAGATTAGTTAAGAAATTGCAGAATTTTACTTATAAAGGCAGAATCGTTTGATGAATATAGCAACTCAGATAGAAACCGGAGCAGTGATTTGACTGACTTGGATGAAATGAAGCTAATTTGCCTGAATTCTCTTAAGGATCCTTTATCTTTGAATGAATGGGAAATCTCTCACATGTTTGGTTATAAGGATTTTAGCAGTGATTTTGAAGAAAGAAAAAAAACCTACATGTTCATTTTTTCATAATATAACTTTCGAATCAAATTAAATATTCTTCTGTAAAATAAAAAGCTTTCATAATTTTTATTAAGAACTCGTTATTTTGATTATTGGCTATTAAAGGAAAAGGGCAAGCAGTTGTTTAACTTAATCTTAATTACAGAACAAATTAAACTATAACTCACCATTTGGAATAATCTGGATAATGGCGTATTCCACGCATTCTCCATGAAGACTCGAGTCACAGCAGCTATAAACCAGCTGCCCCTTTCTTCGTTTCTCAATGCAACAAACCCTTCAAATAAGAAAAAAAAAAATGCTATATAATGCATATGAATATAGCGGAGAAGAACAACTCTATATTCTCAAAATCCCAAAACAACAACAATAATAATAATGATAATATCTTAAACTAATAGTACAGTAATTCCTAGATATATGGACAATCAATTTCACAACAATGTAATTTATTTAGGAAACATTTTTCCATACAAACTCAGCAAAATTTCCTAAAACTTAATTGAAGAGCTTATATTTTCCAGACTAATGTAAATAAATAATCCATTCCTCTCATTACTCAAAAAATTTCAAATCAGTAATTTCAGAGACATTAAGCAATTCCCCACAGAATAGCAACAGGTGCTTGCACGACCAATAAGAATCGTATACAGTTCCTATTCTGTAGCAGTGCACAGTAAGATATTAAAATTTGCTACAGTTTACTTTGTATCATTCTAGTCAGTGCTGTTTGCATCACCAGTATTCCATTATTTTAAGTGAGAAAAATTGTCTTCCTTAATGTATGTTTTTCTTTTTTTTTTTCCTTAACAAGGAAGTTCTCACTGCTTTATTCAAGGTTTTATTGCAATTTTGAACAATAGGCTACATATTATGTCTGAACTAATTTTCTTATTATATTTCATTTTCCAAGAAGATAATAATAATAAAAGAGAACAAGGTAACCATAATGCTTACTAAAATAGCTACAATAATCTCCATTTGCTACACAAGAAATTTGTTTTGAAGGCATCAGATCAATCCCAGAACCCTAAAATCATCTGCAATACATCTTTTTTAAATACACTAACTTTCAACATTTTAAAACATTACAATCTCCACAAATTAAAGTTATTACAACATATCTTTTATATGTAGAGGTATTATTGCTTTGATTAAGCAGTTAATCTTTCATATAAATTCTCAGCTTAATAGGCACTGACTTTGGCAACTTGCTGTCTACGTATCCTCAACACTTTCAGTCTAAATCAAATAGGAGAGAAACTACAAATATCTCTAGAAATGCAATGACTTTTTAAACAATAAGTTCTTTCTATAAGTAACTATACAAATTATTATTATTAATTTATATCAATATAAATTAATACTCTGTAATTCAAAGTACTTTACAGTGATAAATCTTACAATATTTTAAAATTATTAAAAATTATACCTGGGATGGTTGAATAAGCTATGGTCATATCAGTCCAAGAAGGTGATCTCTGAACTGGTTCCAAAAGGGAGGCACTTCTTAACATACCACTATCTGCAACATTTCTATTGCGAACACCTCTGTCCAATTTACCTAAAAACATATATATAAAGTGTGAGAAAGCAAAAGTTAAGACAGTATTTGCAATTCAAAATGATAAGATCTCAGCATTAATTCAAACTACTTATAAAACATGCTCAGTATCTTATTCAAATTTTATGTTAAGTGGTAGATAGAAATTAAAGAAAGTATCCTTTACCAGTGGAAAATCTACACTGACAACAGAAAAAACACTAGTAAAGATTAAACCATAAAGTGCAACTCCTCATAAAACTCTGAAAAAGTTATAACTGCTTCAGAAAAGTAATAAAGCTCCTAATATAGCAATACCACAGTCTTTACAAAGGTCATTTTTCTTTTTAAAATTCCAGGATCACTGGCTTAAAATAAAAACTATTAGATGAAATTTAAACTGTTATTATTGTTCTTCAAAGAAATTCCCCTCTGCAATGACGCACTTCATCCAGCGATCATACTGTTCAACACCTTCCTGGAACATATTTTGTGGTATATGTTTCATTTCTGCTGCTATTGTTAAATCCAGAAGACTGAAAATATGCGTCCTTTAAGTGTCTCCTTAAATGTGACTTCTTTTAATGCTGTACACAGTTCTGATGCACTGGTTTTAAAGTTACTTTTTCTTTTCTTGAATATGACCAAAGTTTTAATAAGGAACTGGGAACTACTTCATTATTTTTAGGAACTTCCTCAAGCATTGAATGTTTAAGACATTTGAATGGATTGGAAGAATAAAGGTTAACAAGATAAGCATTTGAGTAAGAAATGAATAAAAGGAATAATTTTTGAAAATACTAAAAAAAAAACCCCAAAAGGATCTAGAATAAAATGTTCTATAGTAGATGAAAATCTCTAGAAGTAACCGAAGAAAGATAAATTATTTATAGTTGTTCACTAACTGTCAGTTAAAATATTAATAGTATTAATAGAAAGCTAACATCTGATCTATAACTTATGATATCATGTCTGTTAGTTAGGATGATGATAATATAAGTACCGGTACTACTTAATTTCATATTAGTTTTTATTGCAATTAGAGTATTTCTAATGTTTCTCATTTTTTCAAATTTTTCAATATTTATCTACTTCAGCCGATTAACAAGAGTTTATATTGATGTCCTAAACTTTTTGAATGTTATTAACCTTAGATTTCAATATCATAAAATATATAAATAGAATCTTCAAATAACAATGACTAAGTAGCAATCTTTCAATTATGTAAAAAGTTATTTTAATCAAATACAGATTTAAAGAATATTTTGGGAATTTGGGATAAAAACATTAAATAAAAATGGAAATATATTATTTATCAAATTTATGAAATGAGCTGCAAAAAAAAGTTAAGTACTTGTCACATCTCAATTAAAAAAAAAAGAAAAATATTAATCGTTAATTCTGTAATCTTAATAGATATCTAACTTACTTTCAAATCAGTTTTGATTTTTTTTAGGTGGCTTTAAATAATATTTCTCTTAATTTTTCAAATAATTTAAAACAGTGTTTACCTCCCCTGCAAGCTTGAATGAAGAATAGTTTAGGTTTCTTCATTAGATATGGGCAAGTTTCATTATTGAAGAGATCTAAAATGTCCTCTACAAAAACATATTCACAATCACTGCCAACAATCCGATTTGGTTCACCATGTGTGCTGATGGCAACTACACAGCTATCCACTGCTTCGTGAGCTGGCATTTCAGCAAATGCTCGTAAAATTTTGCGAATTTCCTGAAATATTTTAAAAGAAAGTTTAAAAATCAAAGATAATTAAGAACCAAATTTAAGAAGTAATTTCAAAAGATATAAAAAAGAAACATGTTCTTATCTCAAACAGACATAACACCAAATTTTTCATGAATCGATGTCAAAGAAATGGCAACATTTAATAGGACTTAGCAAATATGTATGGGCTGCTATATTGGATAATATTGGATAATAGTTGATATACTGTGCTCTGGAATGAATACCTACAGTATGAGATTTGCATTATATTCTGGCCATATCCTATCAAGCTACACCAATTCACAATATTTTAATTGTTCATCCATAATCTTAGTCTTGTTTGTTTGTTTTGATTTATATTTTTAATTTATTACTATATATATTAAATAAATTTTATTTATTTATTTACTTACTGCCACAGCAACCAAGCTTTCTTTCCCTCTATTATTACAAATACAGTAAAACCCCGTTATTACGCTCGTCAAGGGACCGTGACCTACAAGCGTAATAAGCGGGATAGCGCTATAAACGGGGAATGATTTATATGATGGGGAAACATTTAGACACCATTTTACAGGAAAGATACTTGATTCTGAAATAGATATAGTGCAAATGTGAGCTTATTTCCTATTAAAAAAATCTTTGATTGTGGTTTGCCATGTGTGTATGCTACTGTTATAAATAATGACATTTTCAATGGGTTCAAGAAACTATTAACATCAATTGATACTCCACTAGGAGCAATACAAATATTTTTTCGGAGCAGATTTAGTGCACTGCCCGCTATTTCACGCGCCTTTTCTTGAATGATTGGGTCATTTAATGGCACTGATGCATCACGGGACTGATGAATCCATTCAATTAGAATTTCCTCGGCATCTTCACACTTTACTTTTTTACGTTTGCAACCACCCTTCGCTGAATTGATAATTCCATTCTTATTTTTTATTATTGTTCTCAGACTGGATCAGGGAATTCATAGATTCTGCGAAAACCTTCTGATTTAGTGTAGAATTCTCGTCGTACTTACGAAGAATTTGCAATTTTTCACTTATAGAAAGGGATTTCCGCTTCAAAGAGTTCGAAGATTCCCTCCTACCAGGGAAAGAAAAGAATCGTTACAGTGTTACATTTCTTTTCGATACAAAATTTCCGATATAAAAAAGCGCTACAAGCGGGATTTGAAGCGTTATAAGAGGGTAAAAGTATAGAGAGTTATATAGAAAATTCCAGGGACCGCATGAAAGGAGCGTAAAGAACGGGATAGTGCTATAAGCGGGAGCGTAATAACGGGGTTTTACTGTATCTCTGATCTGAAATACAATCATGGATGATATATGTTTTTCTTAGATACAAATTACTTAAATGATATTCAGACAAATGGTCATAAAACTTTCAAAACAAGTGGAGAATTGTCTTAAAGCAAAATAAGACATATTAATTAGCCAATCTCTATTTGAAAAAGATTCAGGAACACAGTTGAACCACCGATTTCTGATAATTTCCTGACGTCTACCACTTGTGATGATTTTCTATTCCATCTGTTCTATCTTTTCCTGTTCCTGGTCTTGCAAAGTGACCATTCTTTGTGTTGACTGGGAAGGAACTGAGATGGCATTTAACCAGTCTTCTACAAAGCTCAAACAACAGTAGAGAAGTATTTAAAGTAAGTTTTATGTTGTTTCTTATTAAAAAGTTGTTTCTAACAATAAATTAAATTATATAATGTTCATAATAATAAATTGAAATAAGTGATACAATTTTTTTAAATCCTTTGTTTAATGTTATTGAAAAGTGACTGTTCCAAAGTGATTACAATAAGCAGCATCTGCTGCATAATTATGTAGGTCTGAGAGCCCAATGAGTAAGGGCACTTGGCTGCAGGTTGGTGGTGGCAGGTTTGATTTTTCCATGCTCTACACGCCTCCAAACAGGTCCTAGGGTCTATCCAGCCCTCTGTTCAATGGGTACCGGAGTTCTGCCATCTATGATATGAAGAATAGCAAGAAAATTCCTGTTCCTAGTTTCACAGGAAATGGTTACGAGGCATTTACAATTTGTATGCCATTCACATAGTCAACATATTCTGAAATGGTACTGATTTTATACTACAACTTAGTAAATAATTTGGAATTAATAATAATTATAAACACCTCCCATCCCTTGGCCGAGATCCTTAACGATAAATTTACAAAATCAGTGATTCTAAGAACATGTAATTTGCTTAGAAAGCTTCTCAAGTATGATATCATCCTATCCTATCATGTTGCTAACCACTCACTCCGGGTTACAGTTAATAGTTGCCAGCTCGGCCGTCCTAAGGTGAAAGGAAGCAACTAGCAATTTGGAAATTGATTATTTGCTGCCTTTGACCGTAGATATAAGCATATTGTGAGTCAGTTGCTACCTTTGATCATCGAAATAGGGGCCAAACTTAACAGCAGATCTCTACCAAATTGCTTAGGAAGATGTGTAGATACTTCCTTACGTAGAAAATGCACAAAACGAAAAATCAGAAAATTTGCAGTTACTTCCTTTTTCCTTAGGACGGTCGAGCTACTCTCAATTTTTTAACTGAGATGAGTATAATAATAACTGTATAACAACAATAAATTAGTGAAGATACTATTATTTTAGGTAAGAATTTTCAAGAAAATTATCAGATAGTTATAAGCAAGCTTGTTCCATGCAGTACTTCCATATGTATGCTAACAGCCCTTTATATTTTCATTCTGTAGATTTCATGTTCAAGACTGAATGAGAAGACTGCATTGAATTCAAGAAAACAAATTGAAAGTGAAATGCACTTACTTATCTTTAATTCATCTTTAAGACAATGGAAGAAATTATTTAAGATGAAACTGTTATAAGTATTTAAAATGATGAAAAAGTAATTCATTTATTTAGATACAAATTATAATTTCTAAACGTGACAACAGATACTATGTTCTAATAATTTCAATTATATTACATTTGTACAATATGTTACAGTGATATATGACTACTTTCTCAAGCAGAAGTCTAAAGAGAAAAAGCAAAAATAAAACATCATTAGGAAAGCACAGTTAATCATATCTTTCATTCGCACGAAATCTTAGACTTACTAGAAAAATTAAAATATTTTTAAATCAACTTTTTCATAGAATAAAAATAATATATGGAAGTAACAAATTACTTACCAAGCTTGTTTTATTCCTGTGTTCGAAAACTTCATAACCAAGTCCTTCAAATAAAGTGACTAAATTTTCATGATCCTTTTCAGCACCAAGACGCATGCTGTAGAGTCCTCGTTCAAATTCTTGGTTTACAATGATCAAAGCATAACCCTTGGGACGAGATCCCATTTTATAAATCTGTAAAAAATAAATATTTACAATGTAATAGGAGACAAAAAAATAAGATTAAATTTTTTGGAAATAATAATAAAGATCAAATCACATTATCCAATCACTTCCAAATAAGCACCATTCAGACAAAGACAGAAACATTAATTTTTTTTATAAGACTCTGGTTGCCTAATAAGTATTGCAATAGACATTTTACCACAGAAGTCCAAGGATGTTTCAGCAATTATTATTTAGTTTTATAGCTTCATTATTAGATGATAATGAGTAACAGGAAAAGATACAGGTTATTAAATATTGCAATGTAATTAAAACAATAATATAATCAGAGAAAATTAACAGATAATGAGAAGTTTGTTTTAATACTTAGAATATCACAATATTAATTCAATGTTTTTCTGGGCAATTTCAAAATAATAAACCAAAGTAAAATATGGCATTCAGAAAGTTTTCATGCAAACTCCATGTCTACATCTCTATCCTTATTTATTACTTTATAAAATAAAAATAAATTCTCTAGCAATTTATGTTAAAACGATAAACAAAAAAATAATAGAAAAAGATGTCGAAGGGAAACAATTTGTTACTAATTTACAACAATGACTGTATTAGCTAATCACCATTTTTGTTTTTTAGTTCATTTAGTTGTTTTCTCCCTTTATTAACTTAACCCCTTTCAGCTCACATTTTTATAATGATTAAAGCAAATAGATAATTATTTTATCTTAATTTTCACCTCACATATATTATAGTACAAGAGTTGCATCATATTGTGTTTATTGCATTGAAGTTTTAAGTCATGAATTTTAAATCTATGTCAAAATTACAGTTCAATTTATCTTTATTTCAAGACATCCTGTATCAGCATCTCCTCGTCCCTCCCACCCTTGTTAATCATTCAGTTATTTTACAAAAATATTATTACATTCTATATCTATATGAGTTTTATTATTATCAGCCATTAAATCATTGTAGGTGATTGATAGATGTTTTACTCAAAGGAATTGAAGATAGACAATAGCACGTCTCCTGACTTGTTACTGGCAATGTATTATCTTTATTTACAGTAGTTTTTGAATATTTGTAACTTCTACATTTTGTTTTCTGAGATAGTAGTAAATTTTGTAAAATATTTTTTGTTGGTTCTGACTATGTCCCATTCCAAACCCAGAAGATTTTATTATTATTAGTCTATTAGAGAAAAATGGAAATAAATAAAATGCACTTGTTGAGAGAATTATGCATGGTAATAATCCAGTAGTTTTGGAATACTGTGCGTATTCCTTCATCAGGGACGGCACAAATATATAGGACATAAAGACGACATGATGAGGGAAGGTATGTTGAAAGTGAGGGAAGTAAGAGGATTAATCACTATTGCTAAACTTTCCTAATCCTCTTACTTCCCTCACTTTCAACATACCTTCCCTCATCATGTCGTCCTAAATGTTGTCTTTATGTCCTATATGTTTGTGCAGTCCCTGATGAAGGAATACGCACAGTATTCCGAAACTGTCGGATTATTACCATGCATAATTCTCTCAACTTTTTATAAGTAAGTGCGTTTTATTTATTTCCATTTTTCTCTATTTCATTCCACGCACGTTAAGCCTCCTTAGTATTAGTCTATTAGTTGCCGATACTTGATATTTTAACCTGATGCTATTTCTGAGAATAGTTATCTGAAAACTTTCATAGTTTTATTTAGACTATTTCTTTTAGGCATTTCAATTGCTGCAATAAGATCAATTAGGTTAAACAAAACTAAAATATTTCATATTTTCTAATTCATCTGAAGGCCAGATTGAGCTAATCTTTTTTTAATCCAATGAATCTATTTAATTTTTTTAGGCAATTTGCAGGATAACCCCCTTTTTTTTCCCTCACTTCATCCTTGGTAACTTAAATTTTGAATTTTTTTTCCAAGATTACTTTAATTTTTCTTCTTCTCTAACTTGGCCACGTCTAATCTAACAATGTTGGTGAATTAACCAATTTAAGTTAATTTTATTTCTTTTCTTTTATGTAAATGAAATTATTTCATATTATTATATAATTAAGTATTGCCATTAGATATGTTTCATTCATTTTAGTTATGTCTACAATAATTACAAGACTATTTTAATTTTGTTGCTTTAATTATCTTAATAAATTATATCTGAAATATGGTTGAAACTAATGGTTAAAACATTTTGATTTAACAAAAAAAAAAAAAATTATGTCGTACAAATAATCTAATGAGAAGATGACAGAAATATCAGCACTGATGGAATTAAAATAAAACACTTACTTTCCATTTATAGCAATTTTCGATTAAACTCATTTAATTCTGTTTCCCTTTTTTCAAGCTTAACCCAACAGAACTAACAGAATCTAAAATTTCATTTTTTTCCCTTGTACAATGTGTTTTTTCGCTAATAAAGTGATATTTTTTACTTCGCACCTTTCATTATTGTTTTTTTACACATATTCATCTTTACTTTTTTTTTTATTAAACTGAAAATAATATTTTTCAAGAAATGAAATATATTGTTCATTTATTTAAATTTTATAGCTTTTTTTTTTTTTTTTTTTGGCCATATGAAGGAGAAAATGATCTACCCAAATTTCTATTTACACAGTCTGAATTTTTGATTAATAATGCTTCTATATATATTTTTTATTATTATTATATAATGCTCTGTTATTTCTGTATTCTAAGATGCCCCCAATCTTTGGATAATTGAATTCTACAGATATATTAGTTTTTCCTATACATAACTTTGCACATGATCTGCAATTATTTTATAAATAGCTCCATTTGGGTTATAATCTTCTTGGTTTTGTTTTCTATCAAGAGATTTGAAGTTTTTATAATTTACTTCTATTTACTAACAACTAGAATTTCATCTGCAACCCCTCTACATTTGAAATTTGTAATTGAACTTGATCCTAATATGATGTTCTATTATGAAAAAAAGCATCAAGTTCCGGAAATAGGGCTCCCAATGAAAAACCTTTATTTTATTTGTAGGTTTTTTAACATTATTTCTAAAATATGTGTTAAAGACATACTGAATCTAGCAGGTGCAGAAATAGATCTGATGACATATTAGTAAATTGTTCATAAATATTTGCTTATTTCTTGTAATATTTATAATAAATTTATCGTTAAATATAGTGTTATCGACTGAGATACATATATATATACATACTTATTATAGTCAAAAGGAATGTGGTACCTCCAAAAATTATACATTAAAATAAAATAAAGAAAGTTCCTGTCCTCGGGAGACAGTACTGTTTCGAATTTCCCAACTTTCATCAGTCCGATCAGTACAAATGTCTCCGATTCCCAGTACAAAAATACCTCAGTGAATTTTTGTTTTTGTTTAGTTTAAATTCAGTTTCAAAGCGGCAAAGTGCTGACAGCCATTGCAAAACTATTGGTTGTTTCTGATTAACTGATGATTGTTGTCATTACAATAAATATTGCTCAGGTATGATTTAAGTTTCTAAAACAATTGATGTTAATACAAAGATTTTAACAGAATACTTAGTTTTATTAAAAACAATACATCTTTAATTCATTTAGTGTATTTTTTATTGCCTGAAAATTAAGTAACATTCCTGGACTACTTTTTGATTTGATGCTTTACTATAAAGAGTTATTTTGAGTAAACTGGTCAATATAGGAATTTCAATAATATCGACCTAAGATGACTTTTGATTTAAGTGTGATTTTAAGGTGCTATTTGTTCAGAATTATGAATTTTAGAAAGAGAAATAATAGAGGAAAGAAAGTTTATTTGGATTGCATTTTTTGGCAGAAAGTTTTAATAATTAACCCTTTGCGGTCTTAGGCAAATCCCAAAATGTCCACAGCCAGGACATCGTAATTTTAAAGGGTGTTGTGGAGAGCGAAATGACAAACTTTTTTTTTCAAAACTATAGATTTTTTTTAAGATTTAATGTTAAAATATAGAAAATTACAATAGAATTCAGATATATAATAGTTAAATTATAAGAAAAAAATTAATAATTTTTGAAATTTATCATTATGTGAAATCTTTTGAAGCATTCTCCTGGATACATTGCAGGAAGAAATGTGCAGGTTTTACAATAATAATATTTTCCTTCTTCCTTTTACTTTTCTATTACTGCACACTATACAGTCTTTGTGCTTTTTATTTTCAAAATCGTCATCTAAAACACTACAGCGATTTCGTTTACACATGTTACGAAGGACCTGCCATTTTGGTTTCCCAACAACATTTCGGCTGATTTTTCCACAAAATATTTTAGCAGATGCTCAATAGATGGCGCAAAACGTCATCAAAAGACACTAGAAATAGCATACAACTTCCACAGCGGTTTATTGTCGACAAAAGACAACGCCAGCATCCAAAAATGACATTGTCGATTATATATCGACAATGGACCAGACTGGCATTTCCTCAATGTCGATTATATGTCGACATAAGACCGCAAAGGGTTAATATCCTACAGCTAATCAAAGGTTACAAAGTAACCTTCATTCAAAGTAGACATGTATCTGCACCCTGCAGGGGTTTCATGAACTTAGTTCAATCCACTATGGGAATCTCTTTTCTAAGGTTGTATCTGCTTTAGATGAACTTAGAACCATGAAAATATTTTGAATTCCCTCTCCAACCTCAAATCTGTTCTGTGACTTCAGATCATTGGAGCTAATATCTCTTATATTCTCTCTTGGACCTTAAATTAGGTATGTTTGTGGGGATCTTTCACTGAATTTTAATGTTATTTGAAAGCTACTAGTTCTTTCATAAACGTTTTTCCTCCTTCCATTACATAACAGTTATTCACCCATTCATTTTACCATCATTAAATCAAAGAATAAAAATACTACCATTGATTTATGAATGGAAAAAGAGGTGCTCTTTGAAAGATATTATGTGAATTTTCCAAATAGAGAGACTAGTCTGTAAGATCGCATTTCTAAGTGAATTGAAAGTAGAAGATTTACAGCTTTACTTTTAATCCTTAGAGTATTTTTATTTTCTGTACTTGTAACAGCAAATTTTCTTTCATCGTTTGCTTTCTACCAGGTCCCATTTCCGAGAGTGGGAGAAGGAACCATAGGTACTCATGCATTCCGAGCTTGATCATCGAGCTACATCTGGCTGATGAGTCCTAATAAGGACGAGACAGCTGTCCCAGATTGCTGTCGATGATGGCTCAATGCGTGAAAGCAAAACAAATTTAATGAATTTCTCGAGTTTTTTTCCCGTTTTCATATTACATTTAATGCACGTTAAACCCCATTAAGTATTTTTATTTAATGGAATTTTTATAATAACAAAAACAAACTGTAGAAGAAAAGCCACATTTAAATAAAATGCCAAACAGTTAAAATGTCAAATTGTTTTACGATACATTTACAAAACACTTACCCTATGATCTTGAGGAGTGTACATAACTTCTGCAGGCCTCACATCAACTGTTTCTATGTCTATTAAATACAGAAAAAAAAGTTAGATGAATAGAAAAGTCTACATAGAATGAAATAAATTACAAAATAAAATACAATAATGCAACAATTAGCAACTCAATTTAAACAACGAACTTAAATACACTTAAAAGAGAAGTAGGATCACATTATTCACAGAGGTCTTAACTTCAGGAAAAAGGTTTACTATAAAGATGTAAATACTCTATTACGTACCATGTATAAGTATGACCATCATTCATTGTTTTGATTTCCAGTATTTTTATTTTTTGACTTTCTGTTCTATAGTATATCTTGCAAGCTTATTAAAATATATGCAGAAGTTTAGTAAATATTTTAAATACAGTCTGATTAAGAAGTCAGTTCTTCTCAAGATTCAATTTCATAATACAGCATTGCAACATACTTTCTTCAAAATATGCTGGCAGTTTTTAGTTGACTGATGAAGTGAAAGGGTCATTTCAGAAACAGCCAGACCCAGTTCCAGCTAAATTCTGTGTCTTCTTATAATTATGTGTTGCTAAAGAAATGCTGAAAAATTCGACACGCAGCACTTTGTTGCATTTCAATAAATAATACCTAAAAAAAATTACAGCATTTAAATTTAACTTTATTTTTATTGTTAACCATTTAATCCAGTCATTTGCATTTAAATAATTCTTTTCTCAGCTCACGTTTAAGAGTTAGTCAACCCCAAAATTGATTTTCAGGAATCCAATTCACTTCCAGACAATGAAAATAACACCTTCCAAATACAGTATACTCTTGATATCTCTAAATCGAAAGGACGCTAAAAAAAATGCGAGATATCGAGTTTTTGAGATAACAAGGTCATAACCAAAATATAAAAATTCACGTATAAACACAAGATACGGAATAATATTCTAAAAATTAGAGTCTTGATAGATGAGAATAAGTATAATATGTAAGGGTAACAGTTAACAATAAGTCTAAATACAGCAATGATAATTTTAATTTTTGAAAGTAGTCGAAAATAATTAAATTAAATTGAAAAGAATTAGCAAAATACAATGAATTTACATTGCTAGAATTTCTTAAAAAATACCACTATTTGCTTCAACACAACTGAACGGTGATTTTTCTGGAAAAATTCAATTTTTACTTCGAAAATTATTCGATGTAACAAGGTTTTGAGTGAAAACTCTTTGACATAAGAATTAAAATTAACATTAGATGAATATGTAATATCAAGGGGAAAAATAATTTTTCGACATATCGAGAGTCTACTGTATGAATACTCAAAATGTTAGGTCCCTTCAATTCTGTTTTACTGAACTAATAACCTAATTAAATTTATCTTAACCTAATTTAAAACCATAGGATATTTTATTTAACACTGATTCTACATCATGGGATAATTTCTAAGTTAGAATTTTTTTTACAAATGTTTATCCATTCGAAATTGATTCTATTGGATTCAATGAAATACAGTAAATTATCGATTGCTTTCCTATTAATAAATGTTGCTTAAATAAAATTAATTTCAATACTCTTTGATTTTAAAAAACTAATGAAAGTAGAATTCTGATCTAAGGTTTTCTAGATGAACTCTGTTAGAATGAAATCAGTAAATATTTGAACTAAACTTAGTTCAAATATTTACTAAATGAGAAACTTAAGCTTTTACATCTTCAATTTTAAAGAATAACTTCATGAAAAATGTCACTAATGATTTAAAAATTATTAAATGGATCTTTGCAGGACACAATTTCCGTAAAAATCTGTTACCTACTAAAATAATTTAATGTTATTATTTGCAATTGATATCATCTTTTGCTCTGTTAATTTTCAAAAACTTAGAATTTAACAAAATCTAATCCAAGTCTTTTGAGTGCTTATTTCCATCTGAATCTTAGTTTCATTTTTGTTTTACTCTAAAACTCACAGAAAGTAGGTAATAGTTAATATCATTATTTCTTAGGAATTTTTATGCCTATCTGAATTTTATATTGAAAATCCGATTGCAGTTTATAAAGCTTTTACAATTAACTAAAATTAGAAGGATTGTGTAGCAGAAAACAATCAGAATAGACAATAACTGTTAATAGAAGATTAAAAATAATATTATTCATCTCCTCTCATTTTTCCACTTTTCTGACCAGCAGTCAGAAAGTGGTGAAATGTTAATGATCTTTCTTTCTTCAGTTTGCTCAAAAACTTTTATCTGTTCTTATTAATTATATCTCAATAAATCAGAAACACATACGTGATCTTTCCACTTGAGCAGCAATATCTGTTTCATCAGTAACTAATTCCTCTTCTTCCACAAGAGATTTCTGCCGACTTAAGCAACATCCATCTATGAAGTCCAAAACCTCTACAGCAGAGAAAGGTTGACCACTTGGTGGAACTGCGTCACTGGTTTGTTCCGTCTGCGTCAGCTCTTCTAATTTTGGCTCAAGAGAAGACACCTCATCTTCATAACCTGCAGTTTTTAAACTTATATAGAATCTTTCTAGAGCTGGAGTCCCTTGCTCAACCACTTCCAGAAGCAGATTTGCTAGATGTTGCACTGAATTCTCTGGTAATCCCTGTAAATAGGAAAAAATATGATGGTTAAACAACTGGTGCAGAAGCAGTTTATTAATATTAAAAGCGTTACAGATATTTCAATAAATATGAAGTTGCAAGTTGAATCAAAAATATAAGCGAAAATGTCACAAACAATCTAAGATCAATGAATCATTTTAAGTGATTCACATTGAGATGTACTAACACACACACACATCTTTTCTAATATATTAAAGATTTTCAATCTTTTGTATCTGTTTTCTGAACTAATGAAAGTATGTCCACTGTCAATAGGATTAATAAAGTAAATTACTAACTACCATTAGTTAAAGAGTTAGGAAAAATTTACCATAATTACAATGACATGATAAGGGATAGCTTTAACTCTTGGAGTTATCCCCACTCCTGAGGTATTTTGATATTAGCAAATGCTGAAAAAATCTGAAACTCACAACACTCCTTTATGAAGTACAAAAAAGTACTCTTAATTAACTCTTATTAATCTAATCTGCAATTCAATCAATGGATTTAAGTGAGTTAGAATAAGCGAGTTAGAAAAATTTGTCTTTTGGAGATAGTGGTAATTAAATACATTTCATAAATAATTACATAATTTACATAATCAAATTTATTCATTATCACAATAAAAAAATTAAAAAGGAAGAATGTCAATAAAAATTTTTTTTTTTCACTTAATATTTTAATGTATTATAAATCATTTAAATACTATAAATCTACTTTAGTTGTGTTTACAATTAAAAATAAAATACATAATCTATCAACATGAAAGTATTCTCTAACAAGTGATAGATTGGTTTCGTTTTTAAAGACTAATTTATTTAAAAGAGATAAGATAATTCTGATTAGATTAGAATCAATAAATTCGACATATGGTCATTAACATCTAATAATAATGTCGAAATACATAATTTTTACAATATTATCTGCACATATTGGAATTTATAAGTTCATTTATATACAATGTAATCATATTATTCTAAAGTAGGTTTATTTGATTATTACAATTTTTTTTCTTATAAAATCATTCTTACCTTCTTAATGTTTGCATCAGTATAATTTACTTTTGTAATATGAATGTCTTACTTTTCAACAAATACATTAGAACTAAATTCTAAAGAAAAAATATAATTGTGCATATCATTTTCCTATACATATCAAGCAAAAAAGTTTTTTTAAATGTTAGAATTTAGAAATAATAAAAAGTAATACAAAGCTAAATGTAATCAAATATATTTTGAAATTGAAACAGTTGTAGTTCTTAAAACATCACATAATCATTCTGGAAATCTTTGAAATTCGAAAATATTTTCATAAATTTTAGTTATAGCTGTAATGCTAAAGGAGTCGACCAAAAACAAATATATCTAGTTTTTAGTTATGAATATAATGAAATATTACTTTAATCAGATGTAATGTTTGTTTTTTGTTTTTATTTCTTAAAATGTCTTTTATGAAGAATGTCATCTTCTATTCTATCTCCTTCAAAACTAACACAAAAATATGGCTTTACAAAATACTTTAATATGTTTTTATTATATCACTTTTATCCTTTAAAAAATGTATTATCAATAGCATCCTACTTTATTTCTATAATTGATTTTCTTATATTTAATTTCGTCTCTCCTTATATTTTCTAACAGTTCATTATCTCTTTCTGCCATCACAGCGTCCAAATACAATCAGTGCTGTTTTGTTTTTTTGCTCCTCGTCTTGTGCTCATCTCGACAGGATATCCTTTTAAGATCAATCTAAGACTCGCTTGTGTTCAATTCGTCTATTTCCTTAGACCATCAATAAACTGAATTAAATAATATTGACCGGGTAAGGGACAAGGGATAATTAAATATTTCCGTTTATAGTGCTTTATTTCTTACAATCCAAATACTTTGCTAATGGCCAAATGTTTAATTTTTTTAATCATTTTAATTTATATATATAAAATCCTCAGAAAAAAAAAAAAAAAAAAAGCATTAATAATGAAAGCCTCAATTGTTTTAAATTCACGCTTGTATCGAAATGTCATTTTTAAACCGCTTTATGAATTAGCAACCAGTGGCGTGCTTACGATTTTGTTTCGGGGGGGGGGGGGGGGGGGCACTGCTGAAATTTAATAACAATCTCAGTTTCTTTAACAAATTTTGTCTGAAGAAAATTATTGGAAGGCTTTTTCGTTAAATTTGCACTGTTTGCAAATAAACTAAAAACACACAAAAAGGAACTTTTAACTTAAAGAAAGCAGAAAAATGATTGCATTTATTGCATCTTTAATAAAATCAGGATCCTCATAGGAAGAGGCTACAGAAAACAGGATATGTAGCTAACAAAACAATTTGTTTTTGTTAAAATGCATAAGAAAGCATGCTAATTTATAATAATCGCTTTCGTAAGCTTTTAATTTTGGTGTAGAAGAAGTCGATAGCAATCTTTGTCGTATGCAAAACGGCAATTAAACCGTAATACTTCCTATACCGTAACCTCGTGATGCCTAGGGATATAATGGCCCGAGCAAATTAATAGATTATTCTAGAATACGTTCCTGTAAATCACAATATGAACAGAAGGAAGACTGATTTATAAACAAAGCCTGTAATATGCGATCTTTGGAAAAATAAATAAATAAATAAAAAACTTACCAAATATTCGTCAATCCGATGATATGAAACTATTCCTCTTTCTACTAAATGAGGGGCAAGTTGTCTTAGTTCGACATTTCCTAGACAATCAACCGCAAGCTTTTCCACTTGAGTTCTGAATTCTACACTCATGTTAACACATCTGAAAATTAAAAAAAACAAATAAGGCCCATTACTTTTAGCATGTTGGAAAAAGTTAGTGTTGACTTTGAAGTTTACTTATGTCAAACAGATCTGTCAAAACCTGAATTAAATGACAGTAACAAATAGAATATTTTAAAGGTGCAACTGTAAAATGCAATTTCATAAAAATTACATTTTGGAAAATAGTGAACGTAAACACAAAAGGATCTAATATTTCACAACACCATGACGAATTCTTCCAACAACAACAACCTGAAAATGACAGATGATTCAACTTTACGGTTATCGGTAAATTTTTAATACTAATTATTAAAAAGGGATTCTAAAGGTTAATTAATGGAAACAGATTCTTAGTTGGTGCATTTTAATAATGAGAGCCCCATTACTCGGTTGCGTAAACTTTTTGTCACCTTCTGTAGCGTGTAATTGTTTGGCGCCATGAAAAAGTAACAACTAAATAAAGTTTGTTACATTGTTGCACTTGACGGTCTCTCCGTTAATCGATTAATTGTGGAGTCGGATATCGATTGCCGGCGATTTGTAGCTACTTACACGATTCTTTAAGCTTGAAAATAGGCGTTGTAAATCGCATTGGCTCTCACAAGCTGAAACGTGTTACTGGTATTTCCTTACTACAGAATCTGGCCTGGCCTTGAAGGAGACGTTGAACCGATTTCAACCTAGGCAAGCGGGCACCGTCAGGGCCTGCAAACGTCCATGACATTTCTCGCTTCGAGCGTCTGATTGGTCGATTATGAGGTGAATGCAAGGCTGCAATTCGATTGGCTACAGCAAGATTTCGTTACTTCCGGCTTTTCAGTTTCGATTTGTGTTGTTTCTGTTTTCGTGCTTCCCCAAGAAGACTTTTTTTTTCCTCCTCATTATTATATATTATTTTATAAAAATAATAATCAGGAATTAAATTTTTAAAAAAAGACGTTAACTGAAGTAGAGTTTTCTGTGGAATATTCATACAAAATAATAATAAAAAAAGAGAAAGAGAACTCCGATGAGAGATCATAAACCACCAGTCAAAAACTGAGCAACAATTTATAATAATTTTTTTTTTTTTTTTATTTATTTCTTCGTTATTTTAAATTACATTTCAGTCCCGTTAGGAATATAAATTCCTATCAACAGGTGCTGTATTTATTTTAATACATAATAATTATATTAAAAAAATTACATTTAAATAAAATTTATAAAAATTACAAAATCAACTTCCTCAAACAATTTGAAACAAAAATATCAACGAAAAACAAATTAGCACAACATAAAATTAACAAATTATTAATTAATATTATCTAATATCCAACTTTTTACATTATTTTTTACAATGGAAATTCTTTTACAATCTTTAAAAACATAACAATAATAATAATAATAATTTCTGGCTGAAACTTGTATCTACTAAAGGCTCCAGTCAGCGAATTTTTGACTGTGTTTCAAAATGTATAATAATAATAATAATAATAATAATAATAATAATAATAATAATAAT
>JAFIDM010000005.1:39603750-39629296 GCA_023159025.1 Thereuonema tuberculata | reverse complement strand
ATAATAATAATAATAATAATAATAATAATAATAATAATAATAATAATTTATTTATTTAATCATTTATTAAATTTATACAATTTAGTCCCGTTAGGAATTCAAATTCCTATCAACAGGTGCTGTTATTTTATCATAATACATAATAATTATATTAAAAATTACATTTAAATAAATTTTACAAAGTAATTTCAAAATCAACTTGTCATCCTTAAACATATTGAAACATTATATTAGCACAAATGTAAAATTTATAAATTATTAATCAATATTATCCAATATCCAATTTTTTACCTCATTTTTAACAACTGAAATTCTTTTATAATCTTTAAATATATTCCAATTTATATCATTAAAGGTTTTCTTAGTTATATAATTCAAATTTCTTATACCATATTCATTGTAGATATAAGGATAATCAAGTTTTATTCTATTTTATTTCTCAAATTATAATTTTCTTTTATACTTTCATCTTTTAATTTAATTACACTATAAAAATTATTTATTATTATATTATTTATAAATGTTTGTTTAGGATATAATGCATTATATTTTAGTAATATTTGTTTCCTTTTATTAATTCATATTCCATATGTTTTTAGAAAATATCAACTTTAAGACTTTGGTTTGTAAATTTTCCAAATAATAATAATAATAATAATAATAATAATAATAATGAAACATTTACATAATAATAATAAATATTAAAAACTCAAGCGTTTTCTAAGAAAAAATTAAAAAAAAATCATGTTATTCTATAATTCATTTGTAAAAGTATAATATTTACGAGTTTGATCATAAAATAAAAATAACATTATCTCTGATAAAAATACCATTTGCTGATATATTGAATTCTTTAAAAAAAAATCGTTTTAATTCTGAAGCAGAATATGAAATACACATTTTTCTGCTTCTTATTGTTATTTTTATTAGCAACATTAATAATAGTAATTTACATTATTAAAAAACTAGGAAAACACACATTTACATGTTTATAAATAATCAACTGTTGAAATGGCTTCGTATGTTTATGAGTGACACGTGCAATTGACTGCCGCTGTTTCCTGAGTGGCTTCTTATCTATTTTCCTTGAATGAATCATTAAACTGATAAAAGAGTACATAGTCTATTTTAAGGGTAATTCCCGAAAGATTTACTTATATTAAAAACCTAATGTATCTTCTTTTTTTTTTTCTTTCTTCAATTTGCTTCTAGGGTAAAACTTGTCACACTGATTGTGTGGATCAGGTGTTTTTAATTTTTTTCGCTTACAGACCTTCAATGGATTGACCAATGTGTTCCCGTAATTCTTGCTCATAGACGTATCCAGGAATTTGGAATCGTAAATAAAAAAAGTATATTGTGTCATTTGCCTTTATAGAGAACCAATCCCAAACCCTTATCAATTGGTTCCAAGACAACAGGTTTAGATATTCAGAAACTTTTTAAAGAAAAAAAAAATTATAAATGTGCGGTGAGATAAGAGAGTTTTACCTGAAGCGCTAAAGAAGTCTTTTTTTTTTTTTTTTGTTATCATTATTTTCCAATTGAGTAGGAAGTCAGTGATTACTTGGTTATTGCAATTACCCACACATTCTTCAAAAAATATGAGAGTAGTTTATATATAGTAGTTCATTGACTGTTTCAGCTATCTAAAACAGGTTTATATCCTAGTGTTTAAATAAATCAAGAAATCAATTAGTGGATTGAAAGTGAAAAAAGTAAAGAGAGCACAAAAGAATGCTTTCTGAGCCATCAGCGAAGGGAATCTAGGACTGACGTTTCGTGCTTGTTAAAACTCGTCAGCCAGATTTCCGTCGATGATTTCTCAGAAAGCATTCTTTATTTTTTCACTTTCAATGTTACAACGGGCACGTTAAAGCTTTCTTTAATTTAGTGGATTTATTACTCTTTATAAATAACTTGTTACCTACAATTGTTTGCTTGCATTTTAGTGTTATTGTAGAATTAGTCGTAGTATTTAATCTCGCCCATTTAATATTTTGACTATCCATGACCTGTCACACTTTTATAAATCCGAAAATGTTTTTTAAAAATTAGGACCCTCCTAACCCATCCCCTGGACACAATGGTTTCTCATACAAAGACTCTTGAACAATTTCCCTTAATAATTATTTCGAATTTTTCATATTTTCTGAAAAGTAAAACGAGGTCCTTTCCCCATTCCTTCTTTGTTCTTGGTCTCGACCTGGACCCAGAGGTGTGAAACTGTGGTTTACCGGAAGCCAGATTAAGAGGCGCCCCTTCCACTTAGGGGCCTTTGGATCCTAAATGCAAAGTTTGGGGAGCAAACGTACAAACAAACATATTTCTTTGATACATGTTCACACGGCGAAGCTCAAAAACTTCGAAGAATATTTTAAAATGAATGTTGTGTGCTCGCAAAAACTGATAAACTTATTTATTTATTTATTTATTTATGTTTATAAAATTTTCTTTACTTAAATTTAAATTTCGATTTGTTTTCTATTATTGCAGCCAATTATTTTGTGAGCATAAGAGTTTATGAAATGTGGCATTTTTTAATTTGCAGATAGTAAAATTAATAATCATTATTAAAATTTGAAAAAGTGGAATAAAACATTCAATTTCATACAATTCTTTAATTTATGCAAGTAAAACTATTTTATAAAAACTGTTCTAACTCAAATCCATCACTAAAATGTTAAGAATATTTTTAAAAACTAATAAACGTTCGATTTGTATATACACTATCTAACTAAAGTATACACCGCTCATGTAACTACGAGATATATTATAGAATGGTACACACAAAAATATATTTAAATAATTTTTATCAGTAGTTTCAATAAAGCTAAAACTCTTTCACAAACATCAAGTGTCAACAAAAGCGATCCTAAATGACCATATAAAGAAATAAAGAAGATTTCTTTGTTACAAAGCACTACAATTCCTTGTTTCTGAATAGCGGGAAATTCCCAGACAACTGCAGTCTTGGAAGTACAGAATTGCAGAGCTTAGTGTTCATCAAATACACTGGAAACAATCCTCTGTCCTCATCTTGCGAAATCTTTACTCGTAGTATGTACAGTAGCCTAAGTGAGTAATTTAAAAATATGCAAAGCTAACGTCATCAAGATAACGTCACCCAACTGCTGATTAGTGTATGGTGCCATTACATAAAGCCTTTATGAATGTTACACAGATTTTCAACAATGGAGCTAATATAGAGTGTATTTCTAATAATAACAATAACGAATTAAAAAATTGACAAATATTGCTTTTTGAAAATTACAAGCCGTAAAACTATAATTTTAGATATTTTCTTAATAGGAATTTAATTTCGTAATTAATTACTTATAAGAATATCTATATATAAGGGATATTGACTTTTTCTAAATTAAAAATCATACATTCAAAAACACTTTGTAGCTTAATCCATACTTGAATAACTAATATTTATATGAAAATATTTACAATAATATTTTCGTGAATATTCAAATGTAACACTTCGTAGGTCCTGATACCCCCCCCCCCCCATTTTTTAAGACTTTTTTTGATTGTTGCTTTTTTGATTGATTAGATTCCTTCACCCTCCCCGAAATAATAAAACTGTCTACACACCCCTGTTCACACAAACAAAATTACAGCTGAAATTGTAAACCACGTTTACGAAAGTGTTAATGCTCTTATCTTGATGTTTAAAACTTATATATTTATTCAAAAGTGATTTTATTAATTTTATTCTTTAGATGAAATTCTAAAGTAAAATTTTACGCAATTATTATTAGAACTGCATTAAGAGTAAAAACAATTTACAAGTTTGGATAAGTATTTTACATAATTTTCGAATGTTAGTTTACATAATGCTTTTACAGCTATTATAACTGTTAAGAAAAGGGTTGACGCAATATGTTGAAACTATGGCTAGCAAATAGGTTGAAAGAGGCATGTGAATTTAGTAAGTTGAGCAATTCGTTCTAACCTTGACCTATCAATATCAAATTTCCTTACCGTGAAGAATAGAGACTCCCTGTTCAGGTGGGCGTCAGATTACTCTTCAAGTTTCTACAGAAAAAAAAAAAAAATATTTATTGAAGATAATGAGTGTCTTCAGTAAATTAGATGTTGGAATACTATCCCTGCACTATTAACTCTATTATCTGGAGATTACAGTTATATTATCTCTGTTAACATTTTCTATTCATACATTTCTACTCTAAAGATGATAATTCACGGCATCGTCTTTTACAACTTTGTTTTCTTCTAGCTTACATTAAAAATGTTCCCTCAAAAATCAGGGAATACAGAATTTTCCCTAATTCAAAATGGTTGTTTCTATAATTTTGCTTCAATAAACCTCGAACCTTCTTCAGGTGAAGTCCTTAACAATATTACTAAACTCCTAATTAGAATGAGAACCAATTGGCGTAGTTAGGATCGACAAGGAAGGGTAAATGGCTTAACGCTTAATATGTAGATAACAGAATGGGGAAGAGATAACAAAAGGAATTCCACATTATTATCGCTTTCTTCTTTCTTTTTTTTTAGGGGTGATGATCGGGGGACTTTGGAATTTGAATCACTTGTCCAGGGCTTCAAAAAATCTTTCTACAACCCTGGATAGCAAACCTATATGCTGTAAGTAAAAATCTTGTAGTCATCTTTTTCATCACATTGAATCATTTTGTGAAACCAAATTGAATTTCTCAGGAAGGTTTGGGAAATCATAAAAGATTAATCCTATTTATTTATTTATTTATTTATTTACTGTTTTTTCTGATATTTTCTTACTTTAAAATAAGTACAAATAAAGATGCCTTTTGATCTCAATTTAAAATGCAGGATAGCAATGGCTAAACAGGCCTTCTGGAAAAATAAACACATTTTGAAAGGAACAACAAACACCCGAACAAAACTGCGACTGTTACAGACATTAATATGGCCCGTTTTTACTTATGCTTGTGAAACATGGACGCTAACCAAGACACATGAGGCAAAGGTGGAAGCTTTGGAGATGTATTTTTATCGAAGAGCACTCAAGATTCCCTGGACTGATCACATCACAAACAGGGAGGTCTTGCAACGCATGGGAACAGACAGAAAGCTGCTCAAATCAATTAAGATGCGCAAAATGAAGATGACTGGGCATATACTCAGAGGATCGGCAGGCACCAATCTCTTAACCACACTTGAAGGCAAAATCCAGGGGAAACGACCGAGAGGACGGAGGCGTCTAGCGTATATGGACAACATAAAAAAGTGGACCTGTATTGGCTGTTATAGTGAAGTGAAAAGAAGAGCAGAGGACCGCAATAAATGGAGATCTCTTGTTCACACCCTCACATGAGGACGACACCAGATAGATTGATCTCAATATAAAGAACTAATCGTTAAGCATTTGTGTAGTTCTAAGTTCACAAAACATCGGTATATTTGTAAATATTTTTCTTTTTATAAACTTTCTTTATTTTCTTACTCTATTTACAATGCTGTACTCATGTGAGGGTGGTGCAAAAAAAAACCAAAAAAACTTTAACCTTATTTATTAACCTTTATGGTTAATTTTAACGTGTGCATTAGTGATTTCAAATAAAAGACGCCGACAAACAAATAAAAGATAAAAAAGCTTAACACGTTAAAAACATTCTTAACTAGAGTTGAGAAAGCCCTGTTACAAAGGCGAAACCGGTCCTTGTACCACGTTTTTTAACGTGTTTTTATTTATTTATTTATTAATAATGAAGATACAACGGGCATGATACACCTAGTTACAGTATCTAGTAAAAACACAAAAACAAAACAAAACAAAAAACAAGTACTGTACATAGGAAAATAAATGTGGTGAAAATAAGCTATACAAAATTATATATATTGAGGTAGAAATCTGAGTCTTACGGAGAGAGAAAGTGAGTGGAAAGATAAGGAGAGAGAGAGAGAGAGAGAGAAGGGAAAGAAGAGAGGGAGAAGAAAGAAAAAGAGAAGGGAATGAAGAGAGGGAGAGAGATAGCTTAAAAAGTATAATTACATAATTGCTAATTTAAAGGCTTTAAGAGTCATATTAAAAATATCAAGATTACTACACTGTTTATTGTATTCATTACACATTCTGATTAGGGGAGAATTTTTGTGACGGTTAGTACGTGAAGAGGGGGTGTAAAAAAGTGATCTGTTCCTAGTACGAATGGTAGAGACATTGAAATTAATTTCCGCAAGTAGACTGGGATTATGGACTTTATTATTAAGAAGATTATATAGAAAAATCAGTGATGCTTTTCGCCTTCTGACTGTCAGTGAATCAAAAGAGAAGATATGTAGAAGAGTATCGTAACTGATTTCATCAGGATAGAATTTGAATGTCTTCAAAAAAATGAATTTAAGAAATCTTTTTTGTGTTTTTAACTTTTATTTGTGTGTCGGTGTCATTTATCTTATTTATTGTTGTTTTTGTTTCTTGGCGTTGATTATCTTTCACTTTTATTTGAGTCAACATATTCGTAAGATCAATAAATGAGACTAATTCTAAACTGACATCTCTATTTCACTTCTTACCCATAAGCAAAGAACTTTCGTTGTTTTCGGTTTCGATTTCTTAAGTTTTCTTTCATTTCCGTTTCCTGTAGTGGAACAGCGCCATCACGTGGTGAAACTCAAAACCAGATTCTATGGCTATTTTTAGAAATTTCTAACTAAATTCGCCATGGATTGCTCTATTTGTGATAGACAGTTCCGATATAAAAAGAATCTTTACGTTCACATGCGTAAAATTCATAAACTTGAACCAGATACAGGCAAAGCTAAAATACTCTGTCCTAAATGTAATGCCAACTTCACTCGCTATGTCCATTTACGACAACATTTATGGTTACAACATGAGATCCAAATGAAAATTGAAACTGTTCAGTTTAATTCAGTGGAAGGTGATTATCTATTATAATTTTAAAAGATTGTGCTAATAAAGAAGAATTATTGGTTATGAAATTCATAACTGTCACTTATGAATATGTTGCAAATTTATTTTTGATTGTGGCAACAGTTTAAATGTTTATATTTTTAGAATAACTCTTTCATTTTTCTCTCTTTTATTCTGTATTTTTATTGTCTCTGCTCATCTTAGCTTTCGTTGGTTGATTATCATGAAACCAAATACTTATTCTTCTAAGAAATGAAAAATGAATTGTAAATATACTTATTTTGGTTTTCTGTCATAATCTGAAACAAATGTATTATTTTTGCCTATTGTAAAACGCTTATTATGTATTGAATATTGTGGACAGCACTTGTTGTAGTAGTGCATGGCCAGGTTACAGGATCATCCTATGGTTGACTTCTACTAGACTAGAGAGAGGCCAAAAAGATAAGAGATGAGATTTTAGCATTTGATTATTTGAAGGAATAATGGAGAAACCTCTTTATGTAAAGCCTCAGAATTTGGACTGACAGAGAAACAAACATGTGCACTTCTCTGAACTTATACCTATTCATCTCTTTATTATTACCAAAGATTGCATTTCTCTTTCTCTCTCTCTATTCATTGATACTTTCATTCCAGTATTATTTCTGAAATTTTAGCTTACTTATTATTTTACGTTGATATATTCAAAATTGTGGGCTCGGTGGCCGAGTGTTCAGGGCTCTTGGCTGCAGGTTGGAGGTGGAGGGTTCGATTCTCGGCCTAGGCGGAGGACGCGGGATTTTTCCACGCTTCTTTCTCCACCAAACGGGTCCTAGGGTCCACCCAGCCCTCTGTAGAATGGGTACCGGTTTTCTTTCCCGGGAGTTAAAGGCGTGCGGGAGCCTGACCTGCCACGATCCCACAGGCCTGCATTGGCCTATCAAAGGGAACACTTTTAACTTTTTTATTCAAAATTTTTCTACAGAATAACCACAATCTATTGATGCTATCAATATCTATCTTAACTTTCCATTCCTTTTCTCTGATGATGATTAAATCCAATACTACAATTTCACTCAGCATTAAAAATATTTTGTATTCATATATGTTTTGCACAAACTAAGGATTTGATAATCCTGAACTTTTATTTATCTATTTTTATATGTAAATAAATAAATTCATTACACAACCAAACTGTTAAACTAAATAAATTTTAACTCAAATTTGGATCAGTAAGCAGTTAAGTACAACAGCTTAAATTTATTTATTTATTCAAAGCTAGATCATATTAAAGTCTGTTTCTCACTTAGCTGGGAGTTTTAGGGATCTTTGAGTGGTCAATGCACACATTAATCAGTACAGATTGGTATTAATTTCTGTTATTAAAAAAACAACCACCTGGAAAATGTATTTGCAACAGCACTTTTAACGTCAAACAGGGAAGAACATTTTTATAAACTCATAAATAGAGTAAACTAAACACTTTCAGTTCATTGAAACATCTCTTCCATTTCTTCTGCTGAAACTGATTCTTGAAAGCAAATGAATATCAATAACTTCACGATGGCATTGTTAAGATTGAATTCGTTACTCTGCCTGTTATGAAGCATTATTCTGGGTGAAATGAAATAAACCAGAAATTAATGATTTTTTATTTCAGCTATTTTTCCCCCTTTTTCTTCTAAATATTGTTTGGCCTGAGAGCCCACAAATTTTATCTGTCCCAAATTACAGCAGACGGAGTAATATACTAATTGTATTGGTTAATTAATGATAGAAAAGTAAGGCACAAAGCTAAGTAAAAGGATTTCACACCCTGAGCTGTCTCTAGGAAAAGACTAGGGATGGCCGTTTTGTCCTCTTTAGGACTCGTCAGCCAGCCAAACTCCCGAATCTTTTTACTTTGCTTTGTGCTTTACTTTGTTATCATTTCTTGAATTATTTAGGCATGTTAAACTTCTTTTTATTTGTATGGGTTATTTCTGGCAGACAAGTCTGGAGTTGTAGTTCACAGCTTGCCCTATACTATATTCTATTACAAATACAGTAAAAACTGGTTTATATGTATTGAAGGAGAAAATTTTAAATTATAAGTAACTGAGAATTACTTACAACTCGGGTTTAACTTTATTTTTAAATAAGAACACTCGTAACAAACATTTGTATATTAGGTACATATTTTTCAACATGTGATATACATTTAAGAAAGTTTAACGTGTCGGAATAATATATTAATAAAATCTACTTAATCGACACTTTTCAATATTATCTAAAAAATATTTAAAATTAAAACATAAAATAAAAACGCTACATCAAATCTATTAGGTTTTATTTCTCAAATGTAGAGACAATTAAAAATTAAAAATGAAAAAATAAAAACATAGATCCCCTATAACCCCTAAAATATACGATACAACCTTATTCGGTGATAGTCAAAATGAGCCTAAAAGCGAATACCGAATGTTTTAATTTTAAATATTTTTTAGATAATATTGAAAAGTGTCGATTAAGTAGATTTTATTAATACGTGATATATATAACTTGAAACTGTCAATTTCAAAATAGTATTTTCTTTTTTTAGGGTTTTCTGATTTCGTGTTTTCAGAAACTTTAAGGGATGAATAAAATACTGTATACCCATTACACAATTATAGTTCTAAGATAAATCAAAAGCAAAGACTTACCAAGTTTTCACTAATTTTCCATCTCACTGTTACTCACTTTCCATATCTGCAAATTTTCCCTTCAGTTGACGGCTGCACTTTACAGATTTTGAACCCAATTTTCAATATTCTTCTCAAATTGACTCCTCCTTACTAATGACTATACATATTTCTGCTTTTTATTTTTGCTCATTGTCTTTCACTTTCTGAATAAATATCACTTTTTCCTTTAAAGAATAACTTTTATTCCTTCTATTACCCATGGCTGCAAGAGAGAGACTGAAGTAAATGAAGGGAACACCTGTTTATTAATTCGATTATTCATTCAGTTTTTGTGTCTGACTGACCCTTCATTAAAAGCCATCCAGAAACCTCATGAACATGACGATTATATATCGATATGGAATGCTGAGCTGTATATCGGTGCACCTGGGGAATATCTATAGTTGAAAATATGTACAATTCAATCTCGTTTTAAAAAAAATACTACGACATAATTTATATGTAATTAAATGCAATTTTCACCAGGACCTACAAACAGTTATACACAAACCAGAACTACGTACAACTGGGTCACGTATAAACCAGTTTTTACTGTATTCAATGTTAGTAATGAAGTTGAAAAGAATAACATTGACTTTCTGTTTCGTTGTACATTTTAATTTTCTTTCTTGATTTAGGGTTGTGGGGAACAGAAATTTTTTTTTTTTACTCCACCAAAAAGTTATTTATTCCACAACTCAAATTGCTGCAAATCTACATCCCTGATTTTACAGTACTTTATTTCATTGTTAAGTGCATATTATTTATAATAAATGAATACAAAATTTGTCAATTGTGATCTATTTTTGGAAGATGGTGTGTTTTCTTTTTTACTGTTATATTTACCTGTGATCCTCCTTCAACATTCCTATGTAAGTCATTCTGTAGTCTTCTTCATAATACTTGTTAAGTTAAAATTCTTTGAATTTGATTACCACTTATTTCCTCTAAAATACTTATTTTTTTCAAACTAAAAGCTTTTACAATTATTCTTGATTAACTTTGTTTTTTATTGTAATTTTTCATTTTCAGAATGAAATTTTAATCTCTGTTCTACATTTGTTTTTGCAGAGTTTTATGACTGGAAGAAATACAAAGAAAAAGAAATGGATTGTTTTTATGTTTGCCAGGCAGGAACAAAATCTATACAAGGAGGAAAAGGGATCAAACAGTATTTTGTTTGTCACAGGTCAGGAAATTTTGTTTCAAAATCATCAAGACAGAAAACTTCAAGAAAGCAGAAATCTTGTAAATTGAAGACATCATGTCCATCAACATTGCTTCTAACTGAAATCAACTCTGTTTTTGAAGCAAATCTTTGGACTCCACATGTTGGTCATAGCAATGATACACTACACTTCAAATTGATGACGGAAGATAAAAAAGCAATAGCAGGTATCAGAATTTTGTGAAAATACATCATTGTTGATCATTTGAACCCTGGTTCAGCTGTTAACACCTTCTCTCTTCTTGTAAGGCAGGTTTCTTTATATCAAGGCTTGACAAGAAAAAATTAAATAGTTAAGAAATCTTGAAATACCTCTTCATAAATTAAAAGAAAAAAGTAATAATAAGGATGATAATATATTTATTTATTTTGACAAGTTTACATTTTGAGTTTCTAAATTGACTCTTCTAAACATAGTTCTTTTTTGTGTTTTAAGATCTTTTTGATTTAGCTAAAAAGGGCTGTGAATTTAGATAATACTTGACAATTGCTATTTTCCTTTTTATTTTTTTATATTTAAGTTTGAGGAATCATTTTAGTCAACTCTTTAACATAATTTTTAATTGTCATAATTTATGAATAGAGGGAATATATGGTAGATAAGAAATATTAATAACAAAAACTGATGAAAATACTTTGTTGTACTTTCGATAAAAAAACAAAAACAAAAAAAAAAAAAATTCATAAATAGCTGTCTCTTAAAATATTAATTTGTTTGAATCATTAATTCTCAGAAAAAAAGAATAAAATGAAGCACAGAATGTTATCTTGAACTGTGGTAGATAAAATTGTTTTATCTTATTTACTGCTACATAAGACTGAGCCACTTCTTCTTTTTGTCTCTCTCAACTGAATACCCAACTCTTAATACCTTTAGTGCTTTACACACTTTTTTACTTTGAATACATATTAAAAGTTATGCCAGGGAATTGTCAGTGTGTCTTAATCACTTGAAGGATTGAAAGATGCTCGAGTTTGTATCTCTGATATTGTATTAATGTTGCGTCATTAGCATCATTATTGCATCACATTAGCTTACCTGAAAAGGTGGTCTTCTTCTTCCTCTAATTCTCTAGCCTGCTTTTGGAAGTTTTGAATGTTCCTAATTCTCCACGATGATCTTAGTGGAGATATAGCCAACAGTAGAGATTGTCTATGTAGAGCAGCTTTAGTGAGTGTTACTTATGATCTAGCAAAAACAAAAAAAAAAAAATAAGTAAATAAATATGGAATAAAAAATAATAAGAAAAGCAACAATGGTCTCACAATCCACTTAAAGAAAGAAAAAAAAAACCTATTTTCCCAGTTTTATATTATAGTGTGCACCACATGGATGTAACTGATATAATAGTGTGCATGATTACAGATTCCTAAGGATGATACTAGCCTATTCTTAGTCAACCTATATAGTGAGCATGCTCATTAAATAACAATGTATATAATTTAAATTATCTTAATGCAACGAATGAAAGGACACATTTAGAAATATTATCATCTTCAAAACTCATTCAAAGTATCACTGTAGGGCCTAGTATCATAGTGAGGTCATTTAAATGAGACCATGAAATGAAATCTTAGAAAACAGCTAATGTTTTAATTTTCTCTAATATAACCGGGGAAAGGGAGTTGCACGCTCCCAAGGAAAGTGGCATCTCGTCGAGCCCCGTCCTAGCTCGACTGAGGGTTGGCGTCCCCGAGCCAAACCAAAAAATAGCGTCTCGCTTCTCGATGCTCCGAGATAAGCCTCCCGAGCCAGAGTGCCGGGCGGGCAAACGGCGAGAACAGAAAAAAACATGCCGAACCTGAAAAGGCCCTTTCCTTATCCAAGTTTGTGGGACGGTGGAGCCGCGTCCGTGCTCTTCCTGAATAATATTTCCTCGAGGTACCTAGACCGATTTAAGTGTCGCCCTTAAGTGACCGACCCGCCCTTGGTCGTAGATTGCCAGGTTCAATGAGCTTCGGCCGCCTCAGTAAAAACAAACAGTTCCTATATAGTTATTCACTTACACAAGATGCTTTTAGTTTGTTTATTTTTTTTTTCAGGATGGTTCTGTATGAATTCATTTTTGTAATGTTGAATGTGTGTTTAATATGACCATCAAGTCAGTGTGAATCCTGGAGATCATCAGGTTATCATACACTGGTGGTTTTTCCATTAAATAAGGAAAAAAAAAAAAAACAGATAAGTTAGCATTTTGTATAAAACATTGATTTCTTCCAACAATTAATACAGACAGAACAAGGTAAAAAAGAAGGTGTCCAAATTAAATCATTGCCTCGATGATGGGGTGTGGTACCACTAATAGCAATGTGGGCTGTCATGTATTTGAAAGCTCTTCTGAGCCTCTTCAGGTCTTAAGAAGAGGTGGGGGTTGAGGGTAGCAACATGTCTCTAGAGAGCATTGCAGGCATTAAGACTTGACTGGTCAATCCATACATAGAATGATTTCTTATGTTGATCTACCAGCCTAACTAACTTGATACAGACATATATTATCATCTTGTAGGAGGAATGTATTTCCTGTTGAACCTACAAAAGAGCAAAGTTAATGGGTCTGGGATCCATCTCCACCATAAATGTACCTTTATTTTGGAGATGATAGTGTCCTTCATTCTTTCTAAATGAAAGCATGCCAATTGCTCTGCAAAACAAATCTGAACTCATCTGTTAATAGTATTGGCTTCCATTGATTTGTCAGTCCAAACCAGGGCTGCCCAGAGGCGGGGGGGGGGGGGGGGGGGACAAAAGGGGCAGATTGCCCCGGGGCCCCACAAAAAGAGGGGCCACATGAAGCCCGAAGGGCCCCGCCGTAATGGATCCCTTTTTTTTTGGTTGTTAAGATAGGATTGACCTTTTGGGGGGGGGGGCACAAATCCAAATGTTGCCCCGGGGCCACCACTAGTCTCTGGGCGGCCCTGGTCCAAACGACATGAAGCTCATTTCAAACTTTTCCTCTGACTGGGATTAAGCGACATATCATAAAAGATCATAACAAAAAGGATCACTTATCTTCAAGACCACCGTCATGAAGTGTTCTATGCACAATTGAAGCAGATATCAGTGTTCCTGTACAGCGGCAGCGCTACAGGATGCAGGATACAGCGCTACGAGGGTGCGGGGCCTTGGGCAAGATGAATTTTGAGGGGCCCTTGACGTTATGTGACACCGGCCCATGACTCGTCATAGTCATACTGGGTTTGAAACACACATATAAATGCACATAAAAGCACATATAAATATGTAGATTTTTAAAGAAATATCATATTCATTAACTAAACGTAATTTCTTAATTTTGAAATATTAAAAATGCATTTATTTTCATCCATAAACCTCTTTCTTCTAATCAGGCACGGGGCCTTGGGCGGTCTCCTCGTTCGCCGCCCCCTATCGCCGGCCCTATCCTGTAGCAGCAGCTGTCTTCCAGACACATAATCAGTGAGAGCAGTTATCTGATTCTATTATAACACTAAGTCTCACAAACCTTTAGGAAGCTAACTTTGTGTTTTTTTGAAATTGTTTCCACAGTCATAGAAGAACTCACATTCAGCCATCTTGCTATTCTACCTGAGTTTTGTCTGTCTCTAGTCTTTTGATTGCCCTCAACCTAATTTCATTTGTTAAATGATATATTGAAGCCATTACAACACATCTATTGTCTCAAAGTCCTTTCTTCGCAATCAGAACATGAATTGAAGAATGTCTCCATACAGCCTGTGTTATTCTGTGGCTCATTTATATCAACTGTTTGCATTGCCACTAATTTGAAATTCACATTATTTTTAGGTCATGTATCCAAGTTTCATGCATCACATATAAATTGTGATTATTTTTTTAATATTTTTTTTAATAATTGTGGCTTATTTTTCTTCTTATTAATTAATAGAAAATAATATAGTTTGATTGTGACAGAGCTGAGTCATCATATATGTTCTTTACTTCTGGTCCAATATATAAACCTAATAGAAGGTGAATTAAAATTATATATTTAGGAAGAATTTGCCAAATTTACTTTCATTTCACTACTTTTTATCAATAACAGTAATTTTAAAACATACAAACATTCAATATAATAAATACAGTGTATAGAGTTTCTATAGTAAGTATAAATACATTACAAGTAGACATTATTGACAGTATAAATATAGTAATACATACAGTAAATAAATTATTTTTCACCTTTTTTTTACTTATAGAAATAGATTCAAATATAGAAAGATGTCAATTCAACATGATGCAGATTTAAGTTAATTAACTACTGCACATTTATTTTGGATATCATATAAAAAAGAATTGATTCATTGAGTCTGCCAAATATGTATGAAGATGTGATTTTATTAATTTGATTCAAGTTAGTTGATGAACAAAAAATTAATTATACACTGCTGCAGATACAATATTAAACATAAACAAAACCAAGTTCTGGAAAGGAAGAAAGAAAGTGTAATTCAACAGAACGATACATTTCAACTTCCACAGTCAAACTAAAACAGCGTAGTATCAGTTTAATGTCTAATTCTAAAATATAATGTGTGATGGGCAGAGGCGTATTTGGATGTTTTAGTATTCTGGACCATTGCCTGGGCTTGAATACTTTGGAATTGCCTGGGCTTGAATACTTTGCTTATTCCATCTTTGGATTTTAACTTTAAATATATATTTGACAAAGTATTTCATATGGCAATGGGAAAATATTGTTCATTACTGTATAATAATAGATTACAAAACTAAATTTATACAAGTTGTGTGTCTGAATACACAGATAAAAAAGATAGTTGACACTGAATTTTTCATTATTACTTATATAAAGCTAGCCGACTATCATCACTTCACTCCGGAAGCCTTGCATATGTAACAGAAAAGAAAATGCTTTATTTATTTAGTAAATTAATATCGAGATCAGACAATATTTGACTTCCTAGCCCTTTGTGTCCTTCTCCACACCCCAAACACTTGAAATCTTCCACAATTGGTAATAAAACATGTAATCATTAGAAATTAATATTGTAAATTAAAGTTTAAATTGTAAACAATGTCCAACATATTAATTATACTTATCGTGTATTTATCACTGTAGACATCTCATAATAGAATTAAAGCAGAATTAAAATAGAATTAAAAGTTGATTTAAAACTGCGGTGGCACCATCTAACAAGAGCTTCTTTATTTTTGGCAGTTTTGGGAAGTTTTTCATTCATTCCACAGAAACTATTTGATGGACTGGGATGAAAAGTAGCCTATATCCTTCTCCATGTCATAGACTATCTGCATGCAAAATTTCATTCTGATTTGTTGAGGAGTGATTGAACGACATACAAACTTACAGATTTTTCACTTTTTTGTAGTAGTTAGGATATATAGTTTAAATTTATATCATATACATTACATTTCTTTTTTTTTTTTTTTTTTTTGAATGTCTTATGTAATATTATGTTTCCAATATTAAAATAATTGTTCTTATTGTAGTGAATCTAACTTATTAATTTTCACTAAAATCTTTATGACTCTCAAATTTTGTAACTCAGAAGGAATTTTGGTACCATAGAATACTTGGAAACGGATGCTAGATCAGAATGTATATCTGTTTCTGCCACTAATGAATGATGCATTAAGAATTCTGTCTCTATTTTTTGGGTTATTCCATGCCAAATCATCTAAATTCAAAACATCACTGCACTATCACTTCTGAGAGTTTCTTCTTAATTTTTTTTTTCTTTTTTCCTGAGTATCTGTCTATGAGATAAGACTAAGTTCATTTTTTTCAAATTTTTCTGATTTTTAGAAAATCTCGATTTTTTTTTCAAAATTTGGGACATTTGGGACAAAATTTGGGACATCCTACTTTGGCCCAGAACTTAAGCTTCCTTATTTTTCAAGCTAACAGCCTCATTCAGGTATCAAATTAAAGCTTATTTTTTGGAATTTCAACTATAAAATGTCGGCAAAAGTCATCAAATGTGGTATCTAAGAATATGCTAAATGAAGTTTAGCCTCTGGCAACATGGCTTTCTATGGTGCTCCCTGAAAACCACAACCAACATGTTTCAAATTTTTATCTGATAATAATCTAAACTGGGTGTTAATATCATGGAAAATTGATGAGGCTGGTTTCATAATTTGGGAAAAAAATACAATTTGGTTCATATGTAAATCTTAATATACCATGAAACAACATCATTATCATTCACTGTTTCAACTTGCAAAGCTTTGACTAGCTACTTCTGTAAAACTATCAGCAACTCTCTTAGCTTTATCTTTTATGTAAGCTTTTCTTTTTTTATATTTCCATTTTGTATCTGTAACTGGAGAACCCTATCAATCTATAATTGTCATTGAAATTTTGGATCAAGTCAGAGATCATCTGGTACATAATCATAATAATTATTGTTGTCATCATTATAGCACTAAATACAACTCCTTTTCTACACATAATGTAAAATTTTATTCCTGGAATAAGTTCAACAGGTTTTGAGTATTTTTTTAAAAAAGAAATAGAATAGAAACAGCTTTCAAACCCTTCTGAACATTTTTTTATGGCATTTGAAAGGACCAACCGAACTCTTTCCGGATCTTCGAAACAAAAAACAACAATTTTGTAATACAAACAAAATTGTGTACAAACCAACTGAATATTTAGCCATTTCAAATCCTGAGCAATCGTTACAATTATTTACAAACAGAACATGTAATTGTTTCCAAACTTTGTTCTTTTTCAAAATCTTAGTGAAGTCTTCCTTCATGTACAGATGATCATTTAGACATCTCAATGGACTCTAATCAGTCACTAAAATTTTTTGAAAGTCCCAGTTAATTCCTGAAATTAAATACAAATAGTGTCATAATTTAAGTCATAAAATCTTAAAATAAAAACTAAAAATATCAAGTTACGTCATAATATCTATTCAAAAAAAGTATTCAAGTTTTTTGTCAGAATTAGATAAATACAGAAAAGTCAGTTATCTTTGCATCAATGTAACCAACACATAACTGCACTTGATGGAAACTAAAAGAACAGAGCAGTGGGTGCGGCTGGGGCAATAGCGTACATTTCAGAGCACGACTTATCCTGTCATGAGACAAGTACATACTAGAGAATTAGGGAGGGAAAGAATGGAAAGTTCCTTGCATGTTTATACTTGTTCCTTCTCATTTCTGCACTGTATTGTAATTGACACTGAGAATCCTGTGAGACCTCTTTAATTCACAATTCACCCTTTGGTAATAAAACATTGTAGTCAATTTCTTTTACTCTACTATAAATACAGCATTTACAAATAACAAATTATTGTTAATAAATTTAATAAATTAAAGAACATAGTTTGTATAATATATTTTTTCATTATTCTGCATAACTTTCATAAAGTCATTAAAGACTTAAAATAAAATAGACCTTGCTAGAGAATATGATTAAATTTACACATGAAACAATTCCTTCTTTTTTTCCTAACTACTCAAAACACCCTCTTACTTTTTCCGTGATATTAAGAGTCAGGTTATGTTACTATCTGATAAATTTTTATCCACCTGTAAACCACAACCAACAAATGTCTCAAATTTTTGAGACATTTGTTGGTTTTAGTTTTCAGGTTAGGACACATTGTAGGTAACCATGTCACCCGAGACAAACTTCACTTAACATATTTTTAGATACCACACCTGATGATGTTCCCCATATTTTTTAAATTGATTGTAATCTTCAAAAAATAAGCTTTAATTTTATAGCTGAATGAGGCTTATAGTTTGAAAAATAAAGAAGCTGAAGAGATAGTTCTGGAGCAGTGCAACACGAAAGATATCCCAAATTGTGAAAAATTAAGATTTTCCAAAAATTTTCCTGACTAAGCCAAAGGTCAGAAAAATTTGAAAAAAAATTAACTTAGTCTTATCTCATAGACAGATACTCAGAAAAAAAAAAAATAAGAAGGAAATCTGAGAGGTGACAGTGCAGTGATATTCTGAATGTAGATGATTTGGCATGGAATGACCCACAAAATAGAAACAGAATTCTTAATGCATCATTCATGAGATGGCATGAAACAAATACACATTCTGATTTTAAGCATCTGTTTCCAAGTATCCAATGGTATCAAAATTCTTTTTGAGTCACAAAATTTTGAGGGTCATAAAGATTTTAATGAAAATTAATAAGTTAGATTCACTGCAATAAAAATTATTATCAAAATATTTTCTTTAAATATTGATATTACATATTACATAAGACATGCAAAAAGAGCTAAGTAAAATGTAATTAATGAAAAAATTAATTTAGTCTTATCTCATAGATAGGGGCTCAGAAAAAATTATGAAGAAAATACGATAGCACATACCCCTAAGTGATTTGGGATAGAATGACCCTTTTCAGGTCATTTAAAATAATCTAATATGCAATTGTGTTTTTCTTTGCTAAAATTTGCTTAAGAAATGATGTTTAATCGTGGAGTGATGTTGATATCTAAAATTGCAAGATAGTTTTGCTGATTTATAATGAAATTTCAGTATTCACAGGTCTTGAAAAAATAAATTGACTATCAGAATGCTTTGTAGTTATAAAAACTCAATTTTTACAGACAAAAATATTAAATGCTTGGGAAAAATAAGTTTGTGTGCCAGTGGCCCTGTCACTAATACACTCAGATAATGATTATGTAAGATTGAATAATCTAAACATGTGTTCAGCATTACATGTTGAAATGAAAAATTGAAAAATGCATTCATTCAATAAGAGAATAAGTGCTTCCACACAATCATTATTTTCATTTCAATTTTTTATAGTGAAATTATGAAATTTCGTCTTCTTTCATTCGTTTTTAAAAGAATAAAAATTCATTTGAATTTTGGAAACAAATCCAAATGTACAATTCTGCAAAAAATTACAAACCCAACTATTTTTATGTAAGAATGAAGTGCTGCTAATCTTAGTTCAATTGATTTATTTTTTCAACAAGTAAGGATTTCACGTGCCGTTACGATAAAGATTAAAAAAGCCATCTATTAAGGCACAAATTCAAAGTAAACGTTAAAAAATAAAAATTTAAATTAAAATTTTTATTGTATATTAATTTTTAATTTTATTTTTTAACTTTTACTTTGAATTTGTGCCATAATAATTGGCTTTTTTTAATGATTTTTTTTTTTTTTAGGTTTTGTTTTTAAGGCTGACCATTTTTTTTTTTTTTTTTTTTTTTTTTTATATCTAAAGCAGGGGTTGGCAACCTTTTGTTGTAAGAGGGCCAAATATTTTATATCGGGATTACTGCGGGCCGCACTTAGGCCAAAAAGGGCCAAAATCTTATTTTAACAACCAAAAAAAAAGGAAAATCTTAAGACGCCTCGCGGGCCGCACCAAAACGCTTTGTGGGCCGCGGGTTGCCGACCCCTGATCTAAAGAAAAGTGTATGGGTGATAAACTTGAATCACAAAAAAAAAAACAACAACATAAAACTGCTTTGAAAGAGTAGAATGAATATTCTGTGAAAATATAAAGGATATAAGTGTGAAAAATATTTATTTATTTATTTATTTATTTTTTTAATGAAACTAATAGGAATTTCTTTGATTTTTAAGTGAAATTAAAAATTTAAGATTGTTACTATGATGTATGTCATTCAAGTATTATAAAACATGGAAAAACTGAAAGTATGGAAAACTCTTTAAGAACTAATGTCAATTTCCTAGATTATTTTTTTGCTTGATTAATTATAGAATTATGCAGTTTACTATTTTGTTGTGAAAAATATGATAGTTTCAATTGTTGTTATTTTTATTACTCTTAAAGATAACAAGGAATTTGTTAATAAGTTTCCAACACAAAAATATCTTTTCATTATCTTTACTTAAAGTTTGTATATATTTTCTGACAGCTACTTATTTTATGTATAATAACTGTTTTTGACAATAGAGCACATCTAAGTAATATGGAAACAAAGAAGCAATAGGTGTGGTGATATCAAATTTGATTATAAAATTACATAAGTAATTAACTAAAGGAGTAGGATCCATGTAAAACTTTTTTTCATTCAAAAAATCTACTATTTCATTCCATTTCTGCATCTGTTTTAAATAACTGTGTCACAAGAATTTAAGAAAGGTCATGGATGCCCACATATTTGGGCTGCTTGGTTCAAGAAAATGCAGGGGCCGATTGGAATTCTTTCCAGGGCCCCCACAAATAGTGGTAAGCAAAACCAGATTTACTGGAGGACGGAGAGATGAAAACACATATTTTCATTCAAAACTCTACATGCAAATGTTGAAAGAACATGGTATAGTTCAATAAGCTAGTGAAAAGGACTAAATGTGTATGTTAAATTAAAGTGGCAAATTAAGATATAATTTATTCTTTGAAAATTCTTCATTTCTCAATCAATGAATTCATTCCTTCCATTATAACACACTTCTTTGATTGCCTGATTAAATGTTGCAAGCTATTTATTTCATGAATTCTTCCAAAATCTCATGGAAATTTAGATATACTGCTTCTTCACTCTCAATTGATAGTTTAAATTGAAAGAATTTAAATTCTGTCTTGGATCATTGTTGACCTCAATTATTTTTTATGAGTTTCAATCTAGAAAAACTGTGCTCCCCTGCAGCAACAGGCATTGGAATTTGGCAGGGATATATCCTAAGAGCGATGAAAAGGTTTGGAAGTGCAATACTTATCTCGTTCTCTGCAAAATTTTTAAAGGCTTTCCGCTGTATGAAGCAGAAAGAATTGACTTCATTGATCTAGGGCAATTCGATTCTTCTACAGCCTTATTGACCAAAATTTTTTGAATGTTAAGATGTAAAAAGCATGACTTTTTCTTCCCAATATTCATTGATAAAAGCATTAACAACCAAGAATGTGGAGCCCGATTGGGTCTCATCAGTCGACGTAAGACCGGACCTGTACATGGGCAAGAGGAGAGATAACATGCTCCCCCCCTCTAGAATTTTAAATTTTAATATAATTCCTGTAATTTATTTGTTGGAAGAGAATTAACAGAAATATAAATATATATATTATATATATTTTAATTATTATTTACAATATTTTCTATGGTTTTACATTTTTTTTTATAGTGACAATACAAGCCCCTCCCCAGGAAAAAAATGAATTAGCTCTCATGGAGTAGATTATAAGGCATTGTTTCTTCAAAACTCAGTATGATCTTTTACTGAAAATATTTTGCCATTTATATTCGAGAAGGATGGTTGGTAGTATAGGAGGAAGGGCAGAGTTAATAGACAGACAGACAGTAATGAACAAAAAAAAAAAAGTTTGCTTATCATACAAAGATCTTTCTCAAAATGATGATGTAGTTAAAGTTAAGCTGTACCGCAACAGGTCATGCAGGTCCAGCAATTCTCAACCAACAGGACTACTTCAGTTTCTTTTGAGGTCAGATGGTCAGTCCGACACTTGCCCACGTTTCACTTCTGAGTAGCAAACTTGGCCCCCACAATGATGATATGCAAGATATATTCCAAGAATATCAGTTTTAATGGAATTCAGTACTGTTTACAAAAGTACAGTTGTGTATAAATGGAATTTTATCTGTATCCGAATTTAAAGTTTGAAGCTAGCCAAATTGATATTGAAAAAGACAACTGATTATTGCAACTATGATTGACAGCAAAATTCAGAAGAACATTGAAATTTCAACAAAATAGTGGCAGTGGCAAAAATATGAAAATAAAGCACCATCCCAGTGTCACAAACGTAGTTCGTGCCTCGACGCTCCCGCTAACCCTTTCTCTCCTCTCCCTCCTTCCACATCCCGCTTCTTGCATATTTCTCTCCATATCTCCATCATTTTTTTACATTTCTGCCTTCCTATCAATTCCTGGTGCTGCAAGGGTTCTCCTTCCCTTATTCCCCGCCAACACGGCGCCCTTATCCCTATTAAAATGTGCTTTTTCCGACTTTAGGAGTGACCGGTAAGTGCTTTTATGGCTGGTACACAAAGGCAACCAGCCCGTGAAAACTGTTTGCTTGCTACGTTAAGAGCTAATTCCTTTGTCCCCCTGTTGGGCATTGCATCAGAGTTCTGCTCTCAATAGGGGGAAAACAAAAGGAAAGGCCAACTGGGACTACGTCAGTGCTGCCACCCCTTCTTGACCAGAGGCGACGGAGGGGACCAACACCCCTCTCCAGGAGAGGAAAACAAGTCAACAAAGGACAGTCGGCGAATCAGATTGTCAGGGAGCAGTTTCAAAAGTCCCTGCTCGATCTTCCTCGCTTCTCGGAACCACACCGCCCTCCTGATCTGCGAGTCCCCGATCAGAGGATGGAAATAACCCCAGAGCTGAGCACCTGGATACTTGGTGCCATCCTGAACCCCGCTGCGTCTTTCCGCCGAGAAATCGAGCGGAACGTCCTGAGTACCTGCTCGCGTCTGGACCTCACGTTCCCCGGAGTCGGCTGACGCCCACGCATTGACGACCGCAGCGAACGTCCCTCCGCCGGTAACCGACGGTGGTCTCCAGCGTATCCAGACCTGCCTGTGCCCTGCTTAGTCCGGCGCCGTGAGTCCTCCCGATTATCTTCATTTGTATTTATCAATCTCTCCCTTCCCCATACCCGCAATAAAGCCTTCTTTTCACTCTACGAAGCCAATCTGTCTTTCATCTCTAAGAAGGCGCGGGCCATCGGCGAACTCCCTTCACTAGGCTAGCGTTCCACGGCACCTCACCCTTTTTCCCGTCCAAACACCTTAATCCCACCTTACACACCTCCTTTCCTTTGTACGGTGATCGTGGTTTGCTTAGGGATGCAGTAGATGGTGTGCGCCTTAAAACAACACGTGACACCAGGACAAAAGATTGTGAGAAAGGTCAACTCTTCAAAAGTTAACAATTATAAGAGATCCTTCCCAAATTTACCTTATTTTCTTTTGGTAAAAATTGCTATTATCACAACTAAATTTAGAGTGTGAAATTATCTAATGGTGATTGCATGACCATATTTAAAAATCCTGATTTCTTTGCACATGTATTTCTATGTTATTTGTAAATAGAAGCCAATTAAGAATATATATATATATATATATATATATATATATATATATATATATATATATATATATATTCTATTTTTTTATGAACAGCTGTTTTTTTTTGTTTTTTAAATATAGTGTCATATTTTCAGTTTTCAAGCATTTACAAAATTGTTGATTACCAAAGACAGTGTTGAGATAGAGACCTGGGTAAAAAGGGGCATGCTGATTATGCATTGGCTTACATCTCACCTTATCCACTAATTTCAACTCCTTGTTTTTGAAATTCATTATTGAAATTTATGATATGATTGCTCACAGTCAAGTTTTAGTGAAGATTTAGTTGAATTTTTCTATATTTTAGAATGCTGAAGTCTCTTACCAGTTCAATATCAAATTTAATTTTTCTCTCCTTAAGATATGCTACTACAGAACATATCTTAAGATATATTGTAAATATTTGTTTGATATAAATTTCAATTATTTTAGTAATTTCGCCAAAGCAGTTACAGAACTTTTAAAGTGAAGTTAGACACCATCATTAATGTAAATATTTAAGGGGTTAAGTATCAACCATGATACTGGAAACAAAAAGGCAGGCTTGATGCTTAACTTTGTTTTTTTGTTTTTTTTTTTTGGTGGTGGTGATGGGGGCGGGGGGCACTCAAAAATTGGATTTCTGAACATTTATGTCACAGATTCAAGGATGAATTTCAGGTATAAGGAACTAAAATTAGGAAATAAGATAGAACATGAAATGTAGCCCAATGTTTAGTGTAAGGAGATCTTTTTTTCTTTTTTCTCAGAGATGTGCCATTACTCTGTCTTGAGTAATGAATGGTTTCATAATGTTTGAAAATAGGAAAAATGATGTGCACTATATTTGACAAATGTGGCTGCTCCAGAAAAACTATAAGATTTTTTTCTTAGGTTTACAGCTTGCAAACCATGTAGAAATATGTATGAAAGAAAGAAAAAAAAACAAAACAGAATTTTTAAAATAGTCTTGCAACCAGATAATTCCTAATTGGGTGATTTCATACCAAATGATCAGTAGGACAATATTTTTTTTTCCATAGGGTAAAAAAAAGAAGTTAAGTTCATTTGTTTATGACTGAATTTCACCCCCAGATAATGAAAAGGATTGATGATGATTTTGCGTTTTGACAATTATTATTATTATTAGCTCATTAAAAATATTGCTTATTGTAATGATGCAAGGAACAAAGGCTTTCAACTCTTACATTATCTTCTTATTTCTTTACATATTAAGAGAAAATGTTTCACTTTGGAAAGTTAGTAACCATGAAGAAGAGCACAGTGAACTCCCATTAGAATTATCACAACTAAACTGAAAGTACTCTTCAACTTTATTATAATTACTAGCATTTTTATAGTTTGAAACATATTTATTGAACTGTGAAAATATATATGGTTTATGTATATTTTATTTATTTATTTAAATTTAGGTAGCCTTTTACACTTTGGAATGCCATCAACCTCTTGGTCATTTAAATTTACTAGTGGCAAACCTGAAATATTCACGGAAGTAAAACAGATTCCACATTTTTGAAATATCGTAACATTTTTCAAAAACACAAGATTGAAAACGATGTTCTAAGCTCATTTTTTAAAAGCCATGACTTCCATAACAGCCCACATATAATTTGAATGATGACTAAGCAATAAAACAAAATATGTATTTTGATCATGGTAACTCTTGCAAGCATGTAATTATCCCTATTTCGAGGTTAGTTTTGA
>JAFIDM010000005.1:39590464-39603740 GCA_023159025.1 Thereuonema tuberculata | reverse complement strand
TTATGTCACGGTCCCTTGATGAGCGCAATAACGGGGTTTTACTGTATATATAAGTTAACCTCCTGCCCTAAATCATTATAACTTAACCTCCTGCCCTAAAATAATGTCGCTCCTAAATACTGTTTCCCTAGCAAGTATTGAGAAATGTTGGTGGCACCACCTTGTATTTTGTTTCTGCTTAGTTACTGTTTCTGTAGCGCTGTTGGGATGATACGGAAATGTTGGTGGCACCACCTTGTATTTTTGTTTCTGTGTTAAATTATCTTCTCTTAAACATTGTTAAATCTGGAATTATTACATTAAAGCTAAAGTTGCAATTAATAATTATTTCAATAACTATTTTTTTTCACAAATGATATAGTATCATTACACTGATTGTTTTGAGCATAGTATTAGGTATTATTTTCTATTACTCATAGTTAGATAGCTTCCAGATCAGGCATTTTGAGTGCTGTTCATTTAACTAAATAATTCTTTGTTTCCTATGAGTTTGATTTGCTTTTTTTAATGGAGTTGTCAATGATCCAGACTGTCTTAAAATCAGAAATAATTTTGTCGATGCCAGTTTTTCTTACCATAGAAGAATTTGTATTTATTTATTATTAACTGTTATTTTTATTTTTCCTAGATAACACTGAAGTCAGTGCTTTGGAGGAAGATATCGGTGCTACTTGTGATGGTATAAGACAAACCGATATAATGGACCCATTTCATCTTGTTAATCAACAGGACTTTTCAAATATTGGAAAAGGCTTTTCACTAGATAACACTACACAGAACCAAACAAATTGCCTGACTAGTGTTGAATGTTCTGAACATGTGAAACCAAATGAAGGTTCTATGAGTCAAAAGATAAGAATTGAAGAAAAATTAAAAGCAATGATGGACTTAATTTCTAATGATATTCTTTCAGAATCTTCTGCACCAGTTTTAGAGGAAATGTTGGACAATTGTATTGCTTTTATTTGTGAAAACAGATTATCAAAAATTGGAATTGAGGAAAGTGCAGCAGACTCACAGATTGTTATTAGTAATAATGATGGGAGAGGTGAAATATCAGGTAACAATATAATAAACCAAAAGATATTTTATTCATCTCCAAAGAAAAGGACTACAAAAGGGAAAGCCTCTTTTAGTAAAATTGACAGTGGGAAAAAAGAAAATTTTGAAATGGGCTTAACTCAAGAATTTGTGGTAACAAAACTTGATCACACTTACATCAAAATGTAAACAAAGAAATTCTTCCAAGAAAAAAGAAATGCTTGGACAATTGTTTTAGAAAAATAGTATTATTAAAAAAAAAAGGATTCATGACTGGAAAAACCCCCTTGAGGAATTGTATAAATTTGTAAGCTGAATGATATATTTTGGATTATGTAACTTTCCGGAAATAAATTTGTACTGGTTAAGAATTGCATTGTGGCACAATGAAACAGTTTTTAAAACAATCTCAAGAGGTAGATTCCTAGCTTTATTAGCATTTATTCACAATGTACATCCAGACACTTGAGAATCCTTCAGATGTACTAAAAAAAAGTAAGAGGCTTTATTGAATGTATTGGTAAAAAATGTGAAAAATTGTATCGGCCTTTTTTTGTAATATTTCAGTTGATGAAAGAATCGTCAAATCGAAAGCAAAAATATCAGATATGAGGCAGTTTATTAGAGACAAGTCTACACGTTTTGATTTTAAATTATGGGTTTACATTCTTTTTACAACATATATCTGAAAATGTATTGTGTATAGTAGATTTAGAGAAGATTCCTGCAGGATAACATCTGTCCGCATGTCACTCGCACATGATGGCTACGATTCAGAAATTGAAGTGGGCTGTTCTTCCCCATCTTACTTTCATTTCTTTAGATCTTTAAAACAGTTTCTAGATGGAAGAAAGTTCACCTGTAGTAAGGAAGTCATTGAATCTGTTCAAGAGTGGGTACATCTGCATCCAGAAGAATTTCTTTTAAGTGAGAACATAGCAGCTATCAGACCAGTGGCACCAGTGCATTGCTAAGGAGGGGAGATTGCACTGAAAAATGATATGATTTACTTCATTGTATTTCTGTTGTTTTTGTCTCTAAGTATTGAATTATAATTTAAATTTGAATGCTCCTCCTATAATGAATTTATGAGCTGTGTAGATAGGTCAGACGAGGTAATTGGCACTTACAATGTTTTGCGAAAATGTCTATGCTGGTAGAAACATTACTATTTCACTGCCTTGACATATATGTAGTAAATAGCTATACTTTGTTTTCGGCATCTTCAAATTGAAAATCCTGTAAATGAACATTTCAAAGTAACCAAAAGGCTACGATTAATTGAAATTCCGTGAAGAACTGGTCAACCAATTTCTGAAAGTAACTGAAAAACATAAGTCAATGGAACCTCCAAAACAATTTGTTATTCTTTTTACAATAACATTGCCACTGAACATGTTCTTTAATGGAGAGAATTATAAAAGAAATTGTATTATATGCCATCAGAAACAAGTACAATTCTTCATTTTTTTTTTTTAGGTCCGTAGATGGAGTTTCTAATACAATTCTTCATAATTTGTTAAAAATGTAAAATTTATTTATGCTTAAACAAAGTTAGGAATTGTTTTATACTACAGTAGAGTCCCATTAATCCGGACTAGATGGGATCGGACCTTGACCGGATCATCGAAAGTCCTGATTAAACGGAATTTGCCTTAAAATGTACATAACACAAGTTTTAGATGGGTAAAACTAAAAAAAAATCGGCGTTTTTTTCTTTCCCTACAGCTTACTTTAGTTTTAATACTATTGTATGTATAGACCTAAGTTTTTAACCTACGAACTGATGTAGGATTATCAAAATAAAACATCTTGGAGATTAAAATTTGAGCCAATTGAGGACATCAAATCCTCTCAAAGAATTATTTTCGTACTGATCTGTTACTCAAATTATAAATCCTGAATTTTATTTTTTTAATCCCGACGGATTAACCGGATGTCCGGACTAGTGGGGTCTGGATTAGCGGGGCTCTACTATATACCGTTCCAAAAAATTTGATCAAAAGCAGAAAGTTTAGTTTTTGTTTCGTTGTATTATATAATTTGGTAAAGTGACATAAAATGAAACAGAGACAGAGTTCATTTAAAAAAAATATAAAAAATCTCTGTATTATTTTTTTTTTAGCTCAAATTTTATTTACAGTTTAAATGACATGATATTTTTAAAGTTTAACTTAGCTATTTTAGTTTTTTATTTATTGTAAATATTTTCTGTTTCATGCTTTTGAAAATTACTTTTTGTTAATATGTCCAACAAAAAAATTATATTAATATTTTTCTTTTCATAAAAAAAAATTAGTAATTCCAAAATAAACTTATGGTCATTTGAAAGTTCAATTGCTTTTTTATTCATAGAAAAAAAATTGGGATCATTTTACAGTTTTATATTAATTAATTTTTTTTCTAAGAGGTACACAAATATGCCGAAAACAGTGGCAGCCCACAAAAAGTTAATTGATACATGGGATTTCCCTAAGCATTATATTTCTAGAAGCATCATATAATTTCAAATTTTTTGAGGTATCTCAGTTAAAAAGAGATGATATCTTCAAACATTATCTTTCCTGCAGGTTTAAAATTAAGCATTAAGAATAGAAATGCAGTTTTTCTTCTTTTGTTTATACTAATAATAAGCCAGAAATTTTTAAAATTGAATTAGAAGGACATCATTTTAACAGTAATACAGTTAGATTTGATGTAAGTTTTAACCATGAAATATTTGAAATTTGATGTTTTATGCTGATTAGCCTTGTTTGATGAAAGTGTTTAACAAGTTTTCTGCAGAAATGCTCTTTTGTAGAGTCTCTTCGTATATTATTACTAAGAAATTGATGTCCAGTTGGTGATGGCGTGTTAAGCAGTTGAAAACTTAGCAGTTCAATCACAGTCTGAAATATCCACCTCTCACTAATATCTATTAAACTTCTGCTTATAACATTGCTTTAATTTATTATACTTCTGACATCTTAATAATATCGGCATATTCTGCTAAGAAGTATTATGCCATTATTAATTTTGCTTTATTTATTATTATTATTTTTATAATGACTATTGGAGCAATTAACCTAGCAGTAAATTTATAAATATACATAAAAAAAATGTACACAATACATATAAATGTATCTGACAACTATTACATTGCTGACAATGACAAACAGTTCTATAAAGAATAAATCATTCTTTTCTGAATCACAACAATGAATCTAGAAGGGCCTGATTGCAGGCATTAGTTTATGTAATATTTTGAAATAATATATATATTATTTCGTGGAGTTCTTTATTACTTATTGAATTAACCTAATTTTAAAAACCAAAAGCAAATACTGACTAAATTTCTAAATTGCAAATGATTAATTGAAATCTTTGCTTTGCGAAACTCGAAGGGGTAGCTTTGAGTTTCGCCTATATATTATGGAAGTAGTATATATATATATATATATATATATATATAATGCACTTACCAGAGAAAAGTACACCATGTACTACTTCCATAGAAACATCCAGTAAAATAACTTGTCTAAGTGCACTAGAATTACAAATGTTATTCAATTGAAAAGGTTGATTCACTGTTATGGTAGCAAAAGTCTGTGACATATGACAATCATGTGAATCCCTTTCTCCATCAGCGGTTGTGCTCACTTTGGAGGCCTTTGAATGATATATCTCAGTTTCCATTGCAGTAGATTTCTTTGCAACAGAGAGCTTGATCCTGTCCCACTCCTCCAACAGGCTTTCTAGAGACCATCTAAGGAATAAGATTGCCTGTTCCTTAGGAGGCTGAAACCACTAAAGTCAGCAGTAGAAAACGATCTGTTTCTTTCCATAGTCCAATACCTATATCTATGCTTCATAAAGGCTTAAACAAATTTTGACTTGTCACCTGTAAGATGGCAGTTGTAGAGCTGTAGAAAATTCATCTTCCACTTCACGATGTGTTGTACTTTGAGAGTATGAATTTTGTGATTCACATCCAACTAGATTTTCGGATATTATGTGATGAACTGTTGCCTGAGACATGTTTTACCTGAGTCTGCTTGGCAATGTTCCTTGAGTCCTACATTTTCCTGCTCTAACAATGACTTCTTAACAGCAGGTAGCCGTTTGGCAGAGGACATGGCTTCCAAAGGCCCAAGGAGCATGCTATGACTGGCGAGTCAAAATGTCTGTGATAATTCAGTAAAGTGCTGATTGCTTTATTGGAAATTGCAGGTATCTTCTCTTTACACTGTTTAATAATCCTGCTGTATGAAAATCCGATATCGGAAAGTTCTACAATATATCCTTTCCAAAATGACACTGTTTTTGGAGGTATATCTATAAATAGCACAAAACAAATAATTAAATGTACAGTTTGATATCTCATGAGTAGAATGGCACATGATATCATATTGTCATGGCTACATATGCTGTCATTCAAATTTGCTGCCATAATAGTGAATCAACCTTCTGTACACCTTTGCTTTCAGTGAAAACGTGATTATTCCAGCGAATAATCAAGATAGGAAACAGAGATGGTACTATCATAGATATAGGTTATATGAACAAAAAATTATGTATTTACTGCAAAGAAACGAATAAGAATGCACGAAATTACTATTAATTTTTATTTTGTATTTTTTGGAAAATAATTAGTTACTCATATAATTAGTTACTTCTGTGCATTCGTATATGTTGATCGAGGCAACAGGGCTTCCAGAATTTGAATCCTTTGAAAATGTCTTCATTTTTGGATGACAAATATTTCCTGAAAAAAAAAAGAAATCTTGTCCGTCATCAAGACAAACAGTTATTTCTCACTGATGACAAGTAATGAATTTCTATTGATGTTCAACAATGGATGATCCTGGCAGTACTAAGCACATTTTAATTGTACTGACTTTGATTTCAAATTAATTGTATTTAAAAACTAGCTCAAAACTGTGGATTAAATGAGTTTCCAGCCATTGAAAATTTAACAAATTTCTTTATTTTCGTCGGATGTTATAATTTACAAATAACAGTTTCGTTTATTTTGTTTTTATGACTTGGATAAAAAAAACCAAAAAGAAAACCATCAACATTATAATGAATTTAGATATAACGTTGTTTCAAGAACTTGTTTTTATTTTTTGAAAAATTGAAAACGCTAAGTAAAGTAATAATTTCAAGTTAGCAGTAAATAACATTTACTAGCTGCAACCCGTGAAATATTCACGGAAGTAAAACAAATTCCACATTTTTGAAATGCCGTGCAATTTTTCAAAAACACAAGATTGAAAAAGATGTTCTAAGCTCATTGTTTAAAAGGAGTAAAATGTATAATCCCTGCTGCATTCGATCTATTTGTAGCAGACATTTGTAAGTTCAATACAAATTCTACTTAGAGTTTGTCATTTATTCCCAAGACCTTCAAAATAAGGTATCATTCTCATGTCTCTTCTCAAAAATCTCTTTATACACGATGTTTTGTGTATAAACATTATTATTGTTCAATTTTAATCGTTCATAAAGTTTTCTTTGGAGACTTGTTTCGGAGATATTGGCTTTTAAACATTTAACTTAACCAATACTGGAATTCTTCCTACATTTATTTGCTGAACTTGTGAAATGGCAATTATATAGCTCTGACCGAAAGACCATCGTTATACGATTCTTGATTTTTTAATATCAACATGGTTACCTGGTGAAAAAAGTTAACCCCCTGCCCTAAAATTGTCACAAAACAAAAATAATCGTTATTATTAAATGTTAAATGCTTCCTTGATAACCATTTGGGAACTTTATTTAAAATAATTCTGTGGATCAAGGTAAAAATGAATGAAAACAGCTCTGCTACCATCTCATTTGGGATTACGAGCAACCGAAAGATAATAATAATCTAAAGGATAAATAGTAAATAAAAGCTAAGATAAGTAAAGTTTAATAACATGAATTTTACTGTAAGGCTAAATGTAAATACACATAGTAAACAATCAAAACAATGGGCTTAAGGCTCACTGAGAAAGCACAAAGTTAACTTAAATGAACATAGAAAGTGTCCTCTCAATAGTCTTTCTTTGTGAAAATGTTCAAGATAAAATTAAATGTCAATTAAACGAAAAAAAAAAACTTCAAAAGTCAGAAGTAGTGTTGATTGAACGTACAGTTTAACACTTATTAAAAATGAAGAAGGTATTTGCTAGCAAAATGAATAGGCCTGTACAAACAGTCACGCACATCATTGCTGCTTGCAATACACCATGGGATCCCAGGTTTGAATTAAGGCATCTAATTCACCCGCGGATACACATTACAAAGGTACCGTCGTCGGAAGGATGAAAACACTTCTCTGTAATGACTCACTGTAGCACTTTTAAAACACATATCACTGGCGCTTATCCCAGTTCGTAGATTCTGACGCGGCGGTCAAGTCGTGGAAGTGGGTTTGACACTGCTCCGCAGGGTAATTCGGCGTCCAGCAAAGTACTACAATCGCTGCCTTCCCAGCAATCGTTAGGGGTTAGCGGGCTGCAAAACTAGGCCGGTTGTGGCGTTTAACCGACGTCATCCCGTCAGTCTCTGCTGTGGGTTTTTTTTTGTACGGCTCCGTCCTGTTCACCAAGTTCGCAAAACCTTCAGTTCCCGCGGCAAACGTGCTGAGGTATTTCGGCAGTTGAAGGTACACTTACATGATCGGTGTTTCTTATCCATCACCATACCTCTCCTATATCACCAATCTTAGTCCTTTTTCATAACGAAAAGGCAAAAGTTAAAAGGAAAGGGTAAAAATGAAAATAGCTTAAATAAGTGTGGAGAGTACATTTTGTTCGACTTAATGGCTTAACGACTCCGACACCAACTAACTAATTATTTTTTTTTTCTGAGAAAGGAAATTGAAAAGAATAACTGATTATGTCACCAAAACACACAAAAATTAACCAATAATGGGATAGGCGACGAAGAGACGGGTAAGCTACGAAAAGAGAATGATTGACAGGCCCAAAGACAATGTGAAGGAAAGCAACAGGAAGCTCTCAAATGAACAGAGCAGCAAAGAGAAACAAGAGGGCAAAAGGTTAACAAAAGGAGACGAAAAGCAAGACCACCAGAGAAAAGATTAACATGAATGATGAAACCATAAGTCTAAAGCAAAAGGAATTCGCAAAAAATAAAAATAAGAGTAAAACAGTGAGAAAGATGGCGGAAAATAAAGGGACGAAAAATGAAAGGGCAAAAATAAGCAAAAGACTAAAAAAAATCGTGACAAAATAATAGGCTCCTCCAAATTGAGCCTATGAAAGAGTGCCCCACAATGCCTGACAGGGGCGTAGGAATTATTTCTAATTCACTTTTTTATTATTATTCACTAAATGAATCGATGCAAAAGTTTATAATAATTTGTTTATACTTAAGTATTCTTTTTTTTACTTGTTTTTAAATTAAAGTTTTTGGATTGATTTAAAATAATTAAACATTATTTTTTTTGTATAACATTTTAAGTAAGTATTGAACAACGCACCAATATTAAATCAACTAATTTTTCTTTTCAAAAAGATATTTGATAGTATATTTTTAAAATTAAAAATACACTAAAATATTCTCTCTCCGCTCTCTCCACTTTGATGACAAACAAACGTACATCCGTTTTTTGCCTATTAATAGTGTCATTTTAAATAACAAAAATTAAGTTGAAAGCTTCCGAAATCTTATTTCAAGTTTTTACAAATGTAAAAAAGTTCTAGAGGTACTGCGTCTTTGCCCAAACATCAAAATGTGTAGAATATGCCTATTTTTTTTTAATAGGGTGAGATGGAGAGTTGGATGGCCGGTTAAGCGCCCTCCCTCCCCTCTCCCGAAGTTTTCTAAAATACCGTTTTTTTTTTGTCCTTGGAAACTAGCTCTACTCTGACCCATCCCGAAATAAAATCCTCTTAACGCCTCTAAAAAGAAGTGCATTGATGGCTTTCATAATCTATTTACGTAATTACGTATGTAGATTTTATTTAAAATTGGTTGAATTATAAATTAAAAATAACTTAATGGATAAAAATTGAAACAATAACCAAAAATCTTGTCTTAATGAATTTTTGCTTCCAATTATTTCAATACATAATACTAAAAACGTTTGAAAGAGTTGGTTAAAAATGGGACTTCAAAGGTAGTCTTCTGTTTTTAATTTTAGTTCCCAAAATTTCCCATAGATGTCAGGACATTCGTTCCACGTGTTACTGTTTACATGGCTCTCTACCATTTAAAGTTTGCGCGTCGAAAGCCATTGCGCATGAGCCAAAAACAATGTCGGAGGGAGCATGTCATACCACTGAGAGGGCAATGTGATATGGAGCGGATAAACTACAGAGACGATATCAACTTACGATGGCACTGTTTATTCACTGGAGAACTGTTAACAAAGTGTCATGGTCTGAATAAGTGGAGCGCTGATGCTTCGGTTATTGGGGAAACGGCTATGTGAGGAGGGCGATACGCCGGCGGCTAATGTCGGGATACCTTCGGCCGCCGGTGAACGCTGCACCCCGGCCACGAGCGGTAAAGACACCTCGAAGACCAGCATTAATGAAGAGGACCTCCCTGATGGATCGTGTTTCAGTAGTGCTATTAGGATTATACACGAAAAACAGAATTTGGATGCATTCAACTCAGCAGTTCGTCCATGTCAGGTAAGAAAATTTCTTTTTCTTTTTTATGTTGAGTTCAGCCGGGCTTTTCAACTTACTTCTCAACTTAAGGCTTCAGAACCATTAAAATATATAAACTAACTACAATTGTCATTACAACAGGGTGCAGCAAGTACTTCACACATTTTAACTTCGGAAATATTAGAGAATACTGAGTTACTACTGCCCTAACTATTTAAAAGTAAAATTTAATAACATTTTCATTACTTCACTGAAATTTATTACTAATTAACTAGTACTCAAAAAAAGGAAAAACGTCTAGATTGTTAATTTTTAATAGTTCTTCAATTAATTCAGTTGAATTTGACCAGTAATATTTCCAGATGACTAAACCATTGAAAATTGCCATCTCATAGCGTTTAAATTCAATTGAAAACCGTTAAATAATTAGATACATTTTAATTATTAGTTTCTACCGTGGGCCTTGTAAATTATTCAGACCTTTTAATTTTGAAAGTTCAGAAAAAAGAGCTTTAAATAATGAATTTATTCATTTAAGCAGTAATCTATTGAAAGGTAAGATTAAAATATTGGAAAAAAAAATAATGAAATTGGCTAAACCAGAGAATATGGCACCTGCCAATTAGTCTTCGTAAGGATACATGATGGTGCGTACTGTTATCTGAAATCGCAGTATGAGTTAGTTTTTAAAAACAGCCAGATGAGTTAGTTTTTCTAATAAAATATCGCGCAAAACCATTTTGAAATAAGCTTACCTGTAAATCTCATTATACATTTCACTAGTTATTTGAAAAACTAAAATTCATATCTTAAAATATAAATATCTTAAGGCGGCCATCTTGTCAAAACTCAACCGTAGTCCAAAACAGCCTGGTACCGTAATCTCCGATTTCACCATTAAATTTTATATTTGCGTGAAAATTTTCAACTGGTTAATAAATTTACAAAAACAAGAAGCAGATTTCAGGCTTAATTTCTGATAAGATAGTCGTAACTTACAAATGATCTTTAAGTGCTTTCAAAAATTCAATTTAAATAGTTTGTAATTTTCCTTACTTTGTCAATGTTTTACGGGTCACGCCCCATATTATACTTCTGACATTACATTTTCTAAAATGAAAATACTTTTATTTTACTGTATGTAAATGCATCTTTTATTTGAAAACTCGAAGATTAATAACAAATATTTACATCATAATGACTGATTAATTTTATAGTTTTCGTAATATGAATTTCAATCAGTAATTAGCAATTTTACTGCCAATTCTATTCTATTCCCATGGTTTTATCGAATTGGCTGTAAATGCTATTATGCTCATCTGATATAATTAGTTTGAACTTATCTTCCATGCTTGTTAACAAATTGTAAACTAAATCAAGGGTTATTGAACTTAACCACTAATTACCACAGTTTTAGTTATCAAGTTCGGAAATATGACTTAAAATGACATTAATTTATATAAAAATCATTACGTAAAAAAAAGTTTTAGCATTCTAAGCTTCAACCTATTAATGAGTGAAAAAAAAAAAATGGTTGCAAAGACTAGCAAAGTATATTCCATTTGCCGAAGACAGTTTTCATTATAACATGATAGCACAAATCATTATTGTTGGAGGGATGTTGCTGATTAAGGATTTCTGATAAAGACACTATTTTTTTTTTAATTCAAAGTAATTTGTATTTGTCTTTATGAATAAGAGTCAGAGACTACAATCCCCTCAGATTTCTTGGACCATTGTTCGTTGGCTGACATTGACGTATGCTTTTACTATATTAGGTCGCCGCAACAAAGAAAAGTGTTGCTGAATAATCGCGGTTATGATGTTCTAATAGAAAGAATATGTCTTATTAGCCACCTAACGATGGTCGGCAAGAAACCGGAAACTGACATGGCTCCTAAGCAACCTGTATTGCTGAATGAAATGGTATGAACGTACTGTATTTAAATTGATTATTTTATTACTGTAGATGGTAAAGAAGGATTAAAATATGTAGTATTTCCTCTATCTTTTTTTTTAAAGGAAAATATAATTTAAATGAATTTAAAGTTGTTTTATTCATCCATAGATTTTCGTGCAATTCCTTGAAGAAAAAAGAAATTGTTGAAATTGAAAAATACGGAATTAAACATAGTTTTTGCTTCTGTAATTTTTTTTCCCGATAAAAGAAAGAAATTGATATCGATTTTTCTAGTCGATACCAAATTAAAAATCGCTGTGGGGAAAGTAATGAGATGGGTCTTTTTTTTATTGAAACACGAAAACTGTTGATTTTTACAATTTTCTCGCTGCTGCTGTGGCAAAATAAAAAGATAAATATATAAATACAAAATACTGATAAATAATATTTTTATTTATTTAATTTTATCTATACTGTTGTAATAAGATTATACGAATAATCATGTGCAAAATCTAGTTAACTTGGATTTAAATGGAACGCTATATCTCTTTCTGAGGCGGGTGTATATTATATGGAGAAGAGTGTCTGTGACAGAATATTGTGTGGGCAAAAAAAATAAAAATATAAGAAACTATATTTCTGACTTTATATTTAATTAAGAGTTAGTCGTATTGTTTAGAACTTAAGAGCGTTTTTCATTGATCTTAACGTAAATAGTCAGTTTACATTGTATCTCTGTATCGAATCGCACTGTATGTTACATTTCGACAGTCATCGCAAGTGTGCACCAATTGTAGCTGAGAAAACTCGAAAGCTTCTTTTACGCAAATAAGAATTGTCGTTTTCGGGAATTTAAGGCCACCATACATCTCAATTAAAAATAAAATATATATACAATTAAAATGTGAGTACTTAAGAAATGTCAATCATTTCTTTGTCAAGTGGTTGGACAAAGAAATTTATAAGATTTTAAGCACTCTTTAAATTATCATAAACCTCAAATCATATGTCGGGAATTAAACGTATTTCAAAAGAAAATGTAAGGAGTCCTATTTCATTCTTACTGATAAAAGGTGTTACAGTAGACTCCCTCTTAACTGGCCTTCGTTTAACCGGATCTCCGCTTTAACCAACCGATTTTTTTTTAATCTTTAAAATGTAATAAATAGCTAAAAATAAAAAACGTGTTTCGTTGTTTAGTATCGGTATCCCACGTATTTCAGATACAACGTATCTAATACATTTGCAAGGGATGGAAAGAAAGGTGATTTTGGATGAGTGACGTAATCATTTAAATCATTGTTTGTTTTCGGTTGTACCAGAAGTCTTAAAGAGTTGAAAATTTGTTCAAAGTAGCGATTTGTGGGAAAAGAAAGCGTATAGTGGTGTCCACGGAGCTGCGATTAGATACCTTAAAAAGCATTGAATAACACGACGCAATACTGTATTTTAATTGTGTATTTATTTATAATACAAATACATCCGAACTTTAATTTATTTCACTTCTCCGATTTTCGCTTAACCGGCGTACCTTCGGTCCCATTTAAGCCCGTTAAGATTGTCTATTGTATAATGACAATTTACGTGTTTTTACCAGTCCACAGTATGGGCTTCATAAGTGTTTGTAATTTATTTTCTTTTTATGCACAAATTTTATTAATTTTATATATATATATATATATATATATATATATATATATATATATATAAAAAAACAAAA
>JAFIDM010000005.1:39559489-39573827 GCA_023159025.1 Thereuonema tuberculata | reverse complement strand
AAAAAATTCTTTCTATTTTTCATTCTCACAGAAAACTGCGCCGGACACACAGACAGACAGAGAAATAAAAAATTTTAGTAATATAGATTGTCACTTTTCAGTGACGTTTGAGTTACATTTATTGATGGTTTTTGAGTTGCAAATAGTGATTTTTTTCAGTATTCCACATAAAAAAAAAAGTGCTTCTCTCTTTCTTGACTCTGTTTTCTTTACTCCAACATCTGGCGTGTACATCCACATATTTTTCAATATCACATAGAATTTGGTTAAGTAAGAATATTTAAAATATTGCAACGTTTCGGCAATTATCGTTCTAATTGTCAGTTTCGAATTACAAATAAACTGACTGATGTGAAATAAATAAACAATCTTGAGATTCAAAACAAAGATTGAATACATTCCTTATTGATGGGGAAAAGCAAAGGAGATATAAGTAAAAAAAACCATATGAAGAGAGTTGTAGTCCCTATGGCCTAATGGATAAGGCATCTGACTTCGGATCAGAAGGTTGCAGGTTCGATTCCTGTCGCGGATGTTTCATTGTAAAAATTATTTCTATTTTCCATTCTCTCAGAAAATTGCGCCGGACAGACAGACAGAAAGACAGACAGACAGAGAAATAAAAGACTTTAGTAATATAGATTAGTAGTTTTAATCTTAAAAATATTGAGGAATAAAATTTCAGTAGCAAATATATCTAGGAGTAACGGTTTCAAAGTAAAAATAAATAAAATAAACCTTTTTTTACAAGATGGCGTCGATATTTGGAATGACTGAGATTTTTCAATAAGTTAATAATGCGGCTAGTAGAATAATTGTGAAATACTGAAAAAAAATTCCAAAAATAATCTTAAAAAAAAAGTCGCGGAAGATCAGTTTTTATTATTTCGAAAATAGAAATTAACATATTAGAATATTTCTGCAAATATAAAAAGTGAATTTTAACCAAATTATCTACATTGTGCAATAATTATAATTTTGGTAATTACACTTCTTGTGAATAAAAGAATTTTTTTTTGTTTTTTTTGTGGAATTGTAAGGACTAAGTCACGAGAAGACTGGAAAATATGTTCTAGCGGGTTCCTTGAGGGAATGAAGATTTCGTTGTTGGGGTTCGAATCCAACAAATACCTTCAAAGTAGCGAGCTATTGGCTAAATATCTCCACTATCCCTGGTCGATGTAATGTAATCGGGGGTTTACAAACTCAAGATTAATACCGTTAACCGAATCTGTAACAACCTTATTTGAAATTTTAAACTTTTCATGGTTATATTTTACTACCAAAATCCCAGTTCTTCGTACGGATTACAATGATGTGGATGAGAAAGAAATAGAAATTTAAGATCACTTCGAAATGGCAGGGGAAAGCATTCAGACCTGAGGTGTGTTGTGGGTTGCCACCACACCTCATAGTCCCCCCCCCCCATCCGTTTCCAAAAAAAAAAAAATATACAAAAGCTTATTTTTATACTTTTTACATTGTCTACACTGTGGAACCTATTTACATTCCAAATTTAAAGTTTGTAGCATGTTGGAAATATACTAAACGTTTCAAATATATACACACACATACCCACAAATTTCTCTTTTATATTATAGATTACAGATTTTTTTTCCTGGCTCATTTACGGACTTTAGCCACTGCCTTCGAGACACAAAGCCGTATGGCTAGTTTTTGACGTCATCAGCACTATGCGATGAAAATACGGAGTTGATGCACGAGCATCCGAATTGGATGAGAAAGGAGTAATGTCGAGGACAAATTTTAATGTAAAAAAAAATTGTTTCCCTTCCTCTAAATTTTTTTTTTTTAAATAATAGTAGAATTGATATTTTAATTAACTTAAGCTGCAACCAAGATGTGAAAAAATTCCATTATGTACATGTAAAAAAAATAATTGAAAACAAAAAGTATCTTCCATTTTTATTTTCCAATATCTTAAGTATGGGAATTTCTTGTTTGAAATTAACAAAATATCAATTCCCTAGGTATATGTATATATGTGTGTACATTTGTTAGCATATTTTTTTTTTTTAATGAGTTTTCCAACTTACTTATTTTTTACAAGAATCATTTTCAAAAATTCGAGAAAAGTGATGTTTATTGTAACTGAATCTATTTTTCCTCTTATCAAAATAATATTTTTACAAAATAATCAGGAATATGAAAAAAATCATTTGTAAGTCAAAATTTAATATAAATATTTAATATAAAAAATAAAGCATCTCCCATTTTTTATTTCCCTATATTTAAGTATGAGAATTGTGTGTTTGAAACTTTAAAAATATAAAATATCCGGGTATTTATTTTTAAGGGTAAATACTCAAGTAATTATTTTCAATTAACTATATTCATATAAAATACCTGCATCGGTGTGTAATATGACATTGCTATGTATCTATCTTGAATATAAGATAAAATAAGAAAAATATTAACCTTTCAAAATTTTTTAATTGTTATAAAAACTAAAAAAGTTAAACAAAAAAAAAAAAACACAAAGTACTTTATGTTGTGTTTTATATAAGTATATGTTTTAAATATCAGCCCTTTTCCAATTACAATGAGTAATGATGTATTTGCTGATTATTATAAGAAATGAGTAAAAATGAGTTTTAAAATGATAATCGAAACTAAAATAAAAATATGCTGATACAATTAATAATTCTTGAAATCTCAGCAATTTAAATTATCATCTTCTATCTTATAATCTTCACTAGAAAATGATTGTACATTCTTATGTTCTATGTTTCCTTGTATGGTATTTTCATTGTTCATTCTTCTGCCTTCCTATTTAAATTCTAAAACATTTTATTGAATCCCTTTTTTACGTAAATATATATATATATATAATCTGGCCAAAATTTTTATTTTAAAAATACTATAAGATATATAATTATATATATAGAAATTTTATGTTTCAGTGTAAGATAAAATTGATCACCCATTCATTCTTCCCTCATTTTTTTTTTTTTTTTTCAAAATACCCAGTTTTTGGGTATTTATCCAGGCCTAGGATAAATACCCCAAAAATATTTACATACCCCACATCACGAAGTGTAACTGAATCTATTTTTCTTCTTATCAAAATATTACTTTTATAAAATAATCAGGAATATGAAATAAAATCGTATGTAATTCAAAATTTCATCTAAAAATATGCATCCACATTTGAGAGAGAAATTAACCTTTGTATTGTTTAACAACCTGTAAGAAAAATATAGAATTCAATCTCTGTAATACTGAATTGTACACATACTGTAAGTTTAAATTCCATAATGTTATTTTATTAACAAGTATTTTATTTATATATGGTATTATTATTATTTGTATTACACATACAATTGTACACAATTGTTGTTGTATATACTATAATTCTATGATTGAAGGGCTCATTGTTTAATATACAAATGTTAAATACAGATATACATAGGTATAGTTTAAAAAAAAAATCATGATTTAAATCAAATAAATCAGATTTAAATAAAAAAAAAAAAAAATCAACAACCAGTGCATGTATAGTAATACAAGAAAACATTTAAAGGCGATGTTGAGCATATACTTTCAAATTCTTTGCATTTCAGTTTTAAAAATTATAAAAGCTCGCGTTTTGTTGGCGGTATTTAACCGCCAGAAATTTAAAATTGGCGGTATTTTATCTATGACAAGGGACATATTAGCCATGTGCTTTACGGTACTCGTGTTAATAAATAAATAATACATACATACAAATAATAATACCATATATAAATAAAATACTTGTTAATAAAATAAAATTATGGAATTTAAACTTACCTTTGAATTTTTAGTATACGTGAAGTCCTTCCTTGGAATCGCTCTGTCCCATGAACATCTTAAATCTTCTTCTTTCGGAAAGCTAAAAACGTGTACTTTTTCCCATTCATCGTAGTTCCCTTTACAGTTGGGAACACTACATTTAAACGGCATTCTGTTAAAACAAATTAATTTTAAAACAGAAATTCAAATCAGCGTACACGTTACACATCAGAATCCCAGAATGCTTCGGAACAACAGACACGCAAGCGCACCACAAATCGTTCGCCTAGTAGCCGTGACGTCACACCTCTTACAGGAAGAAGCGCAGAGGCTTTGTGTCTCGAAGGTAGTGCTTTAGCACACTTATTAAAATATTAAAATATTTAGAGCTTTAATCACATATTATTATTAAATTTAATGATAACGAAGCGCTCGCATGAGGATTACTTAACGGATCACTACGGATCCAGAGAAATCCACAATGTACTAAATAGCACTTTTCTCCAATAATTTTTGTCGCCTCTATGCGTTAATTTTTTGACAATAACCCATCTTGAGAAAAACCTTCAAAAACTTCACGAATTTAAGTCGTCTATTGTCCGTAAATATCACAATAAAAAAACCTATACGCACATAAATAAGGAATCACTGATCTGTTTTTAGTGTTTTCGATACTGGCAATCCAGAACAGCTGTTTGAGGTTTCCAAACCATCCTCAGCTGGATTCGCCCAGTATCTTACAGCTCAGTGATCCCAAGAAACATATAAATTAAATAAAAGTTAGGATCTGTTCTGTTTTGTTGATTAAGAGCTAATTCCTCATCTTCCAAAATATCAGGATTAAGGACTGTTTATTGTTATGTTTTAAAAAAGTGTTGATGCTCAAAAAAGTTGGAAGAACATTAGAAAATTTCAGAGTTCAATTGATGGAATCAGGCAAAATAATCGTGAAGATTTATTGCAGAACAGAGATGAGAACAGATTTCGCACATTTAACAAAACTCGATTGAGTTTAACAACGGAAGAAGATTCAATTGCAGTTAAAGACGAATAAACAGTCCTTCATCCTTAATCTATAAAAAAGAATAGTTTCTATCAAAGCTCAAAAAAGTATTAATGCTTAAACAAAAGTTAACAAGATAATGGCCCTTCAAATTAAAAAATAACAATATATAAATTAAGAATAAAAATGGGCAAAAATTTAATCCCCACTAGCAACCGCTTAGCTTATGAAGGATTAAATTATAAAAGGAATATATTTTGCAACAAGTTTAACGTGCGGAAATAATATTAACATCACAAGAAAAAACATACATGCACATAAATAATCACTGATCTGTTTCAGATTTCCTAACAATCACCAACTGGATTCGCCCAGTATCTTACAGCTGTTGTTGTTGTCCGTCAATATGTTTGCCAGATTTCAAGATATATTTATCGGCTCAGAAGTTGAAGTTGAGGTGGAGAGAATACATCACACACACACACACACACAGATTTCTCTTTTATATTATAGATTAAAGATTTTTTTTCCTGGCTCATTTACGGACTTTAGCTCACTTATTAAAATATTAAATGCTTTGATCCATCTGTATCTACTCAAAAAACGATGTTGAACACTGGGAAATGCATTCCATCCCAATCTCTTAATGAGCCTGATTCGTAATTTAATTTCTGAAATATGGAGACGATTTGATAATAACTTTGATTTTCCAATTTGTCTGATCATTTAAATATTTACTGAATTTGTCTGTATATCCAAATTGATCAAAATGCTTTTGAGGGTTGGATTTTTACAATTTCAAATGATCCCGTTCAGTAACTTTAATAGGTAATTTCAACTAGAGATCAACCTCTGGTCGCGAGGGAATTGTATGAAAAATGTTCCATCGGGAAATGAAAAAAAATAAATAAAAATAAACATACGATTTTTGGTTGCTAAGTTATCGCTTGATAAAGCTTTAACCCCACCTCCCCCAATGTGGGAATTGTCATGATTTTTTTTAAACGTCTGCGACTATCCTAACCCACTCCCATTCCAAAATCCTAGTACTTCTTTGGTCGAGACTCGTGTACCATTGGTAATTGAGGATCAGACTCAAAAACGTTGAGAACCCTTAGAGTAATCTGCATTGTAGTAACAGGCTATTACTTAAAAAAGTCGGTAGCCTTTGGGCTTACATTCATCAAACTTAGAACAGAAATTAAGAACTTGCTTCAATCTGAAAATGGAGATAAAGTAAACAAAAACAAAAAAAAATCATGAAAATATTTTTTCCTTGGAATGGGTGAATTTATGCTCGCAGAACTTACTCTTTGAATTATAAACAAACAGTCGAATGTTAAAACGAAAAGTATTTCAAGAACTTGTAGCCTTCTTAAAATACATTCTTAAAATTTCTTTTTTTTTTAAGTTGTCGAAAGGTTTATTATTAAACTATATCTGCTGAATACCACAGTAGATTAATTTCCCGTTTTCTGAAGAAAATTTATTACATTTATTTGTTTAAATACCATTAGTTTTCAAAGCGCATTATTGAAATGATTCGAATTTACTGTTATAAATCCTTGTTTCGGTTTTTACGCTTTGAGAATTTTGGTCACATTCTTGCTGTAATTTCTCGACACGTATCCACGCGACAGAATTTCTAATGTAATGATTAGATCGTTTCTTGTCCTTAAATGTGCATTCTAAGTTTGAAGTAGATCCAAGCAAAGTTTGAAGAGCGGACGTTTTAACTTTGGTTATTCCGCACCAACGTCATTGCATCAGGTTTGAATTTTTTGTTGAAATTTCAAAACGTTAGTCTCGTAGAATTTCAGAAAAACTATCAACTTAATAATGAATGAGCTGATTTGCTAGCTTTTAATTTAATACTTTAAAATTCTAGGACTTATATTTTTAGTTATGTTCTTGTGTGTTAATCCTCTTTCAACAAAAACAGAGAGGCTAGAATTTATCGAACCATCTGACAGGGCATTCCTTTTTTTTCATTTAATTTTTAAAATCTAATTCACTTCCGATTCGGAAAAACACATTATTTCATCGGTCTCGATTCCAATGTTGTGTAAGGGCAACCGGTGTTTCTTTTCCCCTTCTCCCCTGCCTCCGAAGAATGCGGATTGCCCAGTGTCCCTCTCCCTCTCTCCAAGTTATCTCAGTTTTGATTTAACCATGGCGCAGCATAGTCTGAATCGCTCCTTTTTATACCAGCTTAAAGTTGAAGTAACAGAGCATTTTATCCGTTTGCTACATTAACACTCTTGTAGAAAGCACCGACAACTAACGGCGGAAGCACGGAATTCAAAATTAACAGATTTTCTTTCTAAAACTCCGTTAACATGTAAGAAATCATTCTCTATATATTCTGTAGAATATCTTAGTTATTGATTACTAAAGCGAAGTATTAAGAAGAAAAAATTCTATTTTATGATAAGAATTTGTCAAATGGAAATCTCTTAAGATCTTTTGTTCTTCTCTGATATTAATGGAACGGATTTTAATAAATAATTCAGAAGTGGAGAAAGACTTTTTCCTCTTCAACTATTTTTCATGAATAGATCTTCGGGTTTTCAAAATTGAAAGAGAATGAGGTCGCTTGGCTTAACGATAGGCTTAAAAACTGATTTTGACTCATTTAAAATTTTAAACGATGATTTTTACTTCATTCAAAAGAACGGAAAAGGAAATATTTTCGTGTATTATTGCAAAGTTTCAGCAAATCTTTTAGAGAACATCACGTGAAAAGTAATTATGAAGACAATTAATTTTATGCTATCTCGTCTATCTGACACATGATGAAAGTTTACAAACTTGCTTCTAAAAATTGAATAACTTTTCTATGTATGAACAAACTAATAAAAAAGATGTCTGTTTCATATTTTATCTAATAAGTCGAAGAGGAGCCATACAAGTAGCTTTTAAAAAATATTAGAAAATGAAGATGATGAACAACTTTTCCAAATCCATTAATGGATAGAAAACTTACTCTTTAATACACTAATTAAAATTTATGATACAAAGGAGTGAAAGAAAAGCATATGACAGTCTTGCAGAAGAAATGGCAAAAGGAGCAAACGCAGGATTATAGGTGTCTCACTAAATAACCAGGAAAATAATGCTCACTTAATTTGTGACCTCATCAACTGGAGCCTGACGATGTTGTACCATTTTCTTTTATATCGAAATTTGAACTAATGAATTGGATTTGAAGCAATTTTTCTGTTAGAGATGAATTTGATTGAATTTAGGCAACCTCCATCACATTTTCTATCTTAAATGTTTAAGATAAAGAAAATTTGAAAAATACTTGAAAGTACTATTAATAAATTTGAAAACAAAATTTTAATATCTAACTTTAAAAACATCTCTAAAGCCAAAATTAAACAGACGAACGTAAGAAAATGAATATTACACTTTCCTTTACAGGTCTCTAAATAACTTTTGTGTAAATAGGAAGTTATTCTTCATGATGCCACAGTGGTAGATGTGAAGTGTAGATACGACAACAATGTGCTAGTATTTTGTGGTATTTAAGGAATGTTACTTGAAGGAAAGATACTGAATCTTTGTTATTGATTGATATGGGAAATGGATGTGATCTGAATGGACTTCAAGAAAGACATGAGTTGGAGGATGATGGTCATTCAACTGTCAGTGCCACAACTCTTGGTGGAGTTAGAAACTGTAGTTATGGTTTCAGAAATGAAGAAAATTGCACCGAATATCAATCGGCAGACCAATGGTTCATTGATATTTGTGATGATTACAGCATTTACTATTTCTAGAAAATAGTAAATAACAGAAAAATTAAATATCATGCTGATTTATGTATTCATTTAAGTATTTAGCTTAACAAAATTATAAAGCTTTTTCACTTTTGTTATTCTTCATTTAAAATTTAATTTAATATTGATAATAACACTTTTCTTTGAAAGAATAATTTAAAGTAAAAATTGAAATGTAAATAACAATGGGCAAAAATGTATGGGAAGTTGCCCCTCCCTGTATAGTGATAAGATATATACATATAGAAAGATCTCCTTAAATAGAACATATTTTATTATTAAGACTCATCTCAATTATTATTCCTTTGGGAGTTATGTAATTCTCGAATTTATTATTTAATTAATTTGTAATAATTATTATACGTAATTATTAATTAATATTATCATTTATTTCAAGTAAATAATTATTTATATGAAAATAATATTTACTGTTACTGAAAACAATTATTAAAAGATAATTAATTAATACATCCGGGAATTAAGATGTCAACTAGATAAGTCATATCAACGGTCGTGGTGCTCTGATTCCCTGCAACCCACACTAACCACATAAATAACATAAGTCATATCTAGAATTATACAACTCCGAACGGACTAATAATTGAGTCAAGTCGTAATAAAAAAAATGTTCTATTTATGGAGATCTTTTCTTACGTATATATCTTATCCCTGTACAGTGGAGGGGCAGATCTGCTCATTCTCCTTTGCATGAGTTATATTCGTCTGTGGCTGGTTTTCTAGTTAGTTATTCCGGGCTGAGAACGGTTGAAAAACAATGTGTCGGAAGTCCCTGAGTGCTGGGTTATCTTTTGGCATTTTTTCAATTTGGCCTCCATGTTCATTCACTTGTAATCTGAGGCATTAGAGATCTATTAATTCTGTCGAAAGAACGATAAAATCGTGAAACATGTCTCAACATTGTATTGTACTTCTTTAATGTACTCTCGATACTTTTTTTTCCCTAGTCGTATTCAATTGTCCAGTCTTTCCGTTTGTTCATTCCATACTTCCGAAACATGCGAAGGAATGGATGATGGTTCACGTGACATTCAAAGCATTAAGGCTGAACCGTACTAAGAATTCAAAGATTATCATAAGGATACGAAATATATGACGTAATGAAAATTGACGTTTATTTTTACTCTTAAAGTTAACCATTGTTTCATGTAATTTATTTGATCTTGTTTTCAATTCTTTTATAGTTGTTCGTGCTCTGGTTTAATTCTGTTAATACTAATTAAAGTTACTTGATTTCTTTAAGTGGTTTTAATTGGCATTAAGACTACATAACAGCAATAGACCTGTATCGTAACTGAAAAGAAATAGACATTTTTTTTTATAAAGAATAAAGAAATGACACAGAACATAAAACATATCTGAGATTTCATTGGTGAGAGTCTGGGATGGCCGTTTCGCCCTTTTTGTGGACTCTTCAATCAGACGTACTTACCAGATCAGATAATGCAACAGTGATAAGGGAAACCACCCTCGCACCCGATTGTGGCCTTCCTCCCAAAGAAATAAAAATTAACAACAAAGCAAAAGGCACGTGTAAACCCTTTTATTTAGTGCCGGGTTGGATTCAACCTTGGTTTTCTTGTCTTAACATTCTTTTACGCCTGACTGATACGCAGGCCAGAATTTGAAATTTTGCCTTTTGTTTTGTTTTTTAATGAAATCTCGGACATTTTTATGTTTTCTGTCATTTCTTTATTCTTTATAATTACCTTTGGGTCACGTTAAACCCTTTTATAACAATTTTTGTTATGTTCATTTTATATATGTTTAAGTTGAACGTGAGGATTTTTTTTATTACGACAATATTAAATTTAAGAGAAGCATCTAACGATATATATTCCTTTAAGAAATGTTGTTTTTAGAAATATTCCTTCCTTTATTCAGTTGGAAAATCTAGGTGTAGCTGTAATGCTTTAAATCTGACAACTAATTTGACAGTAATTGAATGCTACTAACGTTTTCATTTTTCCTTTCTGATGTTACGAGAACTAACACTTTTTATTAAATGATTGACTTCTCTATTATGAATTAACGCTTTTGTTAATATTTTATTTACTCTTTAACCTGAAAAGAGATAAAAGGCGCCAGTCTAAATTATTAATAAGTGTCGGGTCTTTTAAAATGACAGCCACCCTTCATAAAAGCGATCGTAATTACAGTATTTTAATAGAAAAGTTTAATTTCATGCTTAGTCCTCAGGGCAAAGGTACAAAACACACCCACGAGCATCATATGTATTTGATAGTCCATTGAATATTTACTTATAATTCTTTATTCTAAGTTGAGCTTCCATAAAACTAACCTCCATAAAGTTGAAAGTGCGTTTTATAGCAAAAAAAAAACTACACATGTCCATAAATTAAGGATCATGGCAATGCAGACACACACATCTATTTAATAGGAACCAATTTGGTTTACTTATGTGTTACAACTGAAAACGATAATAAAAGACAAGAAACCAACGACGATTGTAGCTGAAATAAATTGTTAAAATGAAAAAAAAAAAAACAAAAAAAAAAAACAAATTTAGAACAAAACAAAACAAAAAAACCAAAACAAATTACTGGCATGTCTTGGAACAAAAGCAAATTGTAATGCTTTACAGAAATGTTAATATGGAATATGATGTCCTATGCCGGAAGTGCATGCCGTACAACGATATGGTAAACTGCGGATGAGCTGTTCCTGAAGAATATGGTTCCACTCCTGTAACAATGCTGTACGCAGCACTTGAAGGGAATGGGAAGAGGGTTCTGTCCTGCAATGAATCTCCAGAGCATATCCCAAGCATATTCAATAGGGTTTAGTTGGGGAACCTCGGCTGGACAGTGTATGTGCCGGATATCCTCTATTTCCAGGGACTTCAAGGTTCGATGTATGGGAACGTGCATTATCGTCCATAAACAGGAAAGCAGGTCCCATTGCACCCCTGAAGAGACGGACCTATTGCTGAATAATCACATCCTGGATATCTGGTCAGCTACGGTACCTCTACGAAAGAAATGTAGAGGTGAACGAGAGCCCATCATAATGCTAACCCTCACCAGGATAACAGATTTTTCCGATATGGTCTCGTTTAATGATGTTCTCTATTTACATTGACTTCCACGTGTCCCTGAGGTGAAGTGAGGCAGATTACTACGTATGATGTATAGATTCGCCGTCAGGCAAGATACGCGACTGTCGTGCAATTTTTTTTCTCACTAAATTCCCTTTGATCCTTAATTTATGAACATGAGTGTGTATAATTCACTATCTTTTGGACAGTGACAAGATCTATAAGCATACTTGAAATACGTGAAATGGAATGGGAATAGAGATTGAATATCTCTCAACCGAAATGCTTGGGATCAAGAATGTTTTTGTTTTTTTCCGGATTTTGAATATAGGATATTTGATATTTTTAACACACAACAGATGAGTTGACAATGTTTGACAGTTTTCTGTATCATGACAATGCTCCATGGCTTCACACTTACTCTTGCGTCATCTTGCACGTCTTAAACAATGAGTTGTATTCCTATTACCAAGGGCTTCTTGGTTTGAGAGCGAAATATCGCATTCCATTTCAGATTGGGATTGAATCAACTCGTTTTTGACTAAATTTAAAAATCCTCAGATTAAAAAGCCTGTTTTAACTGCGATTCTTCTTTTTAATAATTTCTTTATTTTCTGGAAAAATTTCAGTGTAACTTACAATTGAAAACACGAGTCTATTTCAAAAGAACAGAAAGAGAGAAATAAAGAAAGAAAGAATGTATTTTATAGTGTTTAAGCAAGATTGTATAGACTTGAAAATAAAGCATAAGACTTGATCGATTCTGAATTAAAAAATTCCGAATCCATCAGGTCTTAACTTTCTTCATTCCATAATAGAATAAAAAAATAAAAAAATGTTTTCTTTCGCTCATATCCGGGCGGCACATATTTTGGGGCGGCATTTTTTATATTTAGTTTTTGTTGTAAAAAACAACTTGTTCACTTCATAAGTTTACTATTCGATTTCTACGAATTATGAATTACTATATGATTTCGAATATTTTTCCTTATATTACGCTTATCCAATTGAAGAAATGTTTAAATAATTTGAATTCGTCTATTTTACTAAAAATTATTAAGATTTACGACAAGAATATGAAAATATTCAAATTGCTGCAAACTGTCTGATGATTTTTGTCAATCAAGTTTTAACACGGAAAATGGTTTTAACAAATGGTGGAAACTTAATCCCAAAATAAGTCAACACGAGTTGAACCCACTGCACATTCGATCATTTTTCCAAAGGAAGGAATCAGTAATAAGACTTGGACATGGCGCTACTTTTGATAAACTACAACAACAGAATATTGATAAGGAAATCAAAAAATGGAAGGAAATTTTTACAAGAATAGTTGATATAATTAGATTCTTAGCAAAACAAAATTTGACGTTTCGAGGTCGTCGTGAAAGTGTTATCAGGAAGACATCAATTCAATGGAAAATAGAGGAAATTTTCTAGAGCTTGTTGACTTGTTCGTTAAGTACGACCCAATATTACGTGAACATGTAGTAAAAATTAGGATGGTTTATAAATATAGTATCTCCTTTTGTCGCCGAAAATTCAGAATGAATTCATAGAGCTATTGGGAGGCGCAGTGAGAAAAACAATTATGGATCAAATAAAGCAAGCTAAATACTTTTGTATGATATTTGACAGCACTCCAGATATTTCCCACATAGATCAAACCAGTCAAATTATTAGATATGTAGTTATTGATGGCAGCAAATTAAAGTTGTAGAATCGTTTATTGACTTTGTAGAAACTAAAGGAAAAACTGCTGAGAAAATCACAAATACGATTTTAACGAAATTAGAAAATGACGGTTTAGATATGAAATATTGCAGAGGACAGGCTTACAATAATGCTGCCGTAATGGCACGAAAGCACAGCGGTGTTCAAACTCGCATTAAATTAATAAATCCAAATGCAGAATTTGTATCATGTACAAATCATTCTTTAAACCTGGCATGTTTACACGCAGTTTCTACTGCTATCGATTCCAAAACATTTTTTGGAACTATCGAGCAGTTGTTTTCATTTTTTTCTTCTTCCACTCGTCGATGGGATGTTTTACTTTCTGTCACTGGTCAAGGTGTTAAACGCAGCGTAGAAACTCGCTGGAGCGCTAGAGCAGAAGCAGTAACTATAGTAAAATATAAAAAAAAAAAATTCTTTATGTTTTAAGCGCCTTGGAAAAATTGACATCTGAAGAAGAAAATAGTAAAACGAGATCAGATGCTGGAATATTTCTCAATTCAAAGCAATTTTTTTTTTTCTATGTTATCTCAATTTATGGGAACCGTCCTTTTGGAAGTTAATGACGCGCAAAAATACCTGCAAATAAAAGGATTAAATGTTCATCAATGCCATATAAAACTAAATTCTTTGCAAACCCATTTCATGGAACAAAGAGATGCGCTAATACAAAACGCTGTTATAGCAGCCAAAGCAATTTGTGAAGAGTTGGAGATATCGACTGAACGTCGAGTTAGAAGGAGAAAAAATATGAGTGGGGAAAATTCACGAGACATGGGGCTATCCTTAGAACAAGAAGTACAAAGAGAAATGTTTTTATCTATGGATAGAATTATAAAGGAAATAAAAGAATGCTTTTATCAGTTGCATGTCCTTGCAAGAAAATATTCGTATATAATACAATGTAATCTATTAAATGAAGAATTTGAATATCAAATAAATGACTTTATTGACATTGAT
>JAFIDM010000005.1:39521846-39546595 GCA_023159025.1 Thereuonema tuberculata | reverse complement strand
CAATAATTCTTCATTGCTTCCAAACAGAATAATTTGTCTTCTTGACATTCCAACAAAGGCAGGCAATTATATCTTTGAGGAAAACTGAATTTTTCTCTTTTATTTTCTTTACTGTTTGGAGTTGCTGTTATTGCCGGGACAACATTCACAAATAATGGAATTGGTTTTGACACTTTTGTCTGACAGTCCTGAATGATTACAGTTTTGATTACTTTTGTCGTAACATATTTACCATTGAAATTCATTTGCATAATTTAAGTGTTGGATCTGAGTCTTAGAATGCTAATGGGGATGTGAAGCCAAGCACAGGGATTTCGAAAGGATTTGCATTTGTTACGGGCTTTCTATTATTTGCAGAAACGTCTTACAATTTGCTAATTTATAAAAGATGACACATTGCCTAAAAGAATTCTTGAATGTTCTTGCATTATTGCAAGTTACTTATTTATAATCAGAATCGGTGCCAAATTTGAAACATTTGGTTTTTCTTTTTACTTTGTTATAAATTCTTCTTTTAACAGATCTAAGAAGTTGAATTATTTGCTTATTCTATGAAAGAAATGAAGACACAACTATATGCGGTAAATAAATTCTAACAATTTTTGATCCTTGTTTTCTTAATGCCTGACTAGCGTATTTATGACCATGAGATTATGTCTTTGTGTCTGAAAACGTTTTTCTTGCAATAAATGTGAAATGGCAGAGATATGAAATCGTGACTAAAATGATTGACAATAGGCGACCAGCTTTCATTGCTTTGAAAACTCTAGTAAAAACTGGAAATTCTATTTGCAATACTAAGAAACATAGGCTCCAAATTCTTTGAAATCATCTTAAAACTGAAATCAAGAATTTAAGTTATTAATCTTACTCTATTTTATTCTATTACTTTATTCTGAATGTAGGATTGATGAAAATTGACATAATTTTTTGCAACTTCTTCATACTAATGTATTTCTGAATGATGAATAAATATACTTTTCTTCCTTTTAAAGAAATGTGTGTCTGTTTGTAGAATACATTTCAATGAAATTCTTATAGAGTTAACTTTCTCCTGTTTCTGAATGATGTGACTTTTCTTCTATTTCTGATCCTATTCACTATCAGTGTTATATTGCAGGAATTTTCCAGTATCACCTCAAAGAAATATGCTAATACGTCTACCCTTAAAATAAATATAAACAAAATATTTCTTTTATTTGGAAGCTTAAATTACAGACATGTGTGCAGCTATTCAGAAGAGTAATTATTAAACATCTAATCTGGTGTTGAGATATAAGGATTAGTATTATTATTATTACGATATAGTGTTAGATAGTTCGTACAGCAACATTCTTAAATCACCAAATTTTTTTGAATTAATAGAATGATTAATTAAAACATTCTTATTATATTTAATGAAAGAATAGGAAAATAAAAAGCATACATGTTGTTGAATAACTATGATTTTAAATTCAAGATTAATCTATTTGTTTCAGGGTTTTTCAGGTTTTGTTTTCTTTAAGTAAATAAAAAGGTTTGGTAACAAAGGAAGTGAAGAGCATTTGAGATGTTTCTCACTTCAACGATCGGACTGTGTGGGTTCTGTCCATCCAAAGAGCACTTCCTGACCTTTGATATCCTCGTGAATAATTCAAACGTCAAAATGGGTGTCTGACGTACTTAGGTTTACCAATGAAGTTTGTTTCTTCTTTAGTTTTTCCTTCATTTTTTTCCCTTAAAGTTAAACACGACTTTAAGTAAATATATTTTTTTTTAATCCTTATATTCCAAGTTATTATTAATAAAAATCTAGATGCGATATTTTGATACTACAAATAACAAATAAATTTGCTCTTGTTTCAAGATAACTTAATGTAAAATGGTAACAAATGTGTGTAGTAATGTCTTCATAAATATATATAAAGAAATATGTATATAAAATTATTGCTAGATTTTCTTCTTATTCTATTCTTAACCATATCAGTACATTTTTTACGCTATTGTTTAATATAAAAACCTAGTTTGCATTTTTTTCCATTTTGCTTCATTTGATGCTAAGGGCATCAAAGCAAGTGTCCTTCGATCACTTAAGTATTTTTTGGTACTTTGTTATTTTTTTCCCTTTTTTTTTTAATGTACATTTAATGTAGAGATATGATGTGTTTATATTTATAAATAAATGATGCTGCCATATGAAGCTGATGGTGCTCAAGGTGTTCGCTTTTCTTGCTATTTCTACTGGGAAAAGAAATTAAAAACTGGATAAGACTTGACCGTAGGGAATATTTCATAAGAATCCTTTTTGTAATTAGCCCTTATGGAAACTCCTTTGTCCTTGAGATTAGTAACGAAATTTCTTGCAGAACTTTATAAACAGTTACGTATGTTTTTAAATTTGAAAATAGATATTTATTTTCTTTCTGATTTACATTTTCTAAATTATTTACAGACAACACAAGTTTCGTATCTTGTTATATGGATCAAACCATATTCTTATTTATTTTTTGTCGCTTACAGCACAATGCATCACATTCTGTGTCAACTTTCATTTCTATGTAATACTTTCTTGTTATGCCTATGGAATAGCTTTTCACTCCAAACTTTTACTCTAATAGAAAGTGGAAAAACGATTCACGCAGTAAACTATATGGTGAATGAAATTAATAAGGAGCTTGAAATGGGAGGAGAAAAATGATAAAAATTTAATAAATAATTTAGAGATAGACGTAATGTAGTTGCTCTTTTAAACAGTGACATTTTCTGAATAGTATTATAGATGAGAAACTTGAAATTGTAAACCGTAAACCTTTACAATTTAAATTGCAACGTTTCTCAAGGAGTTAAGCACTTTTAGAGAGAGTAGAGACGGTCAGCAACGAATGTTTTCTATTTATATAAATTTTTTTAAGTGTAAAGTAGCGAAACAGAGAAATACATTAAGAATTATACAAAGAACTTTGAAAGTTGACACTACAGAGGAATTGTGGTCGAAAGCTAACACATTACATTTTAACATTATTGAGGTAATTGTAACATTAATTTGAAGAAATCTGTGCCAGGAAAAAAAAAATCCTTTTATTTCGATATTTGTACTTCAAACGGTTCTTTCAAAGTTTTTACCAAAGTTGTAACTTAAATGCTAAAGATTTATACTGTGTTCAATATGCGGAGAAATTGAACAAATTACTTTTTTTTGATACAAGGTTTTATGACATTTTGTTTCAGGGCATTCAGATGGAGATTTATTATTATCGATTGAAGTTTTACTGAATGTGAAAACTAAGTTTGCTATCGTAAGTCGATAACGATACGAACCATTGTTTCCGAAGACGGAAAAATGTTGTGCTGGTAAACAATTCAAAAGACATGGCAATCAGGGAGATCACATTAACATTTCCTGCATTTCTATACTAAAAAAATAATTGGAATTAATTTTTGATGTTTTCTATTGGTTATTTTCGACCACAGGCGCAGAAATGTAATAACCTACGTAGATAAAGTTCATCTTTATTGAATGTACTTGACAAATTTTTAAGAAAGTTTCGCAGAGATTTCTCGAGTTTGAAATAAATATTGATTAATGTGAGGCTTCGCTGATATAGGAATTTTACTACATCAAAAAAATTGCACTTCTGTTTTTTTTTTTTGTTTTTTTTTAAAAAAAATCATTCTTGTTTGTTAAATATGCCCTAAAGAAAATGCCTTGCATATTTTTAGTATTTATGTCTTTATTTACTTACTTTTTGTCTGAATAAATAAATAATAACAGAAATTTTTTTAGAACTTGGGAAGAAGTTGGAAAAAAGATCTAATTGGCTTCTGGTCTTTTTCTATTAACGTTTGCAGCCCATTGGCTTATCTGGCTTTCAATTTTATTGACTCCCATCTGCTTTTTAGTCAGTTTAAGTCGAATCCACTTGATCAGTTTGATTTTCTTTTGCCCCCATCAACAGACCTCAGCAGCTGTTTCGAATTGAGGATATTTTAGTTTTCAAAGTTCAGAGTTAATGTAGCAGTGGACAACGAAAATAGATGAAGATAATCATTTTTAATTCTAAGTCGAAGGTAAAATTCATTATAATGAAAGATGAGATCAAACTTTCTATAAAGAATAGATACAACTAAGGAAAACAGTAATTTACTTTTATATTAATAATAGAATCCATCTACCTCACAATAAGTATCGAGTTTTACCTTACATAAATATTCATAAAGGTACTATTCATAAAGGGTGATTCATAAAGTACTGGAAAAATAGTACACTAAAAAAAGTACAATACTGGAAAGTAATACCCCCAAAGCCATAATTTAATTTGTTTTATTTATCCCCCCCCCCCCCCATCATTCTAGGGCTCCTTGTGTTTGAAATAAACCCAATGGAGTCGAATCCCTATTTACCTTAGCCTGTTCTAATCTCGCTTCCCTTTCCTTGCTCTTCCCGGTTGTGAAGGGTGCTAACTAGACTATTTTTATTTTTTTTTTCGGGGCAGAAAAAAAGGTTGAAATGGAGACCCCTTCATCCGACTCAAAATCGCACGTACGATCCGGAATTCCATGCCCTGTTTTACTTTGTTACAACGAAGTTGACATAAAGAATGAACATCGAAATATTTTTCTAGGCCTATTTTTCCAGTACTTTATCACCGTGTTTCCCCATTTTATGGATTCGCATTAGCTGTTCATTATGTGGACATAACATAAATCAATAATAATAAAGAAATCCATCTTTTACAAATACAATATATGAAGAAGAAACAATATCCTCAACCGAAATAGTTAATAAATGGTTTTGTATAAAAGAAAATAGAAAATGCATATTCTTTGATTACCTAAGGGAAAACGATTCTTAAAATTACTATATTTCTGAAATTATGTTTGTGTATTCAGTTAAGATTAAAATCTGTATTGTAAAATATTAAATATTATGGAAAAAATACAGTTTCTGTGAGGAATCACTAATTTTTAATAGCTTTCTTAAAAATAGCATGATATATTAACAGATTTGTTAAGAATTGAACAACAAAATTGAAAGAAAATTTTATAAAAAGTTGTAAACTGTACAATATTCAGAACAAAAATACATTGAGTTGAAGAATGAATAGTTACTTTCAAGGCCTGCTAGACATAGATCTCATGAGATACCTTACAGTAACCAGAATCCTGTTGGCAACGATTAATGCTTAATCTTGGTGGCAGTTGAACCGTTCAGGTTTCTACCCGAACTAACAATAAGACCGCGAGGCTCGGAACTTCCAATTTCTGAACGGTTCCATGAGTTAACGTTCCATATCTGTCCAGCGTTGCCTTACGGGAAACTAAGACGCTCTGTGATTCCTGACAAAGCTTGATTCGTGTCCGAACATCTTACAAGTGTAGTAAGATGTATATTATCTTTGTTTTGTTTTGCTTTAGCACTGAGGGAATCAGTTTTACAAAAAAGAAGAAGAAATGGTTGCCAACCATTATAAATAAATCGAGCGATTGATTAGCCATCATTTTTGAATTGAATTGACATGTTCGCCCTTGAAGATCAGCCTAAGATATACTGTTATTTTTTTATTTTTGTTAATGCAAAATTAGTTATCTATTTAATATGTTTTTTAAGACTTTTTGTAACTATTTTAGGATTAACAAAGTTCTATAAAAAGCTGTTAAAAAAATTGTTCCATATCCCTTTGCTGTTCTGTAAATATTCTGTAATCGTGTTAATAGCTCTAGCCAATCATTTCAAAAATAAATTCATTAATCCAAAAATATTCCACTGTTTATATGCATAGTGCTTGTAATTTGAAATTTATTTTTTGTTTGACTTTTTTCTTCATTTATTATAAAGAATAAATAAAATAAGTATTTTAATTAATAATGAACTCAGTAAGTGATAATCATAACAATAATAATAATAATGATAATAATAATAATAACGTAATATTTAATTGGGATGCTGTACTTTCTTTTCTAAAGAAATCAATAATTAATAGTATATAAGAACTAATTTGAAATCTGATTTTTATTATTGTAATAAATAACCATTAGAGATTATATATATATAAAAAAAAATCTCGTTTGACTTTATAACTGAAGATTATACAAAGGTTTTGTTTCTAACATAGTTTTATTTATAGTTTCTCTTTATCACTTAATATTGATGGGATCAGAGCTACTGTATAAGCCAGAAAAGTCTATAACTTAGCTTTCTCTTTCTGTTTCGCTCTTTAAATACGTGAAAACCAACTCATATTTTTAGACTTTTTTTTATAATGTTAGCCACTCACAAAATCCTACATTATTATTCTATAGAGACTTTTTTTTTTCCACCTTATCTAGGTTTTTAAATTAAAAAAAGTTTCGCCATTGTAATTACCAACTAAGAAATATTAAAACAATGATTATTTTTCGGCGTCTTTAAACAACTGCTCTTTAATTTGACTTGGAGGAAACTGACATTGATAGTTTTAGTCCGTAAAGAATAAGGAATTAGATACACCATTGCAATGAACTATGCTATTTAAAAACTTTCGAAGTACGTACATCAGCACTCAAAACGGGAATTAATATAAATATATACACATACGTGTGTGTGTATTGAATAGCAGAGATACTACAGGTGGCTGTTTGCTTCTCCTAAAAAATGAAAACAACGACTGCACATAAATAAACAAAAACACTCCTTTGAGTTTGTCAACAAAGGAATCCGGGTTGGCCATTTCGTCCTTATATGGAGTCACCAGCCCGATCCACTTTTCACTTTTTGTTTATTTATCTGCAGTCGTTAGTTTTCATTTATTAACAAATTTACTGCACGTTAAATTGTGTTCTTATACTTTGGGCTCGTCTTTCTAAAATCTTTGTCTTACAACAAGAACAACAATAATAATAATAATATAAAATAAATATAAAATCGTAGGAGAAAGTACTTGCACTTATGGTCAAAAAACCATATGGTTTTTTTTGTGTTTAGCTATTCGTTTTAAATTTTCTATCAAGTGTTAGGAGACGAAAGCTAACAGCTTCGATTGACAATACCTTTACGATTGCTTAATAGTAATTTAGTGAACTGTACTTTCTTTTTCTGTTAATAAAAACTGTAAATATTTGATTTGTTGAGTCTGCTATACGAAACTAAAAGCTTTGTAGTTGAACCAAGAGTCATTTCTTCTTTTATACCATATTTAAATTTACGTGAAATTCTAATGTCTCATTTTATTTTCCTCTGCAATTACTTGCTTTCTTTTTAAGCTTTAATAATCAGAAATAAAAATTTCCAATAAAAAACTAATACTTTTCCAAATTTTTATTAAGCAGAGAATGAAAAAAAAAATCGTCCATCTGTGTTTCTTCCTTTTTTCTCTCTCTCTCCTTGTGGTGAACAATATTGTCAAACGAATGCAACACATAAAGCAAGATGGGTGCAATAAATGCTATGCCTTCCGCACGAGTCTTTCCATTCGAAAGGCGTGGGCTGTTAGCACAGAGGGCGCGTCACTGTGTCACCAGATGGACCTTTTTCCACTGCCACCGGCTTATTTTTTACCTTTGCGAACGTATAAGAGATGAAGAAATATTTCAGCATTCGGAATGCGGGAAATAGAAAAGTAGATATCGGTGATAGATGAGGGAATTTCCTTTTTTATGGAGGAATTAAAGTCGACTTTGGATTTATCAGAAAAAGCTAAAACATTTGGTGATTCTTTTATACGGGAACGTTTTCAAATGACATTCATGGATTTTTGCTATTGAAACATTATAAAGCAACGTATGAGGGAAAATTCTATAGATTACCAGTTTTGTGAGAAACATTAAAAACTGCTGCTTCCACAGTTCTTCTTGTAAGACTCAATACTCAAATACCAAATTATTTATGCATTTTCTTTATTAAAAATACCTTTTTCTTCCTTGTTCCTTCTAATAAACAGCAAACATGGCAACACATTTCTTTCAAGTAGTAACACATTGCTAGTATACTAAAGTAATAAAAATACTTCTGTATTTATAATATACTAAACTAGAGACTTCAGAAGAATCTTATTACCACGTTCTTCATCAAATCCTCATAAAGTCAGATTTATTTTTCATATTTCAGGTATCGCTGTTCTATAAATCTCAATTTTATTTTTAAGAGCCATACAATAAATTATTTTTATTTAAGGTATTTTTTGTAAGTTATTTTTAAATTTAATCTAATACGGATATGCGAAACCAAAATTAAATTGATGATGTTTTTCTTTTTGATGCTGTTCTGTTGATTTTTATCTATTCTTTCCTTCACCAGTATTATTCTTCCGAAATTCTACAGTATAATTAAAAATTCAGTTGGACTTTACAGGTATTCACGTTGGAAGATAAATTAACAGAGAGCTATTTTACAGCATTCAAGAAGGCAATAAGAACAGTAAGACAGTTATTACCTTATCCTACGGTAACGTACACAGATTGTAACGTACTATAGACAGTAAAGGCTACAAGAAATTAGAAATTGAAATCACTTAATTAGTTGAAGGAAGTAAACATTTGTGATATTGTATTTTATAATAGATTGTAACGAAAGTTCCGGAAAATTCAAAGCATCTTGTACAAATCGGCACATCCATTTCACAACACTACCTAATCGTCCAGGTAGTCATTATTGGAGCTGAAAATGTTGTTACACTGTAGTGGAAATACCCATTTCGATAGAAGTCCGGCCTTCCGGAGGTGAAGAAGTCGTCAAGGCATCGATTCACCACATCGTCGTTAGCAAAGTTGTTTTGAGCAAGAAAACTCGACAAAAACTTAAAGAGATGAAAGTCGGAAGGGGCAAGGTCTGGGGAATACGGTGGGTGCGAGATAATATTCCCATCCAAGCTCCTGTAATTTTTACTATGTCCGTAAAGCGGTATGTGGAAGTGCATTATCCAGAAGGAACACTACTTTACGTCGATTAAGTACTGCTGTGAACTTTTCTTACAATGCAGCAGTTCAACTTTTCTTTCCGACTGGTGTATATACATATCGGCTGTGATGGTTTTGTGTAGTGGTAGAAGTTCACAGCGTATCATGCAATCCCATCAACAACTCGGCGTCACTTTTCTTCCATGCAGTGGTGCCTTGGCGATCTTCCATAGGGTTTCGCTTTATCCAGAATCTTTTGTGCTTAAGATTCACATTATTCACTTTTCATCACCCATGACCAACTGATGCAAAAAACAAACAGACAAACAAAAAAAACAAAAAAGCAGTTTATCTTTCCTGTTCATGCAGAGCAATGGCAATTGAAGAGAATTCCAGCCGACTCGTCAGACAAAGCGTAGGGTACCTATTTCATCTGTTTATATGAATATCCTAATATCTTACCTTTCACCCGCAGCAATTGGGAAGTTTACGTCACTAGCAGTATATCAGTCACATTCCTAAAAGCCACGTTAGAATTATCCGGAAAATTTCTTTACAACCTGATACATCAAAAATACTACGAGTATATTCTTGAAAAATTTATTTCTTTGTTATACTCCCAAGTTCAAAAAAAAGTTTCTCCGTAAAAATTATAATCAACTGAAGATGCTAGGGTGGTAAACGACGATATTCGACAAATGGTTAATATAATTTAATGATTTTTGGTTAATAATAAAAATTTTCGAGAATTATGATCTTTTCAAATTTTTTGAAGACAATAATAAAAAATATTCTTTATTATTCTAACCAATTATGAATATGACCTTAAAAAATAAGGAAAACGCATCAATTATGTTTCGTCAATAAGTATAAAAGAAATGAAGTTAGTATCTTTTATTTCCAATGGATATTTTACCAGTTTTAAATAAAATTACAACTGAAGCATCCTTTTTATTCTTTTCACAGTATTGATCCGTGTTTGTCGATTCAAACTTACCCACCAGCTGATAATTAAACGTGATCTGTTTATTTATTGGAAGCAGCCGAAAGACTAGTATCGGAAAATCTCTTCAGCTATAAATTGATAAACAAATGAAGTTTACACTGTTTTACTAACTGATGCAATTGTTTACATTGTCTGTTGTAGTACGGAAAAATAACCAACTTATACAATACTTTTATTTAATCGACCAATTATCAATGAGTGGAAACTTGTTAACCGATAGTTAGATATGAAGATTGAGCATTCAGTATTTCAAGACGCTATTATTAAAGCAATATTAACATTAATCTATATTACTAAAATCTTTTATTTCTCTGTCTGTCTGTCTGTCTGTCCGGCGCAGTTTTCTGTGAGAATGAAAAATAGAAAGAATTTTTTCAATGAAACATCCGCGACAGGAATCGAACCTGCGACCTTCTGATCCGAAGTCAGACATCTTACCCATTAGGCCATGGGAACTACAACTCTCTTCATATTGCTTTTTTGACTTATCTGTCAAAACTGAACTGCCTTTGACTGAAAAGTAACAATTGTAATTAAAAAGAAAGTCAAAAAAGAAAGACGCAGTACGTCATTAGGTAGAATACTGAGAAATCAGTATTTGTAACTTAAAAACCACTGAAAAGTATCAATTGGAATTGGATAAACGAGATGAACGAGAGTGTCGATAACATCAATCGAATGATAAGTCTAAGAATACAAGGAGAGACTACAGAGCATACAATACAAGTGCGAATAAAATTGACACTTCTGATAATCCATCACACGAACATCTCTATATGCCCAAGTGTCTGAACGCATTGAATCTCAGCGGAATTCCTCAACATCGTTTGTCATTGAAGATTGGATCTCCAATAATATTGTTGCGAAACATCAATCCCAAGTTTGCATACTGCAATGGAACTCAACTTAAATGCTGTTCATTCGATAATGATCTCATAGAAACCGAAATTATAACAGAACTCACAAAGGAGATTTTGTTTTCATCCATAGGATGTCTATGGAACCATGCGGTAATCTACTTCCATTCACTTTCACAAGAAAACAATTTCCGATCAGACCTTCTTATGCGATATTTATCAATAAAGCTCAAGGACAAACTCTAAATAAAGTTGCCATATAATTGGAAAACGTTGTCTTAACTCACATACAACTTTAGGTCTTTGAGTCACAATTCAACAGAATTTGGTTATCTTCACTCTAAAGAATACTCACAATCAATTTGTTGCGAAGAATTTCGTATACAAGCTATGATCTTCATTTATCATCTATATCAACTAACGTCCATCTGAAATCTCTTCTTCAAATATCTATATCGAGCAATCTGATGGCCTAGCTAATAGATATAGATAATTTTCACTATTTGTAACTCAAAAAAACCACTGAAAAGTATCAATTGGAATTGGATAAAAAAGAACAGAAAAAAAAATTATCACTATTTCTATTAGGTAGAATACTGAAAAATCGCTGTTCGTTACTCAAAAACAATCACTATTTCTAACTCAAAAACCACTGTAAAGTATCAATGGAAATAAAAAAAAGAGACTCAAGAAAGAAAGAAGCACTATTTCTATTAAGTAGAATACTGAAAGCTCACTATTTGTAGCTCAAAAGCGACTGAAAATTGTATCTATATTACGAAAATCTTTTATTTCTCTTTCGGTCTGGTGCAATTATTGTAATTTACAAAAATAGAAATAATTTCTACAAGTTATCTACTGGAATCCAACGTGCAACCTTCTGCTCCGCAGTTAGACGTCTTAGGCATTAGACATTCTAATCTCTACAAAAAATTAAAATATATCACAGATATGATTCACACGCTGATTCTAAAAGCAGTCGTGAATTGAGAGAATATATACATCAAAAATTAAAATAAAAAAAAAACTTTAAAAAAATTTTAGTTTTATTTTACTTGATGTAATTTGTGTGTGTGTATGTGTTTTTTTAATAAATAACAAATTGTTTTCCGTTACATACGCGAGGCTTCCGGAGCGAAGCGACGGGTAGCAGACTAGTATTAAATAAAAATTACTTAAATATTAATACATAAGAGTAGCTTCCATCAAGATAGCACTATGAGGGAAATTTTTTTTTATTAGATTAATAGAAATCTAATAAAAGCTAATTTTTTTTTAAATATTGTAATAAATGAAAGATCAATTTTATTTCAGGTGCAACTCGAATCCGAAATGAGAATATTTCATCTGATGAAAGGGTAATAATGTATTTTACTGAAGTCCCATTCAGTATAAATGAGATAATCATTTGATCTTTTTATAAATTAAAATTGTTTTTTACTTTTTTTTGTAGATTATAATTCGATTTAATCATTTTCTTGTTTTTTTCAAAAGAAAGAAATAAAAAAAACTCCTTAAATGATACTCATTAAGAGAATTACGTTTCATTATCCTTCCAATCAAATCTTTGTATTACGGAAAATTAATTATCTTCAATTGTGCAGACGATTTGTTATCAATTTGGATTCTCATTAATGAAAAACTTAGAAGAGAATTTAATGATTTATGGCCCAGAGTAAATATTTCTCCTAATTATGCCTCGTTAAAAAAATTAGTGATTTGAAACGAATATTGAAGAGATTTTTTGCTATTCCATTCGTTAATTCAATATCAACCATTTGGAAATTCCTTTTTAACGATAGTAATAACAATTCGTTCGTTATTCGTTGGCAAACCATAATGAGTAAATTCAATTCTCGAATGCAAACTGAGCTAGCAAAGCAATTAGGTTGGTATTGACATTTCTTTGTTTGTGGAAAGGGCTTTTGTTGCCTCTCCTAATAATCTATAGATTTGAAGAGAAAATACTGTATGGTTCGGAAAAATCCTATTAAATGGATGCTTGATAGTAAATTTCTAAAATCTGATTGATTTATATAATTCCTTCGCTGTTTTGAAAATGTATTTAAGCAATAAGCTGTATCTTATTATTTTAGTTGAGAGAGCTATTGTATAATGTAGCGAAACCGGTCCTTTTAAAGTGTAATATATTAATAGTTTCATAATTTTATAAATGAAGCTGAATATTAAAAAGTAATTGAATGTATAGTTAGATTTTAGATTATAAAAATACTGATTCTGTTTTTACACAGCATAATCATTTGATTTACATTTGAAATTGTTATCAAGATAGTTCTAACAGATGTTTTTTAAACCTTCTGTTTGTAGGCCTTATTGAATTACACAATGCATTTTAACAAGAAACTTAATTTGCATAATTCAATTTAATCTGCAATTTTTTTTTTGTTAATTTCGCTTGAAAAAAAAAATCTAATATTTTTAAGACTTATTTTTTGAGTAAAGGCTACAATTTTTTTGAAATTTTGAGAAATTAATTAAAAATAAAGTTACTTCTTTTCCCCAAATATAAATATTCCAGAGACACCAAAATTCTTAAACATATGAAAAAAAAAAATACTGAAAAAAATCGTAAATACATACAAAAATGCGTTAGATAACTTTCATGTTTAGTTTCAATTCTTCTTAAAGGCGTAAATTTTTCTAGTATAAATTGTTTTTACAAAACTTATTATTACTATTTTTGTAAAATGAAGTCAATCTGTCATATTTGTAATCAGTATAGAGGACTACCGTATTTCAAATACAAGATTGAGTACAACAAAATCATCATCGGGTTTAAATCGCATGTAAAACGGTAGAAAGGAACATGTCACTTACGTAACCTTATTCGTCTGTCCATGGAATCTAGCAACACTTTTCCTTGATCTCTTGTCGCTGGAAATGGATGAAAAAAAATTACAATTTCCGAAAGTAACACTACCTCGAGTGGTTTTCTACTGAGAAGAAAGATGATGATGATGATTGTTTCACTGATGTACTATAAGAAAACTATTATTCAAAATAAATAAATAAAAGTGTGAAGTAATCTGCTATCAGAACTAAAAACATTAAGAACATTTGCTGTAAGAAACAAACAAAAAATCCTAGCAGATAAATCTTTAAAAAAAAAAAACAACTGAATATAATATTTGACCTGAATGTTACAGGATAGATTACATTAAGTTTTTTATCCTGTACTATCAAGCATATAAATCACAATTTACATTCCGTAAGATGACAGCATTGTTAGCAAGAAACATTCAACTGTAAATCAGGTCCAGTGAGGTCGAAATATTTATATTAGACTCTTTGATTTATTTTTTTTATTCTGAAGTTTTTCATTGTTAGCTCGAAGCTAAGCATAATAAGTTTCATTCGAATAATGTTTGTATATTCTTTGTTTTTATTTGTGTCTCCAATCTTTCCCCATTTTTAACGTTATTTCTGTGTATTCCCTGAAAACTCGGTAACTTCAATAATGCAGTAACATTGTCTGCTAACGTTATTACGTCGTCATGATTCATAAAAAGAACTTTGTAACTCAAAAAATATCATCACGTTCCATTTAATTCACGAATGAAGTAGAGGAACACTGTTTAATTCATGTTTTTTGTAAAACTAATATGCAATTACATTATTTGTTTTCTCCTTTTCTTCCATTTTATCACAGACATCTAAAAGAAAATAGTTTCACTGTGAAATTTTAATAATCTCTTCCTTTTGAAAGGAGGCATTTTTTTTTTCTTTCAATCTAAATCGCAGATTCTGAAATCATTTTGTCATTCCAATACTATTGATCCCACTCTAAAAGTTGTGATATGTTCTTACGAGAGACGGAAGCAAAACTCCATTTACCCTTGAATTCGCAGAGATATGGGATTCCGTTCACTGTTGAAGAGTTTACCATGGAAATATAGAAGTTGGGTCACAGATTGATCTGGCAGCTGAGACAAGAGTCGTTTTCTTTTCTACTGACAACAGTCGAATTTCAAGAGAACCAGATGTTTGCTTTCGATTCCAGATATTTCACTTCGTAACTCGTCGTTTTCCGCCATTGCCAATATGACTATCACATCCGACACTTCATTTCACTACTATCAAAAACGACTTTTGAGGAAATTTGCAATAAATATTAGAAAAATGCTAAAGACATTTTCTTCTGTTTGTTAGACAGTATGATGGATATAAGAGGCATTTAGAACAGAGCACGTATTAACTAAGTAACCAATTTTAGAATCCACTGCAATTTAAATAAAAAAATATAAGATACTTGATTAGAAAGAAGTTGACTATGTGGAGTTAAATTGAGACGTCCAACATCATTGAAGTTCTTTAATGCCACAATTTCTTCTTTCTTTGCGAAGCACTTCTTAAGATGGTATCAGAGGACAAGAAACTATTCTGCTTCCTCTACATTCTGAAGAAGTCCTTCGCAAAGAAAGACGAAATATTGTGGGAATTAAAGAAGTGTTATTATATTAATAGGATTTTTAGGAGTAAATTATTTACAAGATACATGAAAGATGCATATATTGTTGAAATTGTTGTTCGTGAGAATATTTTTGTATTGACTATGTATTCTCAAGTAAATTATTTAGAAGGTTCTAGCCTCTTCTGCAGATTGTATGATTTGGAAATAAATGTGGTAACTGAATTCCTAATTAATTTACAAACTTTCTTAATTGATCTCCAAGACCAAAAAAATCTTAGAAAAGTCTGCTTCATCTTATGTTTTTTCTTTATTTATTGTTTTAATGTGGTTGCAACCGTTTCTTCATTTTATTTTATTTATTTTTGAACATTACTTTCATTTATTTTGCCTTAGTGTACTTTTTAACGTGGGTCCGGTAGCCGAGTGGGTGAGGACGCTTGGCTGAGAGTTTGAGGTGGCGGGTTCAATTCCCGGTCTCGGCGGGGATTTTCCCACGCTCCATTCTTCTCCAAACGGTTTCCAGACTCAAGAATTAGAAAAATTATAGAAAGTATAATAATAAGAAATACAGAGGGTCAATATTTGAATAGAAATGAAGGAGTGGATATTGATAGCAGTTTTGTAAACCTAGCGGGAGATTTAGTGAATTTGTGTTTTGATTGCCAAAAAAATATAAGATGGGAAGAACTGGACTATTAAGTTTTTAATATAATTGGGTTGTTTGTGTCAATAATGATTTGACATAGTAGATTGTTAAATTTTAACAATATTTCATGTTGTAAATGTATTCATGTTCATGTTAATGATTTGTTGCCGTCGGAAGTTGTTTAGTTTAATATAGGCTTGAAAAAGGAAGGAAGATTTTTCTTTCCGAAAATTTGCTGAGTTTTAATGTATTCAATAAATGTATTTATTTAATATATTTTTATTGGTGTAAGAATGTGGTTATTTTTAATAATAATACGGCGACTAGAAGAGAAGAGATTAGGAGGGAAATACGGAAATAATACATAATTAACACAACTTCTCTTCGTTATTAAAAATAAGATGTAAGGAAAACTCTATCTCTGGTTTAATGAGAGATCTCCCCTTTAGGCTTAGCTTCGTTATTTGTTTTTAAGAAAAGAAAAAAAAAAACACCTCTGATTAAATTACTCGTAGTTTTCTCTTCAGCAGATGATTACTGGTTTATATTTCAATCAGAACATTATGTACAATTATTAATAATTTAAATATTAATAAAGTATTAAAGTTGCTTACTGTATCGTAATTTAAACATTACATTGAAAATTAATGCATATTACATTAATAGTTGATAAATTAAAGCGGACTTGTAAAACATTGCTTGAAGAGCAGATATGCTAAGCTCTTAACCCTGTACTTCTTAATGTTATATTATCAAATTTAATTTTTCTTTTTCTATTATGGCAATTTTTACATTTTCTTCCGTCACTTGACCTTCTAGTCTTTCACTAAATTTGCTGTCATTTTTCTTTTAAATCCACTCTTTTCCGACTTTATATTCTTCCTGTTCCTAGTTTTGCTGATTTTAGCAAGTTCTATCTTTCTTTACTTTACTTTACTTTTCTCATTTTCTCCATTCGACACAAGTAGGCAAGTCATTAATCACGCAGGCAATCTACTAATCTATATATTTCTTTCCTAGTAGTTTAATTTTTAACTGCTATGTAGAAATTACTTAGCCTGTGTTATATTCTTTACCCAGTGCACCAGGCAAATATTCAAAAAGAGGTTAAAAACTATTTTTAAAAATAATTGGAAATAGTTTCGATCCATTATTGAACGCGCGATCAATAACAGCAGAAATAAATGATGTGATATTTACATTGAAAATTCAATCAATTTAGCTGAAGGCGGCAAAGTCACTGTTTGATGTCTGCCATCTAGTGGAGATCGTTGTAATGAAGAGGTAAACAGACAAGTGCTGAGAACGTATCTTCTCATCTACGAGATCTTCTTCCTCTGATGGAAATAAGACAGTCTCTTGAAAAGGGAATTTTATTACCTTAAATGCAAGAAAGGAAAACAATGCACTTCTGCTAGTTAATTTAATCGATTCCTGATTAAATTTCGTTATTTGTAATCCTGCTTTAGAAATTGGAGTAAAACTAGATAAAAGAAGCTTTCAAAAAGGAAATATTTCGAAGTAACGACTTCAGATGGTGCCTGCATTTAGAATTGATTTAAAATATCTTGAAAGTAGTTTTAGAAACGTTCGGAAAATATTTAATAAAAATTTGATCCATCTTAAAACTGCTTTCTATAATCGCTATTCAATTAATAAAAGAATTTTGTCAGAACAAACACTCAATAATATCTTCTTGAACATCTACAACAAACATCTACAATGAGAAATTTATATCTGAAGTTAAATGATACTTTTTTTTTCATTAAAGTATCGTCTTACTCCAAATATACAGTTTTATTTTAATATTTTTTCCTAATATTAAATGATAATGTTTCCTGCAGTCGAAGCTACTGGTTAAAAATACTTAGTAAATTTTGCATTAAGTATTTTTTTGGCTTTTACAGTCTCGTTTCGATACTTGGTTCACAAAAATCACAAAAATTTCTATATAACTGCATAAATCATGTCCATCCAATTTCCCCTGAGAGCACATGACATTTCAGAATTCTTATTATCTTACAGTCTTATATATATATATGTGGTGAAAAATCTAGAACCCCCTCCCCCAATACCCACAAATATTTATGAATCTTTTAAGAGTTAAGAATAATAAAGTCAACTACGTTAAATGACACCATGACGTTTAACATTTGAATTTGTCTTTCAATCTTTGTTTATCTTCGTTCTTTTACATCTTTCATTTCTTGACTCAACGAAATCCGTCGAAGCATAAAGAGGCGATGGCATAAGAAGAAAAACTGATGCTTCTTAATTTGCGTTAAAGAAATTTTCTTTGCCTTTGCAACCATTAAGGTTTTTGCATTAAAAACCTCTCTGCGCTAAGATGGTCTCATTTCATGCGCCACCGAGTTCACACTAGATCCCGAAAAGAAAATTTGCCGCTTCCACGATTCATAATCCGCCCTCTTTTGGCAGGGTGCTGAAGTCAAGATTTTAAAAAGTAATTACGAAAATAAAAAAAAAAAAATGGAAAAAAACCTTCTATGAAAACAAAGCACAGAATATGGATAACTGGTAAATAAACCACATCTTTAAATTTCCTCCTTTTATTTCACCTTTATTTATTCCGGATTAAAACAAGGTAATAAGGAGGATTAAGAAAAGCTTGTACGTTGCAACTGACGAAATTTACATAAGACATTACTGATTTTTCTCTCAGTTGGATAAGACGTTAATCTGGAAACAGATTTACTTTAGCCCTAAACTGTAAAATTAACAAGGTAATAAAGCAGACAAAAGCCCTGTGTTTTACCATTAGATAAACTAATTCCCTTTTCTATTTTTTATTAGTGGCAGAACTTTTTTAATGGTTTTTACTTCTGTTTATTGGAAATAAAAATAACATTAACAATGCGCATCTACGGAATGACTTGAACTAACAAATCTTGTAGATAATTCTCAATAAGTTCGTGATATTACAATGTTGATATTTAACCTCTCATTACCTAATTGTCATTATAAATGTAATATAAAGTTAATACATGAATAAAAGTCGTGAAATAGAACTCTTAAGAAAACTAACCCTATGTGAACTTAAAAATAAGTTAATGGGAAGCCAACTAAATCGACACTTTTGGATAAACCCCTATCAAAAAGGATAAAAAACCTAAAAACATTTAATAAATTTAAAAAATCCCATCATGACGTTTCGAGACTCTATGGGCAGTTCTCTTTTTCAAATTAAAAAATAAAAATTAAAAATTAAAAACAAATTAACCCCTACTCTAAAACATGTCCTCCCTGTCAGGGATTCGTTGAAAAAGTAATTAAGGAGACACGACTTCAGAAAATTTCTTTGGAAGCGCCTCCACCTTTTATGTTATTTCATCGTAGACCATAGAAACATATCGATTAACATTTTTCTTTTTAGTTTTAGTTTTGCCTTTGCTTCTTTCGATCATTTGATATTTATTTTTATTGAGGGTTTTTCTAATGCAGCTATTAATTACCGATTCAGGAATCTGTCTGGATTTTAAATGTAAATAATATTTTTAGTAATATGTGTGCCAATATGGTGGTAATATTTTATAATTTTTTAGTACGTTAAAAATTTTTAACCAATATTAAAAATAACTTGTCAATGATTCAAAAGCCTCCAATTTCGTTTGTTTCGCTTATTTTTTTCCTTCCAAAAATTTCATTTGTATTGTGATGTAGAAGAGAATAACATACTGCTAGGAAATACGAAGATCTATTCGACAGAGAAAAACAAAATTTATATTTTCTCCACTAACTTAACTGAAGTCCGAAAAGCATGCTGTGATGCTTGCATTGCTTGTTACAAATGTACACTATTTAGCACCACTATGCATCACAGCTTTTAGTTTTGAGATATATCATTGAACAACACAAGTTTATCTTTTGAAAACCTGTATTAGATTCAGACATTTTTATTAGAGATACTTGTATTGGAACTAACCATCGAAGTCAAATAGATTCTTGACTTCAAGACCGTGGTTTTACGGCTTCGAAATTTCGTATTCTATTAATATAATATCCATCTACTAATGTTTCGTTGCCTCTGTTACTATAGAGGAGTGAAAGAATTCAATATTTGTTAACGTTTTTAATTCAGTCAAATCCATCGGAATGTACCGAGCAACTTCTTTGTAATTTTCCTTAAATTGTTAAATTTTAATTTCTATGAAATGGGCTTTTGGTCGCAATCGATAAAAGAGCTTCCAATACATTCGAGATGGATTAGAATTTCCATAGAAGCAGAGAAGAAGCTTTCCTTCCCCCTCGAATTCAATTACTAATCCTCTTAAAAGATGAAGGGGGAATTTCATCTTTAATTTAAGTCATAAATAGACTTTGTTGGGCATAAATAACAGATTCAAAGTTCCTTTAAAAATAAAAAAGCCATACTCTTAAAATGATGGTAATTTCGATTGGATATTATTTTTCATTATGATCCTCGGAAAATCGGCCTGTGAGCTTGTGGAAATTCAAAATCTTAAAAAGAAAAGTAATTAGAAAAAAAAAGTCTATAAATTCTTTTTTTTAAAGGTCTTAGCAGTGGAGAGATCGTTGAAAAGTACTGTACTTATTTCTACGATGAAAATGTCATCAGAAATAAGTTTTATTTTTAACGATAAGTTAGTTTTAAACCATTGTTGAACTTAAAATTATGCTGTAACTTCCTTTAACTAGCAAACATAGAAGCAGAGCGACGATTGTTGCTGTACAGATTCACACAGAAATATTTAATTTTCACTTTTCTTTCTTTTTTTCTTTTTTTTATAGAACATTACTCTACAATTCATAACAAATAATCAGTGGAAATCACGTGACCGGATTCCACGTGACCGGATCGAATCTAAACCATTTTTTGGGTGCACAATAAGAGAAACCAAGTTTTTCAAGCATAAATCCTGGTATAACCAATTCTCTATCTAACAGCTGCGTTAACAGTTAGTAATTATTTGAAATAAGGGCAAAACTTAGACCTTGTAGTTTATTTCTGTTTTCATAGTAATCGATCATAAGACGCTCCGCTTCAATAACTGATAATATTGATAGATGAAAGCCTTTATCCTATTTGTTGAAATCTGACATCAAAATATCGTAAGTAAGATACAAGCCAACGAAGTTGATGGACTAGAATTGCCTGGAAAAGCTAATCGGGTAATTTGTTAGCGGTCCCTTTTGTACAGCTTGCCTGTAAAAAAAAAAAAAAAAAAGAAAAATGGAATCGCTATTGGTGTTGTTTTTGTGCTGGATGTCACACTGGATGACCAAACGGTTAGAGATATTAGAATGAAACCTTCACCAGTGTGTTCAGCATTCAAAAGTAGGTGGCCACGTCCAAAAAATCAGATCTATAGGACTACTCCCTAACCCCCTCCCAAGGAATGGTTTGCTAATAATGGATTACTACAATCCAGAAACCTGGTATTGTTTTAATTTCCTTATTATTATAAATGTGATTGTTGCGAATGTAAAAGGCGCAATTGTTACGTTTACTGTGATTAATGTGATTGTTGTGCCGACTACGATCTGAACGCTTCCGATAAAATTGTGTATATAAAATTGTGCATATGATGGGACCGCTTTGCTTTTGACACTGTCTAAAAGCATTAATTACCTTGTTATAAATGATTGAGTTTTTCCTGTTCAACATACAGTATTTCTTTATATATATCTATCTATCTCTGAATGACTATAAAGAAAGATTTGATTGTAGACCAAAACGGCATTATAAGAAAATTATTATTAAATGTTCGTAATATATGAGTCTGTATACTATCACTACCAGGAAAAGAATTGTCAGTGATTTTTGCATTTTTTAAGATACTTCTGAAGACTGCTGGCAAAGAATTTAACCTTCCTTTACATTTAACTTAAGTGTTCTTTATTGCAAGATATTCTTGTGTTATTAATAATATCGTAATGAGAACTAATAAACGATGGTTTAATAGACTTGAATATAAGCGAAAGAACGGCGACCAAATACTGTATATAAGATTTGTTCGCAAATTAATGAAAATTAATTTCATCAAAATGAAATTAAATCATATTAATTAATCGATCGTAAGTTACTGAAACAGATGAAGTCAGTTCAATATGTCTCAGATTGGTTGTTGTAAATGCTACACTGCGAGAGGAATGGTGGATATAGCAGAAGCAGTCGATTGTTCATTGCTGTTCTGAAATTAAAAAAAGAATACAAAAACTGCCTATTAATCTTTCTATGTTTGTTCTTTCATATTTATTATTGTATTAGAAGTTCTTGACAGAACTGTTGCTACTTCCTTATAAATGCGGTTTTACTTACTTATTTACTTTATTCTAGTTGTGAGAAATATAAAAAGAAAAGTTTATTACTTACGTATTGTAATATATAATACCAATTACATGCTTTCAAATTTTTTCCTATGCTTAAAATTAATTAAATCTAAAAAAAGCAAATCCTTTATTACTGTCTGTTTGCTGGATTATGCAGCAAATTGAAAATATGTTTTATTTTTCATAATTCATGGTTGTTATTGTTATTCACAAACTATTTGAATCGTACTTCAAAAATCATTTCAATTTTAAACGAAAACTGTATGTCAAGAAAAATAAAATAGAAAAATTCTGCCTACGATGTTTTTTGCTAGTTTCTTTTTTATAGTTTCAGATATCTTGGGCTATTTTCTCGTTTAATTCTACTTATCGGTTAGATCAGGAAGATAGATCTAGATCCGATAAAGCAGAACTTCAGACACACTTTTTTTCTTTGATGACAGTCTTTAAATCGTTGAGATTCATCGACGCAAATCAAATCTGGAATCAAATTGTGGGGGCAATTTTTCAGTCATTTCTTTCCCCAATTCCTCTTTCTTTTTTCTTCCTCATTCAATTCAGCCAACGCATCAGTGTTGATCTGCATCACTCTTTTCAGAGACCCCGAGGCAACGATCCGGTTTTGGAAGTGCATTTGGGGGTGAGGAATCTAATGAAATTAGGTTTTGGTCTCTTGGGGCGAATCATCCATCATGTTTGTTTGGAATTAGTATTCAGGAAAGAAGAAAATATTTCCTGGTTGGATGTCACTCGCGGTAGACCTAATTCTGTGGAGGGAATCCCTGAGAATCGAATGCTCGTCTTGCATCTGGAATGTGTCCCCAAACCATCTTCAGAATAGCCATTAAAGAGAGGAAAAAAGAAAGAGAAAGAACTTGGAAATTAAGTTTGGACAAACGGAAAAGTGAAAACAAACGAGTACAGCCATTACTTTATTTCACTTTTATTTCTGTCCTTTCTTTTGAATTCCCCCTGCAATGAAGAAGGACAGTCAAAAGAAATGGAAAATCCAACTTTAAGGCTAAAACAAAGTTCCGGGATTAAAGAGATTATTATGTTAGTTTTGGGATATTTTTTTGATAGACATTGCTTCAGTTGTGTAGAAGTATAAAAATATATTTAGAAAAGCCGACGTATGCCAATGCATATATGCTTTAACTAATTAATTGAATCAAAAATCAGCATTTTTTTTTTTTAAACATGTTTTTACTGTAAAATTGATATTGGAAATTTTTTTTGTTGAAATTTTGTTTTGTTATAAAAATGAAGGTAGAGGTTTCAGCGATTCTCAGTTACTGAGATACGGAGGACCGGGTCTAGACCAATCAGTCACCCGTCTTCAGTTCGAAAAATAAATGCTGACATTGAAGACTTACGTACATGTAATTCCGGTTCAATTTTTCATCGTTCATTCATCATTGCTCCATATTTTTTCTTTATCCATTAGATTTTTGTCAAGGGTATGTTCAGTTTTTTCCATAATTTCGATAAACACTACCACAGAACATCTAAGACAAGAAATATTTAAGTTGGCTTATGGGTTTTCAAGTAACTGCAGGGCAGACTAAGAAATTAAATGAAATGATGTTTTTCTTTGGCTCCTTGAATTTGAGGCTCAATTATTAAGTCCCGCTGTATATATTCAACATTTTCTTGTTAACTAAATAACATACAGTTTTAAAACTTTTACCTCATCTTGTTGTGAAGGATGTTTATTAGGATATTGGATAAAACTTGTTAGTTCGATACTTACCTGGATCACTTACGTTAACAGCCATTAAGATTATTTTTATTCCTCTAAACCCCAGGTTACCCACCTGGGGTCACAGAATGTTTTCAAGGGGGTTGTGGTTATTTTTCGTTACAATTATTTTATAGAAAATTTAACAAGAAGATTTTTCAACACTATTTATTTCAATATGGTTACACTGCACTAATCTACAAGTGGATCAACACTGATTGTTGATAAATGAAGGGTCTTAAGGTCCAACTCAGCGGATACTTAAAAAATATATATTAAAAGCCAGTTACGGTTGTACATATTAAACATTTTATATTATTTTTATTATTTGATATGGGGGACCATTTATATTCTTTCAAACTCTCGCAGACTTCATTCAAGAGTCTACAACTCTTAAAATCTCCCTAACAATAAAATATATATATGTAGTGTTATCATTAGAATGAAATTCTTTGTTACAAATAATAAACTAAAAAAATGCAAAATTCGATATTCACTACAAAATTTATTCACTACAATAGTTCGATATCAAAATTCATTTTTAATAGGTGTCTCTGTTAAATGTAAGGTGAGAATTATATTCTGAAAAATCAATTTTTTTATTGTCAATTTTTTTATCAAGATTCTGTCAATCTGCTGAAGATCTCAAAATTTTTGACATTGATCTACACCAGTTTCAATTTCTATTCACGTCCATTTCTTCATGTTTTGTCTCTTCGCTGCTGTTCGTGATCCTCTATTGAGCGAAGAGCATTTGAATTAATGGAGAAGTGAAGTTATTAATTTGAATCATAATGAGATTTTGATCAATTAGTTAAAAGCATTGCTCAGCCGTATCTGGTTAACCAGCGAAGCTACTGAAATAAGGATCTAATTTTTTTTTTTTTTTTTTTTTTTAATAAAGT
>JAFIDM010000005.1:39475677-39521836 GCA_023159025.1 Thereuonema tuberculata | reverse complement strand
TCTTTTTTTGAGGAATAAAAAATTTTCCTTTTGTTTATTCCGCTTCAGCTACCAAAGGCATTATAGGTTTGATTACAAACGTAATATACATCGGAGATGAAAAATCGTTGGCATAAAATGTTTTAAACATTTCATTGTCTTGTCATATGAGATGAAGAGAACATTTACGAATCAAAACCATTTATCCTTTTATATTTAAGTTTTAGTTCCTACAATGGTTTTCTACAAATCGGACCTGTAAGTAATAGATAGGGTTCGAAAATTCATCCAAATTTATTGCATTGAAACCTCAATATTATGGTAATTAAGCTTAGAAATATGAAACTTAATCTGAAGGAGGAATTTGAATGCGATATATCTCTTGGTTGATAAAAATTGGATCCTTAGATGAATTTCTGAATGTTAAGCAAAGATAAACACCATTACGTCGATCTCCTGAATAATAATCACAGTATTAAAAGGCAAAAAAACGGATGTATGTTTGTCATCAAAGCGGAGAGAGCTGGGAGAGTCGGAGAGAGAATATTTTAAAGTATATTTTTAATTTTGTTACTGTATTTTTAATTTTAAAAATACACTAACAAATATCTTTTTGAAAAGAAAAAGTAGTTGATTTAATGTTGGTGCGTAATTCCTAAGAACCTGTAAGATATTGTGGGACACTCTCATAGGCTCACTCGGGAGGAGCCTATTATTTTAGGGTAGGAGGTTTAACTTCCGTGAATAGTTCCGTGAACATTGTGTTTCAAGTTATTTTGAAAAAAATAATTCTTTCCTTAAAAATATTAAAAAAGGGCTTCCTTAATTTTACCATCTTTATTTTCTATGAAGTACATTTAATGATCTGCAGTTGTTCATTGGTTTCAGCAGTTCTTTTTGTAAACAATGAAACCAGACAAATACAAACGAATTTGCAATCTGAAAGTTTAAAATAGTCAAATTGTGAGAAATCAAAAATGGTCGTTCTAGTTTATACGAAAATGGTGATTAGAAGCTTTGAAGATGTAGCCAATCAGAACATCAGATTGTTTAAGACAATTTTTTTGTTATTGTTGCTTTTTTTTTCTATTTAAAAAGAATCTTGTTTGTTACAGTACAGCTTTAAGAATGGAATAACTCCGTGCTTCAGATCTTCAATAATTGACTATAAAGTAAATGTTATGCAACATTGATGGTTAGTCTTTTTCGCTCTTGGAAACACCCATTCTTAACAAGTTATTTGATGGTTCAGTGAAACGAGGATGGCTTTTTTAAGATGATCTGATCGCGTGTCAATGTGCCATCGTATTCTGAGCCTTTCCTGTCTCATGAAAATTTTAATGGAAAGAACAAAAGAGAGGCTACGTATTAATTCAGAAAGCAGACGATAGAAAATACGTTTTTGTTCTTACTTGTCGTTAATTAAGCTTTGCCAGCGTAAACCATCTTTATTACAGCAATTCCATCTTATGAAATAAAGTTATTAATTTTAAGAACAAACTTCCTTAAGATCTTAACACTTTCCTTTCTGGATTCGTTATCTATTTTTAATAGCATAAAACACAGATTTACAGCAAAAATGAACGGATAGATTCGCTTCAAAGTACTTTGATTCTCTCAATCTCCAAATATTTCAGATGTGATCGTTAAGACAATGGGCTAAAACAAAACAAAGACTTGTACTTGGAGAGCTTGTTAAAGATATTCGTGATTTAGATATTCATAATTTTTCAGAACTACTTGATACATTACCAACATATACGTCGCGTTTCTTCTTATTGTTTTATAAGCAACAATCAAAGCATTTTTTCATCTGATGGTGGGTTTGCTAAATTCCTGGGCGTTGCTAAGATGTCCACAGGCTTATACATAAAAATTCTGTAATGGCGTCATGCAGATCATTAACATACTACATAAAAGCAAACAAGTACGGATTGTCGTAATGTTATGTAATTGGATTAGTAATTGGATAGCTACAAAACGTTCCGTTAAGTTATCGAAAGAAAAAAAATGGGAACTTAATTTATAAATCAAACAATAGCTGCAAATTTAAGTTGTTATTGTGCCAAACAAGGGGACTTTAATTCGAACAGCAATTTGAGTCTTATTATTACCCTATTACTTGTCAAATACTTCGAATATTTTTAAAATTCATAGAAAAAAATATAATTAAAAATAAACAACTTAGAAATATTTATTTATATACCATGAGAAAGTAATACAGTGGAACCCCGCTATTCGTACACAATCCGTTCCAGGAGGCAGTTCGAATGGCGATTTGTACGAATGGCGAATCTTTTTTTCCCATAAGATATAATGTAAATTGGATTAATCCGTTCCAGACCCACTGATGATTGCTTATTTAAACCTTTGTAATAATATTTTAAGCATAAAATACATAAAAACTAAGAAAACAATAAATATACAATAATGTACATCAATGATTCTCAACCTGTGGGGCGCGCCCCCTAGGGGGGGGGCGTGATAAAACTAAAGGGGGGCGCGAGTATATCGAGAAAAAATTTTATTAAAAAAGTAGGTTTGGAGGTTTTTTTTTTTTGGTTGAACAGATAGGTTTGGAGTTTTTTTTTTTTCTGGTTGAACAGATTCAATTTATTTGCGTCCTCCTTTTCAGTTTAGAAAAAAATTATTGTACGGGGGGGGGGGGCGATAAAGATAGCAATTAGCCCTTAAGAAAAATTAGCAGTTTGTTTAATGAAGAATATTTAGTTTTATTTGTTTATAAAAAATATAAATAAAGCAAGAAAAAAATACTGTACACTTAAAGATGTTTATTGTACAATAAAAAACCAAAACAAACTAAAACTACTCCATAAGATAATTAAATACTTAAAAAATAAATAAAATGCTGAATAACATTTAGTTTAAAAAAGTATAAAGCTTTTAGTATTAAGTTATAAAAAAAAAATCATTCTTTTTTATCAAATTGAGCTGAAGCGCCTGCGGGTTGCGGCCGGTAACAAGGTCACGCTGTCCGAATCGCGGGGGAGCGTACGAATGGCGAGTTCAATTTTACTTGAAAAAGTTGTACGAATAACGAATTGTACGAATAGCGAGGCGGACGAATGGCGGGGGTCCACTGTAGATTAGAAAGCTAAACATCACAAAAATGGACTTAAAGTATTATATAAGTTTTTCCTAAACATAATTTGATGTCTATATCAAGTTTTAGAAAATTATAATGGGAAATTTATTACAAAGCACAAGACTTTTAGCGATTAAAGAAAATGAAAACTTGATGCATTGAGATTTTAAATAAAGTTAGTGTAGATACTTTAATCATAAATTTTAATTAGCTATTAGAAAAAAATTAATCACAACATGGAACTACAGGGTTGTTAATATTAAAATACCCCTACTTAGAGGGCTCTGGATCGTTTTCTAAGGCTGGCAAAGAAGAGAAATTAAGGTACTCCAAAGGATGTCCTGGTCATTTATTGAAAAAAGAAATGAGTTGCAAAATTTATCACTGGATGGCGCTGTGGAAATAATTTACGTTATTTGTATAATATATTTACTACTAAGCTCTATAAAAACAAAGGTGTCTCTTCAAAGTCATAGATATTTGAAGAGCAGCAATGTCAGCAACAGCAGCAATGTCAGCAATATTTGGATCTCCGCACCTGTTCCATCACTGGATAGATAGGGGTACTTTATGAAATGTTGGTAAATTTCAACAACGCGGGTGCCTTCAAAACCTGTCAGACAGGATGTCAAAACCTGTCAGATCAGAAGGACAGCATTAGATGTCTTGAGTTGGCTATTCCAATTGCCATGTTACTTTGTGCTTCAGAAAATACTGTTCTTTGAATGGAAATTGCTGTTGACCACAATTGAGGACACATTTGTACATTTGTAGCACTGTTCAAGTAATTTATGTTGCTCCTCTAGTGACAAATTTTGTAGCTTTTTTTTTTTCAATAATTAACAGATGTATTCTTTGAAGTATCTACTGCTCATATTTCTCTTCATTAGAATTTGCTGCAGAAGAAGAGATACTTTAATTTTGAAAATCCTGTACTTTCCGTAATTGAACTTCAAAATTAAGTGACATATCGATTCACTTAAAAATGAAGAGTTTATTGATAAATCTTTTGTTGTGCTACGTCAGTTCAGTGAAAAATGAACAGATATAGACTTTATTTCTCCTATATGACTATGGTCAGGTATAATTAATTATTAGTCCCTTTAGTTATCAAAATAATTCAAAAACACTCTTATTTCTAGGAAGCATAGAAAGTTTAGATGTAAAATGCAAGATAAGATGCATTTGATTTGGTTATAGACTACATCTTCGGGTAAGACGATAAAAATTCAAAAATAGTTAATACTGTACTGTGGGTGGCATTCCCATTGTCACATTGCGAAGTAGTGCTTTCCTGCATTGCTTTCCTTAAACGAGGTCAAACGCACTGGCGACAGAAATGTGTCTCCTTTTATAAGCTCTTCCCCTTTTAATCCCCCTTGAGGTTTGACCCCTTCCCTTAGACAATGGAAAGCCTTCCCTTAGACAATGGAAAGCCTTCCCTTAGACAATGGAAAGGTGATTATTACATTGCCGTAGGCTTTAAGAGGGGAACAGTCGAACAATAGGTGCAATAAAAGGGGACACATTTCTGTCGCCAGTGCGTTTGACCTCAAGAGTGGAGAGCTTGAGGCATGCGGGTAAGCATCGGGCAGCTAATATTACATTGGGAATGCCACCCACAGTACATTAAACAATAGTACTATTGCATCCTTTTATTCGTAATACAACTCAAAAACTGTTTATTTAAGAAACAGTTTTTTATTTATTTATTTTTTATGTAACATTTTAATGGATTTATTATTGAAGAATAAAGATCAGAAGCAATTGGATTGTTTATACATCGTACTAAAACTGCACTAAGTTTACTCCATAACCAATTATCTTGGAAAGCTGAAAATTAATACTAATTTCTTTTTTTTTTAGATGTAAATGCTGTCATGTTTTGATTTTTTGGTAAGTACTGTCATCACGAAGTGATAACTATAATTAAGGTGTTATCAAAACAAATCGAAAAATAATTACTGGCCCCTTCGCAATTTTTTTCATAAAAAAAATTTCCATTCGGATATTCGGAATTTTATCTGCAAGGAACATGTAGTGTTTAAAGGCCGTATCAAGCTTTCGTAACATTCCTTGGTAAAGAAATATTGTAAAAAAAATATTATAAATGTAATTTAAGACAAATGTAGCATACTCAGCCATCTGTGTAAAAAAAAAAAAAAAATAAGTTCTTTCAAAAAGGTAAAGTTTTTCATAATTTTTTAGAGAAAAATGCTCGATATAAATAACGATATACAGAAAGTTGGCAAAGTATAATTTTTAGATTTATTTAATTTACATTTTATTGCTAATCTTTATTCAGTCATTCACATTTCTTAGTCCATTGTCCACATCATTTAATGTCAAATATAATGAGTTGAATTTGCGTTTTTTTGCTACGTGGGTGGAAGATGAGAATGATACCAACAATGCTTTCTTTTGAATATTTGAGATTCACTTTCCGTACGAACTGAAAGTTTCATTTGTGTCTTACAATTTCATTTTAGTCTCATGCTCCAAAATTTTTCATATTGCAATTCGTGAAACCACTCTCAGAAATACGTTAAACTGAGTTTTCTATATTTTGTATTCTATTATTAAAATAGGCACTGATCTTTTTGGCTGCAATATATTCCAGAGTCAATTTCCTGATTGTCTCAAACAAAAGTAGCACGACAAATAAAACCAGCAATATTGCGATGAAAAGTGAGTCTCTGTATTTACTGAAATTTTTCACTGATACGTTAAGTCCTGTTACTTGCTTGTTGGATGAAGTTTTTCTAGAAGAATCCACACACCTTCTATGGATTTCCTTTTTATCTCCATTGGAAAACGTAACGACTTCTGCGCTTCTATTGTCCTCGCAAAGTTCAGTGTTATTGACGAATCGAACTTTTTTCAGAACGATTCTATTTTTCAGTTTCTTCCAAGTCATTCCTTTTACCATCTCCTTTTCTTTACAATCCCCTAACTGTTGTACTAAATCAAAACAAATAGATAAAGAATATTAATTTTTTTTAAATATTTACTAATATAATAATAATGATAATAATAAACATGTAAAAAATAAGATTTTAAAGAATATGTTAAAATTTAAATCTGATAAACCAAAAACAAATTAAATAAATTCATTCCATGTCAAATCTACCACAAGTATTCCAATAATCTTTAAATAGTTCTTTATATGCTTTTGTGGGTTTTGAAATTGTGGACGGCAGGGCTCTCGATCAACGGAACAAGTTGAAGTCGGATGGTCAGCCCCATGCTCGCCTGCCCGCTTTTAACCAGCGCAGCGGTAAAGAAACCAGACATCTGTTCTTCAGAGCTGGATGCAATATAAGATCTGGAGAAGATACATCGTGAAAAATACCAGACCTCCGTCGGCCATTGAACCCAGCTTCTCCAGTCCGCATTCAAGCGCCTTACCACTTTCTACCGGACCCACAAATCTATGAATATGGCGTTTCGTGACCTTAATTTTTTTCTCTAATGAGAAGGAACATTGCAAGCTCTAGTATTGTCTATTTTTATAATTTTTGAGAAAATCAGGAATCTTCAGCATTTACTTTTTCTAGGAACCAATGCATTTTTTAGCTGATTTAATATGTAATAATTTAGAATATCTACATTATAAAAGAATTACGTTTTAATATGTGGTCAAGGGTTTTAAAACAGAGTAAATTGATATCTTATGGTTTAGTTTAAAGCGTCCCACTTCAGACCTTGACGTTCGACAACGGGTCAGCCCAACAAGCGCCCTCCTTTAACCCCTGGAAAAGACATTTGGTAGAGGGCTGGATGAACCCTAGCAGCTGGAGAGGAACACAACATGGAAAAATAGGAATTGAAACAGACTCCTCAAAGCAGCAGTCGAAGCGCCTGACCTTTGATTATCGGAGCCACAAGTTGCCTAAATGAGGCTGAATCCTTTGTAATTATAGTTGATCACATTTATGTATTAACGTAAAAGATTCTTACAAATTAAAATTAACGTGTGTAAAATAGTAATGGTAAAATAATAAGGCCAACACACTAGGTTGAAATTCATGATATATTAAAATACTAAAAAATTGCAAGCTTTCCAACCGTCCTGCGGTTCGTTTTCAAGCAAATAAATTTACAAATTAAAATGACAATGATATTATAAGAAGAACAAAAAACTAAAAGGATCATGGTCGAATCCACGTGGAGAACGGGTCCAATGACAGGCTTGGGTTGAAGTCTCAACAGCCACCCAGTCCATTTCCATTGCGCTTGAGGGGTGACATCTTTACGCCTAATGGAAAAACTTACAAAATTTCTATAAGCAATAATGTTACATCAAAAGAACTGATTACAACTATTTAAAAGATTCTTTAAATGTTTAAATAAGACTAAATATATAAAACGAACGCACTTAGAAGGAAATGAACATAAGCTACTTCATAACCATTTTATCTATGTTGTTGTTCTAATATCTGACGACAACAGTTCGAAGAGTTGTAACTTTCAATAGGAACGGCGCCAACATTGCGTGAAAAGTCGTTATCTGTTTTCAGTTGTTGAATATTTCTCTATATTGCGACGCGTTTAACCCTGTATTTCCATAAAGAAACCACGTATGTCACTGGCGAAATGCCAACGAGTAATTTCAGCGTTATTATGCTCGGCAAGCCATCTGTGTGTAATAAGATTGGAGCAGCTGTATCAGAAAATGTAAATAGATGATTAATTTACAGGATTAATAACATTTGTCTTACATTTAAAATATTTCATTTGCAATGCACATTCTCAAAAAAAAAATCATTATTTTTCGGAAAATCTTTGTAGTTTGATTATGTAAATTCTTACATAATATTTATAATTACAAATTTTAGAAGTAATATAATTATATTTTTTTTATATTTGCGGATTATGAAGCAGCTTACGAATACAAATGTTTAATTTTACTTAATGATGGCCAAGTACAATCTGTGAACCAAAGATACAATTAAAGGTTATAACAATCAACAGTTCAGGTACCGAATCAGTTTGTTCAAACGCTGTTAACTTGTTTTTTAAAAATATTAACATCTTTTTATACTTCATTGTTACAAACTTTATTCAAGGAAATATCTGAATGGAATCTTAATAAATAGTTCTTAATAAACCATATATGAGGAGAATCTTGATAGACAAAAATAAGAAACAGAATCAAACTACAGATTAGTTATTAAGAAGAAATGAAAGAAAAAAAGGTAGGGCTAGAAAAGTTAGAAATAAGCGTAATCATCGTCAGTTAATATTAATATCAACAAGATAATCTTGTAATTTCAAAATATGACATTGGGAATAGCTGCGAACATCACAAAAACTACATTATATATATTGTGACAAAACGCGTATATTCATAGTAAATATTGTAACTAGTTTTTAAGGTCTTGAATTTAGCATTGAAAATATTAAAAAAATGTTTTAAGATAATTTAAACGTTTTTATTTAATTAATTTTAAATTTTGTCAAAATGCGAAGAGCATAGCCATAGTCTTAGTTTTAGTTTTTTTTTTTTTTTCCTTGTTGTAATTTCTGCAACGCCAGCTGTGATTGGTCATCCTTGTAACTGCAAAGTCCGCTAAAGGTCAAGTTGCCATATAAGAACATGGGGTCTTCCCAACGATGTGATTGATCCGTCTGCCGATGACTCAAGATTTTCTTAGAAAGCCGTTAGGTCAACGCGCCTTATTTGGTAATGATCGGTTTATCGACCCTTAATTGAAGGATAATTTTATGTTAATAAATAAGGGTTTGTTGTTGTATGCGAATTGTATGCGCCTGAGTGTTTATTGGATCATTGTTGACTACTATGCTCCAAGATGGCCGAGTTAGTCTAAACCGGGGTGACGGAAGGGAGGTAGGCGGACGACGGCTGCCCAGGACGTGGAGGCAGAAATTCAACAGGAGATACACGTGGTTGGCGCCCAACGAACGAGACGGAAGAGGGAAGATCTCAGCAGAGGCTAGCGTCGCGTCGCGACCCTATGAATCATCATCATCATCCCTCTTTCGTAGTTTCGCACGTAGTGTAGCAGTCATACGACACGTGTTTTAAGTGTTGTACCGTCATAATATATATATAATATTAAATAATATTATAATATTAAATTGCAACTAAGCTACGTTTTTCTCCTCATTATGTCAGGCTGAATTTTGCGGAGGGTATTTCATGATCTTGGCCAATTTTCTATAACTAGAACTTAAAGTTAATAAAGACTTTTAACAAAAACAAGATTTAATTAGCACTAGACAACTGTTACTCGTACTCTTACATTAAACACAACTGTAATAAATAGAAAACAGTACAGTAGGACTACGTAAGCAGGCGGTTGTTTATAACTTACTATTAACTTAGAATCCATGGTGTATCGTGGTCAACGAATCTTCAGCTAAATAGCTCTCAGTTCTCCCCCGTGAGAATTGGGGGTGCCCCCCCCCCCCAAAAAAAAAAAAAAAGGAAAAAAAAAATTGCCAAGAGCCACGGCGTTTGTGAAAAAATAATTTAGAATTTGTTTTTTTTTTCTTCTTCCTTTGTTTTATCTGCCTAAGGCAACTGCAATAATCTGTCCACAGCTCGGATATATGGGAGCAGGTTTTAAGACCAGATTCCCTTTCTGGCACCATCATCAATTGAAGACCCTGGCTTAGCAGCCATTGAGGGACAAAATATCAAAAGGAAGTCTTAAAAAGAACTATTTTCAATTCATTTCCTCGATTTCGAACAAATAAAAGAGAAATGAAGAAACTCAAGAAAACAATTTAAAAGAGCCATAACATATGTATAACCCACCCCTACAATATCTTGATTGTATTAAGTTGTAAATTGTATTAAAGAAAAAAAATCGGATATCGATTTCAATATTAAATCTAGAAAGTTATAATTTTTTCTTTACCTTCTTGAATACTCAGTGGCTTCTTCCAAATTAGAAATCCCTGTTGATGAATCTCTACAACTGATTTCTTATTTCCTAATCGTAATACGAATCCTGTCTTTGTCTCTGGCGTTTTGTTCATTTGCGCAGATTCAAGAGTAAATTTACATTGTTGATCCTGAATGAATAATACAAAGCTTGTAATGAAGTTTGTTTTATCAGTGTTTGATGACAAACAAATTGGGATCCAATTCATTGGCTTGCAAAATAAATATAAACACGATGTATTATTTGATGCCTTTAATTTCAAGACTGTTGATGTGTTAAAGTCTAAATGTTGAATAGCTTTCAAAGTAAATTGACAAGTGTTGTCTTTGCTTTTGAATCTTAATATGTTTCCCATTATTGATGACGGTCGTATCCAGAAACAGATGGTGAAATTACATTCATCATCAATGTTGTCTTCGAATTCAGAAACACTACGAGCAAAAGTGGAGTTGAAATTCTTACAAATAATTATGAAGTAGCAGTGTATAAGAAAAGCACAACAGCGAAGTAAATACATTTGTAATATGAAGGCGAAATTATGACTTAATTAAAAATAAGTTTCCCATCGGTGTATGTATTTTTTAGGCTCATCTTAAGTTTGAAACTGTTCTTGAAATCCTTCGCCTTCGAATGATTATAAATTTAACTCCTGTTGGTAGAAGACACACTTGCAAAATTACAATTAAAGTTACACCATCTGTGCAGCAACAGCTGTTACCCCAGTTTGTGTGATTTATGTGCCTTTAAGAACTACAGTTTCAAACGAAATCTTGGATTAAGAAAGATGTAAATGTTAGATATTTAATAAGAAGTTCATAAAAGAACTCAAAGCCTGCTTTCCTTAAATTTCTCCTTTTTTTTTAAAAAAAAAAAATCGCCAACTTTTAAATGAATTCGAAATAGACATACAATTAAAGATTTTTTTTAAAAAAATGTGAAAAAACATTAGAATAAGATCATGTAAGTGCCCAAACATAACTTCTCTCCTTACTATCTATTTATTTTTCCGATAACAAACTATCATATGTATATTTCTATAACGGTTACATACTTTAATATAGTTACAAATTAACATGCCGTATATGCTCCAATTATCGCCGAGGCTCTTATTGTCGCCGGTCTCTAATAAGCGCCGGAATGCAGAGGGAACACGGCCAAATAGTAGCCGGTCTCTAACAGTAGCCGGGTCTTTGATATTTGCCTTCCGGTACTAGTGCAAGCGTCCGTATCTTTATAGTCGTGCGTAATACCTTACGATACATTGCCTTACAAAATGTCGCCGGAACGGTCATTTGACATTGCTTTTAAGATTCGCGCGGTGAAATACGCGAAAGAAACTTCCGATGAGGCGGCTGCCCGTCATTGCGGATTCGGACGACGATTAGCAGCAAAAGGTACAGAAAGACATTGCGATTTATCTTTAACAGTCTTATGTAGCATCTGAAATTCAAATAAAGTAGCTGTTTGTAATATTAGCCGGTATTTATATGTAAAAATATTGCGTTCTGAAGGTTTTGTTAATAATGGCCAGCCACTAATACCAGCCGGTCTCTATTAAGCGCCGGGAGCCGAGGCTAGTTTTGCAAATAAACGCCGGGGGCCTCTATTGGAGCATATACGGTACTTAATTTTTTTCAATCCAATCCTTTCTAACCTGAAAATTGTTGTTTTATTTTTACTTTTCTAAAATTATTGCTCATTCACTATTTATAAAAATACATTAAATGAAAATTGTAGAAGTTAATTCTATAGAATTGAACTAACAGAATTCTAATAACTTACTAAATTCTATTTAATTTAACTATTTATCTTAAAATGTTATTTATCTAAAATGAAGTAAGATAAATTGAACCTGAACTGCCTCCGGTCTATGAAATTGTTTTAAAGGCAGAAATGATGGATACTATTTGAGTTTGACGGAGAATGAATAAATGGAAATAAGGAAAAATGATTAATGATGAAACGGGAACATAAATCTTTGGAACGTTTGTTCTTAAGAGAGAGAGAGAGATGAGGTAGTTTAAAAATAAGCGATAGTCGAGTCGAGAGTCCAAATGGCAAGTTTTATTAAGTAATGAATAGTTAGAGATTTGCAGTTGAAACAAATTTAGATAATTATATTTTTATTATCTAATTGCCTAAAGTCTAATTGTGATGAGGTTTTAAATTGGCAAATAAGTAAGAATCGAAGTGGCTTCTAGCGTCATGGCGTCCAAACAGACCAGAACTGTAAAGATTCTAAATACATGTAGGAATGACTCTAAATGTTGCAAGACTTTTGTATGATTCTCAGTCAACATAAAAAGAATCTGAGATAGGACGAATCTTTTTATCACGCTTTTATTAACTCACACTGTCTGGCTTCCGGGTCAGATCTTGTAATCAATTTTTTGGTTACTTCCCATCGGTCAATTATTTAGAAATTTTGCACACTTAAGTCTGATGACAGTACAATAATATACTGATATATTAATATAGTGATATAATAATATATTCCGCCAAGGCAACACGTCCGTCCGTGCACCGTTACTAAGACCAGCCGCTAGGCGGCGGCATATAAGAAGACACACACAACTACTTCTGAATTACATATACATAATTCTTATCTACTTTAATTATTATATAATATAAAAAGCGTAGTTTTTAAAAGTTTTTTAATGCTTTAATTATTATAAAAGCAAATCATGATTTGAAGAAAAATAATGATATATTCGAATAGTGAATATCTTCACTTGTAAATATGATAATTGATATTTATTTTAATTTTATCTTTTTCCTGCTTGTCTTTCAAAAAATTAAAAAAGATAATTTTTATTATAATACTAAAACAACGAAAGAAAATGTAAAAATTTAAAGTTTTTGTAATATATGTTGAAGATCCCGGAATCCACGAAGAAAAAAATTAAAATATGATAATTAGATTAAATCTTAAAAAAATATAATAGAAATAAATTTTGTGTCTTTTAATGTAGCTTTTTACTGAAAGATTGAAAAAAAAAAAAACAAAAAAAAAAAAAACAGAACTAATAAGTAAGCAAAAGAATTTCATAGAGTTTAGTTTTAACGGTATTCCTTGTAAATCACTTTCCTCAACTGTGAGATAATTTTCCTCTCTTCGTATTTCGGTTGTAACTTTCGATTTGTGTCAGATTCTGTTTGCTAGCTTAGTTTAATAACTCTGGATTCTGTCACCGCTATGTCCAGTTTGTCACGTTTCAGACTGCAAGTAAAGCAAATAAAACCGGAAACTCAGTTGTTGCGGATAACTTCAAATTTCTATTGATTTCCCGGAATACTGAGATATTTCTAGGTAATGCACAGTTGACTTTAGAACATTTCTAATTTTCTAAAACATTGCTTAATAGTATTTATAGAAAACTGTACGAGATATGCATAAGGAAAAAAAAAATTAAAGTTTTTTAAAATAGAAACGAAGGCATGAATAAACAATAACTATTACTTATAAAGTTTTATTAGCTATTTTTAAGTATTGATATTGTTTTCGAAACTTTCAACTCTCAATAATTTAAAAATTTTGCAGCTGCACTTGAATCAAAAACTATGTTGCTAATGGAGAAACAACCATGGCCGCGTTACGACTTGCAGCTCATTACAGTAGTATTGATTGCTTTTCTTCTCTTCAAATAAAGCATTAAGTGCCCTTTTTTTTATAATGGGATATCTCATAATAATAAATTACTTGATAATAATAACAACAATAACAGAAAGAATAGAAGTAAACAATTTCACTATAAGTTTGTTTACAAAAAAGGGTTCACAACAAAAACATATTTTGTTTATTTATTGGCATTTTCAGATTTTTTTTTTTTATAAATTTTTAAAAAAAAAAACATTTTCTCATGATACATCATACGTCAACTTGCTATTTTCTGTTATAGATTGTTCATATTCTATATTTTTATTAACGCCTACGTGTTTAATATGAAGGTTTAGATTTGAATAAAATCCATTCTCGATTAACCTAAGGAAGATCCAAAATTGTATTGGATTGAAATATTGTATAAGAAAAGAAAATGTTATTAGAATAGATTATAATGTTACCATTTTTGAAAGATGTTCGATAACGATAGGCCTCTGTTTGTTACATTTGTAGAACCTTCTCGCAATTCTAATAGGTTACAGTAAAAAATTTCTAAAGCAACTTTTAAATGGCAGGAAATAATCAATCACATCCATCGGTACACTTATAAATAATCACCTTCAGCTCCATTGAAAAATAAATATACCTGTAATTCCTTGTCAGGTGATTCCATATTTTTCAGGTACTTCCCTTGTTAAACAAGCGCGAATGTTTGAATTTATACTTTTATTTGAAATTTCCGGTCCGCCACTTATGTAATCAGTAGGCCTATATTTTCTACTTTCACAAGATAAATACTGAAAAGAAAGCGATTGAACTCGTTGACTTATCCTATATTTTACAAATATACTTCACAATATATATAATTTTTTTTTTTTTTTTTTACATTGGAATCAAAGAAAGCCATTACGTAATTTAAATATTGTATTGATTAGTGGAGGACTGGTTAGACACGTGACATATTTGTGTTTCAATGTCTCCTTGTATAACTCTAAATTATGACTGAAACTGAGTAAGGAAACACAAAGTACGAAGTGCACTCAACACTTTTACTTGTTTATAAAAAATTGTTATTTTATATCAATAAATTATTTGATATGTTTTACCGGAAAAAATTATTCATTTTAATTTGAATTTAATAACACAGTAAGAGTGATGGGCAAACTGTTATAGGTAGTGACTTTCCTGAAATGGCATTTTGTTCTTGATTTTAGAATTTATAAATTTCAGAAAGATTAGGTTACTATTACTTTGATATAATATGCTTCATTACACATTCTACTGTTATATTTGTGTTCTATCATTACTGTTTAGTTAAAAGGCAATGGGTACCGGACTCGTACCTTCTAAGTTTCACAGACCGTGAAACAGCTGTTCCAGGATGTCACTAAGTAAACACACTCATTGATATTCATTTTTAAACTATTTCACATAGTACCAAAAATCTTTTTTTTTTTTTTTTTTGATGGACTGCCTTTTAGAAACTATATAAATAAAAAAATATTTTTTACAATAATAATAAATAAAAACTTTTAAAATATTTAATATAACGATTTAACCCACTACTTCATTCAACGTGGATTTTTAAGTATAAGATTCAAAAACGAAAAAAAAGACTACGATGGTTCACATTCTATCTATTTACAGTACTTTATTCTTAAAATCAAGAATAAAATGGATTATTACTTAATTTTTTTTTTCAGCTTAAAACTTCCGTATGTAGAAAATGGACAAAACATAATAAGTTTAAAAAATATTTATAATTAGTTATTTTTTGAATCACGTGTTGATCAGTAGAGATCGTTTGCCTTTAAGAATTAAGGAACAAACACGAGGTTGTAATTCTGTATTTTATTAATACTAAATATCAATACTTGGATCCAAAAGATCGCGATATAACCGAGTTTGACGGTATAACCCTATTTACAAACGAGCAGATGATTGTATATTAGTAAAGACATATTTCAAAGAACGGTCTATAAGCCAAATTCAGTTGCACGTATAACTTAAAAATATCAATCAAAAAACCAAAAGCATTCTTGGAAGTTAACCAATAAGAACATAAAATCATTTTCAATTGGTCAATGAAAATCACAAAACAGGTTTCACATTTCCAATACAACGTTACTTCCAAAAAAGATACAGACAGCGAACAAAATCAACAACTTCCACAGAATATGTGGCACAAGTTTTTAGAAAGGAAAAAAAAACAAACAAACAAACTAAAGACATAGTAATGAAAGTTTTATGAGGTAATGGCAATATCACCGTTGATCATAATGCTGGACATAAGGAAAAAACAATTAACCAAATACAAGCTTCAGAAATTAAATTTCTAAGATACGTGAAAGAATGCATAAGAACAGGTTGAATTAGAAATGATTACTTAAGAAAGGAACTAGATGTCATGGCAAATACAAAGAAAATAATACAATACAAAATGAAATGGTAAGAATAAGGTTCTCAAATAGAATTCCTGAAAAGCCATTACAGTATAAAAATATTACAATGTTTAAAGTTTGTCAGTTACTTTCTAAACATATACATTCGTTTCGTTTTTCCGTATTTAGCCTCTTTTTGGGTCTCCTTTTAGTTCGATTAATAGCATGCTAAAGCATCTTGAAGAACCTGTATGCTAACATCTCTTGAAAAAAATTCCAGTTTCCGATGAAAATGACATCTTAGAACAAAACCATAAAACAAATAAATACGTATAGAACCCGTAAACGTTTTATTGAATTTAAAAGTTAATAACATTAATACAAATTTTAATAACGAATTTTAAAATTATAAACAGGTCATTCTGATTGTGAAATATCAACTTAAAGGCTATGGAAAGAGACGCTTAACTGTTGCTAGATGTTCAGTCTGTTATAAATAATTTTTTAGTTACCACAAATTATGTCAGAGACTTAATTGTATCTGATACATACGTAAACTAGTGATAAATGAGGCTGTGTTTCAGTTTTACAGTGATCTCAGCGTTCATTAAACTGTTAAAAGCAGTCAATGGAGTAACCTTGTTTTGAGCAAGATATTGCCCTGCAATAAAAAGTTCGCTAAAATTCTTGTAAATAAAAAATTAAATAAAATGTTTATATTTAAATTTATGTATTTGTCTTTATTACATTAATTTTTTTTTAGAATAAAATATATTGTAAAGAATCATTCAAAAATGTTTTTATTGACTTTATATTGTGATTTCGTTATAACCATAATAGCAATATGGGCGTAATATCAATAATAAAATATTAAATGTTTGCCATTGATTTTTTTAGTGTTTTTGTTTTACCAATTTACAATGAGTTCTCCAAAATAATAATAGTAATATTTTATATCTAAAATGGTAATAGTAATAATAATAACGATAGATATATTTTTTTTCTAAATACAAAATATTATCAAATATAAATAAGATTCGAAAACTAATTTATTAAATTATCTCAAATAATAAGATACAAAATTGAATATTTATAAATGATTATTGTAAAATATTAAAATAACTGCTAAATTCAGTAATTAATTTGAAAATATCAGTTATCTTTTATTTATTTATTACAAGTAATTTATATTTCAATGTTTCGATTTATCCCCAGCTTTCTCCAATCTGTTTTTTTCTTTTACCACAGTTCGTCTGAGGTGTTACTGACATTGGAGTTCTACTGTACTGACAGCAATCCAATTTTTTGGGAACCCAAATTAATTACTTAATATCTTCTAAAAATTACAATGAATCGTTTTCGTTTTGAATTTTATGTTTTAAAACTCAAAATATTCGAGCAGGAAACAGTAAAAGCAAACAATAACAACGCTAAGTGTGTGTGTGTGTGTGTGTGTGTGTGTGTGTGTTGGGGGTGGGGGGGATTGTAGGATAGTACTCGAAGAATATTTTCTTTCAGAAATGATTTTTTTTTATATCAGGCTACAAAGAAAGTTTCTGAAAAACTTCGTATGCGGCATATGGAATGGAAGATACTGCAAGCCTGTGACGACGAAACATCCCATAGTTCTGTGCGTGAAGAGTCTTGGTTGTATGTGGTGACGATACGATGGCGAAATCGAAGGAAGATGTCAGTGCAGTATTGCTCTATGAATATCTGAATGGCGTGAAAGTGACCGAAGCAATGGGGACATTGCGAAAAGCGTTTGGTGAACGATATTATCGGACAGGATATCTGCTATAACTGGTACTGTCAGATGCGCTCAGAAGCGGACGACCCAGTAAGAAAGAAGATGATACAGTTGAATACGTGCTTTCGACCAAGCCTGATGTAACACTGCGGGAACTGGCAGAGAAACTGCAGATCTCCCATAATGACCATCAACATCAGTTTGAGGAAGTTGGGATGTTGAGGTAAACTGAGCAAATGGATGCCTTATGCTTTGTCAGACCAGAATCAGATCAACGCTACTTCGCTGCTGTTACCCTGCATGAAAGACAAAAACGGGAGGGCTTTTTCCATAGAATGGTCACTAGTGGTGAAAAATAAGTCACATATGTGAATGTTAGGCGACACAGAGCATGCACTAAGTAGGGACAGAAGGTGGCAAAGCCACCACTGCATGGATGGAAGGTGATACTGAGCTGCTGGTGGGATTGCCGCGGTGTCACTGAGAACTCTTACCTCAGAACACTACCATCATTCCTACATCCAACAGTTGAACCGTCTCCATGCTGCTCTATGAGAAAAGCGCCCAGCGTTGATTAATTGACGTGAAATCGTATTCCACCAGGAGTATTATTGGCCGACATATTATCCGCCGACATGCCGTATTATTGGCCTAGCAAAAATTACACGACGTGGAATGAGAAATATTGTCCTACCCACCCTTATTTCCTAGACCTTGCCCCGTCTGACTTCCATCTTTTCCGGTCTTCGTCCAATTTTCTTTCCGACAAAACCTTTACTACTGACGATGATTTGAAACGTTGCCTATATGCCTTCTTCGACTCCTGTTCGCCAGACTTCTATCGCAATAGGTATTAGCACTCGTAGATCAGTGGAACAAGGTTACGTTGATTTTTACTAAAATTTAAACATTTAGTTGAAACTAATACCTTAGAACTGTGAAATCGATGAATCTGGATTTTCTTCGTCCTCCTACTTGATTTACACCAGGGATGCACAACAATTAGGAAGTCTGAGGGCCAATATTTTTATAAAAGTTCTGATGGAGGACCGCAGCGTCCCAGCCTTTAATCTCCCAACCATTACTATATCTTACTAATTAATGATTTTATAATGTCATTTAGAATAAGAATAGTTAATAATATATGTAATTTACTTAAATGTCTTACTAATTAATGATTTGACAATGTCATTTATAATAATAATTAATAATAATTGTAATTTACATAAATTTCAAATTAACAAATAAGGCGGTAATTGTGTTTCATATCAACATTCGAATAGTAAAGTTCAAACTTTAAGAAACTTTAAGACAATTGCTGTTGCAAGTTATGACATTTTTCAATGTATCAATGGAAAGGCTGAAAATTAATTTTAAGTTTGACACTATCGGGCCGCAGCAAATATACCGGCGGGCCGCGGGTTGTGCACCACTGGCTTACATCATGTGTGACATTTATTGGAACTTGAATAAAAAATGTAATGAAGTTATCGTTTATTTTTATGACTTTTAGACTTAAAAAATGCCGGTCGCTTTCATTTTGCAGTGGTAAAAGATCTCTTTGTAGTGACAGATTTGGTATAAAGACTTGCAGTCATATTTCGTCAATTTATTTCGACGTCATGAAATAATTCAAAACATTACCAATTGCTGAAATATTAATTTATTATTTTTACTCTAATTGCTATTTCGGATCTCATTTCAGTAAAAGTATATTTAATCATGCTACATTTTTACGTCCACATTGTTTATATTCATCTAAAATAAAAATAGAATCTGTTGCCATAATAAACAATAAAATTTCGAAAATTTCATATCCTAAATGTAATTTAAATGATTACATCTAGATTATGAAAAATTAATACAGTGAAACCTCCACTAAAGCGGACACCCCCAATAGCGGACAATTTTGCAATCGCCAGTCCCTTAATATAGATGTTTCCATGTATTGACCTCCGATTAGCGGACACTCCCAATAACGGACAACATTCTACAGAAAATGAACGATCTTGTGTTGCTTTTCAAAAGCAATAGAATCAGGCTACAGTAATACGTAGCGTCCAGAGGAAATTTTGAAATTATGGATCACCAACACCAACGAAAACTCCAAACACATCAAAGTTCGGAAACGGAGACAAGTGCGATCGACTCTGTTGTCTTCGATTAGTTTTGTGCTGCACGAGCAAAAAACATTCCCATTAGTGGGCCATTATTGCAAGAAAAGGCGTTGGAAGCAAAGGGGACTCTGAAGGCCTTGCAAAGTTAAACGATTTAAATATTCATATTGAGAAACATGTTTTCAATGCAAAAAATAAATGTCAAACTCTGTTAACTGATAAATAAAATTAATTTTCTAATCCGTTGTTTAATTAAAATAATGACAAAATTAATACTGTAATTAATTTTGTTATTATTTTAAGTAAGACTAATGGATTAGCATTCATTTAAAAAGGAAAATAGTAAACAGTTTGCAATTGTTCATATTTTCTCATAGGGCAATATAAATTGTAGAAATTTAAGATTGTACGTAATTTTTCATTAAATGACATGCTATAAGCTAAAAATTGAAAAAAAGATAGTCCTCCCCAATAGCGGACACCTCCCAATAACGGACGAAACTTCCGGTCCCGTGACTGTCCGCTATTCGGAGGTTTCACTGTATTTTAATATCTTCCACTTTAATTATTATTGTATTTAGACCGGAATTGCAGTTTTCATAAATATTTATTGATTAATGCTAAATAAACATTTTTATTTGTACACTTAGAATATAGTAACAAATTCTATCGGGTTAAAGCACACACGGGTTGATAATAAATATTTCAGAAAAATATATTTTTAAGATTATTTTCTTTAGTTTCTATTCTCAAAAATAGAATAATAGAAAAGAATGACTTAATATGGCGTAAATTCTAACAAAACTTCATTACGATATATCTGCCATTATTCCACAGAACCAAAACACACAGAATTGTGCATTCTAAATATTGAGGTTCAATAATAGTTAAATGTGGAATTCAAAAATTGAGGAAAAAGTGAAGAAAGAAAAAAAAGGTGTATGTTACAAAGAGTTTCTTCTACTTCAAAGAAGTGCTTCATGAAATATACATAAGAAGTTACTGAATAACTTAACTTCTTTTGTTTCTTATCTTGTTTCTTAATATATATTCATATATATTAAACTCACAAGGAAAGAATTCCTCGGAAAGAATGATTGTTAGATCTGAATTCGTGCTTCAAATAATAATTGGCGAAACTTCTTTCGAATTTCAGTGTAATGTTGTTGAATTTTTTTTTTTAAATATCAGGCAGAGATGAAAATGGAACAGGCAACAAATTCAAAATTAGACTACAATTCATAGACCATAATGTATATAGGCTTTGATGAGAGATAACTAATTGTATTATCGTAAAGAAGTTAACATTTGGATATTATATGTTTTGGCGAAAAGGAAAAACAAATAAAAATCTACACTTTCGTGCTGATAAATCGAGCAAGAATTGAAGCATAAACTCAGTTTAGATCTGTAGACTGTATGATAAATTTAAAGTCTGGTTTTACAAATCCACAAAGTTTTATCAAGAAATGTACTTGATTGAATAATCGTAAGTAAATTGGTGATTTGTGTTTTTCGTTTTTGCTTTCTTTGATAAAGATAAAAGGAGATTTTGATATCCAGAATGTATCACTGGTGATTGCTAAACCTCTAATGATTGCATCTATTTCAGGTTCAAACTTTTTAATTTTGAAAACCATAAGAAATCTCATCGAATCTGAATAATAAAATTTTCATTTCATGGTTCAATAGTTGTCAGAAAAGTATCAAGAAAAACGAATGCTTTGTAGGAATTAGGCAAAAGATAATATCAATTACTGAAATTCCATTGATATTTAATTGTTCTAAAAACAATTAAATATTAATGGAACTTTAAAAGAAAATTCCTGTAATCTGAAAAACATCTTCTTTTAATTCACACGATATTTCGATTCTCTTAACGAGAATCTTCTTCAGGTTGATATTCGAGGAAAAGAAAAACTTTCTTCTTCCTCTACAGCTTTTCTAATCGTTAAATACAAAATATTAAATAATCAAAACTAACTTAATTCTCAAATCATTACAAAACTTCGTTTAAAATAACTGATTTCGTGCTTTTCATAGAGATGTTACAAACAATACAAAGCTTTCTTCAATTACAATCATTCCACAAACAATACAAAATTTTGTTCAAATTATCACCATTCTACAGTTGTTCATATTACAAAATTTCTTTATTTTTCATATCTTCTTTAATATATTTAAATGCCACATTACTTACTTTCAAAAATTTATCTCTTATTAATGCAAGGCTTCCAATTTACACCATGAGCCTTTCTTTTTCATCCTGCTTTGGGCAAATTATCTTTACTAGGGGATCTGGATTTATGTTTTTCTGCTGCGCAATAGTTAGCCCAATCTGATATTGTTGATTTTTTATGCTCTAATATGTTCTGCTATTCTTTCTTTCAACGTTCTTCCTGTACTTCCACAGTATAGTGCATCACAATCCCTGCACTTAAGTCTGTACAGTATTCCCATTTTGTTCATAATGCATTCATTAGAGATTTTGTTTTTCTTAATTAGTTTTTTACCTTTATAAAATACTAATCTAATTTTATTCTCAGTACTTATGCTTTCTTGTATACCCAAAGGCAATCTCATAACTTTGTTATAATTTTGCTCAACTTCCTTATTCTTAGTGTTTGACTTTTTTCTGTCTCTAAAAAATTCATTAATGACCTTAGTTACAAAATTACTAGGATATTCATTTCTCTCAGAAACTTTCTTCAAATTATCGATTTTCTTTTTCCACAGTCTCTTATTTTCTGTGTAATCTATTATCCTTCTGAGATAATTTTTTACTTTCTTAGTAGGAATAACCTACTGTGTCCAGAATTAAAATTTAAAACATGGTTACTCTTTAAACTTTTCTCATAATGTTCATAAGATAGCCATTATCATCATTAACGATTAAAATGTCTAAAAATGTCAGTTTATTATCTTTCTCCTTTTCCATGGTAAATATCAAATTGCTATGTACCGAATTCACATAATTATAAAATTTAGAGAATTGCCTCTCCGTTCCTTCCCATAATAACAGAATATCATCTGCGTACCTCAAGTACTCATACTTAATTTTATTCCATTTTAAGATTTTGTGAAACTCTATCCAATTGACGAATATGTTACAAATTGTTCCTGAAATGGTACTCCCCATTGGGAACCTCTAATTTGTTTTTAAAACTAAAATAACTATTACTGCATCTTTCTTAAAATTCTCATTATAGTCTCTTCATCAATTTTGGAATCTTCTAGGATACGTTTGTTTTATTCACACACATTCTTCGCGGGAATATTTGTGTTCATTGCTTTATTGATTTTATTTTAAACTTTGTATTCTAACAATTAGAAAAGTTGTAGAGGAAGAGGATTTTTTTCCCCTCAAATATCAACTTGAAGAAGATTCTTGTTAAGAGTATCGAAATATCGTGGGAATTAAAAAAGATGTTTATCAAATTATTGGTATTTTCGTTTAGAATTTCAAGTATCATAAGCAGGAATTGAGAAGAAATTGAACTTTCTTTAGAATAAAGACAGAAAAATACTTTTGAAATTATTATCCTTATAAATTACGATAAGTAACTCATTGTTGACAGTAACAGTACGTTATGTGATAAATAGTAAAAACTATAAAGTATCGTAAAATAATAAATTTACATATAAGATTACCAAATGAAAAGTATAAAATAAGTGTATCATTTAACGTTGTACTGTATTGCCAAGATCGTATTCTTGATATATTTAAATTTGTTTCATTTTCTATGTCATCCTGTACACTTTCAGTTTCATAAAATGTAAATCAAATATAATTGATTAATTTCTTTGAAAGAAATGAGAATTTGCAGAGCACTTTAACTTAAGAATTTTGATTATAAATTGTGGAAATATTGATTATAAATTTAACTACGGATGATTTGAGCCATTGCTTCCTTTCATTGTTCTTTTTTCAAGATAAATTTAATGAAAAAGAGATGGGATCTTCAGAATTTGATGGACTGAAAGTAACAAAGGGAATGAATGCATTAATTAGAAGAAATTGTAATGAGAAATGACAGAAGAACAAATTCAATAACTTAATCGAAAACTAAATGTCAATAAAATACTTCCCTTTTCTTTCCTCTGTGTTTCTATAGCCCTGAAAGGGCTATGATCTCCTGCGCAATTCCAGCCCAAATGTGTCTATCCTCAATCCAATTGTTCAAATCTCCCTTGTTCTTCTCTTCATACCCAATTGTCTTAAATCTTTAATAAAACATACAATGGTTTGTTAGATGAATAATGTTAGATAGATCTGGATAATATTTGTGACAATATTGAATAGTAATAATAATCTATTATTTCTTCCTCAAGACATCAATTGTAAAATAAAGAATAAATTACAACAAAAAGAAATTAGTTAAAACGATATCTGTCATACAAATGTTATCAAATGCGATGCACATCATTGTTAAATCTGACCTCTATTACATTCTTTTAATTGCAAAATTTAACGTAAGTAAGAATATTAGTAAGAAACAATAAAGATAAAAACGCACAACAATTAAAAGATCCACTAAGCAATTTTTGAAAATGTTGGTACCATGAATCAAAAATAGACTGTTTCGACCTTCCTAGGTCTCATCAGTTTGATTCACCCAGTACTCATAACTCAGTGGGATCAAAACAAACATACAAAGGACTAGCATAAACAAAATAATGGCCCTTCAATTAAAAAAAAATCAAAATATAAATTAAGAATAATCAAATAAATTATTTTTTACAGTACGATTTTGTTATTAGCGACCCATTTGGGAGATATTGCATTTGTCCTGTACATCTATCCGTCCATGTCTGTCCTCTCTAACAACCCCGGAACGGAAGGTCGGATCTGCAAACTGACTTCACCATCGTGTTCAGAGACCCAAACACTGTTTGGGATGGGGTATTTCTGCCAATCGTGAAAAATGCGGACAGAGTCGACTGTTTGTTTCCGTAAATTTGGGATTTTTTTTTGCTCGACAACAACTGACCCTGTCGATTTGAAATTTGGATGTTTTAGTTTAGAGTGTCCACTGTATTATCTATATTTTTATTTGACCGTATCTATAACTGTTTGCGGACACAGTCAACTGGATAGGGGCAGAAATAAAAAAATATTCATTGTATAGCAGGCATTCTAAACTAGCATAGCCTAATTTCAATTGATCAAACATGATTCGATCATGAGTCTCTCTTTTTCTTCAAAATTTCTCATTCAATTTTTACAATTGGTTCTGGACTGTGTCCTTCTTCCTCTCAGTGATCTGCCCAGTCAGAAATTCTACTTTTTATTTCTTAAAGCTCTAATATGTTCAGCCAATCTCTCCCTTAATATTAATTTCGAATCACTTTTGAACAATTCCAAAAATTGTATTAATAAGGATAAGTTTCTTAAAATGAGCTTTGCGTCCTTTGGATATATTATAGAATTTATAAAAAAATTAGTTTTTAGATATTAATGATGTAACGCGAGTAATGTTGGAAATTGTTATTATTATTTATGATGCATCACTATTGTGCTAATTGTTACCATTATTAATAACAATGCTATGTTGTTTGTTGGTGTTTTAATGGCGCAAAAGCAGCAGTGGCTAAGCTGCGCCAAACAATGCTATTGAATACGATAATTTTCATTTGTTAACTTGTATACGAAAACGTTTTATTTTAGTTCTTATTTGTAATTCTAATGAAATATAGAGGAAAAAGAAAAGTTTCAGGTACCACCTGAAGATGTCCTACTCAAAGAAGGATGAAATATCGAGAGAATAAAGGAGTATTGTTATATTAAGGATTGTTACATTAAGGATGTAAATTTTTTACAGGATCTATTAAAGAAGCTTATATAATGAATGATTATGCACAGTGTCCGCGTGTGCTTAAGCACAATTTTTTTTTAATCATTTTTTTTGTTTTCCAAATTTTGTGTGTCTTGTTTGATTTTAGCTGTTAAGGTTTATTTTTTGCTAAGTAAACGTATATTTTATCTATTTCTAGTCCCTTCCACGTATTTACATCTTTTAAATTTTGGATGGAAATTGCGTTTATATATTTTCCTTTATTATCTTTTTCCAAATACAAAATTTGATAAAGTTTAAAATTTAAAGTTTTTAACAATTAAAGTTTTAAATTTGATAAAATTTAAGGGATTATTCATATTTTTATGTAGCAGTGTTCTTACAATTTCTGATTTTTAGAAATCATAGTTTTTAGAAATCCTTTTTGTTCAATTTCGATGTTCTAAAACATATCTGGTTGTTTCTTCTATATGCATGATCTCATTATACTTTGCGCTATTAATTTTGTAGACTATACCTGTAACTGAGAATTGCACAATCCTCTTAATTAAATTCAAATTTTATATTTGGAAAGAGATGCTAAGAAAAGCAAATACATAGAAGCAACCTGTATCCATTCTTTAAAATGTATTAAAGAAGTAAATGACTAGAAACAGATAATATATTCCTAAAAAAGGGAAATCTCTCATCATGCGCCAATATAAACAAAACCAATTCATGCTTCTAATTTTGTTATTTTTTTGTCATTCTGATAACTGCAATGTATTTTTGTGGCAGGTTTTTTTTTTTATAATTTAAAGCCTTCTGTATTCGAAAGGTGAAGGTCGTTTTTATAAATCCTGTTTTACAGTCAATTGCTTTTCTTGGTTTGTTTTTAATGATTCCTATTGTCGGGAGCGGTTTTGGATTCCACGGTCTTTCATGCTTTCCGATCTTGTCATTGAGGGTTACATCTGGCTGAAAATCCATAACAATTGTGAAACAGCTTTTCCAGATTCCCCGTCGATGACAAATTTAGAATCATGAATTCGTTTTGTTTATATTGGTGCATTTTGGGAGATTTCCATTTTTTTCCAATATTCTATCAGCACGTTAAATAATTTTCTTATGATAAAGAGAATAAAGTCGTTTACCTAATAAAATTAAGCTCAACATTTATATGAAACAACCAAGAAGAGTTAATTTAGAAAACAGAAAAAAATTATTGTTAAAAAGTGAGGTAGTATTGTTTTAGATAAGGCTTTGTGCATTACAACAAGAAATTTAAGTTATTTTTATAACAGTCGATATAGGAAATACTTATTTAAAAATTGAATGATATTGAAGAAAAGGTATTTAAGAAAAAAATGTTTAAAAATTAAAAGAGAATTTAGAGGTCAAACAATTTGTATCACATTTGATAATGTTTTTTGACCTACGACTGTATCTTTTTAACTAATGGTTTATTTTTGTGGAAATTTAATGTTTATTCTAAAGTTAATTGGTATTTTGTTTTATTTGTTGGCTTCAGAAAGAAGTAATGTCTACTCCGAAAATTTGCCCTTTGAGATGCTGTTTATTATTAGAAAATTTTTACCTATAATATAAAAGGGAAATTAGTGGATATATGTGTGTCTGTATCGAAAAGTTTAGCATACCATGCTACAAACTTGAAATTTGGTATGTGGGTAGGTTTGTAGTGTACACAATTTTAAAAGTATAAACAGAAACTTTTGCATTTTGAGGGGGGGGGGGGGGAAATGAACTTGAAGTGTGTTGCGGCAACCTGCAATAGACCTGAGTTAAGCGGTCTGCAATGCTTTCCCCTGCCATTTCGAAGTGATTTTACAATTTAAATTTCTTTTTCATGGACATCATTGTAACCCTTACGAAGAACGGGGATTTTGCTAGATTAATTTAAATCGTCTAATAAACGTTACTTTTCATTACAGTTGTGAGCAGTTGTAGTATTTCACACCCTATAAAAGTTATTTGATTCTATCTATCTGTAATTAGCAGTAATCTGACAAAAAAGCATGGGAAATCGATTCCTGAAAATAAGGGAAAGAATCCAGTAGGAACAGTCACTGTCCTTTATACTCTTAATGCTATGGAGCATTGTAAATAATATCAAAAAATTGTAAATTCTTCTTGTAAATAATATCAAATAGTTAAGTAACAAGTAGTTGCAGTGTCTATTGCTGTCCTGGATACTTCAATGTTTTATCCACTGTATTCTTTTCTCGATTCCAGCAACTTCTTTTGGTATTACGAGAAATTGTGATGGGCTTCTGTGGTGTTGATTCATGTCGTACAGAGAAGTAACATTTCAGAAATTAAGATTATGGGAGGTTAGGATACAAATAATGACACCTACGAGCTACGACACCCTTAGGTCCTATGGATAATTTGGTCCCGATAGGTCAAGTGGTTAGAAACGCCTACGGGAAAGACAAATAAGACATTCACTGACACAAATATTTATACCTGAAATCTTAGTTTGGTAGTGTTGGCCTATCCACCCGCTAAAATAAAGCAATGCTTGATGGTTTACCGGTTATTGATGAACTTATTATTAATCAAGGCCTTACAACACTTAGCATCAGTGTCATTTTTTCCGTTTATTAGGATATGAAAGACGTGATCTTCACTTGCAATATCAGTTTCTTAAACACATTCTATTTTAAAAAAAATAGAAGAAAAGCTGGCAAAATGAATTACGTTACATCATTATCATAATGATTTTTATTACATTTATTTAATTAGATATAAAAGGATTCTGACAACGAAAAAGAAGACATTGTCTACATATAAGAAAAAAAAAGATCTTTAGAAATGTTAAAAAAAAATAGAAACAATTCTCGAGTAATAACCAAACTTAAATGTTGATCATGAATTTGTTTTCAATTTATGTTTATAAAATGTTAAAAACGTCATCAAAATGAAGCTTTAAAGAGTCAATCTGTTAAAGTATTCCAACAGACATAACATTGACAGAATATGCGCATTTAACTGTAGGTTTTTTTTTCCTTAAGATATATTTTTACCAAACCTCGACAAAAAAAAAAAAAAAAAAATATATTTTTCTATAAGTTTTCTTAATTCTCCCTCTTCTAGACATTCTATCTATTGAAAAGTCTTCAAATCTTCAAAATAAAAACAAAATAAACGTATACATTTATTGAAATAAATATTTCTTAATTTTCGAAAAGACATGACTTCTTTTCTTTCTCAAAGCCTAAAAAACAACTTTAAAACAACAACTTAGGTCTTTTCGAAAATTAAGAAATATTTATTTCAATAAATGTATACGTTTATTTTGTTTTTATTTTGAAGATTTGAAGACTTTTCAATATATTTTTCTCTTTTTTTTTAATCAAGACATAGACCTACAAGAACAAAACTCTTCAAAGTATCTCAGAATTGACTCAATCCAAGTAGATCTTGGAAATTTGATAAAAAAATTTGTAATATTAATCAAAACAAATATCATTTTGTTCAAAAACTTTTAAAGACTTGGATGTTAATTGGTTCCTGTTTCTATTAATTTCAATATCCCCTACATATTATCCCCTACATACATTATTAAACTCATGTATTTTTAATTGTCCAAGCTTTGTCGAAAAAGCGAAACGGACATTTCGTCGTGTATTCTTAATGTGTTATAAATTTTTAAACTTTTTACAGTGGCGTGTCGGCATTATGAGCATATATTAGCATAGCATAGTTGGAAATGTAGATAAAGAAATCATTAATGTAGATAATACATACAATGGTCCTAAATTAGAACCTTGTTGAACACCTGTATGATTCTTTTTCTTACAATTTTCTTATTGTTAGTACTAATAGTTTGATGTATAGATACACAATTTTTTTCATATTACTGAAGTATTGTTTGATAATCTCTAAAGTGATTTCTTTTATACCAATATTTCCCGGTTTTTAAAATAGTAATTATTGAGTCAAATGCTTTACTCAAGTCAATAAATAAAACAAAGTAAATAGTTGTTTTATTAAGATGTTATTTAACTTAATTGTTAATTTTTCAAGGATACTAATACTTTTATTTTTCTTATATCCATATTTATATTAATAGTAATAATAATAATAAATAACATCTTGCTGTAAATTATAGACGTCTGAAAGTATTGCATGCATAACAAGTAGTATCCGAAGTCTTACTCTTTTACCCTAGTCATAATAGTGACCTATAAATTTATTATAAAAATAATAAAACATAAGCAAAGGCTGAAGGTATTATCGTTTCATAAGCGTTTCAATTAAAAGCGTGGTGTATTTTTGCTTTTCTTTAATAAATGTAATGCTTATTTCTGTCGTCTTCTGAGCTAGATTCTAAATGTCTGAAATGTAATTAATGTGAATCATTTCAAATAGATTCAAAAGTTTAAGTCGGTTCAGTATTTAATAGCTGGGGTCGTTTTCCTCCTTGAGCACGTTTATTTCATCGGTTGGAGATGATGTGAATATTAATGAGACCAGATTTGTTTCCTTTGCTTTTAAAATATTCATTAAGTGATCATTTGCAAGTCCAAGTATTCCTACTATTGGGATTTTCATCTAATCTCAAAATCACCTATCTTTCTTGGAAAACCGCAGAAGACGAATCCTTAAGTCTTTTCGACTCGACTATTTTTAATTCCCTTAAAATGTTATTTAAATTTAATAGTCAAAGTTAGAACCAGCTTCCCTCTAAAAACAGAACCATTATAAACTTTATACATGGAGACCTGTACGAAAATTTATCATAACGTAAATTAAGAAAAAGTAAAAGCAAGATAGAGTAACAACATACCGTAGCTCAACATTTTACTTACAATAACTTTTCAAATACAGACGGGAAACATAGACAGGACATGCAATTAGGTTTTAATGTTGTATCTGGAGTAAATAAAGTTCCAATTCCCACAGTGTCTATTTTGAAAACAAATTATGTTTTTGTTTTTTAAATAGAATTTGCACTGACTGGAATTTCTTGAGGATAATTATTTTGAAGATAATCGTTAGAATTTTTAATAAAAATTTATTAAATGTAGAAGTGTTGATTCCATTAGAAATATACTCCAGCAAAATACAACTAATCATAATGGACCTACTAAAGCTACTTTCACACAACAATGAATGTAATGGGTGTCTGCATCCATTTATCAAATTATTTTGTTATGCAGGTGAACTAGGGAGTTTTGTTCTTGTTAGCAAATAATGTTAATGTAGAGGTCGTGTTTGCAGATTGCTAGCATTTGTGGAGAGAGATAAAAAAATATTTCAAGGATATTTTAGTGCCTTAAGTTCTATATTACTTGAGTTTCTTGGTCATTAATACCTTTATCTAGGCTTTGTTCCGATAACTACAGTTTTGTGCAAATAAACATGATAATTTTTGCATTACAGATACTATTCATTTTTGTTACTAACTGACATACATTAAACATCACGAAAATCAGTGTTTCTTAACAATAATAAATACGTGAATATGTGATTTGTTTCTTTTTGTGTTCAATAATGAAAGTTGCTGACTATTCCTAAACAAGTGAATATAATTTTGTGCTAAAGCATAAATTTAAGAGCGACCCACAATAATAAAATAATTTAAAAATAATAATAAAAAATGGAAGTACATTAACTTATGGACAAATTAAAAAAAAATTAGGAAAATAAGAAGAAGAAAAAAAAAGCAGATATACAGATTCGAACCGACAACCTGCAGTATATGAGTCCGAGACCTTCAGCATCGAGGTACAGCTGACAATTGAAATCAAATGGTTGCATTTCTAATATTTGAGCTAATAGAGGAAATCCAATGAAAACAATGGCAAATATCTCGAACATGGCGTGGCGTTGGCCCCTGAAAATACCTTATTCCTACGGTGTTTTGGCTTGTGAACACGATGGCGAAGTCCTTTTGCCAATCCGACCTTCCATTCGGGATTTGTTAGAGGAGGATAGAACGGGGACGGACGGACAGGACAAACGCAATAGCTACCAATTTCGGTCGCTATCACAGAAACTCCCAAATGGGTTGCTTAAAAATGGTTATGCGAGTGCTTATTTTGTTGAATTCGAGTAATTACACCATTTTTTTTTTTAATCTGAAAAGACTGAGAATTACCAGTACATTTCTAAAAGTTATTTAATAAAGAAAGCTAAAATAGAGTTTGTATTTTGTTTTAAATCAATTATGTGAAAATGTAAATTCCATTACAGCCTTTTTTTTTTTTCATTGCAACTTTATTAATCTTAAATCACTTCTTAAAAATGAAATTGCTCTAAGTCTAGGTAATATGTCCTATTTTGCGCAATTCAAATAAGATGATCTTCTAAATATGAGTCTAAGTCACGTGACATGGATAAAGTTTGCTCGTCGAAGTTGAAAATGTATCGATTTTATAATGAGACTCGTTAATTTTTTTGAATATTCATTTAATTAATAGTTTATTGATTTTCTTCTTCAGCCTCGGACTAATTGAGCAAAATAGATTCTGAAAAAAATATTCTTTTATGAATCTTTAACGAAAAATTGAAAACGGCAAATCAAACTTATATAAATATTCGAATGAAGCTACAGTTTTTTTCTTTAAGTTTCCGTAAGTTTTATCCTCTGCATGTGATTTACATTCAGCCAAAAAACAAAAAAGTCAATTTTAGTTTAGTAGTTAATACAAAATAATCGATCAAATACTTCCTTTGTTAAACGTCGCACTGCTAAGGATTGGGTGGCAAAAATCATATATTCAAGCCATTGTAGTTCACGGATCAAATACAATGTCATGCGATGCCCTCATGGAGTGCATTTAGTATCTTCAGATACTAAAGTATCTTTAGTATCTTTAGATCTTCATCCATTGCTCTATTCGGGATCACTTTTTAAATGTTTTCTTTTTGGAGAGGATCACAAACAGATACGGGAGTGGTTTCACTTATCACTTTTACACTATTTGAGCATTTTATCTGGTGAGTGGGTCTGGCTGACTATCCACAAAAAGGATGAAAAGGCCGTCCCAGAATCTCAACGATGATAACTCTGATATTTTTTTATTGTCTGTAATCATTTCTTTATGCTTTAAAATCAACACATTAAAAATGTCTTTTTTTTTTAAAACTGCACTACGTTTCTGAATTCCAGCCCAAATTCTTTCATGGGATGCTACTGAATTAGGGAGCACATGAACTCACTACTATTTCCACGAGAAACAGATTCGATCAAACCTTTTCTAGTGATTTCTTTATGAAACTGTGGTCTGCTATTTTACCGCAATGAGGTCTATTCCAGATGAGCCGTTAGGAAAAAAAAAAAAAACAAAAGATAAAAAATAAAATAAAAACAAATAAAAAGGATAAAAAAAAAATCAAAAACACTTCGTTTAGTTCAGAAACGCATTGTTTAGTTTCCTCATATAAATGCGGGATTCACTGGATCCTCCATTGCACCAAATATCGTAAACTACGTGTTATTTTCACAAAGCTTTTCTGCTTTTGATGTGTGTGTGTGTTTTTTTTTTTTTAAGTTCTTCTGTTTCAGTGTTTTAGTCCTTTGTAAAGTGACCGTTAAAATGAACTCCAACTCTAAAAATAACTATATTCTTGAATAGGAAGTTTGGTGTAATTAATAGGTCTGCTAAATTAAACTCATTAAAAACTGTTTTAACTTCGAATGTTATTATCGTTCATAAACACAGTTAATTAAAATGAATATTATCAATTCCTATTATGTATAAATAGGAAATAAATATCATGTTATCGGCCATGAAATTTTTTTGATGAATCTATGATTATATAAATATCATCATCATCATAGATGATATAAATATCATCTGCAAACATCAGTATTTATTCATTTTTAAAAGTGTCCCTCTACAGGCCTGGACAGTCCTTTGGGGCGCGGGAGGTCAGGCTCCCAACGTTTCGTGACCAACGGGACGAAGTTGAGGTCGGGTGGTCAGCCCGACGCCCGCCAGCTTTAACTCCCGGGAAAGAAACCCGGTACCCATTCCACAGAAGGCTGGGTAGACCCTAGAACCCGTATGGAGGTGAAAGGAGCGTGGAAAAAAATCCCCGCCCTCCGCCGAGGCCTGGAATCGAACCCGTTACCTCCAACCTGCAGCCAAGCGCCCTGACCACTCGGCTACCGGGCCCACATTTATTCAATTAGTTGCACTCTCAAAATCATTTAGTTGTGATTTTTTTTTTTTTTTTTGCTTGAAATCTTCGTTTTAAGGTTTTTGTAAAAAGACCTTATGAGATACAGAAAAACAAGTTACATTTGAATTCAGAGCCCAAAAATCTTTAAAAGTCATTCAGAATAATTTTTTCATTGTATACTTGTTATTTTTCGAGTTATCTCACAAGCTCACCAGCTTCTTAGGAACTATTACATGCACAAAGTCTAAATTTGTAGAAATAAGACGAATTTTTGTTAATATGTATAATCGAACTGGCAAAACTCAAATCTGATTCTTCGAGTTTCGCAAAGCAAAGATTTCAATCAATCATTTGCAATTTTGAAAATTTAGAAAGTACAGAATATAAAAAAAAACAAAAGAAATAAAAAAAGTATATATGAGATTAAAAAGAGTAAAGTCTTCAACTATTGCGTTTTGAACTTTTTTAAATATTGCGTTTTTGTTTATCTAAATTTTCTAAATTTTAACTACTGCTTTCGACGCTTATGCCGCTGATGACGTGGAGATAAATTTGGCCGTATCTCCATAGAAATAGTGATTTGAATTTTGCATTGGCATTTTCCAAATTTCACATCACTTTCCGTATAAAACAGGACATTAATCATACTACAGTAGACACTCGCTAATCCGGCACGTTCGGGACTTCGGCAGTGAGTGCAGTCTAAAAATAGTCGTTATTGCGAGGATAGCGGAACTACCGCTAAAATAGTCAAAAGGGCTATTAATAGGTATCAGGCCATTTTTCTGTGTTCTATTGTGATTTCTCTGATTTCGGTCGTAATGGAAAATGTTAAAAACAAAACAACAAAATATATTTTTATGTAGTATTATATTTTAATACAGCGCCCGGAAGGCTTATTCAGTGTAAAAAAAAAAAAAAAAAACCCTTAGACCTATGCCGGATTATTGAATGTGCCGGATTATCGATGCCGGATTAGCGGGGTTTTACTGTACCTTAAAAAAATAAATGAATACATATATTAGAAAAAAAATTACTTCAAATTTGTTTGTCACTCGCATGTTTATTGTACTTTCAGTTATTATAGTATGGAGAAAGCTTTGCAATATTTCTATTACTATCTGCTGAGGATAGTCTGATGTTCACTGGACTGAATTATCAATGTACCTTATAAACATGAAATAATAAATAACAAATTATTTTATTAGAAGTCTTTTTATACTATGAGTATTTTTAATAATTCTTAATAAAAGATGTATAAAATTTCAAATGTTTCTAAGAATTAAGTAAAATCCAATTGTGTTGTTGTTGATTTTTTTTATCATGCAAACTTTATTATTGTTGCCTATTATGACATTATAAAAGTAAGATTTTTTAATATTAAAACTAAAAGAATTTTTATTACTCTGTCAAAATAGGAAAACTATTTGAAAGTTGATTGTGTTTGTATAATCTTTCGAGTTTTGAAAAGTTATACATGCTAGAGGCTTAGAATTAATAGAAATACGAAAGCGAACTCTTCCTTTGGTAACATGAGTGACTTCTATTTCCTGTCAGACCCTTATCACGTAAATCTGGTTTGTAAGACCGCACTTTCTAAATTTATCTTTCCAATGTGACTTAAATGGAACCAGAGGTAGTTTCGTTACACGGGGTGAGATGCCTGAACATGGAGCTTTGTTTCGCCAATCGCCCACTCCGAGAGTAATACTTTTGGCAGTCAAGAAACATACTCTGACGTAGTTGCCCATTTCATTTGCCTTCAGATTCCAATTGAACGAAAACATGTTCTCTCTTGGAACAAGTAAATTCCGAAACTCAAAGGACGACATTACTTCTGAAATTCTCGTTTTATTTTCATTTCTTGTACAAGTTTCCCAAATTGAATTCATTCTAAAAAAAGAAACCAAACAAAATTGGCACAAGCTCAAGATAACAAAACTACAGAACTGAAATAAATATTAAATCAGAAAAAAAAATAGCATAACAAGAAAAATTTAAGAGAAATGTGTTAAAGGATCATTTTATTTATCTGAATGCTGTCAATAAAGTGTTTCAGGCTCAATCTTTTGATTAATTTTCAAGTAATATTGGGTTCTTTTTCAATTATTCCCTCTCTGATTCTCGTGGTGAATTTCATTATTAGCCACCTATCGACGGAACAGATTCTTGCTTTCTTTTTATTAGACACCGGAACAGTGAACTTTATTTAGCAACATTCGTTGTTGTAATAGAAAGAGTTACGTTACCATGTCCACAGAATCTAATATGGTTTCGTAAGAGCTTAGTCACTATAGAGACAAACAAATAGCATTAAGCAACAAACATAAATTAAGTTAAAACGTAACAGGTAAGTAATTATAAACGTTCGTTTTCCGTTATTTTTATTAGGTACAGTCGGATTTGTGTATCAAATCAATCAAAAAAAAAAATCAAACTTTTGGTCCCCAAGTTTTTATCTAAACTCATAACTGTTGGTTAAAAATAGTCAAATAGCAAGAATAGGTTAGTAGTCAAAATACATTCTCTTTTTCGCCAGTCTCAATTTATGAAACTTAATAAAAATCTAATAATTAGAATCAGGTGGGGTTTAATTTCTTTCAGAGAAAGAAAGACAGACGGACAGACAGACCCACCAGCTGCTTGTAATAGATGCGTTACTGGTTTAGACCTAAAAACAAGACATTCTTAAAAAACCTTAAGAGCTAGAAAAGATTCGATGTGCCGAGAGAATTGATTAACGAAAAGAAATGCAAACAAGAACGGCATTGAATAATCAAAATTGCCTTTTCGATTTTAATTTTACTTAAAATGTTTAATTTTTTTAATTTTTCTGTTGTTAATTGTGTGAATTCCTTTGTATAATGGAAAGCAGCAAAGATAGATAATTCGGAGGATATATCTATCCTCCGAATAATCTATCCTTGTGCTTCTCTTTGCTCAAATCTATTAATCCTATAAATCCAATTAAATTTAAAGGATTAAAGGAGCACGTGAAATTGTAAAGGACTACAATGCATTGTTAGACAACTGTTAGGAATCTATGTTTGAAATCAGAGTTAAATTTTTCTTATCTAATGTCTTTTATAAGAGAATCTTGTCGCCTCCAAAGCCATAAGAAGTTGTTGAAAAAACAAAAGGTAGATCGCGTTTTGTCCATAAATATACACTAAAGGCTTAAGAAGATTCATTCATGGGTTCAAAAGTTATCAATAAAAGACTTAAGGACATACCTATAATATACAGACATTCTGATTTTAATGATTTTAATATACAGACATTCTGGCAGTCACTATTTGCTCGTGAAACCACGGTAGTACATAACAGTTGATTTTCATAACGTCAAAATCTTAAATCATTCTGATTAGTCTTTTTTTTTAAATATTATAATTAGAGATTAAAATCTATTATCATAATATTTGTTGTCTTTGATTTTTTTTCCTTTGCCGTTTTCTATCCCGTTATTCCATCGCTTGATGACAAACAAAAGATATTTTTATATTCCCGAGGTTCATTTCTAATTGAGTTGAGACACTGATGCAAAAGAAACCACTATAGGGGGAAAGAGATGATATTTAGGTGGGTAGATACGCGTAACTCATATACACCGTTACACGAAATCCAATTATCACCCACGAAGCGTTTCTCCATTGGGAAAAATGCGATAATTGAAACAAGTTCCCTGAGTAGAAACCATTCCCGGATGAAAATCCAATAACCGGACAAAAGGTGATGTCGCGGAAAAGAGAGGTAATCGAGCACACGGCGCTCATCCTTAACCTTCCACCATCTCCCTCCCACTCAAAGATCTAGCGCCAGAAATAGCCACTTTGAGTGGGTCTGCTGGAACTTGAAGATTAAGAAGTAAATAATAATAGAAATTTCCGATATTTCGGTGCCGCCTTCCGAAATCTTTGACTGTTTTTATTAAATCCGGAAACGATCGATTCTGCCTTTTTATTAATGATGCAGAATCCTCGGATTGAATCGTTACTGTCATCAATTGTCATTAATGAAAGTAAGGAGACAATCACAAGAGAAAAATAATTAGCTAGGAATGTTAATCACGAAGATATATAACTGTAACATTGCACATTTCAGGGAAACAATGTAAAAATTTGCAGAATTCATTAAGAAATATTAAGGAAATCCTTTCTGCAAAGAACGAATATATTACACAGCTACCAGTAATTTTCGACAATAAATTTTCATTTTAAGTAGGTTAAATACATTTCTTTTTTTTAATTTTCTCTATATTTTAGACATCTGTGACACTGAATTTTACAAATAAAAAAATATGTTTGTATCTCGAGCATGGGAAGAACTCGATTGAAACTGACTCCATCGAAAGCTCGAAATAAGATTTAAATCAACAATTACGATTATTCTACGTCATTAACTCTTTCGAACTAAACCTCCAATTCACTTCCTTATTTTGCTGTTTTGTGAATCTTGAGAAAAAAGTTTCTGTAAAAAATATTTGATATGTTTACGCTATAATTTTTAGATGAGACAACTCTGGAATGAAGTATTCAATTCAAGTGAGTATTTCGCAAGATTTGTGTGTCTTATAACTCACGAGAAGAGCCCTATTGAAAAAATCCAATCAGGCATGGATTGAATACCTACCATTTATGTATCCGTTTTGTAGAAGTTGGGAAAAACAGTCGAACAATATTTGACTCGTTGTGCTTCATTATCTTTGTGTTTACTGCATAAAATTTCTATGTACCGATATACTGAAGTCTTGTATAAATTTTATTTTTTGGTTATTGATTTGAATGTTTTTAGAATTTGGCATCATCAGATTGTCAGTCTTTGAACTGTCTCAGCCAGAATCAGATGATACATTTCTGAATTTACTTACAACGGCGATTTCCTTTTTAAACTACAAATGAATTTCATTTGAATGAATTTCAACATTGTAACTTATATTTTTGAAACTTCATTATTTTATCTAATATGTTGAATATTGAAAGAAAATTAACGGTAGAAACAATAGCTAGAATTAGCTAATTTAATTCTAAGCTTTATAACATATTTCCCATTATTACAGCAAATACGCCGCCTCGTTTAATTCTTTAATATGAAATGTTATTAACTACTAAGATAAATTCATAGTTTAAATAGTCTCTTTTCTCTACTAATTCTAATTTATTTTTAGTTTTAATATAATATAGAAAGGACTAGGTATTCAAAAAATCTACGCATGCTGTAGATAAATTCGTCACTTAACAGTTATCTACAGCATGCGTAGACCTTTTCTTTTTCTCCAGACCCGTCCTAGGGCTTAGCAAACCTTCTGTCAAATTTGTATCGCTTTCTTTTCCGAGATTTCAAGATTGTGAATATCGGATTATCTCGCCAATCTCACCCTGCTTCCTTCCTGTAAGACTACTATAATAAAACTACAATTACAGAAGTTTTTTACAAATCTGTTTTCTAATTGTTTTTTGATTAATGCCTCTTTTCTTTAAATTTGAGGGGAAAAACATGATTTGTTTCTTTTCTTTTTGTTCCCCTCATTAAATTTCGTCAATGCTTTACAAATTATGTTCCTTTATTAATGTTTCTATTCTATATTATTCATTCTTACCCCTAAAAAAAAGAAGAACAAATGAAAAATACTGCAATGGACTTGTAATTGCCTGATGAAGATACATCGTTTTCCTACGTATTCTAAGTATCAGTTTACCACATTCACCATGAACTGCTCCAAGTCTAAATGTTGGCGAATATAAAAAATCGTCCGGTAGTAATTGGATGTCAGATGAAATCTATATTTAGTCGAGTTAAAGGGAATGGCCTCCTTCAAAGGTTCTCCGCCGAAAACCGACAGATTCAACTTTGATCCTCCCTTTTTTCTATATCGTATTGGGAGAGTAAAAACTTTATGGTAAAAAGAAAAAAAAAAACAATCTCGAAAATGACACCATAAAAATGGATAATTTAACAGCAAAATATAAATTGAAGAACATAAAAATAAAATTTGATGAACAAAATAAAGGAATAAAGAAATTAGACCCCTACATATTTCTGTAGAACTTTATACTTTTGGTTTTCATGTTTTCTGTTACGGATAAAGCTTTTATCATGTCAATGATTATAGTCATTAAGAAACATCTCCTATATCAGCCTTATTTTTTAGAATCCTTTTCGGAACCTAAGGAAGAGAGGTTCAGAAAATTGTTTTTAAAAAAGTACTTCTTTGAGGAATGGGTCTCTGCGAAAGGAAAAAGGGTGACATTTACTTCCGGTATATAAAAGGAGCTATTTACATTTTACACAGCTATCATTCTTTTTTATTTACAGCCAGGTTTCCGTGATGATAAAATTAGTTAATGTAATAGATATTTTCCGTGTGTGAATAATAATTAATTACGGAGTATATTACAATAATATATTAAAATAAAATTCAAGAAACACATTTTGGTTTAAAAACATGTATTAAAAAAGTTCAAATACTTTACATTACGGGAACTGTTTTCAAGCCCTTACATAGGTCATGCAGTCTGAATAGACATTTTTATTCATCAGTCTGAATAAAATGTCTTTTGAGTGTATTTTTAAGTGTATATATTCGGATTTTTGAGAAAATAGCCAATCGTGGCAGTTTTATTTTCAGTGATATTGCTGTCGCCCGAAGGTCTAAGCTAAACTTTGGATGGCGTAAGATTGAGATTGGGGGGGAGAGGGATCGCCTGTCGGTCTAAACTTGAACTGTAATGACGCAATGGTTTTCCATGGTCCTCTATGATATTGTCGTGTACAGACCCGAAATGGGATTACATTGCAGAACGGAGTTTCTTGATATAAAGAACAGTCTTAGTAAAACATATAACCCTAATTTTTAAAAACAACATGCAGCAATGCAGTCGTGCCACATATCCATTCCATCCTACCTTAAATAGATAACTACAAAAAAATCTTCAATAATACTGACAAAAATATGTTACAGCCTCAACAATCAACTCCATTTCCGAAAATTATATAATCATAAAACAATAGATAAATTCAGTTTAAAAGGTTGTGTATATCTTGTCCCTTGTAAACACAGCTCCTGCTTTTACATAAAGAACAGTGGACAAAAGCTAAAAAATAGATTATACCAACACAATTATGCGATCAAAAATAACAATACTTGACAGTTCCTACATATGTCATCACATAAAGGAAAAAAAATCATACCACAGATTTCAACAAGACAATAATTTTGGATAGACATCAGAACAAAACAATCAGGGTAATGATCGAATCCTCTCACTCCTTCATCCATACAACCTGAAACTTCCTAACAATAACATCAAATTTTATTTGAGTAATTTGAGTTTCCAAACTCAGACAACTCAAACCAAGAAGATCTTACTAAAGAAGATTTGGTTATATGAAAACCCAGTAACTCCTACAAATTCCGTTCTGCAATGTAAAGCCTATACACGACAATATCATAGAGGACCATGAAAAACCATTACGTCATTGCAATTACTGTTTCGACCGATAGGCGACTACCCACTACCCCAACCCTCACCGCAATCTCAACGATACAGACCATTTATGCCATCCAAAGTTTTGCTTAGACCTTCGGGCGACACCAACATCACCCAACGGTTTCCCAAAATTCAAAATAAAACTGCCACGATTGGCTATTTTCTCAAAAATCCGTATATATACACTCGTTATAATCAAAAGACATTTTATTCAGGTTGATGAAAAGCCCTGTGTAAGGGCTTGAAAACCGGTTCCCGTAATGTAATGTTTTGAACTTTTAGTGCTTTTTAAAATGCCGCAATCTGAAATACAGTACTTTTGTAAACGTTTTCTTCTACTGAGGACCGCTTTATGAAGTAGAGTAGCCATATATTTTAAATAGTTACGTGAAGTGTTGAGAATCAGAATTTGATTATAATAATGTTAAGAAATCAAACTAGTTATTATTTAAATGATCATTATTAGTAAGTTGACAGCTAGTTTTCTTTTATATTAAAAAGAAGCTTCAATTATAATAAATATTGACCGATTTCGATCAAATTTGGCAAATATTTGTAATATTAAATTTCATTAAAATCATAAAGATTTATAGACAAACACACAGAATACTGTTAATATTGTTTGCTTGCCAGGTGCGAAAGTAGAACTGTCTCCATTATTTGAAGAGCATGTAATCGGATTATATTTTCATATAAATTATACATACATCATTTAAAAACGACTGAAAGAACATCACGTTCCGTAAGTCTTTGTATTACAAATTATTTTCTGAGATATAGAACAGAATTCTATCAACTAATGGCAGTTTAAAGAAAGCAAAAACTAAGTGTTCTAAAGCTTTTTTTTAATAAATTATAAAAATATAGTTTCTGCCAAACTAACATAAACCATTTTACTGATTAATTCTTGATTAACAGTCTTTTGTATTAATTAGTTATCGATTTTTCGGGTGGAGTTGATCCTAAATTGGTTCATGATTCTTTTAAAAAAATACCACGAATTAGTTATTGGATTTTTCAGACGCAAAATACTTAATTAGTTAAAAATCTTTTTTGCTAATGAAACGTGGTAATTAAAAAATAAATAAATCCATCTTTTTTTAAAAACCACCTCTTATATTTCTTTCCAAGCAAGGAAAAAATGCATTTCATTTCATAAATTTATTTTCGAGAATTAAATTGCCAATTTTTGAGAATTAAATTGCCAAGTGACAATAATATTATATACTAGAAGACAGAATAACTGTATTTTAGTATCGTAGTCTCATACTGAAAGTTGACATTTCAGGAAATGCCTAGGCATATCTTGAAGAGCTACCAAATCCTGTGATGAATTTTCAAGAAATGTCTAGGTATTTCCTGTAATGTAAAATTTCACCATGAGGCTACGACTTATGTAATACAAAATGTATGGGTAGCAGATTTGAAATACGACTGATTATAAAATAATTTGGTTCATTCATACTGACACCATAAAATAAAAATGTATAACATTTAGAATATTTAGAACCTTTCCGATTAAAAGTTTTGAAATTCGAATATATTCTATCATGAGCTCTTAATGTCACAAACAATAAAGCTCGTTGAAGCAAATAAAACGAGTGTAATAAAGCACATGAGGAATATAAATTGTGCGACTTTACCACACGTTAATTTTGCTTAGCAATTTTATTGTCAAAAACTTTCTTTTATTTTTATAATATAGCAAAAATAACTACAATTAAAATTTGAATAATTTTTTTTTTTCGAGTAAATTGAATACATTGAGGTTCTTGAATGTACTTGAAATACATTAAGTGATCTCTGAGTTTGCAGCTTAGATAAGTCGACCACCATATTCTTCTTTGAGTCGTCCTATGTTTTTTTTCATGATTTAGTCAGTGTGATAATATTTTTAAGATTACGATAGCTAATACTGTGCAGAATTATTACTGCAAAATGGAAACGATCTTCATGAGAGCAAAAAAGAAAGTAGTTCTCCATCGCTATGTTCATTGGAATTGAAATTGTCATTAGTTTTCATAAGTTATTTTTAAATTAGAAAGTAAATATAAGGTGCAGAATGAATCATTAGGATCCAAGAATAAAACCGGAAATTCGTTTTTTTTTCTTTAATTCCCTGTTTGTAAAAGGCAGTAATTATCCTTACAGGAAAACAGTCCGAAGTAAACTAAAAAAATAAAAAAAGTATACAAACTCAAATAAATATCAGTTATCTGAAAAAAGATTCTATTACACTGCATTTTTTAGATTGTTTTGTAGATTCAACGATACATACATTGTTTATATATCGATTATAAATACATCTAATCATAGAAGAATACAACTCTATGGCATTTTCATGTATAATTCCATCAGTTGGGATTTTCAAACATTGACATTATAGGCTCTTAATTTAAATGGAAATTTCCAAATGTTGTTTCCAATGGCGTCTTTGTGTTGGTTTACAGACTGGTGCTTTTGAGGAGAATGCTGCTATAGAAAATGATTTCCAAGTATGACAAATCTATGTTATTAAAAAAAAAATGAATTAAAAAAAGTGTAATTCCTACCATAGAAGCTACGAGAAATAGTAAAATCCCAGCAAATAGATTGATTGTCTCTATAGTTGTAGATTTAAATACATTTTAATGTAAGGTGGTATATGGATTTATTTCTAATTTATTAAAACCTGAAATTGTATTGCCACAAATAATGGCAAGAGAGGAAAAACGAATTATAATTTCTCAAAACTATAAATGTCAGATTCTGAAATTTTATACTAAAAAGAAAAGCGAATAAAAGATGAAATGACTTATTCTGTAATTTTTCCAACTTCATTCAATATTGTGTATTGTCCATTATTATTATTTTTATTTTTTTTATAATAAAAATTTCTATACAAATAAAGAAACTAAGCTGCAAATTCTTTTACATTAAGAGCCTTGAACATTTTTTGAAGTTCTTATGTTTTCTAGAGATAGCATCTTTTTATAGTTCTTATGTTTTGTAGCTTAACATATTTTTTATAGTGATCATCTCTGAATGAAACGGAACCTACGTTTCATAAATTATCTGATATCAAAAATTAAAATTAAAAAAAAAATAAAACCAAGGAAAATGCTTATAAGAATTCTGCCTGTAACTTATGAAGGTTTTTCTACTGATATTTTGAAGTGATTATTATCAATAATAGCCCAGTCAAATTAGACTTTTGGTTTCCATTAATTCGTAAAAAGCTGGAAATGACTTCATTTCACTTGGAGCATCCCAAATAAGAATAATTTGAGTTTGCGACGGTTTCTGAGGTGAGCTAAATTTTTGGGAGCCAAAAAAACCACGGAAATTTGGCACTTTTTGCAATTTTTGCCTTATAACATCTAATGGATGCATCGTACAGACAATATTGCTATTACCAAAATTAAAGTGCATAAAATTTTGCGACGAATGACCTCCTGAAACATTAAATTTGGTTCAGTGGTTTGGTTATAATCAGTGGTCAAAGATGATCAAATTTTATAGTTTCGGCTGAAACGTGCGTTACGCTCACTTTGAAACGCCTGCGATCCGAAAACGGCCAATCCAATTACAAATGTAACAAATAATGTAAAATTTGATAAAAATCAGATTCTGCATTCAGGGAGCACCTAATTTTAAATTTGCCCATTCCTACAAAATCACGTTAAATATGTTCTTTTATTAAGAAAATAATTATCTGTAAATAATCAAAGAATGTAGAAGAGATGATTTCTGATGGTGCAACTCAAAATCAAAGAAAAGCAAAACTCAGCTTAATTTGTTTAAAAGCACAGTTTTCTGTAAATCTTAGTTTTCTTAAAGTATCTGTAGTGACAATCAATGAGATCTCAAGAAACATCAACAAAACTAATCATTTATCTTTGAATTATTAGAATCCAAGGACTTGATACAATAGAAATTATGAAAGGAAAAAAAATATAAAACTATTTTTCTTCTGTAAAGATAATATTAATGTATTTTTTTATATTTGATTTTTTTCCCTTTAGTTTCCTTTGCTTACACTGATCTCTGGATGAGTCCAACTGAAGTGCAAGAGATTTATTTGATACCTTTCTTGAAGAGTTGCACTCAGTTGAAACGCTTTGCTTACAATGTTTATCAATTGATGCCTGTTTCTACTGAGGAAGAAATCAATAAATTACAGCAGAGGAAAGAAATTGGTAAACATAAGAATAGAATAAAACGTCGGAATGAATGTGGTACCCGAAAAGCTAAACTGGGCAATAAAAAACTCGCCAAAACGATAAATTGCGAGAAAATTCATGTGCCGCTACACGCGGCCTCTATGAATTTTTTTAGCGCATAGTCGCGCAGGTAAAGTACCGAGACCTGGTTGTGTACTGATGACTGCTCCTGGCTGATGATCGCCATATTAGCGTGAAACAGCTATACCAGGATGTCATTTAGTATACAATTTGGTCTCGCCCTTATTTTATAAATATAGAATTTATCTATTTATTTATGTACTTAAAATACAACAAATTAGAAGTTTAAATTATTTTTATTCAAAGTAGCTGTTTAGATCAATTTTTCCCCAGATTCTAATTGAGGCTTTGAAGGAGGATTTTTTTTCCCGGTTATATTTGAATCATCAATAAGTAGGAAAACCATGTGAAAAAAAAATGACAATCCACATTATTGTATTTCGAGTTCAGTCCCAGATAAAAAGTAAAGAGAAAAGACATCAACATCTGAATATTTTCACAACTCTGAAAATCACGCTAATAGAATATCAAAATTCCATCCCCTCCATATCTCCTTATATATAAGACCTTTTTTGTAGAGAATTTTATGTAGATCAATTTAGCGTATGGACATGTTTTTGCTGTAGGCCGCAGTTTTTTGCTATAGGCCTCCCATCCATCCCTTAGCTCC
>JAFIDM010000005.1:39445619-39465677 GCA_023159025.1 Thereuonema tuberculata | reverse complement strand
GAAACTTGTACTTATTTATCACTGGACGGAGATTGAGGGATCAGGAATTGGATCCTCCTGGGATCAGGAAGATTACATTGTCTGAGTGTCTTTTTTTATTCATCTGTAATATTTGTAATGATACTACAGGTTTTTCATTTAAAAGTTTATCTTGTATTATATATGAGGACATAATTTCTTTTTCAGAAATGAACTCGCCCTGCTCCAGTCCCTTGGCTAGCAGATGGCTCTGTTGATGAAGTGTATGAATTGCCTTAAGTTTCTCTGAGTTGCGTCCTTCATGGGAGTGACTCTAGTCATCTTAAAAAACCAGAGCAACATATTCTATAGTCTAGACCTGTTTTTATTACCTACACTGTTCTAGCTATATTTCGAAAAACCAATTAGAGAGACAAGTAAACACTTTATTATCGGTCATTGCTTACTGGTCAGCGTAGGCTAACGACAAAAAGGAATACCCTGGATCACCCGTTGATAGAAAACTCTAAGAGAAATTACTCGGCTTTATAATCCCAAGCAATTAGCATTAGTTTATCCTTCTAATGTTACTTAAGTGAGCAATGTATTCCTCAGCAGAATTACAATGAAGGACCATATATATTCACCACATAGTAGGCAGGAAACATTCCGATTTCTGAATATTACGGATTTCCTGATTCAGAAGAGTCAACTGGAGAATTCATACAATTGGCAAGATTAGTTAATTCCCATTTAATTATTTTGGGCTTGATTTCAATGGCCATGTTCTTGTTTTTTTGTTTTTTCCTAAAGTGTCTGGATTTACATACGATTCAATGTAAATGACTATGGATAATAGATTAGATACCTAGATAGATAGATAGATAGATAGACAAGCTATTACACATTCAGAGAAGTTGAAAAGGAAATATCCATAAATTAGATGGAGATGATCGAATTTATTTTATTGAGTCCACTCACTTCATAGCAATTAAACGGTATGGGAAGATGTATTTAGCAGATAACAACAACAATACATTGAATTATTGTACAACAAAAGAGAATAATTAGGTAACCACAAACTTTAATCATCTCTCTGGCAATATTTCGTCCTGCTCCAAGGACTTTGTCTAGCCTTTTTACAAAAACGTTAAGGAAAAGAGAATGATATCTCTCTAACCTAAATTCTACATAATACAACAATCCAAGAATTTAAAAATTACAACAAAAGAAACGTGAATTGAAACACGTTCAATTAATTAAAATCAAATACTTATGGTATTTATAAGGAGAATAATTAGGATTTGCTTAAACATAGAAAGATAAAGAATGTTTATTTTAAACGTATATTCCTTAGCAAAATCACAAAAACAGAATGCAGGTATAAAGTTTGTAGGCCTGATATTAATACTTAAACATTAATTCTTACTTGTTTGGATCTTGTTCTGAAGTTGTCAATGCAAACAAAAGTTTCGAGGCTGTGTCCACTTGCATTCACAATACTTTCCATTATATCTCTAATGTTAATCTTCGCACAAATGTCCAAATTTACGTGTTTCAAGAAATTTTGCCTTTCAAAAAAGTTGATGAATGAGTTAATGAATTCCTGCATTGGATCCGAATTCCATTTGTTCTCTATCATGTCACCAAACACCGTTAGTTTCCTTAATGAGCAGTCAGCATCGGAGAGGCTAAAAGAAATACAAAAGTACTTTTCTTTTAATCTTTACATACATTCTACATATACTGTATCAATTTCTGTCAGCATGGTACGGTATTTAATTAACATTACATTATTCATTTTTACTTACAATTAATCAGGGATCAGATTTAAAGACCTATCCTTAAAATGTTTGCCCAAAAATGGCGGTTCTAACGAGAGAGAAATGGATGAGTTTTATTTCATTCTTAGAATGGACAGTAAATTGTCAGCTAAAAATTAAATTTAATTATTAAAAACTTTAAATAACGTAGGAATTTCGAATATCTTTGTTTTTTTTTCTCTTTAATTTCAGTTCAGTTTAAATTATAAATAATTCACAATAGGAACGCTATCGCTATAAGGATAAGGACAAGTAGCAATTTTTAAATAATGGTTTTGTAGAATCACAAGTTTTGTCTTTCCTATGATATGATTAACTTTGTATTGAAAATTCCTTGATCAAAATTGATCATTCGTGTCTAAGAATGAATTCATTCCATTTTTAATCTCTTTCTAGGGAAGAGAATGGTGAGATCAAAAGGCATCGCGAAAACCAAACCTTAAGAGCAACTAACTTCTTGTATTCAAATATTTAAATGATGACTTTTTTGATTTGAAATTCAGTTTTAAACATAAATGACATACAATTAAAAGAGCAGAATTAAAAGTACTTTATAACACATTTACTATAATATTTTTTTGGCAACCTAAGTTATGCTTTCATTGTTTTAAAAAAAAAATTACAAACAAAGATTATCCCAGCAATTGCTTCGGTAGAAAATTATACATTTGGTGAAATTACAAAATTCAGGAGTAACAGGAAATGAATTTAATCTACTGTAACCTTATATTGTCAAACGTACATTATTGCAAATATTCTTTGAAAGTGTTCATACTTTCTATTTTTTCCAAGTCTTCACGGTTGTTTCCATGTGGTTAATATATAGAATAAACAACCAACTTGTTATAAAAAATGCTCTCAATTCAAGTTGCCGTTTTAGATCTGAATTTTTTTATTTCTAGAGAATTTTATGACTAAAATGTATAAGGGAAAATTGACTTACTAAACATTCTTCAAAAAATTTAATGTTTTACGACATTGGGTTTTAACTATATTAAATTATATTAGAAAATGTTACTTTTTTTCTGAGGCAATTCCACTTTTAGGAATTAGGTTCTATATTAGTGTATTAGTAAAGATTCGGAGTGTAGTGAAAAGTAATACTAATCTTCCCGAAACTAACAACAAGTCTAGATGTTTTAGTAATTTTTTGACCTATTCGAGTTCACACACGCAAAAAATGCTTCAAAAATTATCCCTTTTATTTTTCCTTCCCTATATTTACTTTGTATAGCTAAGCTACAAATATAGAGGATTCAATACGACAAATCCTCATAGAAACGTCCCAATTTGAAATTTTTTTAATAATCTTTCACCAAAACCCAGGCAGATGATGAGATTTCAAGGAAGCAAGGAAATTAAATGTTCCCTTCTCTTGAAATTAACCAGTCCCTCCTGAGTTCGGGAAATTTCTGCCTGATGGCACATTTTCATTTTGGGAATCTGTTGTAGTGTGACAATTTCCAACAGAATCTTCGTATCCAAGGGAAAAGTGATTTTAATTACTAACTAAATGATCACTTCTAAGGAGATAGAAGAAAAAGTATATTAACTATAAACAAATTAATTAAATTAGCATCGTTTTATTAATTTTGTTAGCGTACCAACTTCTGAATACTCTCGTAGAAGAAAATCTTTTTAATAAATGAATATTTCACTGCAGATTCTTTTTTTAAGGATCTAAAATGCATCAACATGATACTTTTTACAAGGAGTAAACAACGTTGGGTTTTATTCCAATCGGAACATGCGTAATGAATTTCCTTCTTTTATATAAATGTTTCAAGAAATTAAAATACTTAGTTATTACGAAACCAGTATTTTGTATTTCTCTGCCGCTTCTGTGATTACACACTTTCCCATAAGTGTCCGTTTAATTTGTTTAATACCGTAATTTTGTTTCCCTTTTCGTAAAGAAAAGTAAGTTCTTGTCGTATTCTGTCGAACGAGAAGTTGAACAGAAAAAAAAAAAAAAAACCCATAACATTTTATGTGCCACAAAGTAATGTAAAAGAATAAAGACACGACACGTACCATAAAAATATCTTGAGCTTTCATGGATCAGAGTCTGTGACGGCCGTTTTTGTCCTTTTTGTGGACTCGTCAGCCAGACCCACTCCCCGACGAAACGCTCGGATAGTGCACAGGTGATACAGGAAACCACTCCCGCTCTCGAGAGCTGGCTCCCTTCAAAAGAAAACAATTAAAAATTTAAAACAAATAGCAAAAGTTCAAATATTGATCCGAGAAACCTCAGGAAAGTCCATCTCGTATGTGAGAAAAACTTTTTGTCTTTCTCAAATTAAGTCTCCAATTTTGCATCATGCTGATAAAGTAATACACATTGTGGGGAAGCTGTTGACAGGTCTAACATTGTGTAACAGTTTCGTGGTGATTTTTTTTTTTTTTTTTTTTTTTAGTAATATGTGAATTGAAAAACTTTTAATGTATAATTTTTCGACCTTACTTCCTATAATGTACAATGTATTAAATATGTAATAACTGTAGGCACTTTGTTTTCAAATATAACTCGTAAGAATAAAAACGAAATAAAAGATTATTAGTTTTTCGTTATAATATAGGTTCTCACACAAAGTGATTTTCTTTTGCTATAATATTTCGAGACAAACATCAAAACGAAAAAAAAAATAACAGAAACGGATGATACTAATTTTCAGATTCTTTTTCGTTATGACCAGCGCTTTTGAAAAACTGTTCTTTTCCAGTTGAAAGTTGACTGTTATAAATTCTTAATCCATTGATTTATAGTGGGTGGGTGTGCCTGCGGTTTGCTTTTCGTGGCATTTATTTCAGAAAAAAAGAAGACAAATGGCAACCGACCTTCGAAATCTATAGCAATGGAATTCATTTTCGCTGCAGATAAGATCTCATTAGATCTCTCATCTCATAAGAAAAAAAAGCTATAACATTAATATTATTCGATTAGTAGAAAATATGCCAGAGTCCAGATATGTTTTACACTGGAAGTGGAAGAAAAGAAAATATGTACAAAAAACTAATGAATCAACCGGAGGGACTTTCACTTATTTATTTTATTAATTAAGAGATAATAATATAAAAGGGAAATTTGTGGATATGTATTCGAAATGCTTAGCATACTTCTCAACATGCTATAAACTTGCCAATTTTCAAGTGAAGGTTGAACTTACTCACCAACTTGCATGTAAGTAGGTTCCATAGTGTAGACAATGTAAAAAATATAAAAATAACCTTTTTTATTTTTTTTATTTTTTTTGGAAGGTGTCGCCATGCAGTGTGTGGCGACAACCCGCAATACACCAGAGTTAAGTGGTCTGCAATGCTTTCTCCTGCCATCTCCGATCTCGATAGTTATTTGTTAAATAAGTAAAGCGTTTGTTACGTTACATATGCAAGGCTTCCGGAGCAAAGCGACGGTAACCGGCTAGTTAAGGGATAAGAGAAAGATTCGATAGTAAGTCTTCGTCTTTAGAAACCTATACATATATATTTATACTGTATATATATATTTCTATGGGAATGATATTTAAATTATTATTCGTGCTAATTATGGAAAAAATAATAATGGGCATTACGTTTTCTAGAAGCTGAATTTTTATGGTAGATATAGGATATCTAATTTTGGTTCAAATGAAGTCCACAGATAGTCTTTCTTTAACTCCAAGCAACTATATCCTGTCCTAGATCTAATTTCATTTCGGTAGTTGATAAAGAATTTCGGTAGTTATTTGTTCTATCAATTGTCTTTGGCGAATTAAAATAGAAAGCAAATGGTGCTAAAAAAAAATTGGAGAGTATTAAAATGTTGAACCGGGCCGTTTCGTTCTTTTTAGGACTCATCAGCCAGCCAAACTTACCCGGTGTCTGTCACCGGTGAAGTTTGGCTGGCTGATTAGTCCTAAAAAGGACGAAAAGGCCCATCCCAGTATCTTCCCGATGACAAACTCGGGGCGCGAATCTTTTCCTCTTATTTGCGTAGTATCTTCGTTTTTGCTCTTTTCATTGAATCATCAGGCACGTAAAATCTCTTTCTAAAATGTTGAACATAAAAAGAAGTCATTAACAACTCTGCATCAAGAAGAAGGTCAATATTAAGTTTACAAATACAATATGACTACCATTATTAAAAAAAAAATGTAGAAACTGAGATAAATTACGCTACTGCAATTTCAATGCAGTTATGAGCGATTTTAATGAAACTATAAAAATTAAGAAACCTGAATTGCATTTTTTAAAGATTTTTTAAAGATTTCAAGATTACTTTATTTCTTTGTGAGTTTTTTTCTGTTAAGACTATTTTGCACTTACTTTAGAAGAGAAATACATATAGTTTTCTTACAATATTTTCTTAAAATATAAACTTTATTTAATCAAAATCGTGAAAATAAATAAAAATTTACTTAATAATTTCGGTAATAAGCTTTTTTATTGATTATATTACGTGGATTCGATAGCTCAAGTGGTAATGTACTATACAGAGGTCTGATGGAGTCGGATTTCAAATCAAACGGTGGAGGTGTTCTGGAGAGTATCTTTCTCTCCAAAAGCGTTTGTGAACGCTGCGTGAAATGGTTACGGGTTTCTTTTTCTTTACTTTTCCTCAACCTAGTTTCATTGACCACCGAAGGCGATCCTCTTCTTCCGCGACCCCTCGGGCTACAAACACGTGTAATGAAGTTAAGATATTTAAACTTCACTATTTTTAACTTCACAAGGACAGAGCAAATGGCAAAATCAGTTCAAAGTTGATGCGCAGTTCTTTGTTAGGATAATTCCGTTCATATTCGTATCAGTAAATTTTAATATTTTAATTGAATTGTGAATTCCGGAAACCATACTAGTTAATTTTTCAAGAAGCACGAAAAACTTAATGTCTCTAAAACTTTTTGATTTGAGAAACTAATTTTTCTGTTAATAGTCTAAAGCCGTGCGAACACCATGCAATTTTTCTGCAATTTAGTTGCGCGATTTTGACGACACGAGTTGATAGAGCACGTTTATTTGCAACTTATTTGCAACTTTTGTCATCCGACTCGAGTTGCATGGACACCTGCAACTCGAAAAATTGCATCGAATTCCCCAATCTCAGGGCAGCATTGGAACACGTCAGTTGTGAAACCACGCCCATGAAAAAAATGGCGTCGAAAATGTTTTCTGTCGATTCGTTTTGAAGACAGGCTCATACTCAATTAATATCAGAGTATTGCGAGTTTCTTTCATGCAGAAATAAAGTTTATACTGAAATGCAGTAATTGTATGCGGTAGAATTTGTCATAGAGGTTGCAAAACCTCGATTTTTTCGGATTTTTCACATCGGGTTTGGGAACCGCAAGGCTGCTTACGCGGTAATGCAAAAGGTATGACGTCATTGTTTCCAGGGAAGCATTGTTTCTTATTGGCTGTTGGTCATTCGTTACTTTTCATTCGAAATAATAACATGAAATTCAATTCCATAGCGGCTAATAATTTTGAAAACAATATTTATCATATGTTGCAATTCAATCACACTAATATTATGTTTGAAACGACTTAACCGAAGTTTGCTTGACATCACACGTGACGTATTTAAAATCTGCGTTGTCATGGGTCGGTTCCATTTTCGAGTTGCATATCGAGTTGCAAGGTGTTCGCGCTTGACAGCAGTGTACATAAACTCGTGACGTCAAAATCGCGCAACTAAATTGCATCAAAATTGCATGGTGTTCGCACGACTTAAGGGTCTGGCAAACTTTCAATTTTATTTTTATATTATTGGAAAAAAAAAAAAAAAGTAAAAACTGTGAACATGAGGAATTTCTGAAATTCATGGTTAGTCTCAACTTTTCAGTGGACTTTTTTCTATGTTTCATGGATTAAACTCCTTTTTTCTGATTTATGTCATTTCAGTATTAAGTGTTTTACAGAAATAAGTATAAAAATAATCATTATGTTTCTGAATAGGTTGGAAATTCATAATGAAATAAGAAGTGGATAGTTGTTAATTTTAGTCAAATAGTTTAATAATTTATAATACAAATTTTAAAATAACTCTAGCGATATTGATGACTTGTGATACCGGCAGAACAAATACATTATTATAAAACTTTAATCTTATCTGTTTAAGGTAAGTATGATTTAAATATTGTTATGTCTTTCATCTGTTACCACACAATGTTCTGATACTTCAATACAAGACTCACTAGAAATTACACCAGTAAACCATCAATAATCTTAACTTGAACTGCACCAACATATTCTTTTGAATATATGGAGAAACTTTTCTTCTAATCTTCTAGTCTTGTAGATTTTCTACTAGTTTCTTTTGTTACTGCATTTTTGCGGTAAAAATTGGGCCAAAAGTTTTTGTAATCAAGAATATCTTCAGAAGACAACTTAACTTCAAATCTTTTCTTTGCTCTTGCTTCTTTAATCGAAATCTGAAATATTTCAGAGTATATCAACAAGGCAGCACTATGGTTTTGCATTCCACAATTTATTCTTGTTTTTTTTTATTTTCCTGTTTTTAGTCTTTGAAGGGTGATTGGTTTCCATCTTGAATAATATTTTTAATAATTATTTCTTAATTAACTAGGCCATCTCCCGTGTACAGATTGTTCGTTATAGATATTTGAAGAAAAGATTTATTTAGATGGACGTTGGTTGATATAGATGTTAAATGAAGATCATAGCTTATATACGATACTCCTGGCGACGAATTGATTGTGACTATTCTTTCGAGTGAAGATAACCAAATTCTGATGACTTGTGACTCTAGGCAAATTTTCCTCTTTGGCGGAGACTTCAGACAAATTTTACCTGTAGTCAAGAATGGCCGAGATTACGACATTATTAGCAGTTCTTTGAAAAGATCTCATCCTTTCTCTCGTTGTCCATTTCGATGTTAATTGATTATCGATGATAAAACGATGGTTTATATGAGATAATCCAAGAATAATCGATTCCAATGAAAGGGGCAACATTTTGAAGTTTTGAAGACTCTTTTCAAGCCATCTCTTTTTCAAGCATAATAAAACTGGAATAAGTACAACAAAACAAAATAGTTGGAAGCTTAAACAAATTTCAAAAACACGTGAATCAATAAGTTTAGTTGTTTTTACAAAAATATATTAATAAGGTACAATTCAATTATTAAAAGTAATAATAAGAAGAAAATAAAATTTAAGATAATCTAACAAAACTCGATTCCAAAGAAAGCAGTTAACGCAACATTTTGAAGTTCAATAGTGCTCATTTTGAATTTGTCGACTTCCTCGTGACAATAAAAAATGAAAAACCGTTTTCCATTGTTGCACTAACATTGGGGCACAACAACAACACAACAATTGCGGAGATATAAGTCAAAAAACAATATGAAAAGAGTTGTTGTCCCTATGGCCTAATGGATAACACATCCGACTTCGGATCAGAAGGTTGCTGGTTCAATTCCCGTCGCGGAAATTTCATTGTAAAAATTTTTTCTATTTTCCATTCGCACAGAAAATTGCGCCGGACAGACAGACACACAGACAGAGAAATAAAAGATTTTAATAATATAGATTCGATAATATGTATAAATGAGTGAGAGAGAACAGTGAACTCATTATTACAAAACAATGGAAACACTATTGGAGATTAAGAATGCGAATGTGGCGACATCAATAGTATATTTAAGTAAAAAATTGCCTAAGAATTGCAGAAATCCCACATATCCAGGACTTGTGGTATTGTGAAATACACATAAAGTTGTAGCTGCTCTAAAATCTTTTTTTAAAAAAGGGACATGTATGATTTCTTTATTAAATGAAAGGTCTATGGATGAATATTACAAATATACCAAAAACTCATTTTATCAAAAAAAGTGGACATATGGAGTTTCTGAAATTCACGATTCAATTGTATTTAATATATTTTTAATTAGTTTTAATAAGAAAGCATTACAACGTATCCTATCGTATGATGATAACTATAGAAAACCTTTTGAATACATAAAAAAGTGTTCCTCCATATCTACTTGAGAAATAACACGAAAAGCCTTTCTGAAATATTCTTTCTTAACTCGTTACTTTCCTCCACCAGGTCATTGCTTAATGCTATGAGATAACATTTTAACAAGACAAATATAATTCAGTTGAAGAATACAATAGGCCTATTGGCAAGAAAGCACTGTTTGAAATAGTGCAACTGATTTGATAACTGACAATAGCATGAATCTTGTTTGTACCAGTTAATTCGAAATCTTGACAACAACTGAAGTTTTAGGATTTCTGCTTGAACTCACCTTAAATCCCTGGCACTTGGCAATTACAATGACGTAACTCATTTCCTTTTCTTTTCTGCTCTGCCTCGAGGTGAAATATGTTTCTCTGTCAGTTCTGAAAAAGCTTGATTCATGTCCAAATACCCTCCAGCCATAAGGTAAATGTCGTGCTTTTTTGCACTGGGGGAAGAAAATACTCAATCAATTTTTACTAAAGAAGAAAAATGGTTGCCAACTGCCATAAATAAATTGAGTCATTGATTTGCCGTCACTTTCAAACTGAGTTGACATAAGTTTTGTTTGCACTAATAGATCAAGCTTAGGCATTTTGAATCTATTTTTAATGTAACATTATTTTTTTTTCTGTTGTTTTTTCTTTTTTTTTTGCTTTATAATTTTAAAAAAAAAGATCTTATTGTAATCTTTGAGTTTGATTCCTTTTTAGTGAATCTTTGTATGTGTGATCAGAATTAATGTAAAACCTTAGGGAAGGCATTTCTGTCTTTTCAAGTCGAAATATCATTTTAGAATTTTCGTCTGACCTTTCTACTAAATGAATCCAAGTCAGTTTACTCAGTGTTTTATTTGTTGTTAGTGAACTGTATATTTTTTTTCTTTTCATGAAAGTGTTAAATCTTTCTTTTAATCCATTAATTTTGTCCTAAAACCATAAATCTTTTCTTAAATTTCATTTTTGATCTATCATCTTTAAAAATAAAGAATCTTCCAATGTTCTCTCTTTTCTGGTCGACTTCCTTTTCTTAAGCACCAATGAAATAAAAATTCTTTTCCAATGAAATCTAATTCTTTTCCAAACTTTTATTAAACAGAAAATAGAAAAAAAAGTCATCCCTCTGTTTCTGGTATCATATCTTTCTTCCCTTGCGGTGAACAATTTTGTCAATCGAATGCAACACATGAAGCAAGATGGGTGCAATAAATGCTATGCCTTCCGCACGAGTCTTTCCATTCGTGGGCTGTTAGCACAGAGGGCGCGTCACTGTGTCACCAGATGGACCTTTTCCACTGCCATACATTTTTTCATTGGATTTAATAGAAAAACAAATTAAAACCTGGTGATTCCTTTATTAAAGACATTTCAGAAATCATTCGTAATATTCACGGTTATAACAACGTAAAAAAAAAAACAAGAGGACAGCTTTTCTTCTCGAGTGTTTCTTTAAGGAGAAACTTTCAAGAATTTATTTGTAACTAAAGACAAGATCACGAATGAAAAGAAATACAAAACTTTCTAGATCTCAATTTCATGTTTGTTTTCTGTATTTGTTTTCTTTATTTCAGATTCATTTGTCTTAACATTCCTTGGTTCAAATTATTGACATGATAAGCAATTTATATTTCTTAGATAAAGATCGAAATGAATAGAGATTTTTAAACTGCACTAGACGACTACCCGTTGCTTTTTTCGGAGGTCTTGCATAGGTAACGGGAAAAAAACCAAAAGCAAATTAAATAAAGTAAATTAAAAACTAAACCTTAAAACTAAAAATAAATTAAAGTTTATATTCTAAAGAATACATGCAATATAATATTAAAATCTATTTATAACAGTCGGATATTTGTACTGTTGAGATTGCCATACAACAGTAAACTGTTGGCTGTTGCAACGCGCGTGCGAAATTGCAATGTTGCGGACACAGATGACCAAGCAACAATACTTTTGTTGCCAGGCAATGCACGTGTGAATTGTTGCGAAATTCAATTGTTCGCGGATATTCGCACACATGCCATTTTTTAAATATAGATTTGCAAGACAACTCGAGAGAAGATGTAATAAATTATATGCAGTGGGATGGTACACGAAAAAGTCAACACTTGATTTTATTCCATTGAGTTTAAAAATCAGATTTATTTTACGTTTCTCACAATTCAAACCAAAGAAAAAAATCGTTCTAAGTTTCAAATCTTTGTAATTACACAGTATTGAAAGCGGTATTGCAAGCGGCTTCACCCTGAACTCACTTAAAAGATTTGAAACTGTCTCTCTTCTCTACATAATTTCCTTTTTAATTTCTTAATAATTAGGTAAATTAATAGTTTATCTATGTTGTTGCAGAATACCTCAGTGAAAGATTAAAGAATGAAGCTGACTGATGATTCATTGTTTTTCAGGTTTAATTTCTTTGTAAGCCATCGCGAGGTTCAGAGAAACTGAATTTTGTATAAGTCTACTGATTTAGAAATTCGAATCAAAGCTGCTAAGAATGGTAACTGTAATTAATAGGCCTTCAGATCAATATCATTACAGTATTTGTTATTTATCATTCAGCTATCGTAGTCATCGTTTCATATATATTTTTTTCATATTGTATTAAATAATAAATGTTTTTCATAGATTATAAATTTATATATTGAATTTTCTTCTGTTTCCTGAGAAGCGAATTCTTTACAATAACATTAAATATAGCATAATTACGTTTCCATGTCAACCAAATTTAATCTGTTTCATGAAAGAATTAATTATCTTCATTTGATCTGATTACTCATATTAATTTGAATTCTCATTAATTTCTTCTCAAAGTTTGATTAATGGAATTTGTCCCAAAGTAAATAGTGTTTCTAATTATTCTTAGTGGAAAAAAAAAAGAAACGAATGAGAGAATGTTCCTTCTTTACAATAATAATGTTAATTCCTTTGTTATTACAATTGGTTAACTAAATTAATCGAATCGAAAGTGAATCACGAAAGCAACTAAGCCAATTGTATTGGCATTTTCTTTTTAAAAAGGGCGTGTTGCCAATCGTACGGAAATTTTGGCTATGTAAGTCAATAATTAATCTGCATTTGAAATACCTGTAAACTCTGAATTTAGCTCTCTTCAGCTGTGATTCTCAACTGTAAAGTGGGTACTGGATTTTTTTTCCCAGCACTACAGGCGGGTGAGCGTTGGACTGATCACTCTGTCTCGGGTCAATGAAACGTTGGGAACCCCATAGGCCGTATTGAGCCCAGTGGAATATACCTACCTACACTAGTTCTGATTAGAATAAGCGCAGGATCATCCAAGTAGTCAATCTATGATGTGAGTCCTTCCCCCACCCCCTCACTAATTTTATATGGATCTTCCTTAAATTTGGAATCTTTATTCGAGAATTAGACAAGATGTAATTTTTTTATATTTGAATTTTTTTCCGAACTTATTCTCATCGAGAAATCAGTCGAAAAGGCAACAAAAATTCCTTAAAAATCTTAATGATAAAAACAAATTTAACGTGGTGAAAAAAATAATCTAAGAAATAAAAAAAACAAAGACTGCACATATCTACACATTCATGCCTTTGAGTTTATCATCAGACGGAATTGGGAACGGCCGTTTCGTCCTTTTTGGGGAACTATCAGCCTAACCCACACTCCTTGGTGACAGGTTATAGAAATCATTTTCGCTCCCGAAAGTAACCTCGTACAAAATAAACAACAATAAAAAATAAATGCTGAAGCACAATCGAAAACCTTTGACCTAACAATCGTTAGGAATTAAAAGTTAGAAAGCAAAAACAAACCAAGAAGGCGTCATAATCATAAGAAACAAATTTAATGTGCAGAATTAATCATTAAGAAGTAAAAACATCAAAGACTGTACATAAATCTTAGTAATCTTAATGACTTTATATCCTATTTTATTAATAACTCTCTGCCTTAGGATTAATTCCATTTGTTTAATACACTGTAGGTGGATTTGATATTTCAGATGTAAATTGCAGTTGAAAACATCAAGATATAAAGCTATGTTATGAAATTTGCATTTATATTGTAACTCCATTTTATATTATACATTCTTAATTATTAAAGGATAAAATGTTGATCTTTCTATTATTCAAATTAAGTTTTGATTTAAGATTAAGTATTTAAGTGTGCTAATTTAAAATAGATAAGAACTCATTGATATCAAAACTGCAATAACTGATTTTGTAAGGGCAACTTTCTTTATAAAAATAAGTAATCTTTGTGTTCTGCTTATGTTTGTTTTGAATTTCTTAAAATTCTCAATTCATGTCACAAATCCACTCGAAATTGTAGTAAATCCAAACTTCTTTTCAAAATAAGTTAAAAATTTAAGAAGAAAGTAAAAACATCCTGCGTCATCAGAAGAATTTTGAGAAAAACATCGAAGCATCATTTTACGTTTTAACATGTGTCAGACACTTTGTTAACAACCCTTTTATTGGTCTGTTTCTTTGCTGAATCAATACGTATTCGGTTGCATATCGAATAAATTAATATGTATATTAAAAAAAAAATCAATCAATTTTTCTCATTTAATGATATCTTTATATTCTGATAAATAAGTTGAAAGAACGTCCTGAAACTTAATCTAACTTATATACTTGGCTAAGTTCGTCTGTCTGTCTGTTCGTAACTCGATAGAATCCCAATAATACCGCAGCGTTGGAACACGTCACGCATGACGTCATGCCCATCGAAAAACATGGCGCCCAAATAAATTGCCGTCGATTGAAATTCACGGACAGCGATTACAGATACAATTATATATATTTCTGAAATTCCTTCACGCAGAAAGAAAGTTTATATGTAAATGCATTAATTTATTGCGGTAGAATTTTACACAGCGTTGGATAAACCTCGGTATTTGCAATTTTACACTGCAACAATCAACTCGATGGAATCCCAATCATATCGCAGCGTTAGAACACGTCACGCATGACGTCATGCCCATGGAAAAACATTGCGCCCAAATAAATTGCCGTCGATTGAAATTGACGGACAGCGTACCGATTTTAATGAAATTTGGCATTCTTACTCAGTTTTTTACGCTGATTTTGAAACTCAAAACCATTTTTGCCGTAGAAGCTTCGTTCACAAGTTACCGCAGTAGTTAGATTACATTTACTTTATATTTGATAGTTGATAATAAAATGATTTTTCAGATTTTTTTATGCCTGTCGTCCGACAGGCTTTGCTGCTAGTAGAATGATAAAACATTAAAATAAGACGACAGTAGTTGCTAATTTTCGTATTAAGAGACTTAGCTATTATTTGTTGCATTGTTCGAAAATACTAAAATATCTATCAACAAAATTGTTATTCTTCATTTAGTGTCTGCCGGTTGCTGCAGCTTTATTGTGAACCTAACTTAAGTATTAAATTCGTCTTAATATTTCCTAATTTTCTATTTTCACAAACTATTCGAATTTTGCTATGTAAAAAAAAAAAAAAAAAAAAAAAAAAAAAAATCATTCCAAAATATTCCTTTTCCTTAGCTTTTTTTTGCATTTAGTCACATCAATACCATCACCTACAAAACTGTATTGTAAAAAAAGAACAATTTTTCCTTTGATGAGACCCTTTAAATCATTGAGGATTCATCGAAGCAAAGCAAATCTGGAATCAAATTGTGGAGGCAATTTCGGCTATTTCCTTTCCCAATTTATCTTTCTCTTCCATTTTTTTCCCTTCCCTTCCCTTATCTCGCCCTCATTCAATTCAGGCATCGGTGTTGATCTGCATCAGTATTTTCTGAGACTCGATCTAGTTTTGGAAGGATATTTTGGGGGTGGGCAAACTAAATGAAATTAAGCTTTGGGTCTCTTTGAGGTGAATCATCCATCATGGAATTAGTATTCAGGGAAATATTTCTTGGATGGATGTTGACCTAATTCTGTCAAGTGAAGGGAATCCCTGAGAATCGAATGCTCGTCTTGCATCTGCAATCAAACTGTCTTCAGAAAAGAAAAACAAGGAGAACTAGGAAATTATCTTCGAAGAAATGAGGGGAAAAAAAGAAACCAATGAACAAGGGTGTTAATTCATATTTTTTTGGCTTCGAAGTTCTTCATAAGACGAAAGACTAATAAAGAATTAGCAAGATGAGAATAGTAAGATATGTTTAGGGAACTAATTCATAAGCAGATAGACATTTTACTAATGCTTTTAATTCAGTGTGTGTGATCTTTAGGGACGTCTTTAGGAACAAAATAGATCATAGATAGCATGTCTACTTGAGTGAGAAATAAGGGGATGGCAGCGTGATGCCATTCGAAATTATTCATACTCATACTTCCCATTGTGAAGTTATTCCTTTAGTTTTTATAAATGGTTTATGTTCAGCAGCTACTTCACTTATTTAAAAAAGGAATTTACTGTTTTCCAATTTTAGCTTTCATAGCGTTGTCACATATTTCCGAGATTGATAATCGTGCAATATTTTTTTAATCAAAAAAATATTTCAAAATGATCAGCTATTTTCAATACAGCTTTAAGAAGGGTATAGAACATGTTTTAGAGATAAGATTCATCTTCATTAATGATAGTCTTGCTATTGACTCCGGAGATAAACAAAATGAAATATTGATGGTATGTCTGTCTTTCTTCTCTATTGAATCACCCATTCTTAGCATGATGGTTCGACCAAATGACTTTTGAAAGACGATGTTATTGCATGTCAGTATACCATTGGATTCCTTTCCTACCTCACAGAAAGAAAAAAGAAAGGTTAAATATTTAAAAGAACAGAGAATTAAGAGCTGTTATCCTCTGTCAGTTAACTTTTTTGCGTTAATTAAGATTTCTTAAAGTCTAAGCCACATTATGCGAGTTTCTCTGTGCGAGTTCTCACTATAAAATCGCAGCATTAGCCTTGTTCCACTAGTGCAAATGCGCTTGCTTCTTGATAGCAGGAGTGCATACAGAGATGTATGTAGTTTATGCTCGTCTCGCCATGAAATTCTAATCACTCATAGCGATAGTCGTAGCGAGTGCATCACGTGATACCTTGCTAGCAGCGACCAACTCGCTAGAAATGTTGAACACGTTTAACTCTACTCGCAGCAAATGTTTCGCTCCCACAGCAAGTCGGAGAGTAGCTCTTTGTTTGTCAGACTGAGCGATTTAACCAGTGACTTCTTGCTGCTAATTGAATGGCTGCCATAAACTCGCCAACTGTGACTTAGGCTTAAGTCACACTTGGCGAGTTTACAGCAGCGATATAATGAAGATGAATATTCGCTGTGTATGACTGGAATTATGCAGCGAATCGAGTATGTAATCTTAAGGCCCGACAGCTAAATGTTAAAAAGGGGACACATTTTTGCAGCAATAAATTTGAATTAAGAATCTTGAAGCTTGATTTAATGAAATTTTTATTCTTTCTTTGTAATATTCATTTAAATGCTCATAAATTTTGGGAAAAGTTCAAGAAAATTGCCATTCCAGTATAATTGGCAAGACTGGATAGTTTTTTTTTTATTATTATTATTATATTCATTATAAATTATCGTGTACCAAATTATTTCGGGTTTATCCCAAAAAAACATGGCTATTTTTTCGAGAGAATTACTAATAAATGCAGAAACACCTACAACTGCAAATTTGCAATAACACATTTTTTTTTGCAATCAGTATATATAAAAAGTAATAAATGAATGACTAGATTATTCTTTTCAATAGATCTATTATCCGATTATATCGAAATGGTAAAGAAAAATTCTACACAAATTAAAGACACTGAAGATTGTTTTTTATGAAGTCTGTATTAAAAAACAAAGAATACTTCTAACAAACAGAATGTTTGAAGGAATTCCTAAGTATTGAATACATTGTACTTATGGAAATTTTGACTGTTCTGTTACCAGTTTTATTCTTCTTTTATTCAGTATTTTTTTTCCTTTTTTAGCGGTCCCATGTTACAGTTAACATAGGGAACCATTCTTGTTTTTGTGTTGTCTGTATGTCATACTGTATCTCACACTCTGTAGCGGCCAAACGGTTAGAGATATTAGAATGAAACCTTCACCATTGTGTTCAGCATCCAAAAGTAGATGACAACGTAAAATAAATCAGACCTGTAGGACCCCTCCCTGACCCCCAAAATTAACGTTTTCCATAGTAGTGTTAGTAATAATGATAACAATTAACACAGTAATAATACTGATGCTTCATACGTAACAATACTAACAATTGCCAACAGAACGTCATTGTTAATATTTACAAACGTATTGTTTCCTAATTCTAAACATATCCAAATGATGCACTAAGTATTGTATTAGCGGCCCTACCTTACAGCTTGCCTGTAAAACATAAAGGAACGGTCTTGCATTTATATGCTCTTGCTTTTAATTATTTTGTTTATACAATTGTGCATATTACGGGGGCCGCTAAGCTTTCACACTGTTTAAAAGCATTAATTTCCTTGTTTTTCTTTTACATCATTGAATACTGAATAACCGAAGCTGATAAATGTAAAAAAAGCAAAAACTGTTGCAGGATTCTCATCTGTGCGCAAATAGGGAGACTGCAATCATGTCTAATTAATTTTATTTCATCTCCTCAAATGCACTATTTTCTTCCGAAATGCAACCAGTATGCTATACTGAAAATGTAATACACTCCAAGTAAAATAACACTGATAAACAAGCTGTAAATATCTGGCATGGTGTTTACTTTTTCTAATGTAGTTTTTTAAGCTGATTTCAAATCTGAAAACCGTTTTGCTCTATCATGTCAGGTTTTGAAGATATCGACAAAAATTAATTTTCATGGAACACCGTTCATCAATTTTTTTTACCTCCATGTTTAATGTAATTTTTCAAGCAATGCCACACAATATTTTCGTCGTCTGTGAAAATAGTTATGTTTAAGGTAATACTTTAAGACATTTTCGATATCGCATTACTAATCGTTCATTTGTTCCTTTTTTATTGTCAGTTTAAGACGATATTATGTCGTCCAGAGGTTGCATAAATTCACCAGATCTATTTTGCTATGTTTGGGGCTATCTAACAGACAAATCCCATCGGAAGACTTTTACACCGTTTCTGAAGAAAGTATATGAATTATACTTCGATTCAAAGGTGGATACTGGTAAATCGTGGGCACCACAGTTCATCTGTTTGACATTTCCATGCAACTTGCGCGGTTCGATAAGGAAGGCGAAGAAAAACCATCTGGCATTCGGAGTTCCTATGATATGGCGTGAGTCAAGCAACCACACCACAGACTGTTATTTCTGTTTGTCATATGTTACCGGATTTTCCTTCAAAACTCGTGCATCTATAAAGTATCCAGACGTTCCTTTAGTTTCTAAACCAATTCCACATGATCCCGTTGCTGGTCCAATACCAATAGCACCTACAGAATATACAGTTGATGAAGAAACTCAAGAAGAAAGTTCTCTTTCATCTTCCAGCAACATATCAGACCCTAACTACCAATCTGGAGAAGATATTCATTTAATTGACAATGCTGATCTCTGTGATCTCGTACGGGACCTAGCACTAACAAAAGATCAAGCTGAATAGCTCGGTTTACGCCTTAAAGAATTTAATTTGCTTGTACCGGGTACAACAACTTCACGTTTTCGCCACAGACACAAAGAACTTGTGAAATTCTTTGCAATGAGTGACACTATTTGCTACTGTACGGACGTTCAAGGCCTCTTGTCAAGCCTCGGGGTGGAACACAACATTAAAGCATGGCGATTGTTCATCGACTCATCGAAAACAAGTTTGAAAGCAATATTATGAAAATAAAGTAAAAAAGCCAACACACATAATAATGATTAAAAAAACATTTAAACACTTTAAAAAATACAACATGTTTCGGGTAGCGCGAATATCAGGAAAGTGTCACGTGGTTTATTCCAGGAAGCACTTATTTCCTCAGAATTTGCTGAAAAGTTGAAAGACGAATACTTAAAAGTTCCCACGCTTAGGATCTTACCAAAAGTCCACAAAAATAAGAATGGGTCCGGGCTTTATCCGGTCAGACCGATCGTTAATTGCACATCTTCAGCTATTTCTTTACTCTCTCAATTTATTTACGCCAAATTGTTAAAATTCAGAGTTAAATCTCAGTTTTCCGTCGCTAATAGCAAGGAATTTATAGGCATAATTCAAGCACTTCCTAACATAGATAATTTTGCCTTTTTTTCATTAGATGTGGACTCGTTGTACACTTCTATATCATTCGATTTGATTTGCAAAACATTTCAGTACTTTCTATCTAAGCATAATCATGTCACCATAATGGCGGTTTCAAAGGTCTTACCATTAATTGAAGCATTA
>JAFIDM010000005.1:39332462-39445219 GCA_023159025.1 Thereuonema tuberculata | reverse complement strand
CTTACCAGTGATTTGCTGCCTCTCCATTAGGGAAAAGAAGAAAAATATTCTTTAAATCGCTCTCATCCATTTCCTGTTTCCAAATCTCTTCCGCCAGCCAATATTATGATTTTTAAGAAAGAAGTTCTATTGAAAAGACGTTTTATCCATTCCTTTTGCTTAGATGTTAAGAACACCTATTGAAATCATTTAATTGCCTTTCATCCAATCATAGTTCACAACAGTCAACATCAACAAAAACTACCATGTTGTATCGGAAACATGTGGAAACGAAGTAGATAGACAGTTTCAGTAATGTTTCTGAAAGGCATTTCTCATCTTATCTTTTCTAAGCTGATGTTCTGATCAAAACAAAAATATATTGTAACAGTTGTCTTATATCGCAACATTATATGGAATTACTTGATATAACATTATTATTTAATAATTATTTGATATTGATTATAATATTTGAGAACACTATACGGAACTACGTATTGTGATGACCCTCATTTATAACAATGAGCTGCTTTATCCAGTAGAACTATCCATAGTTTAATGGTACTTTCCATAATAGTAGGACATACAGTAAAACCCCGTTATTACGCTCCCGCTTATAGCACTATCCCGTTCTTTACGCTCTTTTTATACGGTCCCTGGAATTTTCTATATATCTCTGAATACTTTTACCCTCTTATAACGCTTCAAATCCCGCTTGTAGCGCTTTTTTTTATCGGAAATTTTGTATCAAAAAGAAAATGTAACATTGTAAAGATTTTTTTTTCCCTGGTAGGAGGGAATCTTTGAACTCTGTGAAGTGCGGGTCTGTGATACAGTAGTGCAAAATGTCGAAGCGGAAATCCCTTTCTATAAGTGAAAAATTGCAAATTCTCCGTAAGTACGACGATAATTCTACATTAAGTCAAGAGGATTTCGCAGAATCTCTAGGAATTCCCTTGTCCAACCTGCGAACAATAATGAAAAATAGGGATGCAATTACCGATGCAGCGAAGGGTTGTTGCAAACGTAAAAAAGTAAAGTGCGCACTAAATCTGCTCCGAAAATATATTCGTGTTGCTCCTAGTGGGGTATGAATTGACGTTAATAGGTAACTGAACCGTATTGAAAACGTCATAATTCTTAACCCTTTCTGCCCTGAATTAACATAGAGCTTAAAATGAATAATTATTACATTTAATATTAAAAATAATAATGAAATGTTAAATTCTATTTTTTAAATCATTATAACGTTAATAATTATCATTGTACATCATGCGGAAAAAAGGCGATTTACGTTTAAAAAATACGTTAGCTCATAAACTATTCCGCGTACTAGTGTCTTTCAACTATTCATTATATCGAGAAATGAGTCAGCTACGTAAATATATAAGTTTCGTACGTTGTTACGATGGGAACTTAAAAGACGAATTTATAAAATTCTAAGTTCCAACTTTCAAACAGAAAATGAAAAATTCTGTAACTTTTGATCCGACGGTTCAAATTTTATAATTTCCATATGGTTTTTGTTCTCTTAACAAGACAATATTCAGAGAACCAAAAAGATGCCCGAATATGTAAAATTAAATAATTTTTGAAATTTCACTAAAATTTCAAAAATCTGTAATATTTCTAATTTTTTATTTAAAAATGTTAATATGGGGTTCAAAATGAATATTTTTAAAACTACTACGTTACGGTACTACGTTTCGGCATTAAGTATGGAATAATAAAAAAATGGAAGTTAGCGATTCCAAATGGAATCGTTAGAGCAGAAAGGGTTAACAGTAGCGCAACACGGCAAACCACAATCAAAGATCTTTTTAATAGGAAATAAGCTCATATTTGCACTATATCTATTGCAGAATCATGTATGTTTCCTGTAAAATGGTGTCCAAATCTTTCCCCATCTCATAAATCATTTCCCGTCTATAGCGCTATCCCGCTTATTACGCTTGTAGGTCACGGTCCCTTGACGAGCGTAATAACGGGGTTTTACTGTATTTAGACTAAAATGACACAAGTCAAGAATATTTAAAAAGATTATAAAAAGATACTTAAAAATTCCACAATTGTGTTGAAGAGGGGTGTTCCGCAAAGGAACCCGAAAGGCTCTTGGAATTTTTAAGTATCTTTTATAATCTTTTTAAATATTCTTGACTTGTGTGTTGTCATTTTAGTCTAAATTACTTCATACTCGTAAAAATACTCTTAGTAGGACATGTAGATTACTTTTTTTGCATTAGTAAATTTAGAACTAAGAGAAAAGATGAATTAATTATGTCATTTTCTTTTGCTTTTTTTTGTTTTGTTTTAAATATCTACTTAAAAAAATTACTTTTTACTAGATACAAAAATTTTCTTTGACTACCAGACGATATCTATCTACTGATTTTCTCTAAACTTTTTCTGTGTAGTATATGTGAGAACTATTGAATTTATTGAATAAATTTTATAAATCAAACCAGTAAAATAAATAAAAAATTAAAAGCAAAAATTATTAAGTTTCTAAGATGCAAATTTACGTGAGTTAATGAACTTGTGATAAAGAATTAATTTCTTTATGTAGTATCATACCTTATCAATATAACAATGTGACAGCCAGTACTTCAAGCGCCTCTTTTCGCATTTAATTGTAGAGGAAAACAAACATTAACAGAAATTACTTAGAATTGATAGTAACTTCCGAAACTCAGAACTTATTAGTTTTTACAAGGAAGAAAGAAAAATATTTTCTTTAGTGGAGATAAGACTAAATTAAAAAAACAAACATGGTTTTAAACTAAAATTTAGAAATAATAGAAATAATATTATCTTATTTAACGAAACTTACCTCATGCTCGGTACTTTTTTTATTTTAATTTATTTAATATTATAAAGCCCATTATCAAAATCTAATTCCTTCATTTGGATTTATCGAAAATTTAGATAGGCTTTATAATATACTTTTGAGTATATATTTATATTCAAATGTATACAATCTATGAGTCGACTTACATTTTAAAGAGTTCAGGATATCTCAGATTTTAACTATTTTGATGAACTGTTTTAATTGTGTTTTCTCAAAACCTTGTTCCAGAAGCTGGTTTAAATACAAAGCTCCAAACATTTTTTTTTAGTGTGAACTTTTATTAATGATGAGCAAATTTGGTCACAAGTCATAACTTGAAAATCAGAATACATAAGAATTTGTGCATTCAACTACAAATAAAAGAAAAAGCAATATTTTTTATTAATAGTTAACTAATGTTGTTTCAAACTTGGTATTTTTCTATTAGATGTACACTTTATTATATTAAATTGTCCTGATCGTAGATTAAAGTGTATAATACTTATCAATAAGAAAAAATATGGTACAACCACAAATCTAAACTAAAAACAAGAAGTAAACATTAAAAATTTAAAAAAATTATGGGCTACCCTCCGCCAGCTTCAATGAATTTCAATGCATATTTAAAAAAATAAAAGCGCCTAAAAATATTTTAATACGGTAAAGATTGAGACTAGGTGACATCTCGAAATAGCCGTTTCACGTTTAATTGGCGATCATCAGCTGACAGTAGTCATCAGTAAACGACAAGGAATAGACCAGCCCATGAAACTCCTTATTTTACTTTTAATGTGTATTTCTTGTTTTTAGTTGAGATTTTTGATGGTACCATATTTTTTCTTACTGATATTTCCATTCCTCTCCGTATTGAGACCTTATTGTTTACTGGTGACTATGCTCAACTGGTGATCGCCTATTAAGCGTGAAACAACTGTTTTGAGACATCACCTAGTAAACACCTGGCCTCAACCGTTAGTGTGTGTAAAGCACTTATTATCACAGAATGAAACAGAGGCAACCGCTAGATTGACCTTGTTGTAAATTTAAAGACTTTGAAATGCAATGGAAGTATGTCAAATATCCTTTTTTTAATGTTACGCTTTCATAGTGAATTAAGAGTACTAAAAAAATAATAACAATAATAATTATGAAGTAGACATTATCGTATCTCCCAATCTTTACATTAATTTGAATCATTACAGTTAGATCTTTTAATCCGATTCTGTATTTAGTTCTTTTCTCTGGAGAATATTTATTTCTTGGTTTGCAGACGATGTGAATATTAATAGACCACATTTGCTTCGTCTGCTTTTAAAACATTCACTTAATTGATCGTTTCTAAATCTAAGTGAGATGTAATGAAGTGTAGGATTTCCATTTAATCTCAGAATAAATCTAACTTTCTTGGAAAACCGCAGAAGATGAATCTTTAAAAGAGTAATTTAAATTCTTTCGACCTACTATTTTAATTTTCTTTTTTATTTTTAGTTACATTTTCGGAAGGGTTTTTATTTTTCTTCAAGCTGGTTTTGTCTATCAATAAAAAGAAACCACCATTTCATATTCACATCGTCCCTGTCCAATTAATTTTTTCGATTCTTTTTAAATTATATCTAAATGTTTCGTTTGGGCAAACAAATGAAATTCAGAATTTTTCGTTATTGTGTCTTTGAAAATCGAATAATCTCTACAGCAACTTTTAATCTGTTGTATTGGCCAAATATTCAGCGATTCTATTAAATTTAAAATGCAGATTAGGATTTACTTAGATTTTCAATCGTAAAGATTATCATTTTAGATGTTTTAATTATTTTTCAAAATTCATTTTTTTTTAATGTAAAATTGCACATTGTGTTAATTTTTAGTGTTCGGGCAAATATTTTTTTTTTTTAATGTTTCTCAGACCTATTAGGTGTACTTATCTGTGACATAGGTATTGAGAGGGAAGTAAGATTTAAATATCTAATGAAACTCATAAATTAAGTTAATTATTCAGAATATTAATAGATTATTGATTTTTTTTTTTCTTCTCAACTTCGAAATAATTGAGCAAGAGTGATTAGGTGTATAATTACAAAAAAAGATGTTATTCTTTTAATGAATCTTGGAAATCTTTAAGAAGCAATTTGATTTTGTCTTTTCGTTTACTAAATTTTGTAAAGCTGTATTTATTACAGTTACTTTTCAGAAGATTTTTTTTTTTTTTTTGCAACTGTAGAGAGATACCTTTTATAAAATATTACAGATGTTATTAAGAGGAAGACTGCATTTTGCATGAACACACTGTTTGAATTTTATGTTAAATTGAAATTGTTTTTACACATTAAAAAGTGAGACCATTGTTCATAAGTATCATCTCAACGCAGCTTGTTTCGCGCTAATATGGCGATCATCAGTTGAGAGTAGTCACTATGAACAAAGCAGGTCTCATAACGGAGGTGCATTGAAGTAGAGTAGGAATTTTTAGGCGCTTTTTTTTCATTTGCAGGGCGCATAAGAAATTCATTGAGGCGGCCAGCACAGAAATTATCTTTTTCTTTATTTTTAATGTATTTTTATGTTTTCAGCTTAGATTAATGGAGGTTCCATTTCTTTCCCTACTCCACTGAAATTGTTTTTATTAATGAAATTTGTCGAAAGCTTTCAAGTTCTTGTTGATAGTTTATGGCAAGTTAAAAAAATAGCAGTGAATATCACTTTCATTAAATTCACTTCACATTTAATTGTTTGGGAATAATATGCAAATGTTAATGTTCATCTACAATGTATTAACGTTCATTCACTTTAATCCTAAAACAATTAAAAACTGTTGTATTGTTCTGATTTCAGGTGAGATACCTTGAAATGAACCTTTCTATATGTTGGTTTCGTGTATTTCACTTCAGATAACTTTATTTCGATCCGGAATGTCTCTTATTTTCAATATCCAACATTTTCTCCATCGGTGACAGATTTTGATTTAAACGAATGAAATAAAATACGCTACGAATAATATCTGTTTAATAGGAATTAACTGATGATTAATAAAAAAAAAATCTCTGATTTCTTTGTTTTTGTTTTTTTAGAGTAAAACTTTAATGTTAAAAATTATGTCACTTTTTAAATGACATAAAAAAAACCTTAGCTTAGGTTAAAAAAAATTGCTGATCTATTAAAGATTAAAAAAAAATATATAAAAATTGTCTTACAGAATTTTTAAGTGTTTTTGAAAAGCTGTCGTAAGTCTGAGAAATTGAATTAAAAGAACCACGAAAACAAACCCTCTTCCTGTGTAAACTGAGAATTTCTTCTTCCTGTAGGACTTACGCCTCGTAACTCTGGTTTGTAAGATCGCACTTTCTAAATTTATCTTCTGTAATGTGACTTAAATGGAACCAGAGGTAGATTCGTTACAGGGGGCGAGAGATGCCTTTGTTTGTTCAATCACCCACTCCCTCCGCTCCGAGGGTAATACTTTTGGCAGTCAAGAAACATCCACTCTGCCACAGTTGCCCATTTCATTTGAGAGACCAGAAAACTCCTCAGATTCCAATTGAACGAAAATATGTTCTCTTTGGGAACGAGTAAATTCCGAAACTCAAACGACGACATTACTGTTGAATTCTCCCATTTCAAATTTCGTTTCTTCTACAAGTTCCTCAAATTGAATTCATTCTAAAAACGAAACTAAAAAAGAAACCAAAAAAGCAGAAAAAGAAAGCCACAAACACTGAATGAAATACTAATATACAAGAAGTCAGTAAATATATAAATGAATATGTAGAACAATACATAATTTTGGTCTTTACTATTGGTGTATTACTGTATTCATATTTTTTATGAATATTCACAAAAAATTTTCCCACATTCACAATGTAATATTATGTTCTGATAAATAGAGAATTTAAGAGCAAAATTTACGTGCATAGTAATGTTAATAAGGGAAAATAAAGAAAAACACAAAGATTCACGAGCTATTTTTGGAATTTTCGTACATCTGTTATTTTGTAAATAGCTCGGTTAATCTTTAATTGTGTTCGTTTTTATTTATAATTCTCTTAATAAGGGAAAATAATATTTCATTCGGTAATGAATATTTCTTTTCTTTTTTTTTTAATTAGATTGTTTTGAATTTCGTTTTGTTTTTATTTATATCCATTGTGTAATCAATAGTCCAGCTAAAAAGATTTATAAAATCAGTTTGCAGTTATTTCTGTTACACTGAAGTTACAGTAGGTCTATTGATGTTACTGTGGGCACAGTTACTGAAAATGAAGAGGTTCTGTGATTTAACCCGCATAATGAAGTAAAAGACATGAGGTATTCTGTGCTCCACTTCGGGAATCGTCATAACATTCAGACCTGATGACTATTCCCGAGATAGGACACGAAACGCCTCGTCTCATTTCCCTTCATTACGTGGGTTAAATCCCAGAAACTCGACATCTTTTGAAATTATAATGTCTGTTAATTATTAAAGACCATCCGTATTTCCCATAAATTACCTCAGAAAATTTTAAAAGCTAATTTCGTATAATAAATCAATTTGTAATTTTCTTATAATTTTAAAGGAATTACTTAAGCTTTAAATAATAAAAATATTATGGCAGTGACATTCTTTTTCTCCGACTTTTATTATTTGTTCTTTTCCATCCGGTGTTCCATTACCCGCGAATTCAAATCCAATTATATGAACGAACAAAGGAGAGACATTTTTGTATTCCGGAGGTTTATTTCTAATTGAGGTGATGCAAAAGAAATGATTGTAGGAGGAAGATACGAACTTTGGTTGGTGGATACATGTAACACATATGCACCATTACACGAAATCCAATTATCACCTACGACTCTTTTTCCATTGGGGAAAAAAATGCCATAATTGAAACAAGTTCCCAAAGCAGAAACCTTTCCCAGATGAGAATCCAATAACCGGACAAAAGGTGATGTCGCGGAAAAGAGGTAATCGAGCACAGGGCGCTCATCTTCAGCTTCATGTTGTTGCAACTTCCACCCACCCATTTAACCCACCTCATTCCGCACTTTTAACTATCGCAAGAAATGAAGTCACTTCAACCCAAAGAACTTGATAACGATTACGAGATAAAATCACTTTCCTATATTTCATTGCAGTTTCTGTTTAGCAAGTGTGGATATCCCTGAAAACCCAGTGAAAAAACCACCAGAACTGCATCAGCTTTTTGTAGTTGACTATATCCAAATGTAGCTTATGATAGGCGAAAATATTTGACGTACATGAATCCTACAGCTTCAAAGCAACACTATAGTAATATGCAATTTACTAAAGTGATATAAAACGACTGCAGTATTTATTAGAATAGTGGTGTTTTCAGATGATCTGCAGATTTGTTTTGTTTTTCAGTTTATGATCGCTCAGTTCTTCCTTTTTATTTTATGTTATCTTAAGTTTTCTTCGTGCATTTATAGTTTGTCCTCCCAATGAATGATGGCCGCCCTGTTTTTGTGAGATCTGCGCATGTATCATCGATTAGTCTGGTCAGGCACGTCCGTCTGATTTAATGAAAGGACGCCGCCATTGTGCTAATCGCTTGTTACTTTGCAAAAGAGCATTGTATTTATAAATAATATATATTTATTTATTTATATAAATACTTTAGCGTTATTTCAATACCAGTTGCTAACAATAATAGTCGAGAGAAGTTTTAATTTGGCGTTATCAACATGTCTTTCTCAGTGAAAACAGACTACGTCATCCATTGTGACAGGAAAACATAATTGATCAGCTACAGGAAGGGCTGCGCAGTTCAAACTTCCGCCGGTCATCTTTCATTTTGAGGACAAATAGCATTTAATGTTTTCTTTTAAATTTAAGTAAAATAAGTGTGAGCATAACAATGTAAGATGTTATGGTGAGATAACAATGATAAAGCTTGAGCTTGATGCTGTGGTGTACATCTCATTTGAAGCAATTTGGACTTACAACGTATCATCACTGTTGCTGTTATGTGATGGCTGAAATAAGAACTATATTGGTGAACTTTGAATTAATTTCATACTTGAGTTTTGTTGATTACCAGAAGAAGAGAATATGGTAAATACGGGTCAATATAATGCCAATTGTCCTTCTAGATATTAACGTGTAACATGCACGGTAACGGTTATCCTCATTCTATTTGCGAAGATTTGAACAAAGAAGAATAAAATATGGAGCTATAAGATATGATAATGATTCTTTTTACTTGTATATTTGTAGTTGCATAAGTTCATCTATTTCATACTAATAGAGATATAAGAGAACTTTTCCACAATACAAGATATTCGAACTTATGTAGTGTTTACGAATACATTTCTTAAAATGTTCTACATCGCCGTTATTAATAATAAAAAATCTATAGTTTTATCTTTTCTTAATAATAATCTCGATTTTTACTTGATGTTAAAATCCTTACATTTTTATTTTGCTTCTCTCAGAAGTGATGTTGAGTAACATTGTGCGGTTAATATATTCGAAACATTTATTAAAAATTAGAAAACACAGTGAAAATTAACATTTGTAGAAATAGAATTTTTGTCCGAATTAGAATTGCTATAAAATCTTTGTTTTTTTTTTTTTTTTTTTACTATGAATTTCGTTGTAACTATGATTGCTTAATTCATTCTTCTGAATGCTGAGGCAATGTATACGCCCACCACAAATTTAGGAAAAACTTGTTCACCTGTGATATTTTTACAATTTGCTGGGTCAAACTAGAATTTAATGTTTCTATTACTCCTCTCACAAGCATTACCTATTGAAGCTTAATCTAACTTTTTTCTTTTTTTTTTTCAGTTGATACATTTTTTTCTAGTAAAGAAACTGAAAAATTTTACTGAAATGAGTTTCTGAATGACTTATGTTTCTCTCCTTTTATCAGTGGAAAAAAGTAAAATAAAATATGAATTGTTTTTCCTCGTTGCCAACTGTGAAAAATTTATGGTTCCTCATTAACTTTCTCATTCTGTGCCATTCACTTGTATCGTTAGACAAAAGAATGAAATGAAAAATAACTTGGTAATTGCCTGAGCCTGACTAAGATACATTACATCCATAAGTATTCTAAATATCGCTTAACCCATTCACGATGTACTGCTCTGAATGTAGATCGTTGGCGAATATAAAAAATGGTCCGGTGGTAATTGGATGTCAGATGAAATCTATATTTAGTCGAGGTAAAGGGAATGACCTCCTACTAACAGTTCTTACTCCCGCCAAATATCGATGACTTCTGTTTGCAGGTTTTCCTGGCTTGTTTCTTTTCCTATTAAGCTGGAAGAAATAAAAAAAAAATGGAAACTACCTTCATAAATTTACAGAAGTTACAAAGAAAATTACGAGTCTTCTTGAACAAAGAAAATTACGAGTATCTATAAATTTTTAAATAAATTTCCTTAAATAAATTAAGATTGCTTCTTAATTCATTACTGTTCTTTCTTCACATTGTTCTATTATGATAGCACTAAGCACAATATCTGTATTTTTAATTAATCTGCATCTAATAACGTATCTGTTCTGTGCCTTCTGCAAAGAGAACTATTAGAAGAAATTTCAGCCACATTTGAAAAGAATAGCTTTTTTTATTTAGCCTTATTTAAAATAAATAATTGACTGATTTGATGACTTTTCTAATATGTCTGTGTGTTTTCGCTGGCCTGGATGTTTTCTATTTGAAATCTTCTCCAAGTGTTGAGATATTAATACAACAAAACAGAGAAAGCATTAGAAACTAAACTAATGGATTCCAGTGAAGGTTTTAACGTGTAGACCAAATTCTATGTAATGAAAAAAACACGTACACAGTTAATTATAAAAATTTGTATTAATAAAATGACTACATGTTTCGACCTCATCTTTCGGTCTTCCTGGAGCAATTTTACAGCTACAAATCACTGATATAAATACGTATTTTCTTGTTGCCCATTTTATATTTATAGCAGTGATTTGCAGCTGTAAAATTGTTCGAGAAAGATAGAAAGAGGAGGTCGAAACATGTAGTCATTTTATTAATAAAGATTTTTATAACTGTGTGCGCGTATTTTTATTATATATTAAACCACGGATTTCTATCAATGTTTTCAAATAATGGATATTAATACTTTTAACTACTCCATTAATTTGCGCAAAACATGTGATATGAGGAAACAACGCCGATTTAATTAATTTTTTCAGGAAAAGTTTGTATTTAGTTGTAAATAAAAATAAACAGAGTTTACATCTTTTTCAAGGCTTAATGTAGCATTTTTAAAATTTCCGTTTTATTTTTTTTTTAAAGAAAAGTAGGTTTTAAGTTCTTTCAGTAACTCCTTGTCATAGCTGAATACGTTAAAAAAGTTAAAGGATCCCCACAACAGACCCAAGGGCTCGCGGGAGGTAAGGCTCCCTGCGTTTCATGACCAACGGGACTAGGTTGAGGTCGGGAAGTCAGCCCGACCCCGCCTTTATCTCCAAGAAAAGAAATTCGGTATCCATTCTACAGAGGGCTCGGTAGGCCCTAGGACTCGTTTGGAGGAGAATGGAGCATGGAAAAATTCCCGCCCTCCGCCGAGGCCGGGAATCGAACCCGGCACCTCCAACCCGCAGCCAGGCGCCCTTATCCACTCGGCTACCGGGCCCACATAGCTGAATACGTGCTTCACTAATATCTCAAATACAAGTTAAAATCATTTCGTCCATTAATTATATTTTATAGTATTATTTCGTCAAAATTCTTCTTGGCATTGAGCTTTCCTTTTCCTGATTATATCTTTATATATATTTAAATTTACGTTGTAATCTTAATAACCAATTCAAAAAAATATTTTTTAATCAAAGCATATAAATTTGAATTTGAAGTACAATTTCCAAACTAATTATTTATTCTACAACTGCTGAATCCTTGTCTTATTTTTTTCTCAATAATGTTTACTTTCTATGTTTTAAAACATTTTAATTGAACAAAAATCTCATTCATCTCAATTGTACAAATCCTCTGGTTTTGATAGAAGATTATTAAATATCACAGATTGTGAAGCTTACCAGACATACGATGAGATTTCAAGGAAGAAAGGAAATTAAATGTTCCCTTCACTTGAAATTAACCAGTCCCACCTGAGTTCGGGAAATTTCTGCGTGATGGCACATTTTCATTTTGGGGATCTGTTAAAAGAATTCTATTGAAAATTACGAAGAACTATTCCTAGAACAGTGCTTTGCTTCATTCTGATCAACTGTATCTTGAATTGCTTCGAAGAAAAGAATTAAGGAACTATGCTACTTGTAATTTATACAGAAAGCTACAATTACCGTGCCAGCTTTCGAATACTTAATACAGATTTTTTTTTCACTGTATGATCTTTACTGATTCGCACCCAAATGAATTGATAGCATACAGTGCCTAAACTTTCGAATTCTTAACATCGTTTGTTTACTCGTAAATAAAACAAAGAACACAGCTGAAATGTAAACAGCTTTTGTATAAAGAAAAACAAAGTTAGGAAATATTACTTACCGCTACTTATTTCTTGATACAACTGAAAGACGCTCTTTCAAGTTTCAACTACTGATGGTTAAGCAGCATTATATTAAAAGGTTTTTATAGCTTAAGTACTTCACATGGGTACGTCTGTTTTGACTAACGAGACGACCGAGTATTGACGGTTTAACAAACGAAGCAACTCAGAAGAAATGCTATAACCTCCGTCTTCTGCCGAATTCAGTCTGAAGAATGAAAGAATCGTAGGTGATAGGTTAATCATACGCCCACATAAATTGAAGATTAATGAAACAACAATTAACTCGGATAGATTACTAAGTGATTTCAAATGGAACGTGTTCTGCACCATTTGACCAAGAGCCAAAGTAGACTTTTTTATATTATTGCTCCATCGAAGGGTATAAACTCTTTAATAAGATATTGTTCCTGCTTGCTAACTCAACATAATTCTGCGAAAAATTGATTTGAAATAAATGCCAATCGACTAATCGTAATGAATAAGATTTGCATCATGTGACTTACGACCTCTGAAAGATGTTATTAATTTTGATAATGATCAGACCTGTTCTGTGAAAGTATCTTCATTTTGGATTCTTCATTCCATAAAAAATGTCAAGTAAAAAATAAGCTTTTGCATTTATGCGAATATCTGAAAATCTTATTGTAGATATCCAAGAGAATTCTTATGTCTCATTTGGATGGTGTTGTGCATCATTTGACCAAGCTCCAAAATTAAAGATATATTTAGAAGGTGATTTAACATTAACAAGTGTACAGTACATTTTTTTTATCTTTTAATTTATATATTCCCTCGTAGGTTAATATGCTTTTAAAAATATTATTAATTTGGCTAATCCACTTTTTTATTATATTTCAAGTTTGTGTTGTTTTTTTAAATTCCTTAATGTTATTTTTGCATTATTTCATTTAGTCAATATTGTTTTCTATTTTTCTTGTTTATTTCTTTAATAATAACATGTAAATCTTTTGAAATTTTTATGGTTTATAACTGATAAGTATTTAATAATAAAGAAGGTTTAACGTGCATAAATGTAATATGAAAAGAGTAAGAAACATCTGAAACTGCACAAATACGTAAGAATTGTTTGCTTTTAACGCATTGAGTCATTATCAAAAGCAATCTGGGATAAATTGCTTATCCCAGATTGCTTTTGATAATGACTCAATGCGTTAAAAGCAAACAATTCTTACGTATTTGTGCAGTTTCAGATGTTTCGTACTCTTTTCAAACTGATAAGTATTTACAACTATAAATAATTAATAATAATATTTCTTTATGGTTTATAGGTAGATTAAAAAAGAAAGTAGTCATTAAGAATTGTTTTTCAGTGTGATATAATATCAATTGTACGTAGAGGATAAGAGTCTTTTACTCATTTTTTTTTAAATACAAATAAGAAAATTTGCTTATTTTTACGTAATTATTAAAAAAAAAATTCTATGAGACTGAAAAGAAAAAAAGCTTAAAGAAGAAGATGATGTCAGAACCAGTTCACGTAATTCGTAACCTTACAAAACATTGAAAAAAAAATATCTCAGCATGGAAACACAAACAATAATGGACATATGAAGAGACTTCTTCGAGGAGGAGAAGACATTTTTTGCCTTTTTTTTTCTTTTCTATGAGCTAAGTACTTTTTCTGAAATCCGTCTCTTTATTGTGGAAAACGCACCATTTTATCCATTTTCTTCAGCAAATAGAATTTGAAGATTTTTTTTTTCTTTTCTTTATGTTGTTACAGCGAAATAGGCTTTTCTTTTTAAAATCAGACAGATTGAAAATCTTTGTGGTCTTAAAATACGATCGAGTTTGATTGTATTTCCAAAGCACATAAAGAGCACTCTGGATTTCTTCACGTTGTTTATTTTAGTTCCTTTGAGTTCTGTTTTGGATTCCATAGAATTTACTAAATCCGCACTCCAATTATAATATTCTTGCTATAATTGTTCAAATTATACAAATTTCATGAGCGCCAAAATTCCAACAACCTTCGTAACTTGTTTTGCATTTTTTTTAACATTTACATTTTTCTCATTATTGTATCGTAGGAAATGCTTAAGATTACTTATGTTTAGGTCAATCAAGTTGCTGGTTATCGCAGATCTGTGGCGATTGCGATTAAGTTTTTTAATTCTATATATAAATCTAAGTTAATCTTGTCGTGATATTTCGTTATTAAAATACTTAGGGATAGTTACATTGAAACCAATAATTCATGCTGTAATTATTAACTTCTGTATTACAAAAAAAGTCATAATATTTTTACTGAAACACGGATTAGTAATTAGAAACGGATTAAAATTACACCTTCAAGCTAAAAACTCTCTTAAATAGTTCATTAAAAGTAATGGGATGGAATTCCTGATACTCAGATCAGCAGATTTATGTATTAAGAATTTAGCTTATTGTTTTTGTAAGAATGATTATTATTCAGGAAATGAACTATTTACCAACGAAATATTAATAGGTAACTTCACGATCCACAGATAACTATTTCCTTTATTATAACATTAATTGGAAAAAAGTGTAATCCTGACCCTCTAATATAAGTCCTCTATAATATAAAGGACGAGAAGGAAACATTTATGGAGACAATGGAAATAAATAATTTTATGTAATAAGGATAAAAGTTACACTGAATCTTCAGTAAACCTGTTTAAACAAGGAATTAACAATGATTATTCAAATCAAATAACAAATTATCAATGTGATATCAGCGTAACATAATATAATAATATTTTTGACATGAAAGCATCATCATTAATACATCAAAGCATCATTATTCATATGAAAACAACAAATTATGATGCTTTGATATATTAATGATGATGCCTTCATGTCAAATATATTGTTATATTATGTTATGGTGATATAACATTTGAATTTAGTTACGAAATTCTAAAGAGTAGGCTGGACATTTATTCCAACCTACTTAATCCGAGAAAGTTTTTAGAAAATAAGTTCAATTAACCTGAACATAATAAACAGAATTAAAAATCTAAATTCTAAAAAAAAAAAAAAAGTCATTTGGAAAGAAGTAAACAATTTCCCCTTTTTTACGTTACGTTTCTTTCTTGAGATTGTTTAATCTCAAGAACGCATAAACAACGAAAACAAGGGGAAATTGAAAAATAAGTATTTGAACAAAATAATGAAATAAATTTAGATATGGACGATAAGGACAGTAAATGAACAAACAAGTGAAGAACAAGTAATGTGGTTGAAAATCCAAGTGACCTAAACGTAGAAGTCTTGAAAGAAAATAACTGCAGTTGAAAATAATGAAATAATATTTTTCTTTTTGTTAAGAGGTTTAAAATTCAAAATAGCATCTGGTGGTAAGTTATTCTCGTCTATCCATCTTTATGAACTTTTTGATTCAAACTACATTCATTTCATTTCATTTTGACCATCACCGTTGGTTATTTTTATTAGCTTTGTTTCATTTTGTATTTCTGTGCTTTTTGTAAGGGATAGCTTACAGAACTGTATTACTTACTTTGTCAGGAATTGCTTCTCTCACATAAATCGAACAAGTGTATATAATTTTATGCAAAAGCATAAATTTAAGGGCACCCATAGAAATAAAAAAGTTTAAAAAATAATAATAATAAAAAAGGAAGTACATTAACAAAAGGAAAAAATAAAAAAAAGTTAGGAAAAAAAATAAAAAAGAACGTTAGCAAACAAGGAAAACAAACCAAAAAAACAAAAAATCCACGGGGCTATTGTGAAAAAAACATTAAGAGAAGGAAAAAAAACAAAAAATAAAACAGTAGATACACGGTTTCGAACCGTCAACATTCAGCATGTGTGTCCGAGAACTTACCGATCACGCTATCAGTGACAACTGAAATGAGATGGTTGCATTTCTAACATTTAAGCTAAAAGCCGAAATCCAATGAAAAAATGCCAAATATCTCGAACATTTTACTTTATAAAATTGCTATTTTTTTGCAAATTAAATACCATTTTATTTTTATAATTAATCTTTTCTCTTATGTCAAACAAAGTTTGGTAGATGTCAGGAATTTGAGTAGCACATTTCTGCATTTCCGAAATTTACTATTACAGAGCATTAAAAAAAATACTAATTTGTCTTTGTTTTTAGGTTCCTTTATCTTAACATAAAGTTCAAAAGAAATCATAAAAGTATTCCATTTGCTTTGCAATTAAAATTAATTATGAATCGAACCCAGTGGGAATTGAAAGCTTTATTTACTCCATCTGAGAACGAAATGGGAATTGGTTGGACGAAGAAGAAGACAATGGAAAATAAAAGTTCGAAACAAGAAAGAAAAAAAAAATCAAATAACTGACATTGGAAACAGCAATTTTTTTCCCTGTTGTTCCCTTGGGTTAGACATGGCTTGTGTTGGACGATTACTACAGGAAATTTCATTAGTTTCCTATTCGTTGTTCGTCGGCAATTTGTGGTTTCTCATTGATGATGACTGTTCTCCCAGAGGGAGGTTGGATCACAGCACAGTCACAGCCTTCTTTTACGACTGTAAATAAAAAGAGATTTCAACGAAGAAACGTTTCCCGTTTTCAAAATCGACAGTTGGTTCCGTTCAAACATTGCAGTAAAGAAAAAAGTGAAATAAAAAAAAATCCATTAAAACAATACAGTTTAAAACGTAATAATAACAGTAAGGAGAAAATTTAAATCATAAACTCTGTCTTTATTATAAAAGTTAACTCAGTATCTACTTTATTAGCAATATATTATTTTCACGAAAGCAGAGAATTCTTTTACACAAATCATGTGACTGCCTGCCTTTATAAATAGGCAGATCTGGAGGGCAAGCAGTTACTATTCAGTTTAAAAATGTTGCAATTACAGACTTTATAGGAAGTATTAAAGTCTGATCTTAAAGGAATTGTTCAAATACCTTGAAAATACCACCCTGATTTTTTTTAACACATTCAAATTCCAAAGTTTGCTAGAAATAATTTCAAAGCAACTTCTTGTATCTTCTGATTTAATATCTGAAAATGTTATTCTTCATATTTAATTATATCTATAAAATGTTCTGCTCCTACAAATTTCCCGTTAAAAATCGAGAATGTTTGAGTCAAAAAAAAAAATCAGAAAATTTGCTTAAAAAGAAATTAAAAAAAAAAAAAAAACTATTCTATATCTTGTTAACCTAAAATTAGTAAAACTTCAGTTAAATTATTGTTATTCATTTTCTAATATATTTTTTTTACTGAAAATTTCATTTTTAAAGAGGGATGACGAATTTATTTTATAAAAGTAAAGATGACAATAAAATTACCAGTATTTAGGAGTGTCGCAAACATAAACAAAGGTTTTTGTACCAGGCGTTCAAGAAATAATGTTTTTGAATTGCCATAAATTAATAAATATTAGGCGCATCGATCTCAAACTTTGCACCCTCCATTAACCCACAAGCCTACAAACCAATCATGAGAAAAAAGTTTATAATTCACATACACACCACCTGGCGCTGCTGTCGGCTATGCAGTATCTTGTAGTTTTGGTTGATCGTTGGAAGTCGGAATTGTGGAACAGAACATTTGGTAACAGAAGATGTTCGATGTGTCCTGCATCCCGTGCTCTATAATATGTCGGATAAATTCATCATGCAGACGCCCACAATCACATCTCATGGCGTTTTTTCAAATTCTGTAGCGTGTGCACCCTATCTCGATAAACCCTATTCTTGAGATAATCCCAGAGCTACAAGTCACAAGGATTAATGTCAGGGTATCGTGCGGCCATGCATAAGGATAATGCATGTTTATTACACGATCATGAGGAATGCACTCTGCAATCGCATTCCTAGGAACACGTGATGTGTGCAGTGTAGCTCTTTTACTACTGTGTTTAGGGCATCAAGCTGCTGAAGGAATGGAAACACTTGGTTTCGCAATAATTACAGGGAAGTAGCGAACCTTGGTAATGTTGCAGGTGAACCATACATCGTAAATTTGTTATCGATAGTGGTCCTCGATCTCTTCGGATGCCTCTAATACGCCTAGATTCACGTAAGACCCTAGTGGCATTCGAATGCAACTGCATGATAATGAAACTTCATGAGAAAAGCGTGGTCAATAAGTATTAACGGCATTGCTGTGCTCTTGTTGAAGACTAGTGCATGAATCATCGAGTGATAGCCTTTTCAAGGTAAGCTCATTTGCATAGTCGACAACAACGTCACATGCCTCTGGTGGTGACTATGTGAACTAGGAACTATTTTTCTTATAATTGCCATTTTTCTCTCCAGGCCTAGAAGCCTACAATCCAAAGTTTGAGGTCGTTGAAACAACTTGAACACCTGACGTTATTCTTGAACACCTGGTATTACATGATTTCAAACAAAATCCGACATTAGGCATTAAGTTCAGAGGCTTTAGAATTGATGTTTTTTATATTTGAATAAATCTTTCTTCAATTATAATTCGTGGCTTCGGTCTTTAATTTAGGAAGATTGATCGAAAAGAAAGAATCAAAACTGTCATTGTGAAATACAGAAAATTATTTTATTACGGAATTAGGCTAAAATATCTCAATAATTGAGAATTACAGTACTTAAGATTCTAAGAAGAATCTGTAATACGTCGTTAATGATCAATATTAAAGGAAATATACTTAAATATAAAAATCATGAATATTTAAGTTATATTTCCAATGATTTGAAATTTCTATTTACGAATAGTACAAAAAAATCAAATAACACCGTTTGCTAATTTGGACAGAGACTTTAATTCACAGAGCATCAAATACTGATCTCACATTGGTAAAAATCTAATCTTAGAATTTACGAATTCTAAGATTTATTTCTAAATGTACAATAAAAGATCCGTAAATGTAAATGATTAAATGTAAAATTCATGAATCTTCGTTTCATACTTTGAATTTATCACAGATTTTAATTTTAACTTCAAATCAGAAATTCAAAATCACTTCAAGGTACACTTCAGAAGATAAAGCAGCTGAATAATACATTCGTGTTGGAATGAATTTACACCAGGGGGCGTTGAATTTACTATTAATGTAAAAAGAAATGAACAGCATCGATGGGAAAGTCAACATTGTCTTTATAATTTTTCCATGAGGATTCCAGTCCACCATCAGAACAAGGAAATATTGTTTTTATGTAATATTTTTTTTTGTTGTGATTACATGTCTTACACATAATTTATTGCACGTTCATTGAGGAAAGATAACCTTACTTTTCTGTTAAACTAGTTTTGATAAAGAACTGTCAGTTTTACATAAAATTTTCAAATGCTGTGGCTCAGGGGATTCCAATTGCTAAGTCGATGTTTTTGCCTAAAACGAACTCGATTTGGTCGAGGGAAATGAGTTGTCTGTAGGTGGTGTTGCTTAAATGCCAATCTGAATGCAAACCAGATCGTCGGAAGAACAGCCAGTGATAGCTGTTGCCTCGTCAAATCGCCGTCGACTGAGCAACAACCTAAAAGAAGCTATTCCCAGCTTGCAAGACAAACACAAAGCTTGTTCTTAGCTTACCAATACATGAATAAACATTTTCCCAAAGCTTCAAAAAATACTTTGCTTAAAAATGATTGTATTTAAATAAATAAACAAAACACACTGTTAAGGTCGAAAAAGAAATTAGAAAGTTCCTTCAATAAAACTGAGCCTAAAAACTTACAGCACAATAATATTTGATAGAAAAGTAAGAAAACAAACTGACAGTAATGAACTTTAATAAAAATAAATAAATAAACATAATACAGTCTCAGAACTGATCCTCAAAAGGTACGACCGGAAGTATTGATTATATTTTCAGAAAAACAACAGAGATGATTTTTATCATTGTGAGATCATATTTTGATGCTCTGTGATTTGAAGTCTCTGTCCAAACAGTCTTATTTTATTTTTTTGTATTATTCGTAAATAGAAATTTCAGATCATTAAATTATATAACTTAAATATTCATGAATTTCATATTTAAGTATACTTCCTTTAATATTGATTATTTATGACAAAATTACAGATACTTCTCAGAATTCTTAATTTAGTAGTTCACAAGAAGCCTTTCAAAAGCTCTATATATATTTTAAGAAAAATGAAGATCAAATCATTTATGTACAGCTCACGTTACTGTTTCTAACTATGATGTTTCAGCCTGCACACCTGAATAAAACTATGAATAAACTTAAATTAAGAAAATACAAGACTATGGTTTCAACTTCAAGCAGAGAAGTCTTTTTCAAGTGCCTTGAAAAAGAATTAAAAATTGTAATTGTTTCCATAATATTAATCATCCTGAAATGAGATATATTAATCCACTGAGATATTTAGGCGTAGATGTAGAGATGTACTTCATGAATTTAAAGTTTCTTTATTAACTGGTGCTAATAGATTTTTGAAACAAGTGAATGTATGTACTTACGACTTGTAATAGATGTTTTTGAATCAGAGACGATCTTTCTTTTATTTGAATATTAATCCTCAATGTTTGGATCTCTGACAAGCGAAGTGCGCGACCTCGAACGCTGAGAAACTCACGAAAATGTGCTTAGAATATAAATCGCTCATGCCAAGAACAGTGGTATGAGTCATTCTCATGCAGAACTGCGTCTTACCACGAGAGACATTTGAATGATCACCTATTGAAGGTCCAAGAGAGGAACTTTGGTAAAGCGAAGAAACAAAATATCGATATAATAAGACGAGAAACACATATTTCAATGTCATGACTATATTGCTATATTTTCTTCCGCTTATAATAATTACGCTCTCTGAACAAACGTTTCCTACTGACCTAATAGTGTTGCACAGCTATTCAGTCTTCAAAGAGCAAGTCTTCAAAGTGCGCTAGCAGACAACAGCTGAGTTTTGCATGGGAGTGACTCATACCACTGTTTTTGGATTGATTTATATTCTAAGTACATTTTTGTGCGGTTCTCAGCGTTCGAGGTCACGCATTTCCCATGTGAGAAGAAATTTACACGAGGAGATTAAGAAAACCGTAGGATGCAAAACAAAAAAACTTTAACTGACGTCAAACAATGAATTCCTATTGAGGTCGAACATTGGATTGTAATTCTTTTGAATTTTATTTTTATTTTGTTAATTCGATGTAGGCCTGAGCTGAACCAGTAATTACATCATAACAGTTTTAGTTTAATTATTATGAGGTTGCTTATCGTCTAAGCAGCTTTTATGAGAATTAAATTTGATTTTTCTGTAGCAATATGAATTTTAATAATTTATAAATCTTTAATTGAAGTATTTATATTTTTAATCAATTTTTATTAACGGTCTAATTACGCGAAATTCATTAGAATTTCGATATCGGTAAAATCTTCATCCGTCTGAGTTTAGTTCCGCGTCGATTCGTTACGTGGCGCTGACTTACGTGACCACTTCCTCTGTAGACCCATTAATCAAACCAGACTCTTTCTTCGAATGTTGATAACACAGAAGCTAATCAACAGTCTTTGGAGCGATCTTCCGATTTCTGTAATAGGAGACAAGGGAATACTGTGCCAGACATTAGGAACAGAGAATGAGACAAGATGGAATTACTCAACAGAGAGGAAAATGGATAAGAGGGTGTTAATTAGATATATACCTATCATATCGGACGTGCTGTTAGTACAGATAATAATCCGCAAACGATGGATTTGATATGACGATTTGCCAATGAGCAAATGGAACTCTTGGAATCCCGTCAAAAGCGAGCCGATGCCAACATCTGTCCCATTCTCATTGGATTTAATGCAGAAGAATCTAAAGATAAAATGCTCCAAATTCCATAAATATTGGAAATGGTTTCAAAGTAACTTCTTGAAATAGTTACCATTGTTATGATAGGGGTGAAATGATAATAATAATAATTATTATTTTTATTTGCGAATTTTTTCAAATTGAGATACTATATGGATCGCACTGTATGAAAATAGAATCTTTGTGATTACAAACCGATATAATTATTCACAGAAATTTTGAACGAAAATATTACAATTACTGTTACTTGCGTAGCCTAAAGACAGCAGTATTCTGAATCCAATATATAGAATGAGCCCATAATGTTGGACTTCTTCACTGCCTGTGAAGCATCAATCTGAAGTGTGTTCTTTTAAGACAAGAACAAAATCATAGGGAGCCAAATCCAGACTGTATGAGGGATCTCCCAAAATTTCCTAGAGGAAATCATGCATCAAGTTGTGTGTTTCGTGCAACGTATGACCGGACGTTGTCATGAAAGAGTAAACCGTCTTTTAGAAGACCACAATGCTTCTTCCAAATGTTTCTGTGCAATTTCTGTAAGAGAATAGGAGACCAGCGAATTACCATTTTACAACAGATTGTACATCTTACACATGTACATCAGATTAGGACTTGCAAATGATTACAATCAGTGAAGAATTGACGTTGGGTCAAAGCGTCTTTCTTGTATCTCCGTCACCAAAGAAAGACACATTAGGAACACCTGATGGCTGTTGAGCGAGGAAGGGTTGTTAGAATGAGAGAAGCTGGGTTTTCTTACCGCGAAATTGCTACTCGTACAGTAAATGCGAATGTGTCGTCAATGGACAGAAGAGACTTGGACAACAGAAATCCGGAATCTGGACTGCAAAATTCCACGACTACTTGGGAATTTTTAATAAATCAGAACCTAAGCGCATATCGATATCCACGGTGTTAGCACAGCAGTGGAACACAGTCACAGATCAGACTGTGTCCTCCAGCACAGTTCGGCGTCGTCTGCTCAACAAAGCACTGGTCGCTTGCAGACCGTTGCTAATTCCTTTAACCCTCACCGCAGACGCCTCAGGCTGCAATGGTCTCGAACACCGACACTGGCGTGCTGATTGGAAATATGTCATGAGTCACGATGAATTACGATGCAACTTGACGAACCACGATGTGTATGTGTTCGAAGACGTCGTGGTGAACTCAACTTGTAGCGTAAGCTTTGGAGCATCTTACCAGCCAAGTGTTTTGGGGTGCCATTTGGATCGATTCGCGATAAATGGTACGAATTCAGGAACCCTCAACAGCCAGCGATCAACAGGTATGTTGTAGAAGCAGACATGATACCTCTTCCTTCAGCGTTGTTTGACGCTATATTACAGCAGAACAATGCTCGCCCGTATACGGCCCTGAAAGTTAAAGACCTCTTCCATGCAAAGCAGATATTGCTTTTCTCTGACCTGCACGTTCGCCCAATGTATCCCCGATTGAAGATATCTGGGACATGGTAGGTACGCAACTAGCCCGTCAAGCGCCTCCTCCACTCATCACAAATGAACTCTGGACTTGCGTAGAAGTAGCCTGGCAGGTTATTCTCCAGAAGGAAACCAAAAACTCTCCCATTCACTGCCAATCCGTATAGAATCTGTTATTGGTGCTCGAGATGACTTCACACGCTACTAAATTTTGAAATGATAAAATCTTGTAAAGCACTGCAAAAAGAACATGAGTAATTACTGTAACTTCAGTAGTCTGTGACATAAATTTCATTTGAATAGCATGATTCTTTCTTGGTATTACAATTTACTGACAGTGGAGGACCTGACGCCTCTGAAACTGTTCAAGGATCCTCTTTTAATTACGTAAGGTATATTTTTTATTATTTCTTAAATATATAATTTAAAATGGTTTTTAGTGTGTTATTGAGTATTTCTTTCAATTCTTAGTTTTACCAGACACATTAAATACACCAATTTTCTCAAACAGTAGTATATTAATGCTGTACACGGTTTAATTTTTAAACGTTTTTTTAAGTTTAATTTAAACTTATATGCAGTGTAGTTTAATTTTTATAAGAGTTCAAACCATCCTTACTTCACCTATCATTACAATTTCATTGGTTTTTGTTATCTCAAAAGGTGTATGTCTTTCCTTTAATTATCTATATACGGTCGGACCTCGATATAAGGTCACCCCTTGGGACCTCGCGAAAGTGACCTTATAAGCGGGATGACCTTATAACCGATTCATACGCATTTGTCAATAAATCAGCATTATATAAATACATTATAATTCTTTGTAAAATTGTAATAATACGTACAAAAATATCAGTTTATTAGGTTATAATTTTTTAATTTAGTTGAACCAATTAAAATTAATGGAATCGTAAAGAAATTATTTTTAAAAATTTTAATTCGGAATAAAGTTGTATACAAATGATACTAGTATGCTCAAGCAAAGTACTGATCTACAACTGACCTTACTTAAAATAATCCAAAATACAGGACTGTCGCGATTTTGGTTTCATCTTTTGTACAATGTTTTCTAAGTTTTGAAGTTTCTGAAAATGTTCTTCAGCTCCTTCAGGAGCTTACGACATTTAATGCTGTGAGTGCTTCTGCTTGTGTCACCTTCACTTTCAGTATCACTGTCGTTATCCTCACTTTCTACTGCATTGGAATCTAAAACTTGCGAAACAATTTCGGAAATCGAAGCTTGAGAAGTGGTAGTAATTTCATCATCAATTCTCACGTATTCACTTTCCCCTTCTACAGCACAGCCGCGATTTCCGAGATCTTGTATTAACACAGCTAAAGTCTTCATCATCTTCATCTGTTAATTCATCCACACTATTTGAAGAAAATTGATGACCAGCATGTTGAAAGCAATTTGAAATGCATGTCTTTGACACCAAGCTCCAACTTTTATGAATATAAAAAAATTGCATCTAACAGAGACATGCTGAAAATTTTTTTTCTCATCATTGCTGAAATCAAGTCTTTCAGAAGGAGCTTTCTGTAGTTCATTTTCAGATTCTTGGACAAAATTCTTGGAATTGAATTAGTGTGGCTCTGAAATCACAGAAAAAAGTAACCTTATATGCGATTACGGTATTTAAGACCTGACCATATATCCGATAATCCATATCATAGAATTCCTATTCAAATAGGCCGGGACTTTAGAAAAGTGACCTTATATGCGAGGTGACCTTATATGCGGGTGACCTTATATCGAGGTCCGACTGTATGTATATGTATCCACTCATATCTATTTTTAGCTGCAGACAGATTTTCTTTCATACCTAAAACATAAAGCATTATCTATTGATTTATTCTTAGGTAAAAACGATTTAATATTGCGGTTTCTCTTCCCGTCGCCAATATTCCCGACCAAAGGAAAAGCACTTTTCAGTTTTCTTATCAATTTGCTTTGATTTACTTGTACATGCATTCACACAGATGATGTTTTTCTAATGATTCCTTCGCATTCTTAGGATTATACCCAATCCTAAATTGGTCGACTATTTTATTGAATACAAATTAATTAATATTTGTACCAATGATAATACTTTACAAAATCATTCATTGTGTATATGAGTCATAACTATAAATATTAATTATCACATTAAATAAAAAATAACTTTCAATTATAAGCGTTGTAAGACATTTAGCTCTGTGTTGGATATAGTGTTCTTTTAATTAGTTTCGGATGAATAATATAAAATGATATGGATTAAAAAGTATACTTTTAACGTACGAACTGATAACTTTGTATAAAAAATGTGGTTCCAACCACACACCATTAATGACATATTTATATTGAATGGAATGGAAAAAATGTACGTAAACAGCATATCCCCAGCCATTGCCATCTTTCTTCTTCATTCCTCCTTCACTATATCTGCATGTGCACTAATAACCATCGTGCTTGTTTTGATCATCATATCGTATAAACCACAACAATTAACCATTTTGTAATCTTATCTTTCATCCTATTAATCGATATTAATTATTTTCTTTTCGACATTTTAATTTACATTCACTAATTGAAATCTTCTATATTTTCGCTCCTAAACATATATTTCGTTTAATTCGATAAAATGACTCCAATAAATATTAAAATTTAAAAATAAGCATTTATACAATAAATTGCGTTTTTCGAAAATGAAACTGTGCTGGGATGAGGTTCGTTGGGATTGACGACAACTTCATCAACCAATAAGTTAATGCGGTCTTCTTCTTCAGGTTTTCAAATGAAGGACCATTTCGATACCATCACCTGAGGAAGCTAGACGATTTCATTCGCTAGTGAAACCTGTCGAATTTTATTGTATATATGTTTAATTTTTAAATGTGTGTGTTGGCGTGATTTTATCGAATTTAACTACTTTTACATACATTAATTTTTTTTTAATATACAGTAAAACCTCGTTTAGTCGTCACCCGGATAAGTCGTCACTCCGTTTAAGTCGTCGTTTTCCTTTGGTCCCGACAAAGTCTCATACACAATAATGTAAAATAACCCTTCTTTACTCGTCACCAAATTTCATTCTACTCCGGATAACTCGTCACCCTCATAAATGGCCAAAAGCATCTTTCTTCTCCATTTTGCATGCCATCACGTTGTCTTTTCAGCCCCGCCCCTTCACTTTAAGAAAGCTAAGCCTTTACGGGGAATTTTCGATCACGCCTGTCACTTCATTCCTTTCCTACCCCTTCGGAGGATTTGGGTTCTTGGAATCTCGCTTCTAATAATTCAAAACACACTTCTCGCTGCGACTCTGTCGAGTGTAGAAGTTTTTCTTGACCACTCCTGAGTGTGACTTCATTTCATAGCGAGCAAGCCCCGCTATAAGGGCTATTTTTTCTCTTGCAACGTGGTTCGATTAAGTTTTTAACATGCCAGGGAAACGAAAACTTATCTCGTTATCTTTTAAAGAAAAAAAAAGACTTAATTGCACTTTTTGAAAAATCAAATGTTTCGAAAACAGCTTTTGCCAAAGAACACCATATTCCCAGGACTACATTAAATGATATTCTTTCATCGAAACAAGTAATTGAAGAATCTGACTGCAAAGACAAAAGAAAGAGAATGAGGAAATCGAAGTTTGACGAGATCGAGGAGGTTTTAGTTCGATGGCTAAAACATGCCAGATCGCAAAATGTGCCGATTTCTGCTTGTCTTTCAAAGAAAAAGTCATAGAAGGAGTTGAACATTGAAGATTCTGGCGCGGCGGTAGCAATGGTTGGCTGGAACGTTTCAAAGACAGATATTACCTTTCTTTTAAAACGTTTAAAAAATGGTAACTATAAAAACTGTTTTTTTTTTATTATTATTTTCCACTCATTCATTTGCATGTATTGATTTCTGAAAAATCTTGTTTTTCTCACCGAATCCTATAGCAATTCAAAAAATACTGTATTTCAGTGTTTTTTTGTTTTTTGTTTTTTTTTTAAAAAAATGCCCACTCTTCCTAAGTCGTCAATCCGCTTAAGTCGTCAAAAATGTTTGGTCCCCTGAATGACGACTTAACGAGGTTTTACTGTATTTTGTTTATCAATAAAAAATTATAGCAAGGAAAAAAAATTGAACAACACAACAGTTCTATTTGTTTTTCTGCATCATTATTAAATTTGAGAAATATGTCATTACATTGCTTTTCTGTAAATATCACCTTACCAATGGATCATTCCAATTTATGAGTGTATCGGGGGTGTGGGTGGGGAGGAGTTAGATCGTATTAAAGAGAACTATTCGAAAAATTTCAGTAAAAGGTTCGTGTTCAAGTGATGATTTGTAGTAAACCTGAAGATTTGAAGTTAATAAAATACTATTCTGTGAATATTTGAATTTAAGGTAACAATTTCATCATAAAAAAAACTTGCTACAAGTTTTCCGAGATAAAAAAGACAAAAAGTCTCAGTATGACTGTAAATCGCTTCACTCTTTTCCTATATTTATTTATGAGGTGTTTGGAACCGAATCGATTCTCAAATGATGACAGATAAAGGTCTGGACGCATTTTAGAAACGCGACTCGAAACTGCTGAGGTCGAACACTTCGCTGCATAAATACACAACAACCTTGGAACTTTTTTTTTTCTCACGATTGCTTCCTTCATAAAATTGTTTTAAAGCTGTCACTGTAGAAGTTTATGTGGTCGTTAACTTTTATTCAGTCAAGACTGTGAAGCTCTTCAATTCACAAGAGGAATGGAAATCAAGGAGGACAGGAAAAGAGAAATAAATAGAAAGTTCCCGTTTTACACTGACGTTTTTTTTTTAAAAAAGAAGTTTATCAGTGTTACCCTGTTTCGTCATGTTTGACGAATATACTTCTTTTGTGTTAATCCATTTCTCATTTTCTTTGTCCTTTCTATTTATCTTGTGATGATCGCAGTGAATGTCCTTATTTGAAATAAAGATCAATACGGATTAAAACATTTCTAACATTTTGATCGTTAACGATTACCAAGTAAATAAAATTAAAATTGACCATGGTGAAAACCCAACAAAGTATTGACATTTAGTACAATTTTGTTTCAGAGATTTTGTTATTTATTTTTCTTCTTTCCTCATCTCTTCCTATATCTCCTTCCCTAATTTATTTCTTAGATTTCTAATTAGTTGTCTTGTAATTCTTCCAATGCTGTTCTTTTTTTTTTGTTCTCATTATGTACAATATTTTATCTTATACTTTCCTTCCTTCGTCTCTTCCTCGTATTACTCCATCTTTTTCCTTATTTGGAGCGTTTTTCCCTTCTTTACTATTTTTTTTAATACTAGTGTTGGGCACGCTTCGAACTAGCCCTCCGATTTTCTTTTTTTTCCGTTGGGCTGCGAATCGCTGAACCCTGTACATCCTCTGTTGCCTAGATGCACTTCAGATTAATGATATGCTGCAGTTTTAGGACGTGAGCATAAAGACAGGACTAACAATTATACAAGTCCCTTTAAAATTAGTTTGTATTAATAAGTCAAATCTTATTTATTTCCTTGAAAATTCCTTTTTTTTCTGATAATAAATGTAGTTTTTACATTTATTTTCTGATGGATGATGTTTAATAATATTTAAAACAAAATTATTCTTTTTAAAGATTTTATATTCAAATAATTTGATATTGACATTGCAAATGGTGGAATGAGAAATGTCTTTTTCCTTCCAAAAGTAATATCGCTTACAAAAATTAAATGTATGGCATGAAATGATTACATTTAAAATCAGTCAGAAGGATATGGTAGCAGCGACAAGACGATGCCTTTAGTATCTATCTTCAGCAGTTCTTTTAACTCATAATAATTTCGGAATTCCAGTGCCCTTTTTGTCTCCCCTAAAACTTTTCTTCTAGGTCTTCCTCTGCCCTTTTTTCCTATAATTTTCCCTTCCAGAATAATTTAAAAAAAAACTGTTTTGCCTAATCACATGCCCAGGAAATTTTGTTTTTCTTGTCTCAATTTCCTGTATTAATTTTCTCCTTTCATCCACTTCTTCCAAAACCTCTTGATTCGTTTTCCTATCTATCGTTTTCCTCCATATCCACATTTCAGCTGCCTGAAACCGATTAATCTCTTGTTTTCCTAACGTCCTGGTTTTACTACCAATACATCAAGATGCTCCATAAAAAATGTTTTCAAAAAAGCCTTTTTAATTCCAATACTCAGATGGTTTGAAGTCAATAGACATCTCTAAACATCTCACCAAATTTAAATGTAAAATAACTACATTTAATAGATATCTCTGATTTTGAAACGCTTGTTTCCTAATAGCTATCTTTTTTTTTTTTTCATTTCCTCTATACTTCTTTTATCTTCTATAATATAACTTCCCAAGTAGCAAAATTTAGATACTTTTGTTCCATAAGATTTCCCCCATCCTTATATTTGCTTTCGTCTTCCATTACTTTTTTAAATTACCATTAATTTAGTCTTTTTTACATTTATTTTTAAAACCCCAATTCTTCAATATTCTATTTAGCACTTCAATCATTCTGTTCATCTCTTTTTCTGAATTCCCATTACTACAACATCATCTAATGCAGTTTTGAACCCTTTTCCCATTTATACAAATTGTCTTAGTCTTAGTCCTCATAATTTGTATTGCTTCCTCGATGTACATATTAAATAAATATGGAAAAAGTGGACATCCCTGTCTTACTCCTTTCTTAATTTTTGCTTCCGTCGTTATCTCATTGCAGTTTATAAGTGTACTTTGGTTCTTATATATTCGGAAAACTAAACCTTCTATCTTTCCAGTCCAAACCCTTTTCCTTCATAATTCTAAACTAGTATTCCCATTTCACCATATCAAATGCTTTCTCTACATCAAGCGTACATACCGAAAAAAAAATCCCGTCATATAATTTACATATAATACATATTTTCATGTGAAAAATGTTTATTAAATTTAACTCTTTACATGTTCGTAATACTTTTGTTATAATTTCAAAAGAGAATTGTAATTTTAAAACTTAATAAAGGAAAAAAAAAACTTTTGAAAATGTAACAAAAATATTGCGAACATATAAGAATTAAATTTAATAAGTATTTTTCCCAAGAAAATATCTAAATCTTAAATGTAAGATATACTTTTCTGTTTATTTCCAAACTTCTTTCAAGAGTCATTCTCAAAGTATTCTTCAATTTCCCCTTTATTCTGTTTTTCACTATAAATTATGTAAAAGAATTTTAGAAGCGCGCCGTAATAGTGATATTGTTTTATAATTAGAACAATCTAATGTATTTTCTTTTTTTTTACAATGTAATAGTTGTACTTTTTACAAAATCATCTGGTGATTCACTCGATTCAAAACATTCATTGATTATGTTAAAAGACTTGCTTTTCACTATGTTTCCTGCATTAAAAATAAAACATTAAAAATTAAAAGTTTTAACTCTTCAAAAGGAAAACAACAACAACAAAAAACAAAACAAATTGCTATTGAAAAATCTGTTCCATTTCAATTTTCATTTGCCGTAATTCAAACAAGATGATCAACATTCCAGCATTTATTGATTCGAAACTAATATACAATGAACTTCAGCAAACTTTTAAGAGTTGTGGTTTTCCGTCTGTGTAAATGCAGACAGTTCAATGCTCAGCCGCTAGAGGGAAGTAAGAGCGAGAAACGGGCACGTTGTGCGGTGATCCTCTTATCTGTTAGCGAGGTTTTCCCGCCGAAGCTGGAGATTGAGAAAAGTCAGCGAGTGCATCAAACATCGGCGTGATGTAGTGCCAGGCGAAGAAGCCATTCACCAGTCCTGAAACGCTGAAGGCAAGTGGTCCGTCCTTTGAAGAAGTGCACGGACTCTCTCCGAAATCTTAGCAGTATACTTTTACTCTGAGGAAGGCTGCTCAAAAAATCAAGGAGCAGTGATCATTTAATGGGAATCCTTAATATTACAGTGATCCTTTTGCCCGAAATAATCGAAGGATTTAGTTTTTATACCAGGCAGTGATCGTCGAAGTTTGGTGTGAGCGTCTACTGCTCCGATTGTGATTAAGACAGGCCAGTCATCACTTAAAAGTGTATCTCCTGCTTTTAATTTGGTTTTATTTTTCATTAACTGACAGACTACATGCGATCATCATTGTTGTTTTCCTTTGTTTATCAATTATCTTTCTGACTTTTGAAATCATTAATTTAATATTTCACTGTATTCCTAATATGTGCCAAAGTCGTCTTTTAAACTTAACCAGTAATTATTCATTGTTTAATTACTATTGTTCATACTAGGTGGAACTCAAAATGACAATGATAGGACTATGTTAATATATCTTGCTTGTCAAAAGCATTTTTTAAATCAAATTTCAAATAAAATTAATAGAATGAAAACAAGCGAAATATTAATTTCTCTAGAGGCAAGCTAAGATGCCGTTGTTTCGTTGTAAATGTCATTGTGTATAATTCATTACATGTTTAGAAATAATAAGTGATTTTATATTCATGACTTTGTGTATAAAAATTGCTTCTGTCATTTACTTTCCACGCTATTAAAGTTATTGGGATGTGTTTATTTTTTTTTATGCATATTCCTGTTTGCCTCCAGTGTGAAGTAGAGAGGATTTTCTTTTTGAAATTTCTGCGCTACATAACAGTCTTAGGAAACCGGCGCGAGGGTGGTGTGAGGTACACGAATTATTAGCTGATACAGATGTTGTTGGCTTTATAGTTTATTATTACAAAAAAAGATATTTATTAATTAATCAGTTAAAATATAACTGATAAAAAATATAAAAATTTCTTAAAAATGAAATAAAGTAAAAAATAATGTTATTTTAAAGTAAATAATAATTTTACATTACCTATTTTATATTATATAATGTGTTAATTTAAAACTTCTTAAATTTAAGAAGTTTGCTATTAAATTTAGTTCCAAAAGTTTCCATAGATGTCGGAATGTTCGCTCCACGTGCTGTTGTTTATATGGCGCTACAGAAATATAAAGTTTGTGCAGTGAATGCTTTTGCGCATGAGCCGAAAACAATCTGGGTGGCAGCATGTCATACCACTGAGGGGGCGATGTAGTATGGAGAGGATTAACTACAGCTGTCAAATTGATTTAAGATGGCACTGTTTATTCACTGGAGAACTGTTAACAAAGTGTCATGGTCTGAATAAGTGGAGCGCTGATGCTTCGGTTATTGGGGAAACGGCTATGTGAGGAGGGCGATGCGCCGGCGGCTAATGTCGGGATACCTTCGGCCGCCGGTGAACGCTGCACTCCGGCCACGAGCGGTAAAGACACCTCGAAGACCAGCATTAATGAAGAGGACCTCCCTGATGGATCGTGTTTCAGTAGTGCTATTAGGATTATACACGAAAAACAGAATTTGGATGCATTCAACTCAGCAGTTCGTCCATGTCAGGTAAGGAGAACAAGCATTTGATTTTTTTTTTCTTTTTTTTTAGATCGGGCTGGTTTCCAAATTAATAATCCAACGAAAATTACCTCGAACCGTGAAGATTTTACCCATCCTGATGGTTACGAAATCATTCTTTTACGCGTATTTTAAATTAAAATTCGTTATAACTGATATTTCAGAAAGGGTTCATTATTACTTCAAACATTGAAACTTCTGAAACAGGTAAAAATAAATAAATTCTTTACTCAACATTCTATTAAAGGAAAAATCAAGTTATTGAAAAAAATAAAGAATATTTCAATCGGCTTCAATAAATATTTCAATAAATTTCAGTCAAGTAATTTATATTTTTGTGTTTTTTAAACTTGTAATTTTTGGCCTAAATTCAATCAATCGAAATTCTTATACTTTCCTTTGGAAATTTTAGAAGGTAATGCAGTGTAATAAATATTTTACGTGTGTCATTAATAATTAATAATATGTTGAAATAAAATTCGAGAAATACACATTTTGGTTTGAAAAAATGTAAACAAAAAATTAATAAATTTCAAACCAAAATGTATTTAATAAACATAATGTAATTAAGCCACCGCACAAGACTAAAAATACAATATTACAAAATTACAAAATAAAGAGCTCACACTCGCAATCGATTTCGCCATAATAAGTGATATGGCATCTTCAGGCAAATACATAAAATAATTACAAAGTTCAGTCTTTATATATAAATAGGTGAAGATCAAGCAGTATGCAAATATCGGCGAGGTCAACTATTGCTGGTGGAAAGGGTGTCCAAAGTCTCAAAGCAGATCTTTTTTTTTTTTTTATTTTATTGTTCAAAGCCTTTCAACGAAGTTCAACGAAGCCGAAACTAGTAGTTTCTTTTTAAAATGTTTTAATTTTTAATGACTTTTTATCATCAATATGTGCGACGGCAGCTTTTTAGAATTATAATGTCTGTAAATACTTTAGATAATGAAGAATGATTAAACCTAAAACAAACAAAAAAAGCTATAGTTTCAAATACAGCTTGGTTTACGACATATCGATTGGTCGAATTTATAATAAAAGGTTGAACCTATCTCTAAAATTTCATATTTTTAAGACACTCTTTGGATCAACTTCATCATAGTAGAAAGGGCAAACGCAAGGAAACTTTCTACTTTTGATAAAAAAATATTTTTTTTCTTTCCAAAGCATATTAATAAAAATGCTATGAAGATGTGAAAAGCAGTTTGTTTGAACATTACACTACGGTACCGTATATGACAAGATATTTGCAAATGTAATTTTGGAAAGCTTTTGATCAAACATATCTTTCATTACTATCTGGTGACATTGCATATTAAACATTGTATCATTTAAATGAGACATAAAAAATGTAATGCATAGATCAACTTGTTCACATACTGCAACTGTTTTATTTACATAATCTTATCAAATTTTTCATATCTTATCATATCTTCGTTAACTTCTTCCTGTCCTGTTTTTTTACAGGGTGTACTAGGAGGAAAGGTCAATGTTCCTGTGAAGTCATACTTTGAACTTATCAAGTTGGCAAAAAAGGTACATGGTAGTTACAAATTGTGTTATAGATCTGCTACTGTCGCTTCGCTCCGGAAGCCTTGCATGCATAACATAATAAAACGTTTCAAAAAAAGTAAATTGCATAAAGTAAATTACATAAAAGAAAAACTGAAACTTAGAATTAAGAATACTTGCGTCAAATTTCATGTTTGCAATTCAAGCGGTTTCGGAGATTTGCAGCCCTGCAAAGTTTTCTCCTCCATCCCACCATTTACGTCCCTTAGGATCCGAACATCGACAATATGTCGAATAAGTACATTTTAGATTTTAACAAGGTAGCCTTCACTCAAGTGAAATTTCGTGTTTGCAACTTAAAGGGTTTTCGGAGATATGCTTACCCTTGACGAAAGTTTCACCCTCCCCACCCCCTGTTTATACCCCTTAGGATCCGAATATCGAAAATTCGTTGAATACGTATATTTTAGATTTTGACAAAGAACACACACATCAAATTTCGTATTTCTAACTAAAGCGGTTTCAGAGATATCCAAGAAAATTTGCCCCCTTCCCTCATTTACGCCCCTTAGTGCGATCCTGGTTTTCGTTATTCATGCATATTCTGGGATGCATGTGAACCTCTGTGCCAAATTTGGTAAAGATCCGTTGAGAAATGGCGACATTGTTTCAAGACAAACACACACTTACGCTTATTGTATGATAATCGATACCCAGAATATTGACCTTTCATCCTGAAACACCCTGTGTATAGATAATTTTACATATCTATCTGCATACATAGATAAATAAAGTTATCATCTTCATTGTCATTTTCTTTGTCAAACTTTGAATTTAGTAATTCGTAGAGAATTATTAAAGCTTTTACTTTTTGGATGCTGTAGATAAAATGGTCAAATGACACAGAAATATTTTGAAAATATCTTTTTATATTTTCAATTGTTTTACATTATCTACCAAACCTTTAGATTTTAGTACTTAAAAATGCTGTGATTTTTCTTGTGTAAGCAATCCGATTAAAAATACCTATCTCTGTAATAATACTTGTTTCTATTTCGTAAACTTTTGTGGTTGGTATTTTAGTCGAAACTTTAGCTACCTTTGGAATCACTGGAAAAAATCATAAAGCATTTCCATGTGATTTTTTAGCAAGTGAATCTAATGCATATAAAATTACTGCATTTTAAAAGACTATATATATATATTTTGAGTGATGTTTTCATCCAGTAGCCTATCTGAGGTTGTCAATTTGTATAAGATAAATTATATCTGATCTTTGCTCATTTTCGTTTTCGGCTTCTGTTTCGCTAGAACAAATTTCTCCTTGATCACAGGAATTATATTAAAATAATACTTAAGGAATTTTTCATTTGTATTACCATTTATTTTACGAACAAAATTAAAGTCTGTATACCTGTCTATCCTGATAATATTTAATCAAAAGTTAAAATACAAAAACACGACCTCGGTTTCAGTTACTTGACACACCGTAACTTTTTTCAAGTGATTATACAAAATAAAATGTCAGTTTTTAATACAAATAATAAACCAATGAAAACGATGCGTTTCCTGTGGCAACCCTGTAGAGCGACAGCTGAAATCTCATTTAGATATACGTCGTGGGGTATTACCATTTATATTAAGTATTATTTCAATAGCTATAAGTTGTTTATGGACAACTTCGAAGTGAAGCCTAAGTCCTTTGTAGTTCGTCGTCTATATATTACCACAATAAATGTAGATCAACACAAATTTCAGATACTAATACCTTTTTGACAAGAAGCTCTTATTTTTTATTTGTTTAGTTAGTTTATTTATCAATGATAAATTAACTTCTTGGCTACTTCAACAAATTATCCTTTGTCATTGTATAAAGCCAGAACAGAATGAGTTTTATTACCTTATCTAGCATCCTTTCCTTTTCTAAAAATTGTTTGCCAAATTTCATCAGTTTGTTTTAATTGAAATTTACCGAAACTTCACTGAAGTCGGAAATTGTAGCCCTTAAGAATCGGATGGATTGAAAAAGAGACATACCACTCTTCTTTTTTTCTTCTGTCCTTCTTTTCCATTAGCAGTACCAATTAATTAAGTTTCTTCGAGTTACCTCTTAATAGCAGCTCTTAAAGAAGAACCACGAAGTAGCAAAAACAGGTGCTTTCGTGAAGACAACTGTTTTACTGCTTGGCAGCGCTCGGTAACAAAAAAAAGAACATTGTAAGGAAATCTTTATGAAACACATCGACATTACCCAATACTTTCCCATCTCGTAACTCACAGAGAGAAATACAAGAAGAAAACTTGTTAAAATGTCTTTGGAAAATTGAGCACCACTGTTGAGTTTCTTATCCCTTTGGCTGTTGGCATAGATTTCGTCCTTTTCTGCAGGAAACCAACCGTAAAAAGAATGGATATTTTGAATTTCGTTTTGCATAATGCAATCGGATTTTCATTTAGCTTTCCATAAAATAAATGGAGCCTCTTTTATATCGGAAATGCAAATACTTAATTCCCCAAAGAACTATCCTTTCTGAAGCAATGGAGACGATAATTTGATATATTGTCTAGCAGGAATTCAAAGTAAAATGCCTGGGCTCTTAGGATGTACACTATTGGCTTTAACAAGGGGCGAGAAATGGGAGCCGACGAAACGTTGCCTAGGGTATGCTCGAGCTACATCCGTAGAAACTGACTATATAAAATCTGTTTACACTATTACTGAGATTAATTATTAAGCTGCTTTACCAATGACAACTCTGGTTTTAACATATGTGTAAGTTTTAAAAAATATGTTTGGAAACCTTTCTTGGCGCAGCTTAGCCACAGCTGCTTTTGCGCCATTAAAACCCCAACCACCACCACCACCAACAACAACAACAATATGTTTGGAAGAAAAGTATCATCAACGTGTCTGCAACGGGATAAGGAAGTTAAAAGAACAGATCATCAAAAGCTAAAAGTTAATCTCTCAAGTATAAACATAAGATTCAGTAAAATGTTTTATTTAAGTAAACATCAGCGTTGGATTTCTATACAGGCTGTAATAGAAAGAAAAGATAACTTCAGCATTCTTAAATACCTAGAATTAGAATTCACAAGTTAATTGAAAGTTTGATTACATTCTATTAAACTGATAGGGATGTAAGCGTGGTACTCAAAGTTCTAATTTTTTGGTGTTTATTTGACAGAATTGTGGGTATATCTAAAAATTTTGAAATGAACTTGATCGCGACACATACTACTATAATCATTGTCTGTCATTGAGAGACATGGCCTATCATTCTAAGATGAATAAGAATCATCTCTTTAAATGTGATAATTTTTGAAAAGTTTACAATTCAATAAAATTCAGGAAATACTTGAATTTCTTATTATTTAAAGACATCAAATTAATAACTGTTTGCAATAAGGATTAAGTCTCTAAAACGAACACAAATCATTAACAAATAATTCAATCAGGTCGATCATCATTGCGGTCCACTAAGAGTAGTTTTATATAGAATCTCAGTTTTCATTGAAAACCTTTCACATCATTTGAAAAATTGACGAACTTCTATTGATAGTCTTCAGTTTATAATAGTTTTCTCCAACGCCCGGCACTTGCCTTGACCTCAACAAGGTGCGATAATTGTGAATTATTTAGCCGAAGATCATTACCCAGGCTACTCCGTAAGTCACGGCTTACATCGTACCCGCAGAAAGTAAAAATCCATACCGACGCCGGGATTCGAACCCATGTTTCGACGTATCTGCATCATGAAAGACCGCCGCTTTGACCACAATGCTATGCTGTAAAATATGTGAACAGTAAAATGAAGAGAAAAATTTTTCAATTTGAACAAACAAACAAAAAAAAAGGAAAATGCCCTATCAGTGTCTTCTAATAATTTCTTTTTGGTAAAATTGGCACGAAGCCATTCTTGACAGCCAATGTTTTTCTTAATAATAATTACATTAAAATTTGAAAGCTCTTAAAAATCTTCGAATATTTGCAGCTAAACAAATTTTATTTCAAATAGAATAACTAGTACTGAAAGAGGGACAGATAGAGTAATACAATTTCATATATGCAAAATAATTACATAGAAATTCTTGATAATCTTACGATAGATCAGATAAAATATTATTTTTTCATTGATATTTCATTTACTATTTTCGAATGTTTGATCCAGGAAAAAAAAGATGCAGAAATTGTTAGTATCATTTTATCAATAACAGTCCTTAGTTCAGTGTTATGCTTCTCAGAAAAAATATCTTTAAATGGATTTCGTCGAGTTAAAAACTTTGAAAAAATAAAATTTTAAAGCCCTTTCTCTGCATCATTTCAAGATTAAACAAGGGAGACAATAACCCATTCTTATAAGGATTGTTGTATTTGAAACATTCAAGAGGAGAATAAAAGAGAAAACTATAGAAACAGTTATAAAATAAGGTTTTGAAATTTCTTAAAATGATATAAGCGATTCATTAATCAATCAAAAAAATATTAAAGAAAAAAAAATAAAAGGGAGCGAGAGAGAGACAAAAATTAGAATTTTAACATTAACATCAATTTAATGTTAAAGCTATATACAAGTAAAATATTGATCCAACCTGTTTCGCCAACGACATCAACGAAGTTTCTAGTATCAACAAGGTGATGCCAGACAGTTATTTTTTACTTTCGCGCAGCGAGCCTAACGTTAAGGGTATATTCTGCTGATGATTCCATAATAAGGATGAAACAGCTGTACAGAATTCCCGTTGATGTACGCTCAATGTGGGAAGGCATATTTATTGTCCGGTTGGCGATTTTCTCTCCATTTAAAGAAAAAATTACTTATCTATCTGTTGTCAATTTTCAGAAGTTCTGCACTTTTCCATGAAATAAAGACAAGTGCTATTAACAGGACTGCGGAGTAGTTACATAAAACCTTCGACTCCGATTCCTACTGCAACTCCGACTCCTTTATTTATATATCAATACAGGAAATAAAGTAAATAAATGTTTTACAATCATCATCCTCTGTAATACACTGACATACATAATGTTTCCATCTTTTGTTATTATGAAATGTTTAAAAATAGCCGACTTTGTTAATGCTTTTTTTTTGCCATTGTGAATTTTTTTCTTTGCTTTCATAAATATAAATATAAAAAAATATGTTATATTTTGAAATTTGCAAAAAACTTGAACTTAAAATAAGGTACCCTGCCCAAATAACGCCACCTTAACATTTAAAATATTGTAAGTCTGGAAATAAGGGGTATCGAAACACGAAAATTATGACCAAGAACCTTTAATCTTCTGTTTGAAGCATACCATAATGAAACATATGATAATTTTTACTGGAGAAGTATGAGAACTAAAATAAGAAAACTTTGCAAACTGGCGTTATTAGAAACACCTGTTCCAATTAACGCCACTTACTTTCTAGTAACTTAACTTATTTAAAATTAAGAATTATTCCATCATTGTAAACATTATTTGTACAAAATTACAGTAAAAAGCAACTAAATTTGACTTTCTGTAAAAAAATAATAAAAAATCACTTGAAATTAACATAGTCTTTCTAATCTGTAGCTAAACAAAAGAGGAAATGTAAAAATTAATTTGAATATCCATTCCTTTTAAGTGAAATGAGACAATAAGATAAAATACCACAAAAACAATATTTTTCAGTTAACTCATAATTTATTAGTAACTATAAATGTCGTACATAACCTAAAATCGTATATGTTGACCTTTAACGCCACCATGGCGTTAAAGCGCTACTATGCACTTGGATCACACGATACACTTGTTTGTTTAAAATTTCCGAATTTTAAAAATAACAGTTAACTTATCTACATAGAAGAATCTTCAAGAATCAAGAAAATATATAGTTTTATATAGTTAATCTTTGTTGAACATTAAAAAAAATCTATATTTTATCTTACCTTGATATAGTAGAAGCTTTTCAGAACCAGTCATCGACACGAAAAGGTGGAAATATAATTTCACTCGGAAATGTTGGCGATCTGCTAGTAACTCACTTCAACACAAGATGGCATGTCAATGCAAACTACTTTAGTGCAGTACCGCCATCTCTTATTTTTATGAAGAATTAGATAGGTGGCGTTAAAGGTATACATGGCGTTATATGACTCAGGTACCTTATAATCTGAAAAAGAAATAGGTTAAATAAATTATTAACCATGAAATAAGAAATTTTAACATTATTTATATCGCAACTACCAAAATCTCCGTTCTTCGTACGGATTGCAGTAATGTCGATGAGAAAGAAATTGAAATTTAAGGCACTTCGAAATGACAGGGGAAAGCATTGCAGATCGCTTCATCTCAGGTGTATCGCGGGTTGCCGCCGCCCAATTCAAAATCACCTCCCCTCCCTCCAAAAAAAAAAAAAAATACAAAAATTTTATACTTTTTACTTTGTCTATACTATAGACATGCCAAAATTGCCTATCCACATGCCAAATTTCAACTTCGTAGCATGTTGGGAAGGATGCTGAACATTTCGAACATACATACATACACACACACACACACACACACACACACATACACACACACATACACTAATTTCCCTTTTTAATTATAGATTAAAGATTTTTTTTGGCTCATTTATGGCCTTTGTCTCACTTATTAATATATTTAGAGCTTTAATCCATCTGTATCTATTCAAAAAACGATGACGGATAGTTGAATATTGGGAAATGCATTCCATCCTATTCTCTTTATGAGCCTGATTCGTAATTTAATTTCTGAAATATGGAGACGATTTGATAATCACACACACTTCATAAACTCCCCCCACCTATAAAAAAATAAAAAAATTATTTTTATACTTTTTACATTGCCTGCACATAGAACCTATCCACAAGTCAAATTTGTAGTATGTTCGAAATTACGCTAAACATTAATAACAGACACACACATCCACAAATATCCCTTTTTATATTATAATTTAAATTTATTGGGAATCGGAGTGGTACATTTTTACCGACTCCGACTCGAGTAACCCAAGAATTGCTTCCGACTCCACAGCCGTGGTTATTAAAGCTAAAATATTAACCAAAGTGACCGTGCTTTCTAAGAATTTTGAAAATGGTAGCTTCTTTGCTTAACTTCCTTATTGTGCAAGGGAGTTAAGACTTGTCTATTAAGCAACTAATATTCAACAATTGAGGAGGACTTTCGATTTTATCATTTTAGATATAACATTCTTCTTCGATGATCCTTGGACCAACAGACAGATCAACAGACAGATGTAGATCCTAAAGTTCTTAATTCGAATCATGAAATTTCCTTTGCTGTTTGTTTTCTCCTCATCTCTTACTGGCATTGCAGAAAAAGTTCCGAACAGCAACCGATCACTCTCCTTGACACAACTAATTTCAAAAACTAATTGGAATTACAAAATTAGGAATACACTTAGCGATAGGGAGGTGGTCATTTTTGAGTTTGGATTCGAAACCAAAATAATCTCGCTCATATTTTTAGTTGAACCAAACGAAATTTAAAATATTCGAATAATTCAAAGTCTTCCATCTTTAATTAAATTTTCTCCAAATGGAAGTATTTTTAATTTTAAGAAGTGAAAATCAAATATAAATATAATTTATCCGAAAATTCCTCCTGGTATTCAATAAATGCTTACAGTTCCCCAGTAAAGAGATTAAATTATAAGTTAAATTGGTTGAACAGATTCTGAAATTGGTTTTTTATTGATTTTTGTTCATAATTTATAAAATTACCATAGGGAGGGATAACTTAATAAATTCATTTATTTCAGTAGCTTTTAAATGTCAGATTTATTTACTTTAGAAAGACATTACTTAAATTTAAAATTGCATTTTAAAGTCATTAAAAACACGACAATTCTCTTTCCTTTTTTTTTTTTTCAATAGGTTACACAAGTTTTCGATTTAACTTAAGTGAATGAACTTTTTTTGCGTTTATAGCAGCTTATTACTAACTATTATTCAAGTGGTAATTCGCTTGACTGCGTTGCATTCCTCGCTGAGTTCTTAGATTTTTTCCCACACTGAATTCTGCTCCAGACGGGACCTAAGGTCCACCCAGACCACTCTAAACTGTGAATAGGATTTCTTTCTCGGAGGTTAAGGTGGGGTGGGCATTGGGCTGACCGCCAGACCACAACTTGTCTCGTTGTTTAGAAAACGTCGATAGCCTAACCTACATAACTACATCCGAATTTCAATTTAAGAGTTTTATTAACACCCTATCAGTCCTGATGCCGCGCTGGTGTGGTCGAGCGGTCTCAGGCGTCGGTCTGTCGTGAGATCAATGTGCCAGCGCCCGGGTTCAAATCCCGGTAGCGAGCATGGATGTTTCAAAAATTTTCTTTCCTGTGTTGTAGCCTCTTCTTCACTTTCTCTTCGGTCTGACGTCATTCCTTAATGGCGTCCTGGGGAAGGCCACGGGAAACCACCCCAGTATCTTTCCCTTGTAATTCTAGGGAGTCTGCTAGGGGTTCGCCGTCTTGGGAACACTAGCGCTCCCTGGAGCACGGATGCTTCGGCAACGAAGCTCGCACTTCGGTGCGAACCTACCACACACATCAGTCCTGATGCGAAATTCCTAATGTAATGATGAGTGTAACAGTTAAATCATAATAAAAAGTTTTAAACATTTTATGAGATATCACTACAAACACCAATAAATGTATGAATATAAAATACATTTATTAAAAATAGCAAATTTTCGAGAAGAAATCCGTTTATCAAGCCTTAAAGGTATTACAACAGTTTCGATAAAATAACAATTTGAAAAACGAGCCTGAGGACATCATTAAGGAACAGCTAAAGCTTGCACAAACCTTACAATAATTTTCTGTAGAATAACAATTTGTATAAACGAGCAAGAGAACATTAGGATTGAATTGTTAAAAGTTTACACAAAACTTTATAATAAAAATTATTAACCAATCCAATATAAGAGAAATTAAAAATTTAATTCTTCAAATTTCACATTGTTCCTGCAAAGTAAACTTTTATCATTTATTAAATCATTAGCCAATCTTACCAAGTTCTGATTGACCTCTACCCCATCATTCCTATTTAAATTCCTTAGTATTTCTAATGCAAATGCTTTTAACTATTTTTCTCATTTCAGAGTCTTTTTCAACAATTATAATTTTTACTTCATTATTTATACAATTACCCTTATTAATACAAATTGTTATTCTATCGAAAATTATTGTAAGGTTTGTGCAAACTTTAACTGTTCCTTAATAATGTCCTCACAACAACATAGTTATTATTTCTTCTCGAAAGTTTGCTGTTTTTAATAAATGCATTTAATATTCATACATATATTGGTGTTTGTAGTGATGTCTCATAATATTATGAATACAAAAAGAGAAGGAATCAGGAGGAAATATGGTTTTATACATTTTGTTTTAAAAATATGTAACCTTTTATTTTTTTTAAATACAAATTTATTTCCTCATTTTTGAACTTGTTTTTTCATTTCATGTTGAGATCCTTGCGACTTTTTTTAAAAGGCACAAACACTAAACTTGAACGGACTGTAAGCTATTAAAATAATTGCTGAGGATAAAAAAGCTGTACTGAAGTCAGTTTAATTAAATGAGAATTAAAAACCCAGGTTTTAGAGTTTTCTCAGAAAATTAAGTCTTTAAGATTTCTGTTGAAGTAATTTTTCTCTGAAATTAAAAAGTACTTTTATCTTGTTTTAACTGTGACAAAGGGAGACATCCGTTTATTGCAGTTTTTATTTGTACTGCATTTTTCTTGTTTACTGTATAATATATCGAATTACTTTTTCTCGACGTAATGAACTCAAAGCTCATAAAGTGAGCTTTTTATTATATTATGAATGAAACAAAAGTTTCAAAGTTTTAGATCAATTAAAAGATGGACTAATGTCATCAGTGCACGAGGCATAATTTCATTTTTCTGATTGTAAAGAAAAAGTAGTGGAGGATTCTCTTCTATTAATGGAGTTGTTGTTTTTCCATATTTTTTAATGAAAATAAATGTTTCTTGGAATGAAAGTTAATTTTTGTTTAAAGTCATAACTTCTTAAGGTCCTGACTCAAGCAATTCATGCGACTGCAAACCTTTTATTTCTTTTATATATTTCTTTTTCCAATGCAACTAAAATTCTGAAAATTTAAATATGAATTTGTAAAGCATGTGGATTTATATTTTCTTGTTTTTAATTTTCAAAATATTCTATAATTAATTAAAGTAAAACTCAAAAATAATCAATTTTTTTGGGTGTTTTCGAGGTTTTTCAACTTAAAAAAAACTTGACGAAAACAAATAATGACTTGAATTTAAAATATTTATTATTAGTGCATTATTATTAGTGCATTTATTATTTCTTGAATCAACTAAGTATTCTAAATTTTTAAAAACAATATAAAAATATTTTTTTTTTAAAACTTCAAACACACATGAGGTTGATGTGAAAGAGATCTCGATACAAAATAGCAAATTATAAATTTATAGATTGCATGTGTAAGGTTATTGTATTTTATATATATATATATAGATATGCGCGACGGGAAGTGAATTCTCGTCTCTTGTTTCCTAGCCGTGTCCTGATGTTATCAGGAGGGCTAGCGCTTGGTCCGTTGGGGCTCATTCGCGAAGTAGTAGTAGTATTCGTAAATAGATATGTGTATATTCTTAGAATGCTGCGCCACCTGTTGGAAGACAGAGGTACTACATGTCGGTCAGATCGAGGAGAAACAGTAGACTGAAGAAAAAAGTCGGAACAGTAATAATCTTTTGAAAAGCAAATTATATATTTGATAGGAGGCTATTTTATTCAAGTTTTATTAATTTCTTCTCAAAACGTCTTAACAATACTTTTATCTTGTTCTAACTGTGACATCTGTTGTCTCCTTTTTACTTTTAAAAGATGTGTTATCTGTTTACTGCAGTTTTTATTTGTACTTTTTATTGCATTGGGCCCGGTAGCCGAGTGGGTAAGGCGCTTGGCTGGGGGTTGGAGGTCGCGGGTTCGATTCCCGGTCTCGGCGGAGACCGGGAATTTTTCCACGCTCCATTCTCCTCCAAACGGGTCCTAGGGCCTACCCAGACCTCTGTAGAATGGGTATCGGGTTTGTTTCCCTGGAGTTTTAAAGGCGGGCGGGCGTCCGGCTGACCTCCCGACCTCAACCTAGTCCCGTTGGTCAAGTAACGCCGGGAGCCTTACCTCCCGCGAGCCCTTGGGCCTGCATAGACCTGTCGTGGCATCCTTTAACTTTGTTAACTTAACTTTTTATTGCAAAATACATCGAAATACATTGTGTCGCTTGGCTCCGGAAGCCTCTCATACGGAATGAAAAAAAACATTTTCTTTATTCACAAAAACGAATTGCATCAAGTAAACTAAAATATTAAAACTTAAAACTAAAAGTAAAAATAGTTTAAATTCTAACAAAATATATTAAATAGAATATTGAAATCAATTTGTAACAGTCGGAAATTTGTTGCCCAGCAACGCTCATGCGAATTGTTGCAAAATTGGCGAACGTATTCATAAACTTTTTTTTTTTTAATAAAATAGATTTGCTTTGAAATTATTAATAACTTTCGTAATTGAGAAATTTCAAAATTGTTAATAAAAAAAGCCCAAATTTTCTCATTTAATAAACATTTAATTTATTTTTTTCTCAAAAATTTACTCATATTTTCGCTTGATTCCTTGTTTGAGCTAAGGTATGATATATATATTTTTTTTTTATTTATATTTTTTTTTCCTGTACAACATTTTGCGAATTTTCCCGGAAAGCAGTCCGGACAACTTTTCTGGATAGCATTGCACAAAAACTTAAGTAAAATCAGATTTAAAATTATAGAAATATTTTTTCGCCTTCGAAAGAACGGGTTCTATTTCCTGACAAATAAACAAGTAAATGTATCCTTTTCCTTTGAATGGATTTTAATTCACGGATAATTTGTTAACCACTACTGGATAAAGTTACTGAAAAGACGTGAATCCTTTTTCAGAGTGGGACTCATTTTTTAGTTGCAATTTCGATCAGACTCACATTCGGGTTCAAAGATGCTGAAGCCCCTCACCAAACCCAAAAATAAATAAGAAAAACACAAGAAAGAAAGAAAGAAAAAATGAGAAGAAAACCTTTTATTTAAGCGCTGACGTGTCTGTATCTTATTGGTTTGGAAAGAGATCTTTGAAACAATTTATTTTTAAATATATTTAAATAGGCCTACATCTGAATGGACTTTTTACAACAATCTTAGCCCTCCCCCTCTTAACTTTATTCCTGAGTGCGCCACTGTTCGGGTTAGCCACCAGAAATTGGAAATAATTTTTATTCATATCTCCTCTGAAAAATTCCCATTTTTTTCGATTCCCATTAGGAGTAGTAGAAAAGTCTGATGATGAACGAATGGATGAAGGAAGAAAGGAAAGAAGAACTGCATGATTTCATCAACAAGTCTTTCTGAAAAGAAAAAACTATCAAGAAATGAGGAATTTAGATGAGAAGTAGACTAAGCTGATTCAGGCTGAAAATATTAGAATAATATGCAATAACTATTTCATTTGTCTTCGATCGTCAAGACTCTATAAGAAAGTTTAAAAAAATATCTGAGTGAGTTTTTTATTTAACTGGCCTTTTTCTGAATATTTCTAAAAGCTCTGGTTTTTTTTCTGAAGCTCTTACGATTGGATAGTTTAAGAAGCATTCGTTTATCGTTAATTTAACTTCGCGAAAACAGTATTGATTTGTGCATCTGTCTCGAGATGGATTCTGCTTTAGTTGCCATTGAACCAAAGGTAAAAGCATTTGGACAGAATTAAATGGACTAAGGAATGTTTCAGGGCATCGAGAAATGTTGTTAATTAACGGATTTCCAATAGACGCATCCATGGCCTAGCATTAACAGCCACCAATTGTTAATGGTAATTGGGCTTAAAATTAGGAAACTGCAATTATACAGGGAAAGGTCTTAAGGTGAGAACATTCGTTATTTCTTGTTTCAAGTTCTGGATTATTTCATTTATAATTCAGAAACAGCAAGAAAACAGTGATTAAGGAATTTGTGGTAAGTAAAGAAGATTACTTATTTAATAAATATATACATGTTGCAGATAAAGTAGAAAAATTCAGGCATTTGGAGGATGCAGAAGAAATGTACATTGTTAGGCAAAGTAGGAAATGAATATGCTGTTTGTCTAGACATTACCTAGTCATTCTTCCAATGCCCAAAAAATTTGGCAAACTGGGTAAAAAAAATGCTTATAAATTTATATTCAATACGTATTCTAAATCTGATAACTGTAATAACTGTAATAAGTAATTGACTGTATATAAAACTAATATAGTCAAGTAAGACAATAATGCAATCTATAGATTTATTACAGTTTCTCTTGAAAAAATTTCGTTATATTTTGCTGATCATTAAGAACACTTAATCAATTTGAATAAAAATAGTTAAAATACAGTAGAGTCCCGATTATCCGAGTTAATGTGGACCAAGACTAACTCTGATAACCGAAAAACTCGGTTAAAGTGAAAATTGTAAAAATAAATCGTATAGGTTTAAACGTATATTTTAACAAATATAAAAATTATACAGATACACTTAATTGCCGAATTCCATATATCTTTTTCCAGCAGTCCAACCATCTACTACTAGCCGTGAAATCTTCTCCAGCATCGAACATTTGATGAGAGTCTACTGCTTTTGCTTGTAGCATAGGCCCTGATATTGGACTCCCCCCCCTCTCATAATTGTGTGAACCACAGGAATATTCTGATGTTTTTTCGAATTCACACTTTTTCGGTAGTTTTTTTTTTCAATTTTTTTCGTTAATTTTAAAAATGGAAAATGTAGAACCAAAAAAAAAAAAAAAATCCTAGAATTATTTGATAGCTCGGTTAAAGCGGAAACTCGGATAATCGGGGCTCGGATAATCGGGGTCTTACTGTATTACAAAAAATGGATGCTCATGAACTAATACAAAAAATGTGTATATAAAGCAACTATTAATGATTTTAAAAATAAATTATACACAAAGTTAAAAAGTTAAAAAAAAAGCAATATACCGGTACAATAAAAATGGACAGACCAGTTTCGAACTGCCACGATGCAGCCCTTTCTCAATACTTATTATTTTTGAGGATATTGAGAAAGGGCTGATTCGTGACAGCTCGAATGAAACAAGTGCACAGCACCTGCTGTTTTAAATCACTTTTTATTTTAACATCTGTTCTTACACGTACATTTTATAAACCCTTGATCAGGCTCAGTTGCTAAGACCTAAGATTTCGTTCTGTACAGGAACATCGTCTTTGTTCAACAGTTTTCGTTTACACATCGTAAATTGTAATCTTGCATACAACTGTTGCAGTATTCCTTCTCTATCACCTCACTGATAATAACCGTCTTGTGTCATTTTCATTATAATTACCAGAATATTCCGTGCATCTCCTCGGCCTCTATCAACTTCTGGTGTTGGTACTCCATCAGTAGTCTCTTCAGCAAACTGATGAAACTTTCTGTCGGAAGTTTCTTCATTTTCTTCGCTTGTTGTTCCAATTTTGTTTAATATTTTTCTAACACTTCTTGCATTTTCATTACGTTCTCCTAGCTGCCGCATGAGATATGTGGTGAATGAGTCCAATTTAAAGGGGAGAGGTGACAAATGTAATGCGTGAATCACAATCATCAGCATTTCTTTCAAAGTATTTCCTACGTTACGTAATGTGTTGGACATTGTGAAGAATACTGAGTCAGCGTAGGTAATGATATCTGTTGCCCACTTTGCCTAGAGGTCTCATACATTTTTTATACACGAGTAATACCTAACCATTCTCCACAATGCTGGATAGGTTAGGTATCCCACTGTGGTCCATTCGGAAGCTGCAGGTAAGGCTCCAATGTTTCAGTGACCAGGGACTGAGATGAGGTCGGGTGGTCAGTCCAACGCTCACCCTCCTATACCCCTGGGAAAGAAACCGGTCCCCATTCTACAGAGGGCTAGGTAGACCCTAGATAGATTCTAGGACCCGTTTGGAGAAAAAAGGAGATTGGAAAAATCCCTGCCCTCCGCCGATGGTAGGAAGCGCCCTTACCACTCTGCTACTGGCCCATCCGGTAGCATATGCGTACATCTAATAACTGAAAAATGGCTGAAAAAGTAAACTAGCTTCAAATGAAATGATGTATTATATAAAAATAATTTTAATTACAGTCTGCAGCTAAAAAATTCAGAAAATAATTTTTTTGCATTTCTTGTTCAACAAGTTACTGAAGTACTTCTTAAATAACTCCATATATTACAACCTCGATATTCCGTGGGCCTAATCGGCCCACTTTTTTCAAGCCTTTTTTTGGAAAGAGAGAACCATTTCCTTCCTTCCCAACATCAAAAATAACAAATAACTAATAACAATCCAGAATTCCAAAAAAACGTGATGCATGTTATTAGAATTTTGATGTTGGGAAGGAGGGAAATGGTTCTCTCTTTCCAAAAAAGGCTTGAAAAAGTGGGCCGATTAGCCCCACGGAATATCATCGGTGTAATATATGGAGTTATTTAAGAAGTCTTAAAAAAGTTATTCAAGATGAAGTAAGAAAAGTTTATTTAAATTATGACGAGAAAATTTTTTACGAAATTTTAGTTTGTAGGCGAGAATAGTTTAAGACCGACAGTTAGTTTTACTAATTGCAGTTGCGGTGTTATATATTGTGGAGTGTTGTGGAATTTTGATTGGGTCGATAATAAATTTCTGCTTTGTTTAGGCTTCAAAACTTGATGGGTTATTGATTGAAGGGAACACTGATTTGTGATGAACCGATGTAATTGATTAATTATTGAAAAACAAACTTTAGAATAAATCTTTTTTTATTATTTAAACAAAGTCTGTCAGTCGTAGGATCCTATAACTATGTACGATGCAAGGCGTACGCTAAATTGAAATTAAGTAAAACTAATAAAATGAGATTTTTTTTTATCTGAAACATTCTGAATAAATAAACTTCTGTAAATAGCCTGATTAATTATTAAAGATTTAATTACAATTGTAATGACCAATTTCAAATAGAATTAAAATAGGTTTCAATTTCCAATAGAATTCTTTTCAAGTGGCAACAAAGAACAGGTAAGTTCTATAATTTGTTAATGGGAAATAATGAAAGGAGTCCTTGAAGAATCCCTGTAGATTCTTCCTGATGTGCATCGGTTTACCTGGTCTTAATGATATCTTCTGGTGGATATTCTTGGAAGCTACATGGCTTATTGACGTCTGTTCATTCGCATTGTGGATCCTCTGTTGGTGATCGTTGGAAGTCTATTGGTAAACAAACCAACGTCAGGACATCCGTAGACGTTGTCATATTATCGACACATGTCGTAGTTATTGTATCTCAGTGTATAATTAAATCTTTACTAATTAATCAGGTGTACAGGCTATTTATTTATGACAGCAAATGGTGATCAGTACACGTAAAAATGCCTTGCTGGCGTGGCCGTGCGGTCTCGGCGGCTGCCGGTCGTGGTGGCCAATGCGCCAGTACCTGGGTTCGAATCCCGGCAGTGGCATGGCTGTTTCAATTTCCTTTCTTGTGTGTTCGTCTCTTCTTCCCCTGGGGTTGGCGCCCCCTCGTGGTATCCAGCTAATAACTCCTATTGTAGGAGGCCATCCGAACCCTGTACGGGTGTTACGGACGATAAGTAAGTAAGTACACATAAAAATACTAGTATTTAAAATTCTATAATTTTTTAATTATTTAATTCTATTCTAAATTACTCAATTTAATTAATGTAAAGAAGGAATAATCTACTTTATCAAAAAAAAAAAAACCAACAACATCTATTTGCTTTAATTGGACGAACAAAAAAGAAAGAAAGAAGTTGACTAAAAGATATGTATTTAGGATAATGAGCATATATATTTTAATAAATGTAAATGAAAACGATCTTGAAATATATGACTAAAACAAGTAGAATTTTACAAAATAAATACAATTTACGTATTTTTTTTTTTTTTTCGAAAATCCAGGTTCCACAGTTTGGAAGAGTATTATTAACTAAAGTATTTGCCGTCACTTATTATGACGGATAGATAAAGTTAAAATGAATGCATTGCTTCATTTGAATTTTATAAATGAATTTGTTTTTGGAATGCTTCATGCGGGTATTACTGGGAACTTGAAAGGTTGAGATCACTCGGTTGAAAATCGATCCTGGGAATAGTGACGATATCATCTCTGTTGTTTTCCGAAAGAACTTCTGCGTTGATTAAATTGCGATGACACTCCTTAACGACCAATCGTGTGCCATTACAGAGTCCTTTCTTTGGAGTGAGATTGCGAAGCAGCATAACATTCTTCAGGCTCATCTCATGAGGTGGCATGCCGGAAAATATAAGTCTGTGAAGAAACTGTGTAGGATAGTTTCGTTAATCACTTGGATCAGCCGACACTAGTACATCTGTGCTGTAGTACATTTGAGACTTGCAGGGCAGTTTTCTGATCTGTTGCATTCCACACTGAGGAATACATACAGAATTGGAAAACTGTATATATGAAAAATAATTGGAATTCATTTTAAAATATTTTTTAATCCTACTTATTTAACTACACGATATGGAATAAATGATGTCATTAGATCTTCATGATAGTGAATTCGATTTAGTTTCCAAGGTTAAGGTAAAACACACTTAATGACTATCCATTTCATTTATATGAAATTGAGTAGCTCATATATTTGCTTATGCCTCCTTACTACTCAAAAGGGACATGAAAAGCTATAATAAGGTATCTTTGTCTGTGATAACAATAGTTACGTCTACTTTAAGACGCATGTGTGTAATAGTTTGTCAAGATCAGTGATTCTCAAAGGGTGGGGCTGTGAGAAAACCATTAAGAAGTATTTTTATTAAAACGATAAAGTAAGAGAAAATATAAAATAAGTATTAAATATTTTCAACAACGTTATTTATAAAGCAAGAGGAACAAGGAAATTTTAAGTAACTACATGATTTTTATGATCCAATGGGAAATATGTCTTTTTTTCATTTGCACAATTATTTAGTAAGGCGTCGAAAACAATAGTAAAGCAACGAAACGTTTTGGAATGCCGTAGGAAGAACGTTTAGTGTTCTGCCGGATTTTCCAAATATCTAAATAAAGAAAAAAGATTGAGAAGCAGTGGTCTAGATGGTCATCTTCGCAATCTTATTTATTTTAGTTATAGTTTAAGAAAAGAAAAAAAAAAAAGATTGTCTTAATTTTTACTTGCGCTGTAAGTAGATCAGTGTTGAATGCCGCCGTCGCACAACTATAAAATTAAATTTAAAACATTTAAAAAGGTTAAAACGAAACTACTAGTTTCGACTTCATAGTGGACGAAGTCTTCATCGGGTCAAGAGTTAATAAAAATGATGGATTAAATAGCTAGAGGTTTTTCTTTTTTGAAAAGGATGATGATAGTGTAACGTATAAGAAGAGTTTATGTAGGAGTGAGGGAGGGACAATGGGGAAGGGCCTATTATTGCGGGGGTGTTTGTTGGTTGGGGAATATTTTATTTTTATTTTTTTTCGGAATTTGTGTTGCTCGATGGATTGTACCGATAAACATTCATTGTAGGCGTTGGGTTCTGTTATTATACATAGCGTAAGAATGCATTGTTTTCATTGCATGCTATTGAGGCTCTGGCGAAATCCAGTGTATGGCCCGTCTTAAAAGTGTGTGCTACTGCAATATAATTGTGATCCTGGTTTTTGAGGGCATATTGGTGCTATTATAATCTTTTATTTAATTTTTGTTTAGTTTCGCCAAAAAAAAACGATTTTGTATGCCTTAAACCCAATGGATAATAAGGAGATCGCATTATATTTTTAATAGATGATAATATGGATTCTAATCTAGTATTTCGTTGGTCTTGTCCGTTTAATTCGTCTACAGTACTAACCTCTCCTTATAAGAACTCTTGGCACAGCACAATCTTTTTTTGCTCTTGAAATCAGGCTTGTCTTTCGCTCGAATTAAAGTTTTGTTACAAAAAGTTGCAACTCTGAATCACAAACATCAAGATGGATTATATTCCTAAAATATTTAAACAACGCCTAAAACTTTTATATTGTAACAAAAGAAGCCATTCTTTTGATATGTTCGTCTTTGATATCTTTTCTTAATACTTTCCTTGGGTTTTTTTTTTGTTACTTATTGATTACACTTGTCTTTACGATAAGAGTGTGTGAAAATGAAAATCTTTTAAGATCTTTTGTTCTTCTCTGATATTAATGGAACGGATTTTAATAAATAATTCAGAAGTGAAGAAAGACTTTTTCCCCTTCAACTATTTTTCATGAATAGATCTTCGGGTTTTCAAAATTGAAAGAGAATGAGGCCACTTGGCTTATCGATAGGCTTAAAAACTGATTTTGACTCATTTAAAATTTTAAACGATGATTTTTACTTCATTCAAAAGAACGGAATAGGAAATATTTTCTTATACTACTGCAAAGTTTCAGCAAATCTTTTAGAGAACATCACGTGAAACGTAATTATGTAATCTTAGCCAACTAATGTTTGCTGAAGCTTTTCAGAATTGTAAGTTTTACATATCAAAAATAAATAAATAATAAATTATCTTTATTTCTATTCTATTAACAACTGATTTTTATACAGTTTCTGCAGTGATATCTAAAAGCGAGCCTTCAAATAACGCCGTTATCCTAAAACAGGGTTTTAATTTTGAAAAACATTTTATTTCCATTGTATAATCTTTTCGACAGTGCTTTCGTATTTCTTTTTCTAGTAATTTACTTCCTTTCTAAAGAATTAAACACTTCTGCTGAAACTTTTATCTTCTACTTAAGCTCAAAAGAAGTAAAAAGCATAAACATAAATTATTAGCGTCTCTTAAATCTTTCAGAAAGAGAATAACCCACCATAAAAAGGATTGTAATCACAATATCTTAATGGAATTTAAATGTTTAATTTTAGTTTTTTATTAAACACAACGTGAATCTTTGAGAGCAACTTTTAAGACACACCCACGAGGTCATAGATATTTTCAAGGAATTGAAGTATGTATACTGGTTTCAGTTTTTAGCACTATTGCTCAGCTTAAGTTTATTAAAGTAAAAGAGATTGAGAAAGGTCGTATGTAAGATCCCATTGTATCATTTCTTTTTAAATGTATGTTTTCTTTTATTCTTATGCGTAGGCGCCATTTTTTTATTACTTCAGTTATAAAAGTGACACATGTAAAATAGTTTTTATTAAAAGAGATCTAATCATGGTTTGTTTTTTTTTAAATGAAATTCGCTCGCTAGATGGAGTTTTTTTTTTTCTATTAAATTTTTGTATTCTATGGAATAATTAAAAAAAATAATAGTGATTCTCTTAATGCGAAGGGTTTTAAAAAGAATGCCAGCTTTTTTATAAATACGCTACGTTTATATAATAATATTACTTAATAATACATCGTAATCGGAGTTGTTCGTATTATCTTCGATAAAAGTAAACTTCGTCTTATTTCTATGTGGGATTATTAGAATCTGTCATAAATCTGGTTTTCTTCCTTTGTAATTATATAATTTGATGAAGAACTTTTTTTTGTTATTCTCAAATTTGCCTTTAATCTGTAGGTTCTTCTCAAAGATGTTTTGTCTTTTGATTGAAGATTCTATCTTATTTTGATTGCCTTTAGCTATTTAGATCGACGCAATATAATGGAAAAAGATTCGAAATTTTTAACATAAATTATTCAAGAGATGTTTTTCGCTGATGAATTCAACACTTCAGCAAAATAAATTTTCTGAATCCCTTCGCGAATAACGAAAGCTCCAAAACAAGGCATGACTGCTTCTGTTTTGTTTAGAAAGACAATGCCGTAATTAGTTTTCTTTTTTTTTTTGCGGCCTGAGCGAATAAAGAAAATGCCGCCTCAAGGTCCGAAGATTTCTCAACCAAAAACAAAAGCAAACATCGAGACCGTTATAATATAATAAAAGTAAGTGAAATCTTAAATTATATTCTGCCATAACAAACAATAATTTTCTTGCCATCAAAGGTTTCAATTGAGGTATGTTCGTTCGGTAACTTAATTATTTAATTCTAATTTCACCATTACCTTTCATTCTATTAAAGATTTCTGTAACTATAATTACCATTGACAAATTAGAAAAGAAATCTTAAAATCATTAAAAACAGGGACAATTTAATGAAATAACGAAGTAGCAGCACAGAAATTGTTTCATGTTTGAAAACAGGAAGCTACGAAGACTCACATAACAGAAATTAAAGAGAAAAGACATAAAAGAAGACAGAAAAAGAAAGACTACCGAGTGTTTCTGTATCTACAAAGCAAGACATTCCAAAATAATTGGAATTCCGCTGACCCCTTGGTTGAGCAAAACTCAATAGAAATGGTTGAGGAAACGACTTTTGTTGTAGAGAAAAAAGTTGATGCTGGACTTTTCACTGAACTTCCTTCATTAAAACGAACGACTCCTGTTTCTGTTTCTGAGTTTCTGTCCAGAACATTAATGAAGCTACTTTAAAACGAAAGGCGCTAAAAGATGAAGGGTTAGTAAGAGCTGTCTTTTATTTCTTTTAGTTTTAATAGCAAATTATAAATAAACAAAAATAATAAAGTAATAAACAAAAGCAAGAAATAATTAACCATTTCTGTATAAATTCAAGCAAAATTACAGTGATAATGTGATTAATCAGTAAGGAAAACAACATCAGTAGTTAATTAAGAAGCTATGTAATGTGTTAAATAAAGACACAAAGGGATTAGAGTCTTAAGAGAATATCTGATTTAATTGTTAGATTTTGAAGTTCATAAAAGGATTCTGAGAGATTTAATTGAAGCAATTTTTGTTATCTTGTTGTTGGGCAGTGGGAACTGGTATCGCTGCTTTATTTTAGGCCTATTGCACAAACCCTAGAAAGAGCATGCCATAGACGAACAAAGAAGCAGACAAAACATACGAAAGAAAAGAAACATCCATGCTATTCCGGGATTTGAACCCAGATTTAGATGTCAGTCTCGTGACTTGACCACAAGACTATGCCTGAACTATTCTAACCAGTTTTTATCACTTCATACTTCAATTCTTATATCTCAAAAGGTGAATATTTAAGCTGTGCTCGATGATATCTGTTAGAAGTTTTTGATATTTAGTAATAAAAGAAAATATTAAATCAATTGATATTAAAGAACAAGAAACTAAAAGTTAGCAGAGAAATGTTTTGCTAATCCTCTCTTCAGATTCATATCTTTAATCATATACTTGAGCATAATAAGAATTTTGTACTCTTGTGTTTGTTATAGCGTCATTCAATTTTATGTGCAATTGTTATGTAGCAGACATGCTTTCCACAATATTACTTTAAAATTATAACGACTTTTGTCTGCCGAAACAAAAAAAAAAAAAAAGAAAAATGTGTTGGAGAGTAATTCTGATCGAAAACGAGATTATCCTCATTATTCGATTGACTTGTTTATTGTAATTGTTTGATTGAGAATTCAATCGATTCGCTAGTGAGTGATTTTGGAGTTTTATTTTTTTTTTTTTAAATGCCAGCAAATCCATTTTGTTCATCCTCATTGAATTTCATGTTGTTCTGGTCAACATCGACAGCATGAGTATTTTTTTCTAAATTTGAAGAAACCTAAATGCCTTAGTACTAAGAACGAGTTTGATTTTTCTTGAAATCCAGATACCATCGAGGATTCAGTTACCATCGAGTGTAGCTTAAATTTCACCTTTCGAAATAAACATAAAATTGAGACATGAAGAACAACATTTAATTTAATATATTTAATAAATAAATAGCAAATTTTCGGAAAGAGTTCTTTCTTTCCTTTATTAAGCTTCAATTAAACTAAATAGTTGTTTTTAAAACAATTAAATATCAATACAACATTATATCATCCTGGAACATTCATGCTTAATTTAACATGTCATTACTTTTAAACAAACTTTTAACAATCTTATTATAATTTTAATTCTTCAAATATAATGCTAAAAATTATCTGCTTGAATAACTTTTTATTTATTGTAATAGATAATAATTTAACTGCTTTAGCAAGTGAATCAGTAAAGTCTTATATTAATGGCAAAAATGTCATTGCATTTGATGAATTAAAATTATAATTATAAGATTGCTCAACATATCTACAAAAAGATTGTTTGACTTTTTCGACAAAAGCCCTGGACAAAGTTGACATATACTAGAAAGACATGGAGGAAATAAACATTACCTATATCTTCTTCCATCATTTCTTTAGTAAATTCAAATCCAAAATTAAAAATTTTAAAGGATTCCCAGAAATACAGAAGATAAAGATAATGCGGGAATACTGGAGGAAGAGGAGAGAGGCGAAGAAGTAGTCATAATTGGCTATTTTACTTTGTCCTTATGTGGCCACAATCGAGGAAGAAGATTGCTAAAAATGTTGTTTAAAAGTAATGACATGTTATTGTTGTCATCCATCATGAATGTTCGAGGATGATCTAATGTTTCTATTAAAATTTAATAATTGTTTCAAAAACAACTATTCAGTTGAATTGAAGCTTAATACAGGAAAGAAAGAACTTTTTCCGAAAATTTGCTATTAAATAAGTTTAATAAATAAATATATTTATTAATGGAGTTGTGAAGTTTCTAATAATATGATAAAAGAAGTGCCAAGGAATTTATGAACATGAAGTGATAATACTCCATAATTCTCATAAAACAAATATCTTTAATGTTCCTTTAGTTGTTTGTAATCCTATTTTATGTAATAAGTAAGAGGCAAAAAGGATTGTTTTTGTCCTCTTTTATTCACCTGAGTAAGTTTCTCGTACAGAGAAACGAAATATTGTGAACATTAAAGATAGTTGTTTTATGAGAATTATGGAATAAATCACTTACAGTTTTATGAAAGATGACTTTATGAAGTGATAATGTTGACAAGTAACTCCGAAACATCTTACGATTAGTTAGATTTTCAATTTTTTGACTGCTATTATTTAGCATAAACATATGAATCTGCTACCATTAACTACAGCTGCTACTTTAATCTTAACAACTTTATAGTTTCCTGAGTTTTATGTGACTTTACCACAGTGGAACGTGAAAAATCCTTTCTGAGGTTAAACCCTTTATTCAACCCAGAAATTGTTCCAGTCTTATCTTCATTGAAATTCAACTTACGTCTGGAAGAGCAGAAAATTCTAGTAGATTGAATGAAAAGCTTTCAGTTTTCTTAATCTTCATTTCACTTAAGATGTCGTTGAATGAAGTAACTGATGAGAATTAAAGTTAATGGTTCCATTTCTAATTACTTATGCAAAATTTCTTAGGCTGTCTTTCCGATCATTGGATAGGACATTTATGCCTTCAATGATTATATCTATATCTAACGAGAAGTTCGAAGTAATTAAAGACTCTCCTTAAATTGTGTTTCTTAATTTACTTTTGCAGAAAATGGAAAATTTGTATTTAAATTAATTGAAACTAATTGAAGGCTTTCGTTTTTGGCGGTTTAACAAAAAAAATAAATAATTAAATTCGCATTATTTTCTTAAATTGTTAATTGGGTTAATTTAATGACATTAAATTGCGAGAAATGGATTAGCAAAAGCATTTACAAAGAAAAGAAAATACCCAGTAAGCAATGTCATGGGAACAAAATATGTTGTATGTATATGTAATATCCCAAGGAAGTGTCTACGTGATCGTAGTGACGTAAGAATGACGTCACTGGAGTATGTGATATAGAGACTGTACATGTCACCCAAGTGGAGATTAAATGCTGCTGCACAGTTAATGAGACCAGTTCACCGGCGCCCGCGACCTGCGACGTCCCTTGCCGAACTCTAAGCGCCGTTGGAGGAGAAATGAAGGAATGTGCCTCAGGACGACGTACGGCACACCATGCATCATGAGTTACTGCGTGCCTGATCGCCAGCGGGGGCCAGATCACCTACTCATGGGAACAGCCATGCTCTTGTTGTGTAGTTCCTGTTATACCAAGTTTTGGTGTTTGATTTGTAGATCACTACCTATATACAATGGTAGTGGGCATGGATAAAGTTTCCATGCCGCCTACTAGGTGTTTCACTTTCTCTGTTCAGTAATATAGTCTTAGTATTAGCTCAGATCGCAACTCAATTAGACGTAATCCAGATTTAGCTTGTGACCATTTGGAGAAACCTGCATTGTCTTACACAATGAAAAAGACAATGAGAGATTATTAGAAATAGGATTGAAATCCATTGTTTAGATTCTAATGCTTTTCTTATGTAAAGTTGTCTCGCTCTTATTACTCGACTAGGACACATTTGGAAAAGATTTCAAATATAAAAGTATGGATCATCTCTAGTCCTCGGATGTGCATACCAATCTTCAAGAAGATCCCTCGAGGGGTTAAAAGTTATTAGATTGACATATACACACACACTGACTGATTGTCCTACTGGAAATGAGGTTAATAAATAAATAAATAGATTTGAATCTTTAATGAACAATTTCGTTATTTAAATGTACTGCGTGATTATTATTAAGGAACGATTTCGTTTGTTTTACTAAGAATTACTGAGAAATTATTATACTTAAGAGAAGGTCAAAGAAATTCGGAAAAGTATCTTGAAGTTTAGGCTAATTACTTTAAAATAGAAAGAAAATTATACTTAGATAAATGTTGTTTTTGGGTTTTTTTTTTGAAAACGTTTGTTTACTATGATTTATCTTCAAGAAAGAAAAGCTAACTTTTCCGAATTCTTGATGATGATTGAAAAAAAGATTGAATAGAATTAATTTATATCAGAATTTGTTTTCCCGATGTGCCGCGAGAATTTTCCGAATCTGTCCAACATATACTTTCACACTAATCAAATGCTCATAAGTCAGAAAACCTGGGAAAACAGAAATATGAATTATATTATCTTTCGTTCTAACAACTAAGATTAAAAAAATATTAAATTCAAAAGAGTTTAACGAAATATTTCAGATATCTTTTGTAATATTTTAATTTATGTAAGGATAATCTCGGGGGTATATTTCTACCGTATCTAGTAGGAGATTAATACAACAAATAATTACAAGTAATGGAGGTGTTATTTCTTTAACCTTAACTCCGGCAGATAGTGTTCGTTACAACCCGCTAAAATAATTCCCATGTGTAGCTAATTTGTAGAAAGAAAAAAAACAAAGGCGAGTCATTGAAACAAATCTATGTATATACTATTAAAAGTTTCTTTTCATAAAAATGTTAATCCTAATTCACTTGCATGAAACTACGCCTCATAATACAAAGTGTTCTGCGTTATCCAATTACAGGGCTATGTAATACTCTTCTTAAATCAGATAACAAAAAAAAAGTATCTTTGTATAAACTTTATCTACACTTGTATTAAAGTCTTGAATCTTTAACTTTCTTACCTTTACTTGTGTCTGTTAATCTGACGTTCTTGAAGGAAAAGTGATGATAACAGTATTCGTGTGTTATGGCCCGTCCGTGTAAGAAAAATCAAAGATTACTTACAGTCTGTTGAAGTTCAATCATCTTCCGTCTGATCGTTTAATATCCAGTTGTCTTCAGTGGATGGTTGACGATATCTTCGAATTCACTGACTTTCGAATCCGTTTGAAATGGAGCTTCCTTTTTAACCGGATTATATCTTCTAATCCTTCTGGTTTAATCGAACTTCAAATCTGCTTTCCGGTACGTATCCTTCGTGATTATGTACCACTTATTGCAGGAACCAGGAATATTTACCTTGGATAATCCTTAGCATCCTTTAGCAAAGACATTTCCGAATACATCTTCGTTGATCATCGTATTCTACAATTCCTTCCATCTTCATTGCCAAAAAAAACATCATCGACAACACAACTATATCAGCACACGAGTTCATTATCCAACAATCGATACTCGATAGCATCAAGTGTATCGCATCTTTTATTTCACAGTAATTGTTGCGTTGTTCTTTTGTTTTTCTTCTTTGGATTATTCACGACTGCTGATTATATTGACTGCTCTTAGAATTGTCTTCTGTTTGAAATTCATTCAGAAAAAGTTCAGGTAATCATTTCCCAATTCAAACCTACATCTTTCAAAGTTTAAAAACTTTAATATTCCTTGGCAAATCATTAGTGTTTTTCAAAAGATTCTGTTACAGAAACAAAAGCAATAAAAAGCTTGGGATTTTAAGAACAAAACTTTGTGTGCCTTCGGGATTTCTGAAAATATTAAAGTCCGCTACGAAGCTAAGAAAGGTTGGAAAAAGCACTGCTTTATATTACAATTGAACTTGATTTTCTCTTAACCAAATAATGTTGTGTACATCTCAATTGCTTGTGGTTCTGAATTTTCTGTATATCTTGTTAGAATTCGTAGAAGGTCAAAGATCATCAACCAAGAACAATTTTTTCGCCTCCGAACGATTTTGGTTCGATTTCAATCGATTCAGTTTAACATCGTTCTTCTTTGTCATCGCTCTTTCCCATTCTGCTTTCGTTCTCCGCTTTCCAATTTTCTCTTCTCCGCTATCACACTGCTCTATTCCCTTTCCTCCCACAAGTTCTATTATCGTACCCAACTTCTTTTTTTTCCTTCTTTTCGAAATAATGTTTTAATTCATCAGTGTCTCGATTTCTTGGATTAAAAATAAATGCGATCTCAGTGAATATCTACTTTTTCTTTTCAATCCTCGCAAATTTTTCAATGTACGTTCAATAAAATTTTAAATAAAACGAAAAGAAATCTAGTTATTGTTCAATCTTTCTACAATTTCTAAACCATTACTGTTTCATTGAAAATGAAATGTTTAGTAGAAGTGGCCTAGTTTCAATTTGATTTTGCTTTATTCAAAAACGATTTAATGGAATAATTAATAAAACTCAGTAAAAAACTTAGTTTTATTACTTCATTTATTTTTTAAAGCTATTCAAATTCCACAATCCCTTTAAACGTGCATCATTAAAATGATTTTTTAAATACTTACAATGTGTATCTTTCAACATGTTTACTTTTACACTTTCCATGAGTATAGATAGGCTTAATACTTTTTTCTGTACAGTATTAAGATTATTAATCTAAATTTTTGTTTTATTATAACTTAGAAATACTAAAAAAACATATTGTCTAAAAAACCTATGTCTCAATTGCAGAGAACATATTCTTGTATAGTTGTACCAGTATTTAAAAAAATAAATTAAAATTAAATTTAATGACTTTGTTGAAGTATATATGATATGTGGGATTATTTATTGTACTGAGATTTAAATTTCTTTTCGCCAGCTTTGAAAATGGATGTAAATAACATCTGAAACAGTTTAGTTATCTATGGATTATATTAAATTGGATATGTTTGTAACCCATCTTGTGAATTGTTTTTGGATGAATCCCGTATTTCTTTATAATTAAAATCAGACATAAAAGTAAATCCCAAGTTCTGGTCTTCATTGTCAGAAGATGATTTCACTACTTAGGACTTGTAGGAGTCTTAAATGATTTCAAATTCGATATTTGAAGTTAAGTTCTTACAAGATGGGAACACTTGGAAGTAATTTTGTGTTGAAACATATCTTGGATCTTTTCCGTTACAAGTACACATTTTTTTATTATCTTCTTTTTAATATAACAACCTGTTACATCTAAATGATCTTTAAAATTGGATAGTATTGAGGAATTTACAATATATATATAATTTTAGGCTTTTTTGCATTACGCTAATAAGATCATCAAAATCATTCAGTTTGTGTGTATTTCTAATAAAACTTGAACTGCTCGATGGATCTTGAAACTTAATATGCATATTTGACGACTAGGGACGATCCCATTTTTGTATTTGAAAATCTTTTTCAAATGGATCCTTGTCAAGAAATCAACATGAGAAGCGGCAAAAATTCCCGTAGACAAGCATTGGAATCTAAACAAGGGATTTCTATACTATTTCTTTGAATATCTCATTGTCTTAAGCAACGAATATTACATCTTAACTCATTCAGTGTGCCTGATGTAAGCGATTTAAATAACTACATATTGAAAAATACACTAAATCTGGATTATATTGCATTAGGAATACCATCTAATACTATGTTGATCCACCTGTGCAATCACGGCTCTTCGACGCCTAGGAACAGATTCCATAAGGTGTCGCCTTGCGTAACTCGACCAGTGTCCGTTGCAGCAACTCCATCGTTTCACACTCATTCCGTGGGAAAGGATATGCAGTTCTCACACTCCCTTCTAGCATATCCCACACACGTTCAATTGTGTTACAGTTTCCGAAATACTGTCCTTGCCCTTCTTTCCCTAACTGGGTGTCATGGGTGTCACCACGTTGCCCCATGACTACCTAAAGAGGAGAGATGTGCCTATTAATAGTGACCTCAAGTGACGTTGACATGGTACTTCATTATCTCTTAGAATTTTAAAATCGGCGTGCTCCTAATACAAAGCTAACTCAATGTATATTATAAATATAAATTTATGCTACAGGTCTTCTTGTGAAAATGACAAAAACTAAAAGAAATTATAAAGAAAAGCATTTATGGAAGTAGGCTTTGAATTGTTATTTCAAACAAAAACTTCGAAATTACTTAATCTAAAGAAATATCTAAAAATCATTATCTCAATAACACGAAAAGAACCAGTTATTGCAATAAAATATTAGACGTTTCAGCGTGTTTCGGTCCATTGCCAAGAATCAAACTTTACGAGGCATATAAATTTTATAATTCTAAATAATAAAATCATTCTGTCACTTGTAACAGACTTGTTGAGCTATCATCAGTTTTTAGTAAAGTATTTTAAATTCGTTAAAATATCTTTATTTTTAAAAAGCAACTTTATAAGCAAACTTTTAAAGATCCAGCGAATCCACTGTTTATTTATTTTTTTTTAAATTCACCTCCTAAAAAAAATTAATAAAAGTTCTTTTTACATATTTCCAGTCACTCTTTTAATTTATTTTGTTTTTCCATTGATTTACAATTCTGTGTATTTGAACTTAGTAATGAAAACTGCTGAAAGTTAGTGCTCGTCTGTAGTTGATCTCTGTGAATTCGAACAGAAGGAAAATGGGAAAGTTTCCTGTGGTTTTAGAGAATTTCCATTCCATTCACAGAATACTTTGTCTTCTTGACAGAGGCAGGAAATTACGTCTTCATAAGAAACAAACTTTTCCTTTTATTTTCCTATCATTCAGACCTATTTTTGCAGCGAGAACTCTAATAAATACTGAAGTTGGTTTGACACTTTTGTCTGACAGCCCTGAATGATTACAGTTGTGATTCCTTTCGTCGTAAAATATTTACCATTGAAATTCATTTGCATAATGTAAGTGTTGGATCTGAGTCTTAGAATGCTAATGGGGATGTGAATCCAAGCACAGCGATTTACTCATAAAAGGATTTGCATTTTCAAGAGCTTTCTATTGCTTAAACGTCTTACAATTTGCTGAGTTATAAAAGATGAAAGACGCATTGCTGTGTTTAGTGAAGAATTCTTGAACGTTTTACATTATGTAAAGATTTTCAACTGATATATTAAAGGAACTTTGGTTTCTCAAACCGTATTAGATTTGTTTCTTGACTTCTTACTTTTCTTAATGTAATTTTGGCTTTTATTAGAGTATTAAGTATTTTGTAAGCATTCATATTTATAGATAGTAAACGCGATTTAGACGATGATCTGCCGTGAGGCCGATATATCGGGACCAGGGTTCGAATCCCGGCGTCGGTATGGATGTTACTTTCTCCTTCTGTGTTTCGTCCGTTTCTGCGGGTTTAGCGTGAGCTGCCTCCTATGGGCGTACCCTGGGCAACATTTCGACGAATAAATGCTCACTCTTCTCGCCCCTTGTTGAGGTTAATAGTTTCAATTCTAAGAGCCCGAGCGTTGGCAAAATAATAATAATAATAATATTTATAGATAGTAGAGTTTATCTCCTTTTTTCTTGATTTTATCGCACCATCAGATTTTGCTATAGGAAAAGTTTTCAAGTGATTGAAAGCAAATGATCAACTTGCATTTACGTCATCATATCAGCTTTTAATAACAACAGCGTGATTGGTCAATCTGTCCATTCATCCATATGTTAAAAGAAAACATTGCAACCTACTCCGAAACCAAAAGAGACGGAAATACAGATAAGATGTCAAATGTTAGATATATAATTGAGGATGGCTATATTTGATTTTTCATAGATGTGGGTCAACCGCAAGTCACGTGAGTTAAGGAGTTAAAGGCTAAACTGTTCCTTTTAGGTCGGCTTTCCTGCCACACACTTTCATCCTGCAGACACAGCGGACACGTGACCTTAGCTTCCGAAATCATTTCCTCAGTCAGCAGGGAAGCCGAGTGGATGGTAGGGCAGCCAGTAAAACTTATGCAGGTTGCTATATACAGTGTAGAAAGGAAAACATGGCAGATTTACTTGACAGGTTTGCTAGTAAACAATTAAAAATAACTTCGATTAGTTTAATAAGTCAAGAGCTGATTAACTTTGATAAAAGTTTTTGAGAATCCATTGCTTAAGTTCTAAAGGAAAGTAAACCTGAAGGTCTTTGAGAAACTTCTTGTTTAAGTACGTGGAATGTGATTTATTCCCGCATTGAATGTCCTATAATGAATATGAAAGTAACTTATTAAGATTGGCAAATTGTTCCATCAACTTTTAGGAACTAATCATGTAGAAGTCCCGAAAGAAGCTTTGATTTTTTTTTGTTTTCTATTTGTTCTTAAGCGCTTTCCGTCTGATTATATATTTTTATAGTCTTAGTTTTTCTTCTACGATCCAATCATAGTAAGTTAATACCTCTGTATCTCAAATATTATGATAAATAAAACACTATTTTTTTGTAGGAACTTTAATTTCCATGATCGATCTATACTAGTCTGTTATCTACTTCCTTTGATCAATATTGAATCCCCGAGATATGGCGCTTGTAATAAGACAACAGTGAGTCAATAAGGAGATTTAAAGTAATCTTTCCCACATATCTTAACACTGGGTATTGAAAGGTTTTTTGTTTTTTATTTTTTTTTTGCCTTAGTTTTGATTGTTTGAAGTGTAATCGTTTTGTTTATAATTTTAAACAGATAAATTTTGCAACTAACCAACCATAAAAAAATAAAGTCTAACAAAAAAATTCAGATGTCAGTATTAAATCGAAAACAAAAAGTTCGTTCTCCAAATCACGATGAATCTGTTTTGTAATGAAGTTATTTTTGCTTTGATAAAGAAACAAAAATCCTAAAAAGTACGTTTAACTTATATATGCAGAAGAAAGTGGTAATAAAAAAATTCATTCACGAAAACTTAAAAGTTGCTTTAAGACTATGTTATTTCACCGATCTAGCCTTCTAGCTAACCTTCATTCTATGATTTTCATAAAAGAACTTATTTTAATAACTTTCCTGCATTACTTCTTTGCATTGCTCCAAAGCACTCCTTCAAAAAGACATTCATTTTACAATTGTAAAAATAGTGATGAAACTTTTATCAAATGCCAGAAACCAAGCAATCATTTGTTTTCAGAGTTGAAGAAAAACGTTTATCTTTCACACAATACTGTTATTCCATTTGAACCTAATGTGTTGATTATCTCGGAGATTACCTTTGCTATTTTCTGAGTAAATTGCAATGCTTTCTATTTGTAGTTTCGTATTTTTAGTTTTCGATGAATCTGTTTTTAATGAAATTCAACTTGAGGTTTGTTTCTCCTACTAAACATACGCAGATAATTGGTGGAGTCTAACGAATAGTTAATTGTGTAGATACAAAAGACTGTCAGACAGAATGGCTTTGCAAATTCAAATAGCAAAAAAACCTTCATGCATGCAGTAAGATTTAAACCAGCAATCCCGCACTTACTAGACTCGAGCTATGCGATGAGCTACGCCCTCGCTTATCACTTGATTAACGTTCGTACAAGCTGCTTGGAATTTTTCATAGTCGATTTTCTCGAAAATGCTTGAATATCTGGCTCAATAGTTTTGGGTACTTGATATTCGATGGATGATCTTCGCGTACTGCAAATATAAATAAAATCTATGAACTGACTATCTGACAGTCCTCTTATATGTTTATTTAAGAGCTCTTGAATTTCTATTATTCTTAATAAGACACAATCTTGGCAAAAAAGGTTTTGCCAAGCCATTTTGAAATTGTTCTCTTAATGATCTACGCCACGGAAACCTTCTGTACATGTTTTCTTTACATACATATTTCCCTTCGACTTTGTGAACAAATGCTATTTAACATTTTCAGATAATGATGAAGTAACAAATACCGTTTACGAAATCAATATTTTGGTAAATGTTGAAGAATGTAATGGGGGCTACTTGAAAGACCGCGTGATGAGATGTCTGGTAGTAAACAGATTTCTGTTTACAAGCGATTAATGTTTAATCTTGGTAACAACTGAACCATTCGGGTTTCTGCTCGAATTCACATTAAGTCTACGGGGCCCAGGGATTTCCAGTTCTCTTGCTTTCTGACGTCACTGTCTCCTCCCTGCTCTGCCTTCAGGCCAAATATGTTACTCTGTCAGTCTTGACAAAAGCTTAATCATCTTCAATTGCCTTACAACCATAAAATAAGTGCCGTGCTTTTCTTCTTGGCGAGGAAAAATACTCAATCAATTTTCAGTAAAGAAGAAAAATGGTGTCAAATGCTGTAAATGAATTGTTTTTATTATCCGTCTTTTTAAAATGGAATTGACAAGCTTTCGTTTAACCTATATTCTTTTGTGTAGTTAATAAAATAGTTTTTAGTTAAAATTATTTTATATGAAAGTTGAAATATAGTAAAGTAGTATTTTTAGACAACTATTACAGAGTATTTAGTGAGGTTTTGATGAAACTAAAATTCAGGGCTGATGAAGTTCTACATTTAGAAACAATTGATAGAAATATGGAATAGTGATTCTTCTGAAGTTTAATCTAACGGTTTGCTTCACACATTTACATTAGTTCCGTTACTTACATATAGAAGTGCTGCTAAATTTAACTAGAAAACTGGATCTTTAATTTTCGTTCAGGCTTCATTTACCTAACTTTTTATTAATTCAAGTTTCATGAAAAAAACAAAACATTAAGGTACTTGAAAGTGTATGGATCAATGCTCCCGTGAAATGAAAAATTTTCTTTTTTTAATATTTAGATAAAAATCTAAAACCAGAACACAGTTTATTTCTGGAATATTAAAGCTTGCAAGTTTTAAAGAGTTCAGGACAACTGAAATTGGTTTTTGTTTGTTAGAATGATACATCTGGCTAATCAATATTAATTTGAATCGAAAAAAACAATGTCACTGGTTCAATAACTACACCGGATGAAAAATTAAATAAATTTATTCTGATTAAAAGATTACACATATTCTATACCTCCATTTGTGTTTCTGGAATCATATCTTTCTTCCCTTGTTGTGAACAATATTGTCAAACGAATGCAACACAAGAAGCAAGATGGGTGCAGTAAATACTACGTTCGAAAGGTGTGGGCTGTTAGCACAGAGGGCGCGTCACTGTGTCACCAGATGGACCTTTTTCCACCGCCACCAGCTTATTTTTTTCTTTGTACAATGAAGAAAATTTTTTTCCTTATTGAAAATGTCATTATTGACAGTAGTCGAAATCAGTGTTGTAAAATACTTTTTATTTATTTGTAGTCATACTCAAACCTGAGTAATCAGGTTGATTCAGATGAAATGTTGGAAAATGGTGGAAACTCGATGCGAAATGGTGTTTATTAATCAAAATAATCAGCGCCAGCAGTAAAACACTTTTCCCCAAGGAGATGTAATTTCTTGTAAGCCGTCGTGAAAAAAAAACTCGAGTAAGGGACGTAACAAACTCCTTGGAATATGATTTCAGCTAATGTTTGATTAGATAACATTCTACCAGTTAGAAAAGTCTTCAAGTGCTTCAAGAAGTGATAGTCCATAGGGAACAGATCTGGCGAATAAAGCAGCTCAGATAACGTTTCGTAACTCAACTGGTGCATTCTCTGGCGTGGGAAATTTCAATGCGACATTTAATTGCGGGGAAGCATAGAAGAATAGACAACAGATCGTCGTGTTTTGTAGTATTCTCTCAACTCATGTGGGACCTATTCATCATCTTCTTGAATATGCTATACCCTCCAAATTGCGTAGTGTACTCTCAGTTTCCCGGCAAGTTCTCGAACTATTTGACGAGTATCAGATTGGCATCATTGATAGCTCCTTATGGTCTACCGCGGAGCTCCTTTGCGGGGCTAATATCGCCGAACCGGAATTTCGCAAACAAACGTTGCGTCATGCATTCATTCGTTGTGCCTTGCTCAAATGTTGCATTGATGTTGCGGTCTGCCACTACTGTACGGTGTTCCAGTTTAAACTCCTACAGAAAAATACGAAGGAACTGATTTCCTGTAGAAAAACTCCACTTGGAATTGACACCAACAAACCACGTGATCGCTGTCTTATATGCAGCAGGATTGGTGCTTTTAATTTGAATATCACAAGCGCCGTCTGGCGACATTTTAACTTCTCAAAAATACGTGTCAATTGTAAGAAGTTATAAAACAGTCGTACGAATCTGCAGAAACCTAATTGTTTATTATCAAACTCACTTTTCTTAAGCTTAGCTTATTCTCTGAACAATAGACGGCATGAAAATGCTACAAAGGAATGTCCTTCAGATGTTGGATGAACTTAACTTCATCGAAATATTGGCGTTTTTTTGTGTTGAGTTAATTCTTGGCATTAAGCGGTTTGTTGTTTCTTATTTCAATTGTGTTAAATAGAGATATTCTCGATAGTTGAGCTTTTAATAGTTTGTTATGGAAACAAAGTTCCCTATTTGCATCAATTCAAACCAACCTATCGATTGGTATTTCAATTAAACTTGAATTTGTTTATTGATTAGAAGGACAAATATCGGCGAATCTGTTGATCTGCTAAGTAAATATGGAAATTTGTAAACAAGTACTGTTTACGCTGCTTTACCAGTCGATATAATTGCTAGTATCTACACTTAAATTGAGTTATTTTTGCGGTCTGGAATGGATGGTTTAAATAATCATTCAATTATTGGTGCTTCTTAACCGATAAATAAACATTATGATAATTTGAAAATTCCGTAGATTCTAGTAACCTTTTAACGGTAGATATCGTAATGTATTAACCATCTTCAATTGCGATTAATAATTGTCTGATAAATCTAATAATTTAATTACATGTTCAGCATAATCTGCAACAACATTGAAAATTAAGATTTAACTAATTCTTTTTTCCTTAATTCATATAGTGAGTTATCTTAAATTAGGACTTTCTCTTTTTTACCTTGCAGCATCATGGGACATCGTAGAACTTGAAGCTTCGTAGGACGGTGCTGTGTTGAAGTTCTCCCTCAATTCAGCTGAGATAGTTTGTCGTTGAAGCTTTTATCCATTCATCAGTCACTGTAATTTATATTTAAGTAGCCTGCGATAAGTCGCTTCGTTCCGGAAGCCTTGAATATGGAACAAAAAAAAAAGAAAATTTTTAATTCAAACAGCCAAATTGCATGAAATAAACAAAAAGCTGAAATTTAGAATTAAGAAGACTCATGTGAAATTTCGTGTTTCTAGCTAAAGTGGTTTCAGAGAAATGCGTATTCTTCAACAAAGTCCCCCTCCCATTCCCGTTTACATCCCTTAGGATCCGAATATCGAAAATTCAGATTTTGACAAAAAAAAAAAAAACACTCACTCCAAATTTTGTTTGCAACTCATGCGGTTTCGGAGATACGCACACCCTTGAAAAAAAAGTCGCCCCCTCCCGTTTACATCCATTACATCGAAAATATACGTCGAATACGTATAATTTTAGATTTGGACAAAGAACACTCATATTAAATTTCGTATTTCCAACTAAAGCGGTTTCGGAGATACTCACACACCCTTCAAGAAACTTTCCCCCCCATTCAGTTTACACTCCTTAGTCCGGATCCGGGTATTTGTAGTTCATGCATTATTCTGGAATGCATGTGAACCTCGGTGCCAAATTTGGTGAAGATCCGTTGAGAAATCGCGACGTTGTTTCAAGACGAACAAACAAACGCTCACACTTATTATATAGATTTCTTTTTACACATATTCAATAGGTGGTTTCAAATATCTCGTTCCTACTTTGTCGACGAATAGCACTGCTGACAATAGACTAGTAATAAATAAATTCGAAGTAGCTTTCTTTTCAAAATTCTGCCTTTTTTTCCCTTTTTCCTTTGTTTATCATTCTGTTCTTTATCTTCTGTATTTATATTTGTATATTTTTTTTAACTTTCATTTTCTTTTGCAGTACTGTAACTTACTGTTAGTCTCGTTTAATTTTCTTTGTTTTGAATGGTTTTATCAGCATACTTATTAATCATTTTTCTTGCTTTATATTTGATTGTTACACCTTTTCTGGCGCAGTACAGTCTCTATTGACCTTAATCCACAAAGTCCAGAGAAATCGAAGCAGATCAAAAAACAACGTTGCTCTGAATCTCTTCAAACAAAATAAAAAAATAATGAAGGTTTAATTTTCGTTTGTGTCAATCGTGGTTCTATATAAATACTAAATTTATTCACAGACATAGAAGTCGTAAAATGTATGGCTTATTTAGTTTTTCTACTTAAAATACTTCCTTTTCCCGGTTTTCTAAAAGAAAAGAATCGAATTCTTTACTTAACATATTCAGCTTAATTAACTTTCCAATATTTCGTTGTCAGCCAAATCAAATCTTTTGTTATTTGAAACTAAATTATTTTCAATTATACAGACTGTTTGTTACCAGTTTCAATTCTCATTTATTTCATCTCATTCTTGACATTTGGCTGAAAGTAATTAATCGTTTTACTTATTTCTGGTTGAAAACGTTAATAAATGAAACAAATGAGAGAGATTTTTCTGTCCATTCGGCACTGAAATATCAGCAGTCTAATTACAGTCGTTTCCTTCTAACAATAATTATAGTTCATTTATTATTCATTTGAAAAGTATAATTAATAAATGCAATTTTTGAATCGAAACTGAATCAGAAAAGCAATTAACTGAGACAATTCCTTGTTTTCAAAAGGGCTTATTTCAAATACAGAATTGAAAAACAACTCACTGCCAAAAAAAAAACAAAAATAAAACGCTTCCGTATGGAATGATGTGGGAACGAGAAAACTCAGTAGATGGCACCGTCACAGATAGTTGTACCACTGATTATAGTTGGACTACGATTGCCGCTGCGAAACACCAGAGGCGTTACAACCGCTACGGCTGTGCTCTTGTGACCTCTATGCTTTATAACCATTGGAGTGCAGGTCTTTAACTGCGCAGCATGCCTCGACGACACAATAGTTTAAACAACTGACAGAGTTTAATCTTACGGTCTGTAAGATTGGACTACGGGAAAGGCACTAAGCAACGTAGGCAGCACACCAAAAGAGAGCATAGCGTCATCGTCCTATAGGTGCAAACTGATTCCAAGGGTGTCGGGAGCGGGTGGCATGGACAGCTCTGGACTGGCAACGAATCGTGTTCATGACAAATGTAGGTTTTGCCTGACAATGCACTCAAGTTTGCGTTGCCCAGTGCATATTTAACTGTTGAGCGACACATCATGATTGTGGAGAGCCATCTCCTACGATTCTGTTTCTCCATTGGTAGTGATTAAGGGAACACCGACTGCTGTAGCCGCTTCTTGAAGGGAAGCAGAATCTCCTGGATACGCCACGGCCTGCCAGGTATCCAGCCTTGTCGTCCATTGAACGTGTGTAAGATCAGCTGAGACGGCAGCTTCGGCCATCAATGGGTATGAGCAGTAAGATGCAGCAGTAACAACAACTGCTGCAGAATAATATTACAAGTCTTTACGACTCTGTATCAAGCCGCACTAATCCATGCTTGTGGCGATATGACGCAGTACTAAAGAAACTATTGACCTCTAGTAGTTAGCCCGAATAAACGGCCCATTTGTTCTGATATTGTAATCTTTGGCTATGCCAAGTCTCATTCCATTTCGATTACTGCTTTATTTTTTTTGGCAATGAGTGTTTATCTTTACATCTCCTTAATAAATCCAATTAATGAAATGTGATATCACATTAATGAGATTTCCGATTGTTTGATTTTCATTTTAACCTACTTTATTTATTAATTTTTCTGTGTTTACATTAACATATACATATATTGACATAAAGTTTATATTGACAACTAAAAGTTTATAATTTTGACAAGTTTACATTGGTATTAAGTATAAAAATTGTATTTCATAGGCATTAAAGACAAACAGTAAGTGAAACATATCTTACATATATATCATATATACCTAAGGTATGTAATATATTTGCAAGAATTGTTAAGAAAAATTAAATTAATCTTATTCAAGTGTTTTAGAAAGTCTAAGATTTTCAATTTGCTTTTCTAACATGACTAAATGTGAGAAATTATTTATAATATACATAAACACAAATCTTAAGTAGGAATTTTACTTGAATACTTTTGAGATAAGGTAAATTTATTTAGATAAATATTTATTTTTATCACCTCAATTTCTATATTTCATTATATAAACAGAGGCAGTAACTCGGAGTAAAAATTCTACTCAATATTAGTGCTGAGTAAATTTTGAATTAAGAACTTTAAAATTGATTTTTTTAATGTTTTACACTTTTTATTATCAAGATTATTGAAAATAGATGAAAATCGTGGGTTGTGGATTACTACTTCCATAGTGACATCTATCGCAAAGCATCGTAACTAATTCCTTTATTTCTCCAAATTAAAGTATAAGAGAAGAAGAGTTTCGATTTTTTTAATTATTATTATTTAACGTATCTATGTACTTTTTTTATTATTTTTATGTTATGCACATTTTTTATAATTATCATCCATATCCAAAAGGCTTCGGAAGTAGAAAATGAAATGGGCGGGCGAGGACAAATGACCGGATCCTGTCGATTTTCGCCCGTCATCAATTTTCTTCACCTTCAAATGAGACAAATTTGTACCAATAGCCTATCTTCCTAGTAATTAAGAAATACATATTCCATCACCCTGACTCTTAAAAATACTAGAATACGTCCCAAATTATACCTCGAGCTTCACTGTGGAAGCTTTACAATAACCTGTTCTTACGAAGCCGCCGTATTGCTTTCTGGAGCAATGGGTTCCAGGATCAACTAAGTGAACCGTTTATTTCCTTACAAGGTAATTTTTCTTGCTCTGCACGTACTATAGAGAACTGCAAACTTTTAATTTTGGCCTTTCTAAATCAAGCTTATGAAAAGTTTTATTAAGATGGGTTTAAACAAACCCAGACATTTTTGGACTAGTGAATGGTCTTCATTAAGCATATTTACAGATAATAGATGATTCACTTTTACTTAAGGATCAGTATATGGAAGTCTTCTAAGTTTTAAGCATAAATTTATTGTCCAAAAAATATTCTAGACATTATATTTTTTCTGATGAGGCAGATGAATTGGGATCTGGATTCGAATTCCTGAACGGAACTTGGATGTTTCTTTCTTCTTCAGTGTTTGTTTCTCTTCCGACTAAAAAATACAGCAGAAGAATGGCAAGGAGTTTTTCTAGCTGCCACCATCTTTCATGGACATGGTTCATGGAAGCCTCAACGCCACAAGTAAGGATGGATGAGTGAGTGAGTGAGTGAGAATCTATTATAATGATTGCGTCGTTATTAAAGAATAAATTACTGAAATAAAATGAAAATTCTTTCTATATCAATTGACAATTGGATGAAAAAAATTAGGAAAAAAAAAAAGTTTAGAAAGGGTTGTCTTAATTTTTCTCTTAATTTTTTTATTTCGATTCCTTTACATTGTTTCTATTCCGAATCCTGTTCAAGTGACATAACTGCCTAAGAAGATATATAATTATTTAACCAATACAAGTTTTTAAAATAAAACATTAAAAAAAAAACGAGATGAATTTTAAATGTGTTGAGAGAGATTGTAGCAAGTCGAAGATTTATCTAGAAACTCTTTAGTTTTGTTTTGTTTTGTAGTTCTTCGAGGAATGTTATTGGGTTGAAATAATTGTTTCAACGGATTCCATAACGTTCGGCTCAGTGGCTTTGTAATTGCTATCTTAGCAACATTGCATGGTCTGCAACCAAATGATAATGTTCTCCTGCACTCACCAAACAGTGATAGTTTATTTCAAGTAGTTATTTAAAGCATTTGCATTTCATATCACAAAGTTACAATTAATAAAGGAATTTCTCGTTTCATTTTTTACCTCTAGGGATCAGTAAATAATAAAAAGAAAGGGAAAAAAGTGAATAATCAATATTCTATATTTGTGGAGTTTCGAGTAGTAATATTTTTGTAAGTTTCTTTCTTTTCTCCTGTTCAGACTTCAAGCAATTTAAGGTAGAAGTTGTTGTAAAGTCAATTCAAGATCTGCAAATAAACTTTAAAAATGAACTACATACTTTTAGCTAAATCACTTTTTTTTACGTGTATAGTGAAGAGTTTAAAAAATTATTAAAAGGCCAACACACATGATATTTAAAAAAATAAATAATAAAAAATGATCTACGTTTCGGCCCGAACCAGCGGGCCCTTTACAAGTGACATGAGATGAGAGGAGATTATATGGAACCTTGAACCAAGCCTGACGTCACAATCTCCCATCAGCGAGTGTACATGCAAAGTGGGTGAAACCACTGTCGGGGACGGGGCCTCCTCGAACCTTAAGACAAAAGGAAAAAAGTATGGAATCAGTATAATCTTTATTGATAATGAGGAACGAGTCACCAACGTATCTACTTATGTTGTGTACGTTATGTATGACCCTATCTAAAGTAAAGGCTCTGTACTCAAGAAAATTCATTACACATTCTGTTAAACATGCGGAAGATGGTAGACCCTTAAAGACTCCCATAGTTTGAATGTATACGAATCCATTAGAGGAAAACATTTGGAGCTGAAAAATAAGATCTATTAAATTAACAAACTTATTCATATTAAAGTAGGTTTTTCCTTCCCTAATATTGATATCATTTTCGACTATATGCTGGACTGCACTGATGATGATATGTTTGACTTAGAAAATCCAATCATCCTGGGCCAATATGATAACGAATACTTAAGAAAATTCTTTGAATCTATAATGATTAAAACACATAATAGTTATAATAAAGAATTATCCACAAAAAATATACTCGAATACGGAATCTAAACAAAGCAGTTTCCAATTAATTTAAGATTATAGCACTGTAACATTCCCTTAATAGCAGACGACGGCTAAGAGCTTCTAATGCTTAACACCAGCGGTCGGCAACCCGCGGCCCGCGGGCCGCATGCGGCCCATGAAGCGTTTTGGTGCGGCCCGCGGGGCGTGTTGGAATTTTTTTTTTTTTTTTTTTGGTTGTCAAAGTAAGATTTTCCTTTTTTTTTTTGGTTGTCAAAGTAAGATGGCCCAAGTGCGGCCCGCAGTAATCCCCACATAACATATTTGGCCCTTTTACAACAAAAGGTTGCCGACCACTGCTTAACACCAAGGGGATTTCTAAATAATATTACCCAGATTACCAGTGAATCATTTCACGACGACTCCTGCAGGAGGTAAACGGAATTTTTTTTTTCCTTTGTTTTAACCATGAACTTGAAAATGACCCCTAAAAGACGGGAGGGGGGGGTCGAATGCGTACGTTCGAATTTTAAATGTAAATATATTTTTTTATTGAATATGTGGCTATATTGGTGGAAATATTACATTAGAGTTTTTAGCACGTTAAATCTTTTTAACTAATACAAATGTAAATATTCGCCCATTGTCATTTATTAACTAGCAAAAAAGATAATATTATTAACTAGCAAAAATACTCGTGTTTCGCGCGAGTTATTAAAAAAAGAGATGCGTTTGAACTTTTCAGTTGGTAAAAAAGTATGTGTTGGTTACAAATTATGTTGTAGACCTGCTACCGAGAAGTTTTGCAAACGTAACGTAAAAAAGCGCTTTATTTCTTCAAAAAAAACCCAAATTACATCAAAAAGACTAAAACCTAAAACTTAGAATTAAGAACACTCATGTCAAATTTCGTGTTTCCAACTAAAGAGATTTCAGAGATAACCTTCAAGAATGTTTGCCCCTCTTCTCCACCGTTTACACCTGTTAGTTCGTATCCGTGTTTTCATTGTTCATATTTCCTTGCTCATGTATTACTCTAGATTGCAAGTGAACCTCCAAATTTGGTATAAGATCCATTGAGAAATGTCGACGTTGTTTCAAGACAAACAAGCAAACAAACAAAGAAACCATCGCGCTTATTATATAGATGTTTACATAGCAATAATAAGTATTCCTCTAAATTTCAAAACTTTTTTATAAACAATTTTATTTTTATAATCATAATCAATATTGAGTAATTGAAAAAAAATATGAAAGTATAAGATGACAGAGTTGTTAAGTATAAAAAATGAAGCTTAAATTTAGAATTCTGATCATGTTTGATTATTATAATTAATATTATTTCATTTAGTAAAAAAAATAAATGTCTAAACTGAAGCGAAAAAATGCCCAAAACTGAAAAGTGAGGAACGTTTCACAACACAGTATTTTTTTTCTGCTTCGATCAACGATTCATGACAAAATTAGTTTAAAAGTTCTGGCCTTTTTTCCAGTCTGGCTAATCTGGAAACAAGACTCATAATTGAAGTTCCTAATTTAATTGCCAAACTTTCTTAATTAGTGTGTATTATAAAAAGAAAAAAAAGATCAACTGAATCCTTTTCATTCCTTTAGGTTTTTCCTTCTGACTTTATTTTTTTTTTTTTTTTTTTTTGATAGGCTTTTGTTTGTCTTTTGAATAAGTGAAAGGATCTATCTGAAACTCGGCATAAATATTTATGGACAAGAAACGATAGAACTTTTTTTTTTCATTTGAAGTCTCTGGTGAAACTTTGTGAATGTGATAGAAAACGCAGAAAGAACAAAACATAAAATTTCTATCAATGTCTAACGTGCTCACGCCCAGAGTTGAAACTCCCAGAATGCAACGCAGATTATAGATTTTCCTTTCCTGGCCATTCGCTAACATTCAAATAGAAGAGAAGCGACCTCTTCTATGAAGAAAGGCCAGGAAAGGAAAATCTATAATCTGCGTTGCATTCTGGGAGTTTCAACTCTGGGCGTGAGCACTGTAAACAATTTGTCATTGACATATATTGACGTAATGAAAAGTAATTAAAGAAACTATAGTTAATTATTTGAAGATTTCCTTGACTCCTTAATTTCCAATTTTTTATGATATTTATATTCAGTTACAAATACAAAGACGTTTCTCTTTTGTATTCTTTTCAAAGCATTGATAAATACAATTTGTAAAAGAACTTAAAGCATACTGTCCTTTAAATGTTATTTGTTTTACTTTTCTTTGATTTTTATATATTTTGTTTACTTCATTTTGCCTAGTACATCACTAACTGTACTCTCATCTATCATCGCATAGTAGAGACATCAAAAGAAATCTGCCTAAACCTTAAATGGGACCCATAAATAAACAAATTTATGGACTAAAAATTTATAGTATCAGATTTTATAAAAATAAAATTGGATTCGGCCATTTTCGCGTCAGGAAAACACAGATACACAAATAGCAAAAAAGATCAGCAGAAAATGTTCAATTGAAATAATAAAACTTCACAGTCGATTAATGTTATACAGAAGAATAGAATAAGATATAAGTTCATATATACATTTTTCCTTAGAATCTCCTCCCCAAACATTGATCTTTCTTTCTTGGATAACCTACTATATTAAAAAAATTAATTGTAAATAATAATTCGGTACTTTCAAGTATCATATAATTTTATTCATGATATTCATGTAAACTTCATGTAATTTAGTGTTTCAAAAAATTAAAAATATTCGTTGACTTAGTTAAGAAGACGGTTTTGGTCCTTGCAGTGAAGATAAGGGCAGTCTGTTCTGGCTGTGACATGAACAGAGACAGAAATAACATTTAATCAGGACTGGAGAATGACTTAACTTTCAAATGTGATGTTCATTAGTGAAATATTGTTTAAATATTAAGGGCGCAGTATTTGTAGACAATTTCAAGACCTCTTCAAATAAAAGGCAAAGTCCACAAATCTAATCAGGGCTAGACAAAAACTTTATTGTTGATTATTGCATTTTCTTTTTTTGTTATTTATGTTTCAGTGTTTTGGCCCTAATGCAAAGTGACCATTAAAATGGGCCGTACACTCTAAAATCTAATCAGATCTAGAGAAATATGAAGTTCGGTGTAACATCGATTAGTCAGTTTACCTGAAGATTTATAGCAAATGATAGCGATACATAGACATGTAATTTATATATACTGGTTTTTTTTGTGTGTTAAGAATGAAACAACGTGAAATTCCATTAGAAACAGAACGCGGATAATACATTCTGTATTATCATTTCTTTTTAATAAATAAAATAAGAAGGTTTAATATGCTTTAAATGTAACATGAACAGCGGAAAAACGATGAAAATGCACAATCGTTTGCTTTCACGCTTTGAGCTATCATCGACGGGACTCTGGGGCAGCTGTTTCGTCCTTATTCTGATTTACCCGAGAGCTTTAGTCGAGAGCGGGAGATGGATGAATAGGCTTTCACACTTTCCGAGCTTGATCATCGAAGGTAAATCTGGCTGATGAGTCCTAATAACGACGAAACATCTGTCCAAGGTTCCCGTCGATGATAGCTCAAAGCGTGAAAGCAAACGATTGTGCATTTTCATCGTTTTCCGTTTTTCGTTTAATAAATAAGAATGATTAAAAAATACTTTTGCTTTCATGGTTACTACACTTTTCCATTACAATTGTATGAAGAAAGTTTTTTTAAAAAAAAGTAGTTTAAAAAATCATGTGATATTTTTTTAAACATGTTGTATTATTTTAATTTTTATTTTAATGTGTCGTATTATTATAAGGATATCTACTATCTCGACACTTGTTTCCGTAAAACTAGCCATAATTTAAATTTTGACAACTAAAAATTGAAAAGTCTAAAAATCTCATTACGTACGTTTCCAAACCTCTGCAGATCGGTTTCCTTCTCAAATGATTAAAATGTTAAAAATAAATAAAAATTAAAAATATCGACCATTATTCCCCCCTACCTTGGTATTCTCATCCCTGACTGGGAATCGTAAGAAAAGACTTTTAAAACGAAGAGCAGAAAAAATATTGAAACTGTATTTAAACAGTAAGTATACGCACTTGAAGCCATTATTGACTTAAAAGAAAAAAAAAATTTGATATATTCTGTTGAATTTCCAATATATTATAGTAAAATGAGACACATTACATATTAAAATAATGTTTATTTTACTAGTTTTTTAGCAATGTGTCTCATTGTACTATAATTTTATAGATACTAGAAGACTATAACTAGAAGACAAATACTAGAAGACAAAATATCGTATCCATTATCTCAATCGCACTAAAATAATTTTTGAGCAGTGTTTTAATTGACTCGAATATGATACAATTTATAGCTGTAGATAATTGATATATATACATTATATTGAGTTAAGAAGAAATAAATCTATTTTCACTTTCTGCTTTTGGAAAAGATGGAATGGAGTCTGTCTGTCTGTCTTTACAAATCTTAATTTTTTTCCTTACGATTATTGATGTAGGAATACAAACAACAAACTGATTACAGGAATTATTTTCACTTCAGTAGATGGTTACTTGTTTGCTTTTTAATCAGAAAATTATTCAAAAAAGTTTATAAAAATTAAATGTTTATATTAAATTTATAACTTTTATAATTATAGTTTATTAAATTTATATAAATATTGTTAATCAAAACATTCCCTAGACAACTAATTCATATTATATTAATAGCGTAAACTGGTGGAAAAATAAACCAATATATATATATATATATATATATATATATATATATATATATATATATCTGGTCGAAAAATAACCTAGGAAAAATCCCTAACTAATCCTTAATCTAACCCTAATCCCTAACCGCCTGTCACCGAAGTCAGCTCCTCAATCTTTACCACTGGACCTCTAGCCCCAGTTTAAACTTACATAAGTTTTAGAACTACTGTTTCGTTTGTAAATGCCTCGTGACTTAATGAGAAGTTCTTCATCTAATTATTTTTATTGAAGATTTGATTTCTAATTGATTCTTCTTCTTTTCTATCCTATCCATCTTCATATTTGACATTTACGATCTTCCTCTAGATTTCATTTCCATGTTCCATTAGCTCATGGTTCTTTAAATGTCAATGTCTTCTTTACCAACTGTAATTTATCTTCATTCTATTCCTCTCTATCATTCATAGTTTTCTTTTTTCTTTTTTGCAAGTCAAATTAGGGCGTAAAAATTAGAAAAGGGTACTTAAAACACACGTATGGTTAAAATGACTTATAAAACTTAAAATTTTAATATAACGAACAGTTTCGGCAACAAATAAATGCGTGACTTCATCATTTGCCGACACTAAACGGTATTTTGTAATATTTTTAGTAAATAAATAAATTATTTTAACCTTATGAATGCCTTTCTCTAATTTTTTTCTCTGTGATTTTTCTTGACATATGCTTTTTATACACTTGCGGCTATGTAATGAGAAGTTTCAGGAAAATGTTAGATTATTAAAAAAAAATCAAAATTGAAAATAAAATAACAAATTGCAATCATTGGGATTTATTTAGTAATATTATTTAAAACAGTATGATCTACCAATAGCAGTGATTATGTTACATAACATTTATTTCCTCCATCTTCTATTCTCTTAAAAGAATATTAAATTAACCATTTTTTCATAGAATGAGAAAAATATATTTATACGGTAAAATTATTACTAAGTTATTAAAGAACTAAGTATGAAATGTGAAGACTATATAATACCTTTTCCTATTTATGTCATGTATCCCAGGATACCATAATGCATCATCGACTTATTATTGCTCATTTTGCTACATAGATCATTCGTTCATCGAAAAATTATTATAGAATGATAGACAATCTTCTTCCACATTTTTCAGATATTGAAACATATTGTTCTGAATATTCATAGAATAAGTTTATTAGTGCTCCTTTAAATCTGTCATTTCAAGAATCGACTGTAATCTTTGAGACATAAATAAAGAATAGCCTAAGAAGAAGAAAGGAAAGATGCTTCTTAATTTTCACTAAAGACATTTTCCTTGCAACTGTTAAGGTTTTTGCATTAGAAATCTCTCTGTGCTGAGATTGTCTCATTTCATGCGTCACTGAGTTCACACTCGATCCAGAAAAGAAAATTTGCCGCTTCCACGATTCATAATCCGTTCTCTTATGGCAAAAGCTCAAGTCATGCTATTGAAAGTAATCACAAGAAATAAAAAAATTATAGTCAGTGAAAACAAAGCAGGGAACAGTGGATTCTAGAATGTGGACCACTCGTAGATAAACCACAACTTTAAATTCCCACTCCTTTTGTTCGTCTTTATTTACTCCGGACACTGTTAAGGATTAAAACAAGATAATAAGTAGGATTAAGAAAAGCTTGTATATTGCAATTGAAAAAAATCTGCCTAAAGCATTAACTATTTTTCTCACTTAAGGACATTAAACTGGAAACGGATTAATTTTAGCTTTAAACTGCGAGGATTAACAAGGTAATAAAGCACACACCAGCTCTGTTTTATCATCACACAAAGCAATTTTGCCTTTCATTATTACTATGAGTAGAAGTTTTTTATTGTTTGTTATTTTGTTTGTGGAATTAAAAATAACCATTATTAACTATATGTAATGTTTCTGTAGATTTGAGTTAAGTATTATTATGTTACCTAGATTCCAATTATTTTACGACATTTTTATTTTACCTGATATGTTTCATTTACTGAATGATAGAAATGTTAACACAGTAAGAACTCATATATAGAATTCTTCAAATCCTAAAAAAATGAATTATCAACGAAGAATTACAAAAGGGTTGAAATTTCAATTATTTTTCTACATAAATGAAGCAGGGTAAAGTTATTCCCGTTACACAAAAAATTACCGCCAAAATGAGAAAACAACTCATTACTGTATTATTTTTTTCTACTGTATTATTTGTTCAGTAACACTTTACTTTAACTAAAACCTCAAAGATTGCTTTAACATAAGTTATCACTAAAACTATCGTGTTCGTAGTTTTAAATATACTGTGGAACAGAAACAGATGAAATTTCTAAAATATCAAGTAGATAAAAATAAATAGGTATAAATACACATATTATGTTATTGTTATACTTCTTAGCATCGTATTTAAGTTAACTCCTGATGTAAAACACGTAGATGTCTTTGTGACTTCCAATTTCTGCAGTGGTATTCTACTTCTGTTTCGTCACTTGTCCATCTGCTGTCGTGGTGTGACATCATTACGTTTTTATGGAGAATTTTAATGTAGCCAATATTCTAGCAAATGCCCAAGGAAATGAAACATTTAAATTTTAATTTCTATGAAATGGGCTTTTGGTCGCAATCGATAAAAGAGCTTCCAATACATTCGAGATGGATTAGAATTTCCATATAAGCAGAGAAGAAGCTTTCCTTCCCCCTCGAATTCAATTACTAATCCTCTTAAGAGATGAAGGGGGAATTTCATGTTTAATTTAAGTCATAAATAGACTTTGTTGGGTATAAATAACAAATTCAAAGTATCTTTAAGAGATTCTGATTTTTATTCTGAGGCTTATTGGAATTAGCCTTCGAATTTATTTGCAGTCATTTACATTTACCTTTTATACTGACCTTAACTTTCAATATTTATGTCTGGCAGATTTTTTAGCGACCCGTTTGGGAGCTGTTGTAATATCGACCAAAATCGGTAGCTATTGCGTTTGTCCTGTTCGTGTCTTTCCACCCCTAACAACTCCCAAACGGATGGTCGGATCGACAAACTGATTTCACCATCGTGTTCAGAGGCCCAATTACTGTAGGAATGGTGTATTTTCAGGGGGCAATGCCTCCCCGTGTTTCGAGATATTTGACATTGTTTTCAATAGATTTCTGCTATTAGCTTAAATGTTAGAAATGCAACCATCTCATTTCAGTTGTCAGCTATAGCTTGATGGTTAAGGTTTCAGACTCATATACTGAAGGTTGTCATTTTGAATCCGTATGTACAGTATACATTTTTTTTCTTCTCTTAATCTTTTTTTCTCAATATCCGCGTGGGTTTGGTTTTGTCTTTTTTTTATTTTTTTCTAACTTTTTTTTTTATTTTTTTTTACGTTATTATACTTTCTGTTTTAATCATTATTTTTATTTTTTTTTATTATTATGGGTAGGTTTTAAATTTATGCTTTAGCACAAAATTATATTCACTTGTTATTTGTTCTTTATGTGAAAATGATTGAATTGTTAACTTTGATATCTAAAACTTTCTGACCCCGTGTAATTGAAGCGGAGCGTCTTTTGATCGACTTCTGAATACACTTCGTATCACTCCATTGACTGTCTAGGGGAATATTTTACAATGGCAATAATTAATTTTACGATTAATTATGTTTCCAAATTTTTTAAAACTTTATGTTTATGGTTATTTAAAAAAAAAAAAAAAAAAATTAACTTCCTAAGGTCTAGTTTATCTTCGCAACCATTCGACTGATTTTAATGAATTTTTTCCAAACTAAAATAAGTATAATAATAAAGATAAGTAGCCGGAGAGTGATATGAAATTTGAAACCAATACAAAGAACAAATCACTGCCTGAAAATGCCAATACAAAATTCAGATCACTGTTTCTACGGTGATAAAATAAATTTACCACCACGTCATCAGCGGCGAAATTTAGAAATAATTTAGCAAAAACGCAATATATTAAGACTTTGCTCTTTTTAATTTAAAAAAATTTAAACTATCTAAAATTTAAAAAAATTTAAACTATCTAAAATTTAAAAAAATTACCTAAATATTTAATACTGAAGTTAAGAATTACTTAATATTTAAAACGAAATAAAAGTATCCCAGAATTACGAAAGCAAACGAAGGCACATCGCTATAAGAAAGGATTCGCACCCTGAGTTGTCATCGGGGAAGAGACTGGGAGGGACCATTTCGTCCTTATTAGGACTCATCAGCCAGCCACACTCCACCGAATGACAGACCCAGAAGGTGCGAGGGGTTAGCTTTCCCGGGACTCGCTCCCGAGAGCGGGAACTCCCCCCGAAGAAATCGTAACCAAAAATTAAATAAAAAACAAAAAACAACTATTCCTTGTCCTGCAATCTGCTAGGCGCAAAAGGAATTTAAATGTGGCATTAAATAAAGCCCAACTTATAGCGTTGTGCCTTCGTTTGCTTTCTTAATTCTTTGATTCATTGGGCACGTTAAACTTCTTTTCATTTAAAAGTATCCCACTTTTAACAAAAGGCCGATGGTGCCCTTGGAGTCGAGGGAGGTAACAAAGATATATTATGTAATAAAAATTTCACATCATAACAAAAATCACACGAATTTTAAATCATGACAAATATCATATAAAATCACATTGTATTTCATGCAAATTTTTCCTCTTTATCTCTGATAATATCTTGAAAAAAATATATAATATACCGCGAAATGTTTTTTGTGGGTTATTTTAATGAATTGTAACTGAATTGTTTATTCAAAATCTTGTTTAATTTACAAAGTTGCCATTTAGTTGAAGAAGCAGAACGGTGGGATGTCTGCGAAATATCGATTTTTGCAGTTGTTATGAATATGATAGCAGTTATCATTTCTCTTTCTTTATTTTTATGACGAACGCTCTATTTAGTAATGAATACTAAAAGTCTACAAAAATATCAATTTAGGCTTGTATCTTATATCAATAAGAAATGGTTCAAAATGCCTTTATATAACAATGCCATTGTAATGCCTTAATCATATCACTTATGAAGTTTTCATTGTCCTAGTTACAGTAATAAAAACCCATTTGAAACTTAAAATACAAATACAGTGTTACCTCCTTTAACGGACACCCTGAATAGCGGACACCTCTAATTAGCGGACATTATTGCGGGTTCCAGTCCCTTACAATAGGACATTCCATGTTATCCATTCCGAATAGCGGACACTGAATAGCGGGCAGTTATTTTAACTGTAAAAAAAAAATTTTTTTCGATTAACATTTAGACAAACACATGTAGGGGGCAAAGGCTATTTAGGATTTCCTGGTCTCCGATCGGGTCAAAAACCCTGATGGTACTGATATTTAACTCTTGCGGTGAATTTCGGTGAAGTCCGGAGGGCCTAATTGGTCAAATCCACTTTCCTCACCTCCACGCGGGGCCCCCTGGGATCTTTTAAGATGCGAAAGAGAGAGTGGTGTGCGGAAAGCAACGGGAAGCTACCGCATTTACTTTTCCCAAGAAAAACTGCAAACATGGCATGATGAATCTTTCCTCGGCAAAAAATTCCGGACGTAAACTATCCCCCCATTCGGATGTCCGGGAGGGGGATACTGAGGAAGGTTACATTATGACGCAATTCAACCGACAGAAGAAAAGAAGATTGAGGATTGGATCATGGAATGTGAGAACTCTTCTTCAAGCGGGGAAGTTGGAAAACTTGAAGGAAGAAATGAGAAGAAACAGAGTGGATGTGATGGGAATATCAGAAGTGAGGTGGAGAAATAGTGGTGAGTTAGTGAGTGATGAATTTAGAATGTTTTATTCAAATGGTAAATGTAAAGGAAGTCATGGTGTTGGTGTACTACTGGGACCATGTGTGAAAGATAAAGTGATATCAGTGCGTTATGTAGATGACCGGATGATAATGGTGAGACTACAAGGGAAAAAATTGGACTTAGTTGTAGTGCAAATTTACATGCCACATAGTGGATTAGAAGACGAGAAAGTGAAAGAAAACTACGAGAAGATAGAAAAAATAGTTGAGAAAGAGAAGAAGGGTGCATGTGTAATCCTAATGGGAGACTGGAACGCAGTAGTAGGAGAAGGACAAGATGGAAAAACGGTTGGAAAATTTGGACTGGGAAAAAGAAATGACAGAGGAGAATCTTTGGTAAATTTCTGTAAACAGAATGAAATGATTGTTGGAAATACGTTATTCCAACAGCATAAAAGAAGACGATACACGTGGACATGCCCAAGGGATGACAGTAGATATCAGATAGACTATATACTCGTACAGGAAAGATACCGAAATTGCTTAAAAAATGCAAAGACTCTACCAGGAGCGGATATTAATTCAGATCATGTCCTACTGATAAGCGAAGTTGATATTCATCTGAAAAAGATAAGAGGAAGGCAAGTGACGAAGAAGTTTGATATAGAAAAACTTATGAACGAAGAGGAAAAAAGAAAATTTGAAGAACATTTTCAAAAGAAAGCCTCTAATTTAGAATCTGCACCTGAAAATAGTAATGAATACTGGACTCATCTAAAAAGCTGTATACAGGAAACAGCAGAAGAAACAATAGGATACAGAGAAGGTAAGAGTAATAAGAAACCTTGGGTCACAGGGAAAATGTTGGAGAAGATCGAGGAAAGGAGAAAATGGAAAAACATCAACACAGAAGAAGGTAAAAGAAATTACAAGAAACTAAACAACGAACTAAGAAGAGTAACTGATAAGGCGAAGGAAGACTGGATGAAACAGAAATGTGAAGAAGTAGAGGATCTAGAGAGAAAAGGAAGATATGATTTAATGTACCGCGAAGTAAAATGTTTGGATTTCACAAATAAGAATAAGAAGTCCATGTGGTTGATAGAAGACGAAATCGGCAATGAAATTACCGACAAACAAGGAATTTTGAACAGATGGAAGAAGTATGTAGAAGAATTATATGAGACAGGGAATCGTCCAGATTACTTAGCTATAGAAGATGAAACAGCTGTATCAGAAGACGAAAAAGGATGTTGTATTCTAAGGGAAGAACTTGAGCTAGCGATTAGGGAAATGAAGAATGGGAAAGCAACAGGAGTTGATGGAATACACATTGAGTTAGTAAAATGCTTGGGTGAAGACAAGAAGCAAATACTATCATTATGCAATGAAATATATGAGAAAGGTGAATGGCCTGATGATTTCATGGAAACAGTATTGCTGCCAATACCGAAGAAAAATAATGCCAAGAAATACAATGAGTTCAGGACTATCAACCTTATATCGCACTCAGCGAAGATTCTTCTGCGAATACTGAACAGACGTTTATATTCTAAGGTGGAAGGAGAGTTGGAAGAAGAGCAGTTTGGTTTTAGGAAAGGAAAAGGTACGAGAGATGCAATTGGACTGCTGCGAACAATCGGCGAAAGATATCTAGAAAAAAATAAACACGTATATGCAGTATTTGTGGACCTGGAAAAGGCTTTTGACAGAGTGGATTGGAATAAACTTATGGAAATCTTGAAGAAAATTGGTGTGGATTGGAAAGAGAGAAGGCTAATAACTAATCTTTATATGAAACAACGAGTCAAAGTCAGGATAGGAGAAAAATTGTCAGAGGGAAGTGGAATAGGGAGAGGGGTGTGACAAGGATGCCCTCTATCACCTACGCTGTTCAACATCTACTTAGAGGAGTTAGTGAAGAATTGTTTTCAGAACATGGGAGGGGTGACAGTAGGAGGAAGAAGAATAAAGTGCATAAGATTTGCTGATGATATGGCATTGTTAGCAGAAGAGGAGATGATACTAAGGGATATGCTACTGCAGCTGAATGACAGCTGTGAACAATATGGAATGAAGATAAATGTAAACAAGACAAAGACTATGGTTATCGGAAGAAAGACAAAGAAGATAAACATAAGTATTCGGAATGAGACATTGGAACAAGTGAACAACTTTAAATACTGAGGGTGTATTATAAGTGCTGATATGAACTGCTGCCAAGAAGTCAAGAGGAGGATAGCAATAGCAAAGGAGGCTTTTAATAGGAAAAGGAGCATCTTCTGCGGACCTCTGGAAAAAGAACTAAGGAAGAGACTAGTGAAGTGCTTTGTGTGGAGTGTGGCATTGTATGGGGCAGAAACATGGACATTACGACGCAGTGAAGAGAAACGACTAGAAGCATTTGAAATGTGGATATGGAGAAGAATGGAGCGTGTGAAATGGACAGACAAAATAAGATATGAAGCAGTGCTAGAAAGAGTGGGTGAAGAAAGAATAATGCTGAAACTGATCAGGAAGAGAAAAAGAAACTGGTTGGGTCACTGGCTGAGAAGAAACTCCGTAATGAAGGATGCACTGGAAGGAATGGTGAACGGTAAAAAAGTTCGAGGCAGAAGAAGATTTAAGATGATCGACAACATTATGGTAAATGGATCTTATGTGGAGACGAAGAGGAAGGCAGAAAATAGGAAAGATTGGAGAATGCTGGGTTTGCAATGAAGGACCTGCCCTTGGCAGAGAACTATGTATGTATATATGTATATCATGGTTGTATTTACATCGGTATCCCATACATTGATACATTGTATCTGTGTCCCATGATTCAATGCACGAATCTGAGGCCCTTTTTTTCACTGCAGTTGCTTTGTAAATGTCAATACCTCATAAAGCTATCCTGATTAAATTTAGTGCGAATTAAAATGGCGTGAAAAAGAATGAGATTGGCACTGAAAGAAAAAATTGATGTTCTTGAAGTTGCTGAAAAAGAAAAGCTGAGTGTGCGTTGTCTTGCTGAACGTTTTAAAGTTGGAAAAACTCAGAAAAGTGAACTTTTAAAGGACAAAGATGAGATTAGAAAAATGTGGATGGTGAATTCAAACGAAAATTCGAAGAATTTGAAGTTTCGTAAAACTGAAACAAGCAAAATCGACGAAGTGGTCATAAAATAGTACCGCTCTGCTCATGCAAAAGAACATTCCTATAAGCGGTGTTTTGCTTCAAGAAAAAGCCAGAGAATTCAGTCAAACTTTAGGATTGGACACGTTTAAGTAAGGTGACCAGACGTCCCGATTTTGGCGGGACAGTCCCGATTTTTAACAATTTGTCCCGCGTTCCGCGGTGTTTTAAAAAAGTCCCGATTTTTTTTTTTGGTTATTGAATTCGGTTTTTTTTTTTTGGTTGTTGAACTGGAGATTCCGTTTTTTTTTGGGTTGTAGATTTTTGGAATATCAAGTGCCTAGAAGCCCTGGATAATTGGTGTCCCGCTTTACCAATGTTAAAATCTGGTCACCTTTAAGGCATCAAATGGATGGCTAGAAATTAATTTTCTATATACTGTAATTAATTTTGTCATTATTTTAAGTAAGATAAAAGGATTAACACTCATTTAAAAAGGAATATAGTAAATAATTTGCAATTGTTCGTATTATATCATATCGCAATGGTACTTGTAGAAATTTAATTAATATTGTACGTAATTTTTCATTAAATGAAATGCTGTAAGCTAAAAAATGAAAAAAAAGATAGTCCTCCCCAATAGCGGACACCTCCCAATAGCGGACACCTCCCAATAACGGACGGAACTTCCGGTCCCGTGACTGTCCGTTATTCGGAGGTAACACTGTATATCATTTGAGATAGCTTCACATTTTTAAATTTTTGAGATGTTTAAATTTAGGCGTTTTTTTACTAGCGTTAATAAGAATGTCTTTCAAAATGTATTAGAATTTTAATTAAGGTTTAATTGTAAAACGTACTTCACAATAATAACAATACAATTGTTTATGGAAGTAAAAAAATATATACAGTATATGGATTTCTTAATTCTTTCATATTTCTTCTGAAAGAGTTTCCGGCTGAAAAAAAGATACCGGAGCAGTTAAAGGGTTAATGGGAAGATCATGCTTTAGTTTACTTAACTCGACATCTATTTCTTTTATAAGGAGTGTGATTTCTGTCTACAGCACATAATTATTATTAATGGAGGATTCAACATCAATGACGGTGAAATCACAGTTTTCTGCATAAATTTCGTACACGCAGATGCTGATGAATCAACAATCACAAAATTACATTGAAAAAGTGCACGTCAGTCGTATTTCTCAATTTACTCCTTACCACCCCACATTCAAATATTGGAATCAGTCATAAAAGACACAAGAAACACAGAAGAAATCTAAAAGGTGTGTAATGAGACTTCTTATAATCAATCAGTTAACTAAACATCAATTAACAAAGGTTATATTTTACTACAAATTACTACTGCTATTTTAATTTGTTTGCTTACAGGAAATTTAATTTCTAGGTTGTTTTATCACGAAAAGGTTTAATTAACAATTTAGTTAATTTTTGTGTAGTGTTTGCTGTAAATCTCTTTTCATTAAATATCTGAAGTTTTTTGTAGTCTTAAGTCTCTAAAATATCCCATTGTTGAAAATGAAAGAGTTTTGGAATTTAACTCACCTAAAAGAGACGAGGCCTTTCTTGTTGCATTTTCGGGAATCGTCTTCACATCTTGTCTCTTCACTATGTGGTTAATTTCCCCAAAACACTTCATTTTCAGTAAATGTGTCCAAAGTAACATCAAAGAACTATTCCAGGGTTTAAACTACATCTTATATACACTTAACACCATGCAATAATTACAATTTAAACAAAATTCAAATCTTTCATACCTATTTCTTGCAATACTGTGCACCTAATCAACAATGTTTTACTTTATACTACATTATTCTACATTCATCATTTGGGAAAAACGAATATTACCTAATACTTAAATCTTACAGCATTCTTTCATGATTTATTAGCATTGGTGTATATTGTTATATTTTCACCAATACCTCACTACGTTTCAATAATGCTAATTAACCTCTACACATATAAGTATGTTTGGTAGAACTAATATTGTTTATAAAAAAAGTCTGTTAGTTTCAATTATTAGTTTCAATAGAAATATCATCAATTTATTTCTGTTAACAATCTTATTTGGAATTTTGTAAAAATTTAGATTTTTAGTTGCATATCTTTATTTCTTTTAAAACCTTCAATGTTGGAATATTTAAGTGTTGTAGAACAATCTTTTTTCAATTCGACGTCAAGGTTAATGTAATACAAATTAAAACCTCTTTCGTAAAGTGCAAAATATGGCATGAAACATTTAAGAAAGATAATAGATTAAATTTAAAATTCATAGGTTATTAGTTGGCTTTAACTGTGAGTAAGAAATAAATCATTCAAGTAATCCTTGTAGAAATTACTTTTCTGCAGAATAGAAATTACTTTTTTCTTGTTTATTTCTCGACAGTGTTCCCAGGGTTAACTGAATACTATGTCAAATGGGAACACAGGATTAAATTGGATAAGCGTCTGAATGATTCTCCAACCCTCTGATCTGGCCTGGGTCTGTCTCTGTCTCTCTCTGTTTCTACCCATTTTCTATTGAGGCTTTCATTCAAAAATATCTACAGTCGTTATCGAAGAATTTTTCACTTTGGGGAACTAACTCAATTTTATGAGTGCAGAGTGACTTTGATAACGACTTCGATAATGACTATAAAATTAAGTTTTTAAAAAAAAGATAGAAAACTGTACACTGCAAGATGTTTGCTAATTTCCTTCTTACATTCAGATATCTTATTCTTTTCATTTCTCAACGCTTCTTAATGGTAAAATCAATAAGAGTGATGTAGATCCAATGAAACACAGAGACTTTAAAGACGCTTTTTGTCTTTTGATGACATTCTTTAAATCATTTAGATTCATCGAAGCAAAGCAAATCTGGAATCAAATTGTTGGAGCAATTTTTCAGCCATTTCGTTTTCCCCTGCTTTTTTTCTCCTTTCCTCGCCCTCATTCAATTCAGCAAACGCATCAGTGTTGATCTGCATCACCCTCCCAGTCCTTTTCAAAGACCTGGAGGCAACGATCAGTTTTGAAAGTGCGTTTGAGGGTCGGAATCTTAATGAAATTAAGCTTTCTTTTCTCTTGGGGCGAATCATCCATCATGTTTGTTTGGAATTAGTATTCAGGATAGAGGAGAATATTTCCTGGATGGATGTCACTCGCGGTAGACCTAATTCTCTGGAGTGAAGGGAATCCCTGAGAATCGAATGCTCGTCTTGCATCTGGAATGTGTCCCCAAACCATCTTCAGAATAGCCTTCGAAAAGAAGAAAGAGAAAGAACTTGGAAATTAAGTTTGGACAAAGGGAAAAACGGAAACAAAGGACTGCAGCTGTTATTTTATTTCATTTTTTTTCTTCCTTTTTTTGTTTGGAGGGGATTTCTTTTATTGAAAAAGACAGAAAGAAATGGGAAGATGAAAGTTTTATATAGAGTTGAATAAAGTTCCGATTCTTTCTCCAGGTTTTTTGGGTTGATTTAAGGACATTCCTATGTTGTCCTATGTTATGTTATATGTTGAGAATATATTGATATTTTGTGTACTTATTTTCGTAGTGTTTTTAAAAAACAGAAAAATAAAGTTAAAAACAAATTTCGTAATGTATCTTTTTGCTTAAAGTAGATAACTTTTTTTTGTATAACCACATGATAAGCGATCTTTGCGTTCATGGTAAGCTAATACAAAAGAAAGATAGAAGAAAAGTAATTGCGTTGGTGTTGTTTGCAGATCACTGTCTGTCTTGTTTATTTTTAAAACTAAAGCACAGCTTAGTCTATGAATAGACGAGGAGAATCAATTCTAATTCAAATTTTCCCCATCATTAAGAACGTTCGAAAATTGTATCCTTGCTTCTCTAAGAGACCACTTACTCTAATACTGACTTACTCTAATAATGATGATTAGTCTTATTGAAGGTGGAGTCAAAATGAGAAGAGCCGCTGTGATGTTATGTTTCCGTAACTTTTTACTTTTTTCTCATTTTGCACAAAAAAAAAATAATTTATATCATAAGGTTTTTAGCAAGATATCTTTAAGAAGAGAACTACTGTACGTAGTGAACAATTCCATGTCTGAGAGATTAGACTCTTAATGACACTGTCAATAATTAATTAGACTGGTAAACACACTGAAACATTGATGATAGGTCTTTTTCTACGTTGGAACCACCCATTCTTATCAAGATCTTAATGGCTCAGTGAAATAGACCTCTGACTTTCATAAGACGATCTGATCGCGTGTCAGTGTACAATCGCCTTCTAAGCCTTCCCATTCTCACGAAATGTTTAAAGGAAAGAACAAAAGAAAGATTACATATTTAATGAAATGGCAGATAATAACAGTTCTTACTTCTTTAGTTAAGATTTCTTAATTAGTGTCTCGCCTGAGTAAACGATATTTTAATGTTTAGTTTGCTTATAACTAAGTCATCAATTTCAAGAGGAAACTTTTGTGCTAAATATTTAAAAAGATTAATCAAATTTTCATTTAGTCATTTCGGATTCATTATTATTTTTGAACAGATGACCTTACACGACTTAACTAAATCTGTAATTTCTCTCTTTTAACGTTTTTTTTTTTCGAAAACCATTAATTTACTGTTATCTTCCAGAGAAACGTGATTTGGCGAGATTATGCAGTCAGAAATTTTTTCATAAAGGAAATAAGGTATTTCCAATCGAAATAAAATACATAACAGAAGCAACAATATTATAATGAAATTACTCTGTATAAAGACGTAAAAAGGAAAGATAGATTTGATAAAAAAGAAATAAAAAGAAATAAATAAAAATGTTTCTTTATATGTTTCTTGGGATCACTGACTGTAAGATACTGGGCAAATCCAGCTGATGAAGGCTAGGAAGCCTGAATCATCTGTTCTGGATTCCAGGTATCGAAATTTCAAAAAACAGATCAGTGATTCCATTTTTTGTTGCGCGTGTATGTTCCTTCTTGTCATGTAAACCTAAGTTCCGCACGTTAAACTTGTATTTAGAAATAAAAAGAGAGAAAGAAATTTTCAGAAAAGATAATAATAATATAATCCCAATAAAATTTCATTGTTAATATAATGATTTTACTATACTCTTCATAGTTAGAAGAAGAATAATGTAGCCTGTACACCTGTATACTTAGATAGAGTTTAATGCACAAAATAATTATAATAAACGACCTCGGTTTCGACTACTAAAGGATCGTAGCCTTTTTCAAGTGAAAGTACATTAAGAATTGGTCGGTTTTTAACATAAAATGTAAACCAATGAAATGCGATTCAGTCCTTGGGGAATCCCCGTAGCCTGTCAGCTGACTTCTCATCAACGTGGATCTCGTGGAACCTTGTCTCCCTGGTGATGAATGCTCGAACCTCCGATGTACACAGAAACAACGTATCAGCCTTGGCGATCCATGAAGTGGTGGAAACCTACTTATAAACTTTTTCGGTCGCTTTTCTAAAAGATTAAAAATAAATACCGTAAATAAAATAAATAATATGTACAATAAAATAATTTAATGTTGAAAAGGACAGATAATATTTTCTTATCTATTTATGATTGGTAATCAAAAAAAATTTTTTTTTTTTTTATTTTAGATTTGCGGAACCCATAGTCGTTTATGGAGCATACAGAAAGCTGATCATTATATGCCTCTGTTGTAGTTGCTATATAAAAGGATTCTACACATTTTCTTTTGAAGTCCTGTTTGCAATGGCTAAGAATGATAGGGTTGTTAATGTCAACCATGTGAGAAGTTTCGAGTGAATGCTGGAACGTGAGGTAATCCTTATTTTCTTTAGTAATGGCTCTGCGATGGTCCCCCATACGGTCCCGGACCGGTCTCGAAGTCTCGCCTATGTAAACACAGTTATGGCCGATACATTGAATGCAATATACGACCCCTCTGTCTTCTTTTCCTGTTGCTGGCAATCTTCTGTTTTTATTGGTTGTGAGCAAGCTTTGTATTGTGCTTCTAGCTGGACTGGTTAGACATAAGTTGTAGTTCTTACAAATTTTGCTCAATTTGGGGAATATCTCAGCATCAAAGTCAATAGAAATAAATTTTTTATTTCTTTTGGAATGCAAATTACTGTCATTGCAGTAATATTTCTTAATTGCATTTTTGAAATGTCTATCAATAAACCAATTGGGGAAGTCATTGCTGATAAGTAACTGTTTGATTTTACATATTTCTTCATCGAAAACTTCCGATGTGCTGCAAATTCGAAAGGCTCTATTTATGAACATGGTAATTAAGTTGATTTTGAAAGCAAGGGGTCCGTATGTGTAATAATTCATAGTTATATTTGACGATGTGGGTTTTCATGTATCACCAGGGAGCCAAGGTTCCACGAGATCCACGTTGATGAGAAGTCAGCTGACAGGCTACGGGAATTCCCCAAGGACTGAATCGCATTTCATTGGTTTACATTTTATGTTAAAAACCGACCAATTCTTAATGTACTTTCACTTGAAAAAGGCTACGATCCTTTAGTAGTCCAAACCGAGGTCGTTTATTGTAATTATTTTGTGTATTAAACTCTATCTAAGTATACAGGTGTACAGGCTACATTATTATTCTTCTAAAATTTCATTGTTGTTTAATAATTGCCAGTCAATTATAGTCTACTGAAATAATAACATAGTCGTTTCAGGGCTCAGAATATTGATTTAAAGTCAAAACAGAAAAATATGCGTTGGCCTTTATGGAAGTCATGGCAACTATTTTTTATCTGCCAAACATGCGGCACCACTGCAATTCCAGAATACATGTTTGAAAGCTTGTTGGATGTGCTTCTGATTGGTGCCATTAACGTTGTCTGGGTGAAGGAACGTCAAGGGGGCAAGTGGAAAATACTTATTTGGAAATAGTCGTTTAATAAGGCAATGCAGTGTAGCCATGGAAGAAAAAGAAACACAGGAATGATCAATACACATTGCTAATACCTCTCAAAGTAATCTCCAAGACTGTCCACCGTAAGTTGTCAGCGTTTGGGAAGGCGGAGAATAGCATTGGCTGCATATGACCTCTCGCCGAAACGCCGTCAAAATTTCATCTTTGTTCGTAAGCGTTCCCAAGCAACTGCCGCTTAAGTTTTGGAATCAAATCAAAGTTGCATGGATTCCGGTCTGGCGAATTCGAAAGATGTTGATTAGAAGAATTATTTTACGTGTGTTAAAAACCTGATGTACAATTAAAATATGAAATCTACACACTTAAATTAAAATTAAAGACATATTACAACTGGAGACTTTCAAATCTTCCAGAGATTTGAAAGTCTCCAGTTGTAATATGTTCTTAATTTTAATTTAAGTGTGTAGATTTCATATTTTAATTGTACAAAGGATGTTACAAGCCCCCCCCCCCCCCGAATCTAAATAGCCTCTGAAAGGTTTTGTGGCTGCAATGTGGCATGTGAGGTTATCGTGAAGAAGGATGGTGTTGAACAGCAGTTCCCAAACACTGATAATATATGGTGGACAATCTTGGAGATTACTTTTATGGGTGTTAGCAATGTGTATTGAGTATTTGTGTGTTCCTTTTTCTTGCCTACAGTGCATTGCCTTATTAAACGATTTCTAAATACGTATTTTCCACTTGCTCCCATGACGTTCCTTCACTGACCCAGGCAACGTTAATGGTACCAATCAGAAGCACATCCAACAAGCTTTCAAACGTGTATTCTTAAATTGCAGTGGTGCCGCATGTTTGGCAGATAAAATATAGTTGCCATTGATTTTCAAAACATACATATAAATTCGATGAAATCAAAATATTGAAACATGTCAACAACTTGAATGCTTTTGAATTTAGTTTCGTGGGATTGAGGGTAAGTTAAATTTTAAAGTTAAGAAATTTGCGCAAGATAAATTCAATTAATTTTTAAATTAAAGTTTCCCATTACAAGCCTAAATAGACCCTGTAATCATTCTATCTCTTCTTAATTTACCTCAAAACTCCCGAATCCTCCACCTATCATCATAAATGAAAGATTACCGGTTCATCATGAGTTCAAAAGTTGTTTTTCTATTTCAATATTAAGCAGGAATACATTATAACAACTGACGGGTAACGTAATAAGTTATTTATCAAGTAAATAAGGGAAGCTTTTTTTTTAAAAAAAAATAACCTCTTCTCAATTCTTAAATATATAAAAATATATTTAATAACTCAAATTTTCGGAAAGCTTCTACGCCATTCCTTTATCGAGCATTGCATATTAATATCGAAACAAAACAGAAAGCTAACATGAAATTAACAAATATGTAGCATATCAAGTATAAACATCTCGAGAAGCCGATTCTGCAATAAAGAATATATCATTGGGGTTAACAAACATAAATTATAAGTTTGAGCTTATTGTTAATAATTTAATTCATAAAAATATATAATTTTACGTGGTTTCAAATTAATTAAATCCCTATTTAATTTCATGTACTTCTACCCATTCATTTCGGTTCATGTTAAGTCCTCTAGTATTTCTAATAAGAATATTTTCTATTATTTTCCTTGTGGTTGTGTTTTTCTCTATGTATGAAGTTTTTACTTCACTCTTCATTTTGTGTCCACATCCAAAACAATGCTCAGCAACCTCTGATAAGTCAGTTTTTCTTTTTATTTATGTACTATGTTCTGCTATACGTTCCCTTACTGCGTATACAGTGCTTTTCTATAAATAGAATTTCCCACAATTATCACATTCCACCATATATTCCACCCCCATATCATTTTTCATGTCACTGTTATTTGGATTCACGAAAGATTGGATTGACGAAAAAAAAATGCTTCGGCCATTCCACATTGTTTTTTGCCAATTAAAAAAAAAAGAATTTTTTTTAAAGTATCGTACAGTTTTAAGATTTTATTTTCTTATTTTTTGAAATATAAAGGTAAATAAACGCCTTCTGGTTTCGTGAATGACAGCCTCACGACGATCATAGCCTGTCTGGAAACCAAAGATAATTTCAAAGATCACAGAAACTAGAAGTTGTCAACAAAAAGTTCTTAAGAAAAAACAATTTACAGAAACTGTCGCATTGGATCATTTCTGAGTCAGTTACGTCAGTCTTCAAATAGTAATTCTGTTTTTGATGTCAGATTAAAATATCATACACTTTTCGATATTTTGTTCATCAATAAAATAAAAAAAAAAAATACACTTTTCAAGGTATTACTTTTAACCTTGTAAACTTCAGACTTAATATTCAAAGAATAACTTTAATTGTATTAAGAATCACCTTTAAGAGTAAAGTTTCCAAATTCTGATCCCAATTCATTGTCTATCTAATGAATGACTTCAAGTAACTTTTTAACCTTCTTCGTTTTATTAGAAAATTAGCTTTATATTCATAGCTAGAAAAATGGCACACACAAAATTAACTTAATAGAGTTGGAAAATTATAATTAATTTTTATAATAATTAATTTGGTATTTGTTAAAGCTACCACTACAATCTTAGTTGCAGCACAGTGGATGAAATAAAAAGTTGAGTCTTTGCTCAGCCTAAAACGGACTTGAGCATTGCCTAAAACTCACTTATGAACAAGACAAGGTTTCAGTAATAATATTTTTTGCATATATAAGGGTATTCATGAAAATCATTGAAAATTATTGAATATTACTACGTTGACAAGTCCATATATGATATACTGAAGAAGAAACAGAACAGTTGTCAGTATTTAGATGTCAGAAATTTCATTACATTAAAAATAAGAGAAAATCTAAAGAGTGTGCTTCATTATATAAACAATCTGCTTATTTACAGTTTTAATTTCAGATCCTTATTTAAGATATTTTATATTTTAGGTAAGTTGAATAAAGAAAAATAACCAATTCAAAGCAAACGGCTTTTATCCAATTCTTTTTATTTCTAGTGTTTGTTTATTACATGCTGAATTAATTGTGAAACTTAAGGACTTTCCAATCAGTATCTGCTTCGGAAAATTGAGTTGAAGTTTTCGAATTGATACTTCAGTTACAGTTATTTGAATAATTGAAATTCGAGAGAATGCTTCAAAGAATTCAAAACTATTCTGTAGATTCTTCAACTTTCTTCTTTTTGTACGTAAAAAGTTGAAGTTTTGAAATGCGCCAGGATTCAACTTGATGCTTACTTTAAATTGAAGAAGACGAAAAATAGAAGAAAGTGAAACATCCAATCAGTTGATTGAATTAAGATTTCCCTGTGCAGTAATTGACTGCAGACTTAAGAAAATTCAGGTGCTGATTCAAAGGATTTGTCGGCGGCTTCTTTAATTTTTTTAGGCATTTCTTCAGTATTGAAAGATCTCTTCTTTGACGATCTCCCTCCGAAGTCTACAGAAATCAGATTAAGGCTAGAAATGCACTTCAGATTTTGTAGTCAAACTGGTTTTTAAAATCCTCCGGGATTTTACAAACAGGGCTGTAATTGCTATGAGTTTCCGACCTCGAGCATTTGTTACAAAACAGTTGCCGCTACTCCCTCAGGATCTTCTTAACGTATATACACTAGCTTAACTTTATTTATAAATTTACATAATTTTTTTAAAAATATTTTAATAAAATTTAAAATAAAAGAGGATATTATTGGATCTTTTTATTGTCCATGTATCTGTTCCTGTTTACATTTAAATCATTAGCATTAATTATTGATATCCTTTAAAATTTTGTTTATTAACATTTGAATAGTTAATATTGATTCCAATGTAAGCATGGTTACAACAAAAATTTTATTACTATTGTTATTATTATTATTATTATTATTATTATTAATTATACTTCTAAACTTAATTAAAGTATATATAAGTATCATTTCGAATTGTGTACATTCTTTTTTATTTACAAGCAAAAAAAAAATCACTTAATTCTAAATTTATGTTTTGAAATAATAATAAATGAATAACATATCTATTAATTTGCATTAATTAATATTAATTTCCAATGTAATTTGGAAAACGGAAAAAGATGAAAATGCACAATTCGTTTGCTTTCACGCCTTAAGCCATCATCGATGGGACAGGAGTTTTGTCCTTACTAGATCTCATCAGCCAGATTTACCCTCGATGATTAAGTTCAGAACGCGTGAAAGCCTAGGGAACCTTCTCCCTCTCTCGGAAGTGGGAACCCGAAAAAGCAAACAACAATAGAAAAATCACTGTGACCAGTACAGTGCAACGCGTGAAAGCAAACTCATTTTCATCTTTTTCAGTTTTTCATATTACACCCTAACATTAAACGTTCTTAACAAATTAATTTTTGGCCTATGCATTTGGTTTATCCTTTTAGAGGAAGGTGACCATATTACGGATACCATTTTGTTTTTAATGTAAAGAATATCAAATATTGAAGTTTTGGTTAAAAATTTACTTTGTTTTCTTCTATAAATAACATAATTTTAGATCCCGAACTGATAAATATCCATTATAAAAAATAGATATTGTAATTATTTTTTTTGCAAAACATTGCTGTTTTTGTTGTGAAGCAAATGGGGTCTTAATTTCGGATACATAAGAATTTCAGGGTAATAATTATGATAATATAATTAAATGAAACATACAATGCAAATACAGTAAGTTATTTATTTGAGTAATGACTTTATGACATTCTAATAAAATTAACGACATTATACATTAAAAATAATGAAAGGAATACAAAAATAAAAATATCCAAAGGATTCTTCAAGGGCCACTTTGTACTGAGATCCAGTGTGTTTTCGCTGTGTTCTCACAGTCAACGTTTCTTAACCTAAAAAAATTGAAAAACGTTAAACCGATTTTTCAAATCAAATTTAAAAACACAAATTCCAATCAAAACAAAACCTATTTTCATGTTGCACCATTGACTATCCGAAATTAGGACGTTACGACAAATATTTTTGAATCAACATTTGAAATTAACCTTAAAATCATACACAACGATGCGACTTGTCACTTAAACTACATTTTATGAACTTCATTATACACTTTAAAACAAATTATTAGAACTTACCACTTGCGTTTCAGCTGTGTTCGAAGTTGACATCTTCAAAAAGTCACTTTTTGGAATATTTTTAAATTATTTATTGTTGCATACATGCAGATCGAAGGCTCACGATGACAAGACAGATGACATATGGCGGCCAGAGCTTCCGCTCATGGTAGAAACTAATGCAATTTGGTGACCGGTATGCGATTTATCACGCTATCCGAAATTAAGGCACCATCCGAAATATGGTCACCTTCCTCTATTAATTGTCTTTTGTGCTCAGCGCTTAGCGGGCTAAGGTAAAAGCGCTGTACTGGTAACAACGAGTTTAGTGCATGTCTAGGAAGCGGCTTTTTAAAGACATTACAGCCATGGCCTTGTGTAATTTAATATAAATTCATTCACTGTATCACGATCCCCTCCCCAAAAAAACTTGAAGAAACATTTCGGAATGATTTGCCATCTTACTTTTCATGTCACTTAACTTTCTTCAAACTTTTCATTCTGTCTTAGGTCTCTGATTTGAAGACTCAGAAGGATTTTCTCCTTGATTTATTCGTATCATTACGAAAAAAGTTCATTTTCACTTTGGGAAATTTGTGCTTCCAATTCACCACTGTTTTGATCCATTGCGTTGACACTTGTTTATGAGTCCCAGTAGATGTTTAAACTAAGTAGGGTGTTTACTGTGTTTTTTTAGTTCAAGAACGAATGGTGTACGGTTAGGCCATTGCTTTTGAATGTAGGGATTCTTTCTATCCTTATCTGGTATCATAGGAAAACATATAGAAAGAAACATCAATTATAAGAATCATAAAAAATTATAATTACATATTTGTATGCTGAATAAAAAAAATATACAATGTAATACTTAATTTTAAAATTGTGTGACTATTGTTAGTGCATTTTCCAAAGGAAAAATACACTATTGCATTCACTTCTAGCTGAGCATATCTTAAAATCTAATTTTCGTGTACTTTCCAAATTACAAAGAAAAATGCACCCGAAGAGATGAACCCGGGACCTTCTGATAAGCGCCGATCAGAGGCCGACGTGACTAATATATATGCCATTCAAATTCTTTCTTCCCACGATATATATTTTTGACGATTATTTCCACTTTTTGACGATTTTTGTAATCTTCAAACCTTTGTACTCACATTGTTTTTAGAGTTTTTGCCACAAACGTTTTAGAGCTTTTAGGGCGTTGACTTAACTACAAATAGGTAACAAAAAAGTCGAAATCTGTTCATGGGTTTTTAGGGGGCAGGCCTTAGAAGGGGCTTGACCTCAAAGTTGTGACATGGAAAACTGCCGTAAATTTTGAGCTTTTGAGCTAAACCTATTGTGGGGCCTAGATATCCTTAAGTACTCAGCTGGTATTGTATTTCAACCAAATCGGATCACCCGTTTCAAAATGACGGCCGATACAATTTTCCAGTTTTGACGTTTTTCCTATCTTCAAAGCTAAGGTTATTTTTATAGCTTTTGCCATGAACGTTTTAGAGTGTTTAGGGCATTGGTTTAACTACAAATAAGAAACAATTAAGTCAACATCTCAAAGCAAAGATAAAGCTGGCTTTATCTTTACTTTGAAATTTGAACAGCGCACGTAAAATCTTATGCTTAATGCAGTCGACATCTGTTGACGGGTTTTTAGGGGACGGGGCTTAGAAGTAGGGCTTTACCTCAAAGTTGTGACGAGGAAAACTGTCGTCAATTTTGAACTTTTCAGCTGAAATCTTTTATGGGTACTAGTTACCCTGAAGGACTCGGATGGTATTACCAATCACTATTCACAAACCTCAAGGTGGTTCTCCTTTGGGAAATACACTTACCGCGGTGGATGCGCGGCAGAGATATTATTAATTGCTTATTGAAAAAAAAAATAAAAAAATAAATAAATGCTCAATGCAACAAAGGAAAGTATTGTCCAAATGAGACGATATTTCCGCCACTATATTTATTTATGGTCAAATAATGCATGGAAATTGAACTGTGAACTTTCTGAGTACATATTCCAAAGCATATATAAAGTAAAGCATATTTTTTTTTCTTTATTTGATGCTCATTTAATTTTGAAGATTTAAAAAATGTAGATATTTTTCCTTTTTTTTTTCATTTGGAATTTAATGGAAACAGATCCATCCTCCCACCCCTACCTCCCCCCTAAAAAATGAGAAAAACGAAAAAAAACGAAGAGGTAGACGTTAATAACAGGTTTTCTTTTTCCAATTTGAAACCAAAAAAGTGTTTCATGAAATATACATAACAAGGAAGCAAATGATTCGTTTCTTTTGGTTTATTTCTTATCTTCTTTCTTAATGTATATTCACATTTATTAAACTCACAAAAAAATCATCGGAAAAAAATGGTGTTACGTGCTTCAAATACAAATTGACCAAATCCTCTTTCGAATTCCTACTTCCTCGTATTTTTTAACATACCTAAAAGAGATGAAAATGAAACAGACGAAGAATTTTAATAACTACTCATAGCCTAAACAATTCACTTACTAATTCTGAATTATATAAAGTGTAAATATTTATATACTTATTATAATATATTTATCATGAATGTTTTCCAAATAAAAAAATTATAATTTTACTGTCTCCACACCATAATAATTGGAAAATATAGTTACTGTGCAAGAGACATCTAACCACAAAATACTTTTCTTTCTACAACATCTAATCATTTTAAGGTTTTAAAACTTATATAAAAAGCACAATATTATTCATAAATATCTATACGTGGAAATTGACGACATCTGTTCTTGGGAATAAATTTAGATTGTATTTTTTTAGTGGTGTTTGTGTGAGAGAGTGAGAACTAGAATGTCCATTATTGAGAATCTTGTAGACAGCATATCTCGAAAAATAATTAACCGATCTCCACCAAACTTCATATTTAAGATTTTAGTATTATTATAGACTGATATATTCAAGAATCTCATTAATTCTAGATAATTAAAGTTCTAAGAGAAACTGAAACATAAATAACTTGAAGCAAAATCACTAATCAAAATGAAATTTTATACATGAAATCAAATGTTATTGTCCAGCCCTGAGTAGATTTTGGTGTTTGCACTCCCTTTTAATAACTTCACAGTAAGGGCCATATACTTTGTCCTTAAGTAATTCAGAAATAATGAACTGAAATATCTAAATTCATATTTAAAAAGTTCAAAATTATTGTTTAATAATTTCTTATTAAATGTGATATAGATAAACCCCTAGATTGACAACCAGATTAAGAACCAAAATACAATGCTCTTCAGTAATACAAAGAATTATGCACTGAATTAAGTTATATTTCATATTTAAGAGTGTAATATTAATGCCTAGATCTCCTTAACTTTCGATGATTAGACGCCTATTATAAGATCCACTTTTCTTATGGCTTGTATCCTGTAGTTTTCTTGTAGTTTGATCATTTGTAGCATAACTAGTAGTGCTATGATGCAAATTAATTTTTAATTTTAGTGCCTATTTATATTTTAGGGACAAATGATTCGCCTTTAATTGAGTCATATTTTATGTAGGGCCATATCTGACTAAATAGAATAATTGACTTACTATTGAACATTTTATTTTAGAAACTATTTACATGGAGAAAGTTTTGTAATGCCTCCATTGCTATTTATTTTAAATTTTTTGTAAAGTATGAAATGATGGATGTTATTACAGCTTATATACAGTAAATTAATACATTTTTGTATCTCTTTTTATATTAACTTAATAATCACAAAATGAGTCGGAAACTTGGATTATTATTTTTTGAATAAAATTCTTCATTTGGTTGTAATATTCATAAACAGTATATATTCATTGTGCTAAAATTAAATACCATTGGGAGACTGGTTTTTGCTGTTCTGTATCCAGCGGCTTAACATTAGGGATATAACGATTGGAATTGCTGGGTTACAATCAGTCTTATTCAAGGGTCGTGCACAGAGTAGCAACAAATGCAGCCTGGGATATTCAGGTTGTCTTGTAAAATCTTAGTTCCACAGTTAGGTTCTCTTAATACTGAATAGGAATACAATAATTGATATATTTTGTTATTATTTAATATATTTGCATTCACATTAATGATATTTTTATATTTTGTTAAATGACAATAAATAAATTAAACTTAGAGGTAAAGGAGGAATTTATTTTGTTTGTTTTTGATTTCCTTTTATCACAAAAGAAAATAAATTTAGTTGATTGAAGAATCAAAGGAATTTGCATCATGCTGAGTTTAAAACTAACATTATTTAACATTGAAGGAGGTCCTGTTATTTTTATCTACAAATCTCATCTCCACTTCAATGAATCCTTCATTATTGACACAGAATTGAAATATTTTGTTTCTCTTTGTTTCTTTTATATTGTTGGAGTTTTTGCAATGTATTTTTGTTAGTTATTTTGAAAAAAATGAATGTCTACAACCTGTACGTTGCATAATTACGAGGCTCGCTTTTCAGATGCGCATTCATTTTAGTGCACTCAGTGATCAAAGGCAAGAAATCAAAGGTCACAGATATGTCCGTAGGTCCTGCGAAACATTTGCTTTCATACAAGAACCTTTTATCTCTACAACTGAGAAAAAGTGAACAATATCATTATAAATTAAATATTGAAATTTCTGTAAGAAACATGCAGATCTGTTTGATTGATATACAGTTTCAAAACTCCTAAATGGAAAGTTATTCATAATTATATCTCATAAATGTACAATCTATTAAAAATTTCCAGAGGCAGAAATAAAGCGTATGGAAGATTTTGAGGTATTTACTTTATTTTTTGAATTAGCATCAGAATGTGAAGTAAATCGTAAAATGATAAAGGTCAAAATTTCAATCAACTCCATTGAATGTTAGAAGTTGATAAGAATGTTGCCAAGGGCGACACACAAAAATTAAACCAATTTCAAAGTCGGCAATTAGTCATTGGTTAACCACAGGAACCATAATGCAGACTTTATAATATTCTTTGAGATATCCAGAAAAGGGACAGAGATAGATTTCACACAAAAAACAAAAATGGAAGCGATAATGGAGACAATATTTCTCCTATTATGCATTTGGCTTCATTTAATTTTTGGTTTTTGAAATATAAAAATTCAGTGAAAGTTAACCCCCTCAATTACTACGACTAACTAAAAATAGATAATTGCATAATTACTTGTTTATGCAAAAAATGTATTACATAAGGAATCGTAATCATATTATATTTATAAACACAAATATTTTAGAAATATTAAACATAAATTCACTTGAAAAACTTTGTTTCTTTTAACTTCCTTTTGATGTTTTGAAAGTTGTCTGTCACATTCGTGAATTTGTCACATTCGTGACTATCACAGAGAGAGACTGTCACAGAGAGATACTGCCTCAATAGAGAGAAAAAGAAAAGCAAAGCTCTGAAGGATCGAAAGTGCAAATTATGATATTTATAGACATTTATTTTAATTTAAAATAATGAATTAAAAAAAAAGCACTCAAATTAGAAAATGAGTTTTTAAAAATATTCTTAATTTGAGAAGTTTTACGCATTTAATAGTTTGCTTAAAAATACTAATAAGCTTAAACTAGACAAACATATGTCTTCGTCCTCAAAACTCCTTCATTTAAAACTTTTACTGAGAAATGTTTAGGTTCCTCCACTGAATTGGACGAACTAATCATTTTAAATATTTTTAAATTTTTGTATTTTTTTCAATGTTATTTACTTTTAAACGATAATTTTAATGATTCCCTTAAAATTAGGGAGCATTTATGAACAAATTTTTACAGAAATTGTTAAATCGGAATTATTATGTTGTTATTTCTCAGTGCATATCAAGTTCAAACTACATGTCCAAAACACAACGGTTCTCGAGGGCTGCCATTGTAGCGAACCCCTAGAAGAAACCATTGAAATCCAGAAAACAGATACTGAGATGGTTTTCCGTTGCCTTCCTCAGGAAGTCATCAAGACCTGAAGAGAAAGGTGAAGAAGCAGAATGAAAAGGAAATGTTTTTTCAAACATCTATGCCGATGCGGGATTCGAACCAGGTCGTGTGGCAGGCTATTGCCTAGACCGCTAAAAATACGATATATTTATAGGAATTAAGTAAACTTAGTTGTTTTCTTTTTTTTTCAGTTTAGAATTATACTTTTTATTATAATTATTCTTTAATACTTTAGTATACAAATTTAAGCTTTCAAATGGTTTTCCCAATTTCGGTTGAGTAGCAAAACGTCTTTTCGCTTTAAGTAAATATCAATAATAAATTGAAGCATATAGTCAACAATCATACAACAACTTCGAGAGGTTGAATGAAAAGAAGCATAAAAGCAAACTACTTGCTATCGGACCTACATCTTGTATCACTGGTTTGTAGAATCACATTTTCTAAATATATCTTTTGCAATGCGTCTTAAATGGAACCAGAGGTAGATTCGTCACAGAATAAGATACCTTTGTTTGTTCAATCACACATTCCACTCAGTCCGAGAATATTACAGTTTGAGAATCCACTCTGCCATTTCAAGACCAGAAAATTCCGCAAGCTTTCAGATTCCAATTGAACGAAAATATGTTCTCTCTGGGAAATTCCGAAACTCGAGATTTGAAATGGGAGAAATGAACAGGAATCTCATCGTTTGTTTCTTATACAAGTTATTTTAGTTGAATATAGTTATACAAGTTAAACACATGGCAATAAAAATAGAGTTAGCAGTGAGTATGCACGGTTTTCATTTTAAAAAATTATATAGAAAAATTTAACTTATAGTCCTTTGTTTGTATCCAACATTGAAGAAATTTAAGATTGGTTGTTAGGTTTCATTGATTTCCGTAGCTATCCTATTGAGTTGTTGTTGTATTAGTTGCCGATAGATAAACCATCGATTCCAATCGATTTTCGCACTTAAGAGTGAATATGTCTACAGATATCGATTTATTTAGTACAGTTTTTTTTTTATTTTTCTTTACAATTTTGTAGAAAATGAGCAATGAATGTGATACACTTTTATTTGTAAGGCTCCCAAAAAACTTTGTAACGAGGTTAAAGTGAATAAGAATTACTAGTTATTGTCAGAGATTAAACCACAGGAAAAGTTAATTATTTAGCTTTAATAGTTTTTCAATAAGAACTTTTATCACTTTTTGTATGCTAGTCTAGTGGTCCAGTGGCTCATCGGTATATTTGCTGCGGCCCGATAGTGTCAAACTTAAAAGTAAATTTGAACCTTCATTTAAATAGCTGCCAACAGATTCATTGAAAAATGTCATAAATTGCAATAGCAACTGTCTCAGACTTAACTATTGAAAGTTAAAGCACAACTAGTGCATTATTTGATAATTTGAAGTTTATGTAAATTTTAAAAGAGGTTGTAATGTGTGTTAAAATTAATTGGATAAAATGTAAAAACACACAATGATTACATGTTAAAATATTTTAAAAAATACTTAAAATATTTTAACATGTAATCGTTGTGTGTTTTTTACCCTTTATGTAAATTACATTTATTATTAATTATTATTATAAATGGTACTGTCAAATCATTAATTACTAAAACATTTATGTAAATTACAAGTCATTCATAATAATAATAATTAATTAATAATTATAAAATCATTAATTCGTAAGATATAGTAAGGGTTGGGGGTTGGAAGATGGAACGCTACGGTCCTCCATCAGAACTTTTATAAAAATATTAGCCTTGAGATTTCCTGAGGTTGTGCAGTCCAGTGCTAATCTATTTACAGAAATCTACCTGTGAAAGGTAGATCGCCTGTTGTCTGTAAATGGGGATGCCAGGCTGAAATATATTCTCTGTATATGGTCTGTCTGGCTGGCTCTCTCGCTCCTAACTTTTATATTTTTTTAACAGTGTTCTTAAAAATAAATTTTAATTCATTCAACAGTGATTTTTTTCTTTCTTTGAATTCGCGAGGAATTGAGTAGAAAATATTCAGATCAAACCTATTTATCCCTATGAAGATATTTTAAAAAATCAGAGGTTCTTTTCAAATTGAGTTGATCCAGAAGAAATTATCGTAGAGGACGAATATGGTATTGGCATATATAGATAGGTAGGTCATGTAACTCATAGACACTATTACAAGAAAGCCATTTACCATCCACGAATTCTTTTTCTGTTGGGAAAATTGCGATAATTGAAACAAGTTCCCAAAGCAGAAATCTTTTCTACATGAGAATCCAATAACCGGACAAAACGTGATGTCGCGGAAAAAACGTAATCGTGAACATGGTGCTCATTCTCAACCTCACGTAGAGATAACTCCCTTTCATCCTCCCACCGTCAACTCGACCGCAAGAAGTGAAGTTCCTTCAACTCCCCAGAGTTGAAGAAGATTACGAGACAAGTAACAGTGGAATTTCCGATATTTCAGTGCCGCCTTCCGCAATCTTTGTGAACTTGACTGCCATATGAAATCAGGAAACATATCGATTCCCTGTTGTCTTAATAATGTTGTATTTACTGATTCCTCGAATTGAATGATTGCTTCACTCAATGACAAATAATGGAAATAAAGAGATAGTAGTTCTTTTTTTCGTAAATAAGAAATAAATGAAAAAAATTGCTCTGCAAATCTACACAAACAATGCATACATTAAACTGTTATCAATTACTGTAGATCAAAATTATCAATTACTGTAGATTGTGCTTTTTCTGAAAATAATAATAAAAAAAAAGATATTAAAAATTAACTATGAAAAATATCTTTTTTTACCAATGCCTGGGTCCTTGGCACTTAGGCCTTTGACCTTACAAGAGGCAAAAACTATGAATTATTGACCTGAAAAATCGTTGCCCCAGCCTAACGAAAGGAGGCAGTTCACATTATTTGCTAGAAAAAGATGAAACACAGATGAAGCAAGTTACATCCATGCCGATGCCGGGATTCGAAACCAGATTCAGACATATCAGCTTGATCGCATACAGTCAAGGCTCTACCTGCAAGAATCTTTGGTATCAATACGGCAAAGGAAAACCACTGAATCCTTTTTAGTTAAAAGAAAATGAATTTCATGGAGAAAGTATGCAGGAAATAAAAAGAGGGCATTTTACTCAACTACCAGTTACTTTTGATACAATAAGCATTGCAGTTGTGCTTTTGTTTTTATTTTTTAAAGACTTATTTTAAGTTTTTCTTTACACTTTATGGTGCATTCTATCAGAGACATGCAAAGAATGGCCACGATCGATGAGGTCTATCTGTTATTATGCACACATACACAGGCAACAAGTACTCTTCAACGAGATATCCATTCTATGGAGTATAAGTTTTGCCAGATTTTGCGTTTATTCCATATTACAACCTTACTGAAACTGGCCAAATTGGTGAATGTATTCTGACTTTATGCTTACTTTCGTTTATAATCTTAAATTTCTATAGAAACTTAATATGAACAATTATGAATATTTTTCTGAAATATTTTTTCTTACTATGTTTTACTTTCCGCCAATGTATTTCTTCAAAAAATCTAAGATTTCAGTTATTTTATCTCTATCACTTTTTATCTTTTTTTTTCTTTTTATTTATTTATTTATTTTATAATGTAGGTTAAAGTAGAAATTCGAAGTTATAATTACAAAGATAATACAAATTACTTTCTCCTCAACTTCATAATATTTAAATTAATAGCAAAGTTTTAGAATAAGTTTATTTGTTTATTAATTACAAGATGAACGAGGTTGAATAGCTTTCCTTGTGTTGTTCTGAAAAGTTGCTGATACCGGGACCACTGTTAAAATGACGCAAGAAGGTTTTATTGTTTATTCCAAAACCCAGTAGATTATTAAAATAATGTTTCCTTTGTGACTAATCGTTCTCTTTAATCTATTTTGTTCTTAATGACAAAGATTTGGCATTGCTCCAACAACACCGGTACCTTTCATTCCGATATTCAGTATTGCTGAAAAAAAAAATGTTATTTCGATAGAGTTAAGCTAATAACAAAATTGAAATATGATATGAATTGTTAATTTTTTTTCTCATACATTTTAAATTTATGTCTCTTATTTCTATTCTGCACCATTCATTTCCACCGTTAAGACAAAAGGAGAGTTAAAAATGAAAAATATTGCAATGACTTGGTAATTACCTGACTAAGAAGAATCACTTTGGAAGTATCAGTTACCGCATTCAAGATGTATCACTTCGAAACGTTGGCAAAATAAAAAATGGTCCGGTGGTAATTGGATGTCAGATGAAATCTATATTTAGCTGCGTTAAAGGGAATGACTTCCTACTAACAGTTCTTGTTGTCGATGAGTTCTGTTTGCAGGTTTTCCTTGCTTTTCACCTACAAAAAAAAAAAAAATGAGTAGAAAACTTTGCTGGAAAAAAGAAAATTGAAATTCGCTTCATAAATTTATACCTTAATCAGGTGAACAAAGAAAAAGAATAGAATTCTATGAATATTGGATTTTAACATTTATTTCTTACTTCTTTAGTATTATTCTGTAGTTCTTAAATTAGAGTAAAACTAATTAAAGCAACCGAACAAAGAAACACAACCACAATTCTTTAAAAATATTTTCTGGAACATGGGAAGAGACTTGGAAAAAAATCTTTCAAAAATCCATCACCAGTGGAAATGTGGCGCTGCCGAAGGAAAAAATGAATGGCATACTTACAATATATTCAAATAAATATAACTAAAAAAAAATGCCCT